>CP050237.2:4541428-5758928 GCA_012066045.3 Morus alba | reverse complement strand
AGAATCACCGGAACTGCGCAAGGACTCATACTTTCTCTCACGAGTCCTTTCTCCATCAATTCCTCGACTTGTCTTTGAAGCTCTTTGGTCTCTTCCGGGTTGCTCCTATATGCGGGCCTATTTGGAATTGATGCCCCTGGAACAAAGTCAATTTGATGTTCGATCCCTCGGATTGGTGGTAAACCATGTGGTACCTCCTCGGGAAACACATCCCCAAATTCCTGCAAGAGAGAAACAACAACACTAGGCAACACGGGGTCAAGTTGGTTAGTGTTTAACAAGGTCTCCTTGTACATGAGTACAATCATCGGCCGTTTTGAAATCAATGCTCTCTTAACCTCACTTGTTTTTGCATAAAAATTTATTTGTTTCCTCTCGGGTTTTACCTCTTTGGCCGTGGGTCTCTCTTTTACCTCACTCTCATTATGCACGACCTCACTCTTTTTTTCTCTCTTTGTTTTGTTCACTCAGTTTTTATAACCTCACTTGGTCCTCATATACTTGTTTTGGTGTCAACGGAACTAAGGTGATAGCCTGTTGATTGTGTGTGAATGAGTACTTATTGGTGAAGCCATTATGTTGCACACGCCGATCAAATTGCCATGGTCTTCCGAGAAGGAGATGTCCCGCTTGCATTGGTACCACGTCGCACAATACTTCGTCCTCATACTTACCAACTCGGAATGGTATAGCAACCTATTTTCTAACCTTCACTTCCCCACTATTATTCAGCCATTGTAACTTGTATGGACGAGGGTGTTTTAGTGTTGTGAGCCCTAGCTTTTCAACCATCGAATAACTAGCGACATTAGTGCAACTACCACCATCGATAATAACACTACATACCTTGTCTTTCACGTGGCATCGAGTGTGAAAGATGTTCTCTCGCTGTGCTTCCTCTTCCTCTTCTCTAGCTTCCATATTTAGAACTCGACATGCAACTAGCCCAAGCACTCCCCATGGGCTGCCCCAAATTCTTCTTCTCTTATGGGGGCGTCCTTAAATGGTGGCATATCCACTAGATCATCTTCCTCTTCCGAATCGATATCTCCATTATCCCGGATCACCATCACTCGCTTGTTTGGGCATTGGCTTGCTATGTGCCCTTTTCCCTGACATTTGAAGCACTTAATCTCACTAGAACGAGTAGGAGTAGGGGCTAATTTACCTTGAAAGGCTACCGGATTGGTGGCTGGTTTATGCTCGGTTTTAGCCTTGAAGGGGGCTGGATCCTCGTCTTTCTTTGTGTAGTTCGGCCTCCAAGTACTCAGATTTTGAGGGGCTGGTCTTAGTCGTGGACCACTCCTCTTGAGCTGCCTTTCAACTTTGATTGCCATATGCACCAAATCCTCCAATTCCACATAATGGTGTAGCTCAATTGTGTTGGCAATCTCTCGGTTTAGCCCATTCAAAAACCTGGTCATCGTCGCTTCTCGATCCTCCTCCACATTGGCTCTAATCATTGCCATCTCTATCTCCTTAAAATACTCATCAACACTCCGGTTACCTTGATGGAGACCTTGCAGCTTGAGGAATAGATCTCAGTAGTAGTGGCTCGGCACAAATCTTCGTCTCATCACCCTTTTCATCTCGTCCCAAGTTTCGATAGGGCGATCTCCGTTTGCCTTCTATTAATGCATACCTGGTCCCACCACACAATAGCATAGTCAGTAAATTCAATTGCGGCAAGTTTTACCTTCTTTAGTTCGGAGTAGTTGTGACAGTCGAACACCAACTCCATCTTCTTCTCCCATTCGAGAAAAGCCTCGGGATCGCTTTTCCCTTGAAACGTAAGAATTTTCATCTTAATACTTCCCAAGTTGTTATCTGTCCGAACCCTAACTTCTCTATTCCGTTCATATCTCCTATGGCTGCCCACGGACATTCTATCAAACTCGTCTTCTAAATTTTCCTCTTCGAACTCTCCATTATCCTCCACCTCCTTTCTAGGCATCACATTCTTCCTTGGAGCATTCGGTGGTTTAATCTATGGTGTTCCCTCTTCCACCCTATCTAACCTCTCATGTATATGTTCGAGCTCCACTATCAAGATCCGTTTTATCTCTCCCATGAACGCCTGCATTTGCAAAGTAGGTGGAATCTCTTCACTTGTGGTTTTCTCTTGGTTCTATGACATGATTAAAAGACAAAAGGTTTTTTTTGGACAATAATTCACTCAACTCTCATGTTTCAACTCTTGTGTTTCACTCAAGATAATTGGCTTTTATCCTCTAAAAGCTCACACACTCTGCCTTTTTCCTCTCGTATTCTTCTTTTAGTTCTTTCAAAACTAAACCAACAATAAGAAAAGGAATTCCAGTAGTCAATCAAGTCAAGACTTAATCCAAACGAATTTAAATATTGGCACGAAATTTTTTTTTTTACACTCAAACTTTAAAGGCTCTGAAACTATGGAAAACAAGCTTTTTTTGGCCCCAAAAATAGGGTCACCAGGCAAGCCCTAGTGAATATTATAGGGCTCGAAAAGATCTTCAATTTGATATATTATACGTCCCGTAACGATCCCTGGATCAAAAGTTATAACAGTTTTCGTGAGGTTGCTTCTTTTTCCCGATTTTTTTTTGACTTTGTAACCCCTAGTTGAATTCGAATTCAGCAATAGGGTTTGGACTCAAACTCAAAACAATGACTTAGCAACAATCGCAATTTTTTTTTAAGAAAAGAAAAAAACGCAATTAAACAAGAAAAGGATAGCAAAACCTGACGATCCTAAGCTCTGATACCAACTGATATGAACCCCGCCAACGATGTGACGAAACCCGTAGCCAAATATGGAATACGATCCAAGATCTTCAAGAATTGATGAAAACCGCGACCCGTTGCTTAGCGAAGCAAGAACCTTGGTATGGTGAAGACGCCAAAAATGAGTATGGAAATTCGTTTGATAAGTCAAGTTTGAACGCCACAAGGAAACCTTGATAACTTCGGAATAGTTTCTTCAAGAACACAAGAAGAATATCTCACAAAGTGAATAAAAATAAAAATAAAAACTCTTATTAATTTTGTTTTTCAGCCTTAAATAGCCAAAAACAAACTGAAAAGGTTTAAAAATTGAAAAGCCCCATTCTATCTTTAATGAGATAGAAGCCTAAAATAAGATAAACCTAAAAACAAGATAAACACAAGCCTAAAGCTTATCCTAGGGAAGGAATCCAAATTTTTGAATCTAGTTCCTCCGTTAATCGCATACTATGGAATTTAAATGTTTAATCCGCAATTTTGACTTGATCCTTTGCTGGAATATGCGCCTAACCCCTTAGAGCATTCCCATGCACGTGAGCCTTGGGATGTCATGCGAATTTGGCCATGCTTGAGTAGCTCTCTTGCGGATCAACTTTAATGAGCAACACTAGCCTTTGTTCACCCTCAGTAGTGAACACACTTTCTTCTTGTTGTAGAACTCTTTGGACTAGGTTATTCAAGTCTTCTTTAAATCTTTTAGTTCGATACCTTGTCACCGGACCAATTGGAACTTGGATCGGTTCATGAGTATTTCTTGCATCCCTAATGTCCTCATCACTCTCTTATATCAGACTAATTTCTAATCCAAAACCATAAAAGAAATGTGTCTAAATTGATTCAACAAACTATTGGATCTTACAGGTACAATTACTAAAGTGAGAATACAACGTTATTAACACAATTTGTGTAGAACAGGTTCGGACACGCCATAAATCCAAATGCGCAAGGGTTAACACAAAGTCTTATTTCATATCATCTATACGGTCCAGAGCCAAACCTATCGGAAGAACATATGATTTCGATGGATAATATCCTATAGCTTTCTGTATTGTGTTTCGGATTTCTGTCAGTGAATAATCATTGCCATTTGGCTCGATTCCTTCAGCTTGAAGAGCTTGCATGATATTTGCAAGCTCTTTCAAATTCACAGCTCTCTCGAAGTACTCTTTTTGTTGAGCACGGGGTTAGCACAACTCCCATGCTTTGCCCATTGATTCGACCAAAATCGTCTGCTGTCGCTGCTAGGGCAAGAGATATCAAGCCAGCTTTGTTCTAAAGCTCTGATAAAAGATGCTACCTGCACAATCAATTATATATAAACTTAAAGTAGTAACATTTATAATTTATTTTTAAAATTTTTTACAAAATTTAATACCTCAAGCGTATTAAAGGTATGATTGGAATTACAATATTCAGGACGTGCCCCATAAAAAACCTCCGGCCAAAGGCCGTGAATGGTAAACTCGTATTCCATCAAGCCATAAATTAGAAAACAAACTGCATTAGGGTATCCACTAAACCACTATTATATCAAAGGAAAAAATACAAAGTAGTTAGATATAAAATAATGGATTATCAAAGGACAATAACTAAATAATTACTTGAATTATTTAGTTATAATTTTTTTTGGGGAATTGTTTATTTGTTTCAACTATGATAATTTTTTATTAAAATTAATTAAAATTAATTATCAAGAAAATATTCTTGTTAAGAGTTGTCAATCTTAGCCTGGATTTTGTTACAAATCATTAGGGTGACCCCAAAACCACTATTATATCAAAGAAAAAATGTACAAAATAGTTTATATAAAATAATAAAATTAATTATCAAACAAATATTCTTGTTAAGAGGTGTCAATATTTTGTTGCAAAGTACCTGCAGTGCTAATTTAAAATAGTTGAACTGGGGTCTGTAGGCGAATGTGACGATCTGCAAGCTTGTTACCACATTAGGCTTAGTTCGCCTGCTCGCATACTGTTTTTTCGAGTTGTATGGCTGGCAAAAGTCTATGCCCAGCTTTGGTCCGGTTAGGATAGGCTGTGTGTTGGTCCAACCTCCTAACTTGCCATCTTGCGAGTTCTTGCGAAAGAACTCGTAGGAGAAAGAATCTGTGTTGTTACAGCCTCCTAACTTGATCTTTTGAAGCACAGATAACTTGTTTTGTATCTATCATGAATTTTAAATACATTAATTAATAAATAATAGTGAAGCCAAGAACCAAATCAAAGATAAAATAAGAACATGGAAATTAGAATTTATCCGACCCGTACTAGCTCCTTACCTCTGGCAAGGTCAGCGCCTTTTTTTGAAGAAACTGCCAAATTTTCTGCCTTTTTTCGGCCACGTCACTGCCAACTATGAACCTAAATATTAGCTACGACATGTCATCGCAATTAGTGGACAAACTGGCAACAAAGATGTTAGCGCCAAATTAGTTATGGCGCCAATAAATATTGGCGACGACATGTCGTCGCAAATACTATTCTTGTCTTTAGCGGCGACATGTGGTTGCAAATATTTACATATATGCAATGACATGCCCTCGCAATTATTAAATGCGACGATATGTCATTCAAAAATTTTGTTTCCTTTATTGCGACGATTTGTCGTCGTAAATATCTTTCTGTTAAGAACGACAAATGTCGTCGCTAACAACCCTTTTTTGTAGTGACGATGTCGGATCCCTGTCCGTTGCCAAGGATAACCTTGTCATTAATGATCTTGACTAGCTACGCTGCTGAAATGGTCTCCATTATGATGTGGGAGTGAACGAGAATCCAGTCTCTAGCAAGTGCGGTGAAAAAAATCTCGTCAGACTTTGACTTTTCAAGGATAGATAGGGAGAAGAAGTGGTTGAAAAAGAAGGGTGAGAAGAAAAATTCTTTGAACGATGCCATGAGTTTTAGGAGATTGCTGTTTTTTGGTTCTTATGTTTTCTTTCCAAGTAGTTAGAAACTAAATGAGCAACATTAAATAATGCAATACATTTTACGATTAGAGGATAGGAAATGACTTGTTGGTGACAAAGCAAGTAGACTAGTCATTTGTCTCTTATAATTTTTGACTTTTTGTATAAACGATTGTATGTCGTTTAGATTGTGTACAGGAAAGAAACAGAAATGGAGAAAAATAGATAGAGACAAAAAAGTAAATATAATATCATCATCATCATTAACATAATTAATATAATTAATAATAATGTAATAATAATATTTCTTATTATTAATATTATCTTATTATACTCATTTTTTGATTTTAAATATAGTCATCGCAAATATTTTTGGGAAAACGCTAAATTTTTCACCTTTTTTGTGGAAAATTAAATTCAATTAATATTTGCAACAACAATTTATTTATGTTGTCGCAAAAAGTACTCATGGTTAGAAGAATTTTCTGGACCTATTATTTGCAACGACAGTCAAACATGTTATCACAAAAAATGAATAATTTTCTAGAAATTATTTTCGAGAAACTGCCAAATTTTCTGCCTTTTTATGGCCACATCACTGCCAACTATGAACCTAAATATTAGCTACGACATGTCATCGCAATTAGTGGACAAACTAGCAACAAAGATGTTAGCGCTTATGGCGCCAATAAATATTGGCAACGACATGTCGTCGCAAATACTATTCTTGTCTTTAGCGGTGACATGTGGTCGCAAATATTTACATATATGCAATGACATGCCCTCGCAATTATTAAATGCAACGACATGTCATTCAAAAATTTTGGTTCCTTTATTGCGACGATTTGTCGTCGGTCGTCGTTAACAACCCTTTTTTTGTAGTGACGATGCCGGATCCTTGTTCGTTGCCAAGGATAAACTTGGCATTAATGATCTTGACTAGCTACGCTGCTGAAATGGCCTCTATTACGATGTGGGAGTGAAGGGGAATCCAGTCTCTAGCAATTGCGGGGGAAAAAATCTCGTCAAACTTTGACGTTTCAAGGATAGATAGGGAAAAGAAGAGGGTGAAAAAGAAGGGTGAGAAGAAAAATTCTTTGAACGATGCCATGAGTTTTAGGAGATTGCTGTTTTTTGGTTCTTATGTTTTCTTTCCAAGTAGTTAGAAACTAAATGAGCAACATTAAATAATGCAATACATTTTACGAGTAGAGGATAGGAAATGACTTGTTGGTGACAAAGCAAGTAGACTAGTCATTTGTCTCTTATAATTTTTGACTTTTTGTATAAACGATTGTATGTCGTTTAGATTGTGTACAGGAAAGAAACAGAAATGGAGAAAAATAGATAGAGACAAAAAAGTAAATATAATATCATCATCATCATTAACATAATTAATATAATTAATAATAATGTAATAATAATATTTCTTATTAATATTACTGATATTATTATACTCATTTTTTGCGACGACTTTTTAATATAGTCATCGCAAATATTTTTGGGAAAACGCTAAATTTTTCACCTTTTTTGTGGAAAATTAAATTCAATTAATATTTGCAACAACAATTTATTTATGTTGTCGCAAAAAGTACTCATGGTTAGAAGAATTTTCTGGACCTATTATTTGCAACGACAGTCAAACATGTTATCACAAAAAATGAATAATTTTCTAGAAATTATTTTCGAGAAACTGCCAAATTTTTTGCCTTTTTTCGGCCACGTCACTGCCAACTATGAACCTAAATATTAGCTACGACATGTCATCGCAATTAGTGGACAAACTGGCAACAAAGATGTTAGCGCCAAATTAGTTATGGCGCCAATAAATATTGGTGACGACATGTCGTCGCAAATACTATTCTTGTCTTTAGCGGCGACATATGGTTGTAAATATTTACATATATGCAATGACATGCCCTCGAAATTACTAAATGTGACGATATGTCATTCAAAAATTTTGTTTCCTTTATTACGACGATTTGTCGCCGTCGTTATATAACCCTTTTTTTTTGTATGACAAATGGATCCTTGTTCGCTAACAATCATAAACTTGGCATTAAAATCTTGACTATATCAAAGAAAAATGTATTAAAATAGTTTATATAAAATAATAAAATTAATTATCAAACAAAAATTCTCATAAGAGGTGTCAATATTTTGTTAGGGAAAGAAGAGGGTGAAAAAGAAGGGTGAGAAGAAAAATTCTTTGAACGATGCCATGAGTTTTAATGAGATTGTTGTTTTTTTGGTTCTTGTGTTTTCTTTCCAAGTAGTTAGAAACTAAATGAGCGATATTAAATAATGCGAGACATTTTACGAGTAAAGGATAGGAATTGACTTGGTCCATGACAAAGCATGTAGACTAGTCATTTGTCTCTTCTCTAACTTGATTTTTTGTAAAATGATTGTAAGTTGTTTAGATTGTGAAAGAATACGGAAAAATTCTAGAAATGGAGAAAAATAGATTTGAGACAAAAAAAGTAACTTTTTTGTATCATCATCATCATTAATTTTTAATAATAATAATGTAATAATAATTTTTCTTATTGATATTATTATCCAAATTTGCAAAGATAAAATAAGAACATAGTCATTAAAATTTTTTCCGAAAACGCTAAATTTTTCACCTTTTTTTGTGAAAAATTAAATTTTTTGAAGAATATTTGCAACAACAATTTATTTATGTTTTTCGCAAAAAAGTACTCATGGTTATGAACCTTCTGGACCTATTATTTTGCTACGACAGTCAAACATGTTATCACAACAAAGATGTTAGCGCCAAATTAGTTATGTCGCCAATAAATATTGGCGACAACATTTCGTCGCAAATACTATTCTTATCTTTAGCGGTGACATGTGGTCGCAAATATTTACATATATGCAATGACATGCCCTCGCAATTATTAAATGTGACGACATGTCAATCAAAAATTTGTTTCCTTTATTGCGATGATTTGTCGTCACAAATATCTTTCTATTAACAATGACAAATGTCGTCGCTAACAACCCTTTTTTTAGTAGGTGATGCCAAATCCACTATTATATCAAAGGAAAACTTACAAAAATGATCTTTACTATAAAATAAATAAAATTAATTATCAAACAAAATATTCTTGTTAATTGGTGTCAAAAAATTGTTGCAAACTTTGACGTTTCAAGGATAGATAGGGAGAAGAAGAGGGTGAAAAAGAAGGGTGAGAAGAAAAATTCTTTGAACGATGCCATGAGTTTTAGGATATTGCTGTTTTTTGGTTCTTGTGTTTTCTTTCCAAGTAGTTAGAAACTAAATGAGCGGTATTAAATAATGCGAGACATTTTACGAGTAGAGGATAGGAATTGACTTGTCAGTGACAAAGCATGTAGACTAGTCATTTGTCTCTTCTAATTTTTGATTTTTTGTATAAATGATTGTATGTTGTTTAGATTGTGTTACGTAAACTCCTAAAGAAATCTTTTGGAGAAAAATAGATAAGACAAAAAATAATCTTTAATATCATCATCATCATTAACATAATTAATAATAATAATGTAAATAATAATAATTTTTCTTATTGATATTATTGATAACATGGATTTTTTATTCCAACTTTTAATATAGTCATAGCTCCTATTTTTTTGGCAAAACACTAAATTTTTCACCTTTTTGTGAAAAATTAAATTCAATTAGTATTTGCGACAACAATTGATTTATGTTGTCGCAAAAAGTACCCATGGTTAGAAGAATTTTCTGGACCTATTATTTGCAACTTCAGTCAAACATGTTATCACAACAAAGATGTTAGCGCCAGATTAGTTATGTTGCCAATAAATATTGGCGACGACATTTCGTCGCAAATACTATTCTTGTCTTTAGCGGCGACATGTGGTCGCAAATATTTACATATATGCAATGACATGCCCTCGCAATTATTAAATGTGACGACATGTCATTTAAAAATTTTGTTTCCTTTATTGCGATGATTTGTCGTCGCAAATATCTTTCTATTAGCAACAACAAATGTCGTCGCTAACAACCCTTTTTTTGTAGTGACGATGCCGGATCCCTGTTCGTTGCCAAGGATAAACTTGGCATTAATGATCTTGACTAACTACGATGCTGATATGGCCTCCATTATGATGTGGGCGTGAAGGAGAATCTAGTCTCTGGAAAGTGCGGTGAAAAATATCTCGTTAGACTTTGACGTTTCAAGGATAGATAGGGAGAAGAAGAGGGTGAAAAAGAAGGGTGAGAAGAAAAATTCTTTGAACGAGGCCATGAGTTTTAGGAATTTGCTGTTTTTTTTGTTCTTGTGTTTCCTTTCCAAGTAGTTGGAAACTAAGTGAGCGACTTTAAATAATGCGAGACATTTTACGAGTAGAGGATAAGAAATGACTTGTCGGTGACAAAGCATGTATGACTATTCATTTGTCTCTTATAATTTATGACTTTTTGTATAAACGATTGTATGACGTTTAGATTGTGTACGGTAAACGGGAAAGAAACAGAAATAGAGAAAAATTGATAGAGACAAAAAAGTAACTTTAATTATATTAACATAATTAATAATAATAATGTAATAATAATATTTCTTATTATTATTACTGATATTATTATACTCATTTTTTGTGACGACTTTATAATATTGTTCTAGCGAATATTTTTGGGAAAACGATATTTTTTGCCTTTTTTTTCTGGAAAATTGAATTCAATCAGTATTTGTGAAAACAATTGATTTATGTTGTCGCAAAAAGTACTCATGGTTATAAGAATTTTCTGGACCTATTAGTTGCGACGACAATCATACATATTATCACAAAAAATAAAGAATTTTCTTAAAATTATTTTTGAAAAACTGTCAAATGTTTTGCCTTTTTTTTGCCATGTCACTGTCAACTATAAACCTATATATTAGCTATGACATGTCATCGCAATTAATGGACAAACCGGCAAAAAAGTTGTTAGCGTAAGATTAGTTATGGCGCCAATAAATATTGGCGACATCATGTCATCGCAAATACTATTCTTGTCTTTAGTGATGACATGTCGTCGTAAATATTTACATATATGCAATGACATGCCCTCACAAATATTAAATGCGATGATATGTCATTCAAAAATTTTGTTTCCTTTATTGCAACGATTTATCGTCGCAAATAAATTTCTATTAGCAACAAAAAATGTCGTCGCTAACAACCCTTTTTTTGTTGTGACAATGCCGGATCCTTGTCCGTTGCCAAGCATAACCTTGCCATTAATGATCTTGACTAGCTATGCTGCTGATATGGCCTCCATTACGATGTGGGAGTGAAGGAGAATGCAGTCTCTGGCAAGTGATGGTGAAAAATATCTCGTCGGACTTTGACGTTTCAAGGATAGATAGGGAGAAGAAAATGGTGAAAAAGAAGGGTGAGAAGAACAATTTTTTGAACCATGCCATGAGTTTCCGGAGATTGTTGTTATTTGGTTCTTGTGTTTTCTTTCCAAGTGATCTGAAACTAAATGAGCGACTTTAAATAATGCAAGACATTTTACGAGTAGAGGATAGGAAATGACTTGTCGGTGACAAAGCATGTACAACTAGTCATTTGTCTCTTATAGTTTATGACTTTTTGTATAAACGATTGTATGTTGTTTAGATTATGTACGGTGAGCGGGAAAGAAATGGAAAAGAAGAAAAATAGATAGAGACAAAAAAGTAACTTTAATATCATCATCATCATTAACATAATTAATAATAATAATGTAGTAATAATATTTCTTATTATTATTACTGATATTATTATTATTTTTATTATTATTTATGAATTTTTTTTCTATCTCTCCCTATTTGAAGTTGAAGAGATTAAGAGGTTTTTTTTTTTAAGATTTAAAAATTTCTCATTTAATTCATTTCTTCATCTTTTCTCTAATCCTTCCAGTAATACGTTTAACTTCTCCCTTTTCTCATTTTCTTTCCTTCCTTTTAAACAAGCTTTCAATTTTGCGCCCTTGTACCTAGAGATGGCAATATTCTTTAGGACAGGGATGGGGAGTAATAATTAAAGATGAGGACATGAATGAGGACAAAATCTTGTTCTAAATCGTGGCAAGGCGGGAACGAGAAGAACACCCAATCCTAATACACATACTTTTTTACGTATTATATATAAAATTACCTTTTTAAGGTAAATTGTTCTTTTGCTAAAGAAAATAAGGTAACTAGTAATTAGAATTCTTTTTACTCAGAGAAGGGCAATTACTAATAAGTAATCTAGATCGGCTAATACTATTTTTTTTTTTTTTTCCTATATATGCTTATGCTTTGATGTTTTTATTTTGGCTTATGCTTTAATTATTGTATTAATGAAGAGAAAAATTTCTTACGAAGTTTTTTGACAGAGAGGAAGCTTGAGTGTTGGCTGGAGTTCTGGCATCGCCTCTGGGCTCGTCGCTAGATTCCGGGCCATGAAAATCAGTCCCGAGCTTGTGTTATCGACGGCTCTTCAATGGTGGCGGCAGTGTGTCGTGGGGTGTCTTGGTTAGGGCGGATCGGGTTTCGTTTGGATGTTGATAACCGGATGTTTGGGAGGCGTTTTCCAGTACGTCGACGTTCGGTGGTTGGGTCCTTGCAGAGATTCAATCCTGGCGGTGGTTGGGTCCTTGCAGAGGTTCAGAGCTTCGTTTGGACTTTTTTTTTTTCCTTTTCCTTTTTTTTTTCTATGACTTATGCTGGCTGCTATGCACTTTTGCACATAATATGGGTTGCTAGGCCTAGAAGGGGTCCAGGCTTTGCTTATGTTGATTTTCGGTATCATTGAGACGCTCAAGTTGCAATACAGATGATGAATGGTAATTTTCTTACTACAAATTTGTAATGCTAGATAATTTAATTTGTAATAGAATTTAAATTTTCCAACAGGAAAAAATGGATATGGTGGACTGAGTCGTCTAATTCTAATGATGGTGATACTAACACTACCTATGAAGATCAAGGATATATCCCTCCTCGAGCATTTGCTCCTCCTCAGAGAGAGGCAATGTATAAGGGTGTTAGTAACAGAGAACTTGTCAGGCATGATCTGAACGGAAGATACTTACCTCTTGGAAAACACGCACGTGATGAAGATTTCAGCGGCCATGAACTCAGTACCAGTCGTGATCGATATGAAAGTGCATCTGAGGAAGTGGTCATCTGCCATGATTATGATATGAATGGAAGAGATATGACTCAATATGCCCATGCTGACTACGAGGTTGGTGGAAAAAATGTGTGTCGAAGAAACACAATTGATGAAGAGGTCATACAATTAGCACCATTTAAGTGCAACATTGAGTATTTCTGTATGTCCATAAATAGCCAGTTAGCAAGTCGCAAATGTTGTCTGTTTTAGTCAAATTTTCTCTGTGACAGATAGTTACTGGATATGCTTAAATTACGTATACAACAAAACAATATCAGCACCAACTTGTATACCCACCTGCTTACTTTTAAGCTCTTCCCATGGAAGGCATAATATAGTATTACTTTTGGCTGCATTCAACCACTCATTTGGTATAACAAATAGACACTGTGTAATGATTGAGAAAATTTTAAACTTTAAATAATATAATATATGTATTTAAGCTAATGATTTTCCTAAAAAATATTATGTAGACTGAAGGATTTATAGAATTAATATCTGTATTCCTAAATTCTGTAGTAGATTTCATGTTAAGTTCATGTTTTCGATCAAATAAATTCAATTGATAAATTCTCGCCATACTTTAAGGCGGAATAATTTTCAGTACAAGTATAATTTGAGAATCTTAATTTCAAGAATCTCTAAACACAATATAATGTTAGCAGCGTATTAATTCTATCTTTCGAACACAGAATGATGTTCCAAACACAGCATGATTTATGGTTTTCTATTGTTCCTTACATATCAAATGAAATCAAAGTTTTCTACCCCTTCTTCTAATTAACCTGGTAGCCTTTAAACAAATTTATATTTTACTCCATACTTTATAATTTGTGCGATGAATATAGTAACTTATTAATTCCTGTGTTTTTGTGCAGTTGCCCTTAGTAGGCAGCCCCAAAAACACTGTACATACATAAATTTGCTTATTCATTGTACATTGCTAAGAATATTAAATATCTGAGCCATAATTGCTACATCAAAACATTGTGATATCCATGTTTTGCCATAGTTTTTTATTTTTACACTTGGTCTTTAATTTGCTTCTGTGTCATGCATATAACACATTTATTCTATTTACCTTTCTATTTTGATGTACCTAGTGAATCATGCATAAATCTATATCATGCTTTATTCATTCAATTTTTATGATATGCAAGTTATAATCTGCATGATAAACTTGGTTTCTTACTACTATTTCCATTTCTCTATGCTTTTCCTTAGCACATGGCAACAAAAATGCTTCGAATGCAAGCCTTGATGTTTTTACCGTACATCACTAAAAGCGTAGATTACCTAGAGCCTTACTCTCCTTATTTTTTTTTTTTTTTACTTGCAATTTGATTGCTCATTCTCAGTTTTCATCTATCCCTTTTTTTTTAATCACTTATTCGCTTAGTTATATTTTTTTAGATTTTTCATCACACATTGCTAGGTCTTTCCATTGCCATATTCTTAGTTGTTCCTTCTGATATATCACAATTAAAGCAGTGTTTGGAGCATTTCAAGTACCATCAATAGCCCTTGCCAATAATCTTTCGATGTTCTTCGCTGATATTATATATATTCATTTTCTGTAGCGTTATTAATATCTATTATTTTCCTCTTATTATGGCTATTAATGTATACCATTGTTGTTTAGTTAGTATCTCTTATTCATCTACAATATTAGTAAAAGTGTTGCTTTATTCTTAATAAATATTGTCAATTTCTCTAGATTATTTTTATTTTATATCCTATTGCAATGCGCACAAATGCACGCGTCCATTGCTTGTATTTTACTAAAACACATGTTTTGATTTGAAAGTACGTTTCAGCTCATTTGGTTTTTTACTTATTTTTATATATTTTTTGTTTTAGATAAGTCTTGTTAAACTTTCTGATTCTAATCTACTCTTATGAAAATAATTTTTTTTCAAACGTGACTACTTAAATATCATTTTTCTTATATATTTTATATGATACTTTAAATTAACTTTTCTCAAAAGTAATTTTTTTTTCTAATTGTCCAACTAAAGTATTTCTTCTCAAATATCTTCCTACTTACACATGTTTTTCTTTTTTCCTTTTTTTAAAATACGTATTGTTATTTATCTCATATTTTACTTTAAATTAATTTTTGTTGGCCTTCTCTTTTTTTTCTCTATTTTTCATTCTCTTTTTTCATTTCTAGACTTTTTATTTATCTAACAATACATAAAAGAGTTAAAACTCTTTTCTATGTGATAGTCCATTCACTTATTTTTTTTCTTTTTTTTTTTTTTACTTTTTATCTTTACTTTTTTGTAAATTTTTCTTTTACATTTTAATTTTTTTGTGTATGTTTCCGGCTTTATTTTTATGAGAGTAATTTTTTCACATGTGTTTTTATTTTATTTTTTATTAGTTAAAATAATTTTCTTTAAATATGTTCTTATTTAATTTTTCTTTTTTATCAATTGTGACTTTACATATATTCCTTTTTAAAATAAATTTAAAAATCTTTAAATAATTATATAAATAAAATTTTCATTATTTAATAAATAATAAACTCTTTTAACTTTCTCCAACATGACAATACTTGGGGAGCAAGTTACAAAACCAGTAAAACTACCATAGTACAAACGAATCAAAGAGGCATTGTTAATGGAGATGTTCAGCGAAAGAAGTTGCGAAATTAGTGACAATCCATCAAAATCGTGACCAAAAAAGGGAAAAAAAAATTAACTCTCTTTGTCATTGTTTTTTTTTTCACACTTGTGTTTCGCATACGTTTTTCAGACTCAAATCACCTGTCAAATTTTTAATATTTAAATGAGTAAGAACAAATTAATTAAAAAGATATTCTAATTTTTTATACCTGTCGAAAAACTATTTTTGGCTTTCTAGGTTTCAAAAATTGCTTGTGGAAATGTTTGGATAAACTCTTATAAGTGTTTTTGTTGTCTAGAATAAAGTTCTTATCAAAGCCACAAAATGAAACTTATAAAAAAACACTTCTAAATAAAATCTTAAAACTTATATGAAAATATTATTAAGGGAGATTTTTTGATACTTTTGACTTTTATTTGATTTTATATAGATTTAACGGTTAGAAAATATGACCTACCGGTATGTTATCATACTAGAGAATGTATCATTTATTAAAACGTTATAAACTTAATTTCAACACTTATATTGCCTATTATAAAACTTAAAAATGGTTTTGACCCTTTAAACTCTTTTATTCCAAACACTTACTGAAAAGTCACAATTTTTACTTATCTTCTTAAACTGACTAGAAACAAAAACAAAAGATCTATTAAACATGCCTTGATTAAACACCATTCTAAACATTGAAATTGAATAGGTGATTTGAATCCACGTTTTTCTGGCTCCATCTCAATTGGACCGTGCTTTAATGATGCTCAAAAGCAAACAATCCTGGAGAATTTTCAAAATGTCCTCAATAAATTGACACTATTTTTTATTGTTGTTAAATTTATCTTATCTAACTAATAACATGTAAGTTATCTTTTCATAAATTATAAGTTATATTTTTATAACCTGTCAGATATCTTTCATAATTTCTAAATTATTTTTGCGTATATTATAGGTTATTTTTTATAATGACATCAAAATTTATGTAATAGTATAAATAATAGTTATTTTTTGTTAAACTGACAACAAAATTTATGGGCCTAGTCTTTATAGTATAAATCTAAATTTGAAATTAAAAAATAATTATTAAACTTATTATTTTTCAAAAATTTTCACCAAAATCCTTATTATTCCTTATTCATAATTGGGTTATTTTTTTCTGAAGTTTTTGTCCAGGTTATGGCTAATTTAATTTAACTAAAAATTAGCTTATAATCTTTAAACTTTTCATATTGACCCTTTTTTTTTCTTTTTTTTTTTTTTTATAGGTTATTTTTTATAATGACATTAAAATTTATATAGTGGTATAAATAATATAATTAAAAAAAATAAAAAAAATAAAACAATAAACTTTGAAATTTCTCAACAATCCTCCCTGATTGGGCTTTTATAGGCTAACTGGGTCTAGTCTCATTAATGTCCCAGTACGATAAGTGCCTCACTGGCCCCTTTCTTCTCCTCCGTCTTCCTTCCATTTCTATCGTCCTCTCTCTCGAGTCAATTATTGCAAGCGCAGGTAGTGGTTGTGGCACCACCGAGTCCGAGAGAGAGAAAGAGAAAGAGAAAGAGAAACATCTGTGACAAAAAAAGTCTCCGACCGGTGGTGACATTGTCGAAACCACAAAGATGCCACAGCTCACGAAGCTCTATACCATGGCGGAAGCCTCCGAGCACAACACCAAGGACGACTGCTGGGTCGTCATCGACGGCAAGGTACCTCTTCTCCCAAAAAAAAAGGGTTTTTTTCCTTCCATTTGTTATTGGGTTTTTTATTATTAATATTTTAGATTCATTTTTCTGGATCCATTTTACCTAAGTATTATTGTTTTTAGGATGGTATGGACGTTGTTCAGGCTTTGGATTTTTATTTTTATCTCTTGTGAGATTCAATAATTCTGCTGGAGGTCGTAATTGCCGATGTTATATAAGGACACAGGAATTGGGATAAGCTTAATTCTCAGACAATGTTGTGACGTCGAAATTTGTTTAGTTTGGATTTCTTGTCTCACCCTTTTGGTTTGAAAAGAAGAATATGCCCTTGATATAGTCATTGCCAATGTATAATTGTGTTTTTTATAGGATGCCTAATTACATATTAGGAAGTCAAATCTATGCCCTGTTTTTGGTAGATGGATATTGATTGGTATTCAAGCGGGTCTATGATGGTAATTTGACTTTGTAATTTAGTTTACGTGAAGATGAGTTTGGAATGAGTTAGATTTTGGATTTTGGGGATGGTGGAGAAGAAGAGGTCTAGTTTAGGCTTTTGTGGAGTTAAGGAGTAAGGGTAGAGGTTAAATGAAGTGCTGATCCTGAACCCAAAAAAAAAAAAAAAAAAAAAAAAAAAAAAAAAGAACTAATTTTTCTGGTGTTGCTTTGGGTGACGTGGATGATTTTGGGGTTCAGGTTTTTCAATTCTCGGTGATTGTTTCGTAAGTTTTTTTCTGTGGAGTGTTTTAGATATGATCATATCAGGATGAACAGTATAGAATTATCTATTGCTGTTCTGTTGTCATTATGTTTTGTTAGTGGTTTGCAAGATGAGATGGTTCTGAGTCTTCTGATTTCTTAAGAGATCAAGTTATAGAAATATATATATATATGTGTGTGTGTGTGTGTGTGTAATCTTAATACTGCAATGAAACAGTGACTTATAATCTATTCGTTTTCTGTGATTGTGGCTTGTCAGAATAGTGAATCATTCATTTTGATGCGCCATTTATTCCTTTGGATCTAAACACATTGTCTTTTGTTGATCTTAGGTGTACGATGTGTCATCATACTTGGACGATCACCCTGGCGGAGATGATGTAGTGCTTGCTGCAACTGGTATATTTCTCATGCTTCCAAGTTAAATAATTTAAATTTTCCGTTAATCTTTAGGTGTGTTTCCAGAGGTATTTAACTCACATTATCATTGGCCAAAAAAGAAATGTGGATACAAGTACTAGTACAAATTGTTGACCTGAACTAACCGTGTTCTTTTGATTCCACTGAAGGGAGGGATGCCACTGAAGATTTTGAAGATGCTGGGCATAGCAAAAGTGCGAAGGAGCTCATGGAAACCTTTTGCATTGGTGAGCTCGACACCTCTGCTATTCCTGAACTCGAAATCATCTCCAAGAAGCAGCCAAGAGATTATGCACAGAAGCTCGTAGAATTGACAAAGCAATACTGGGTTGTTCCTACCACGGTTGTCGGAGTCTCTGTTGTAGTTGGTTTCTTGTACTTGCGTAAGAAGTGACGATGCATATTGCACGCAGTACAATTTTGCTCTGCTAAGCCGGCTCCTGTCACAATTTTGAATAATGTTTACAAGGATAGTAACCAAAAGAACTGGCCCATATGTTAGGATTTCAAATATTTGGGAAATTATTAGAAAGGTGGAAATCGATTCTTAAGATTTGATTTATGTGAGAATGATTGAATACAAACATATCTGAAAAGATGCAATTCAATAAAACTAGGAATTTGTTGCCTCTTTTGTGGTTTTTCCCTGCAGCATTTTACATGCAAAGAAAGAGCCTCTCTCTCTCTCTCTCTCTCTGTTTAAAAAATATTTGACAATTTATACTACTTCTGGACGTCTGATTTTCCTTGCACCAAGATTCAGTAGTGAGGTAGCTCAATTTTGGTTAATATCTACCTTTTGCCATTAGGGCATGTTTGCTATACAATATTCATATAGTACTATTTAAAAACAATACGTTGTTTGACAGCATTTATATATTGTATAAATCGGGGAAAAATTATGTATTAGATCTTACTATTTAATTGAACTTATAACACTGTATATTTTGACATCTATTTTTTAAAAATTTACAATTTGACCCATTATTTAAAAAAAAAAAAAAAAAAAATTTGCAAAAAAGCCTCTGTTGAACAACTCCTAACTTTTCCCTCACCTCAATCCCAATGTTAGGATTGGGATCGAGAGTGAATTTGAATTAGGTTGAGATTAGGTCTAAATATATCTTTTTAAATTAATACGATACAATAATCAAACACTGTATTGTATAAAAAATAATATACGATATAGTACGATATAATACAAATGGTGAAAGAAAAAGTTCATCATTTTTCAAACTAGGTTATATGTGAATCTCATATTTTAAATTGTCAATTTATTTGGTTCAGAATCATTATTTTCTTTACGTATTTTTTAAAGAAAACCACCGTAGCGAACCAAAATTTAATAATCAATAATGCGTGTTAGCTATCATACTTCAATTACTATTAATTTAAAAGTTCATTGTGTAAATTGCAAAAATTAAAAGCTCGACGTATATTCTACAGAAAAAAATAGTTAAGGTACAACAGTGTAATTTACTTTGTTAAGATAGATGGTAATGTATTAAGTACGGGTTATGTTTATAAATAGTCGATAACTAGTTCTGATGAAAAAAAAAAAAAAAAATTGTCGATATACGAACCAAACGACACGCAGTCTGATAGTCTCGTCTCAATCCGAAACACAAAACAGAAGTAGAACAGAGAGAGAGAGAGGGAGGTGTAAAGCAACAATGGCGGGGCAGCAAGGTGTGCAGAAGAACACACTCTACGTCGGAGGACTAGCGGAAGAGGTGAACGAGTCGATTCTGCACGCGGCGTTCATACCATTCGGAGACATCAAAGACGTGAAGACGCCGCTGGACCAGGCCACCCAAAAGCACCGCTCCTTCGGCTTCGTCACCTTCCTCGAGCGCGAGGACGCCGCCACCGCCATGGACAACATGGACGGTGCCGAGCTCTACGGCCGCGTCCTCACCGTCAACTACGCCCTTCCTGAGCGCATCAAGGGTGGCGAGCAGGGTTGGGCAGCCCAGCCCAGTAAGCAAACCATCACTCACTCTCTTCTCTTTCCCTCTTATCAAATATCTTGCCTTTGCTTCGGCAATCGGATTATTAGCGTAATTGCCTTTGGTTATTTGATCCGCTTGCTAGTTGTAGTACCTGGGGATTGGGAATTAGCATAACGTTGATCTTTATTGTTTCTGAATTTTGGCTTTAGGGTTTTAACGCCTTTTGAAATTTTATTTTCTCTGAGATAAAAAATCAGTACATTCAGCTCCCGAAAATGTGCCAAAGATAATAGCTTTGGTATGCATTATTCTACAGAAGAACCATTCTTTCAGGTTCAGAAACAGGTTCCGAATCATAAAATAGCGTTATGAAGACGTTTTATAACTTGTTTTACTGAGATAAGGGTCTATACTTTCAGGCTTAGAAAAATGTTCTTTTTACAATTAGCATTAGTTAGCATCTTATTTGTTTGTATAATTAATATAATACTTGAAGACTGTCGACAAATTGTTTACTCATGGATGTTAATGTGTGTTTTTTTTTATGTATTTTGATAGTTTGGGCGGATGCGGACACCTGGTTTGAGAGGCAGCAACAAGAGGAGGAAATGCAGCGTATGCAGGCGGAGAACCGAGCGGCGATGCAGGCAGCTGAGGAGTTGCACAGGAAGAAAATGGCTCAAGAGCGAGAAGGGGAGAAAGAAGACGAAGGAGATGATCCCATGGCCAGGGCTGAAGCAGAGGTTTTGAAACAGAACAATGATAGCTAGCTAGGCTCACAGCCGTTTGACATTCTATGATTCCTTTGAACTGAATGGAAATTGTTTCGTGGTTAACTTCCTGCTTCACAGAGTGGATTATCTATAATTCAAGTTTGAAGCAGTTTAGTATATCCCTTGATCTTCTTTTGTTGTCCCTTGATATTTCAGTAATAGAAACATGTTGAACTAAACAGGTGTTTGATGTAGATTGAAGATAAATAACTCTCATATGGCAAGATTTGAAATTGGCTTTCTATCATCTACTTTTATACTTTTGCTACACTATCTTGGTAAGTTTAATTGGCAAGATTTGAAATTGGCTTGCAATTGGCTTTCTATCATCTACTTTTATACTTTTGCTACACTATCTTGGTAAGTTTAATTGGGAAGATTTGAAATTGGCTTTCTATCATCTACTTTTAATACTTTTGCTACACTATCTTGGTAAGTTTAATTTATTCTCCTTTTGGGGAGTTAATCATGAAAAGACGGCGACGGATTGCTTCACATAGTAAAGAGAATTTGTGGATTGTTGAGAATGCTCAAAACACAGCCACTAGAATTGTAAAATAAAGTCCTTTTGAATTTTGATGAAGCTCCCAAAGATTGAATTATAGACAAAGAGAACGTGTGGAGAGTTTGAGAACTTTGCTAACAAACAACGACATAGAGAATTCCTTCTGTAAATTGCACCAACTTTGATGGATACAAGGTGAAAAGATACACCATCGTATAAAAGGCATCATAAGTTAGTTTTTCACCACTTTGTGTTTATTTCACGAACAAAAATGGGTACAGATTCTCCAAAAGAACTAATGTTATTGCAAAAAATGCACAAAACGATACAGATTTTCATGAAGCACAACTTTGCAGTAAGAAAAAATTGCAGAGTTTGCCCAATTTCCTAAAATGATGCAATAGATCTCCTCCTCAACATTGCATCACATAGCATGACAGCATCTCGGTTCTCTCTCACGTTGTGTACTCTGACAATGTTGGCACCAGCCAAAACTCCGGCAGTGACAGATGCAACAGTAGCAGGATCTCTATCAACCGCAGCAGGGCGAGAACATATTTCGCCTAAAAACCTCTTTCTAGAAGGTCCTATAAGTAGAGGTGCATGAGACAAGGCCAAACTTTTGTCTGCAATCTCTGCCCGGATCTTCGGTAGCCCCGTAAGAATATCCAAATTCTGCTCAGTATTCTTTGAGAATCCAAACCCTGGGTCAATGATTATCCTCCAAGCTGGGACACCCGATAATTCGGCATCTCTCAGCCTAGAGTAAAGCTCAGTAGCAACCTGGTTACAAACATCATCGTATTCTAGGTTTTCTTTATTCTGCATAGTTGATGGGTCTCCCCTCATGTGCATGGCAATATAAGGAACCTCAAGGTTAGCAACAACCCTAAGCATGTCGGAATCTAACTGCCCGGCAGACACATCATTTATGATATGAGCCCCTTTGCTGACTGCTTCTGAAGCAACTTCCGAGTAAAACGTGTCTACGGATACAAGTTTTCCCTCCATTTCAGGCATTTCAAGAATGGCTTCCAAAACTGGGTTCAGTCTGTCCAATTCTTCTTGGGGAGAAATCCTAGGAGCCATTGGACGTGTAGATTGTGCACCAATGTCGATCATATCTGCCCCTTCTGAAACCATCAAGCGAACTTGAGAGACCGCAGCCTCCACGGATTGAAACTTCCTTCCATCACTAAAACTATCTGGTGTCAGATTGAGGATGCCCATGATTGAGGTTTTCTGAGACCAGTTCCATAAGCCCTTATTAATGGGCAAAACTCTCCTCATACCTTCCTTTCCGATTATAGGGTCACCACCTAGTTTCTCCCATGATTCGAAAATCCCCATGGAGTGAGGAGAGAGAGAATGCCAGCTAGCAACTGTATCATTCTCAATAGCCATTCCCAGCAAATCCATCAGTGGCGCTATTACAAATGGTCTTTCCCAAATTCTTTCGTGTGGGATCGTAAGAACATCAGAATTGACCCTCAAGTTTCCATAGAACAATATATCCATGTCAATTGGCCTAGGGCCGTACCTGATTCCCTTAGTACGACCCATGTCCTTTTCAATCTTCTTCAGTGCTCCCAATAACTCATGAGGTCCAAGTTTTGTGAAAGCTCTAACAGCAGAATTAAGAAACTGAGGCTGCTCAGTCACATAGGCCGGTGCTGTCTCATACAAACAACCATGTCTCGTAACATTTATGCCCGATCTTTTCATTTGCCGCAGGGCTTCATTGAAGTTATGCAATCTGTCACCCACATTGCTCCCCAAAGCAATCACTACTTCTTGCTCTGGAGAATGAACTTCCACCGAGCCGTCTGCTGATGAATGGAGGAAGGAAATAAAAGGAACTGCATTAAGATTAGAAAAAGGACTGTCAACAAACAACCTTGGGTAACTTTAATCTCTTCACAAAAGATACAATTTGTTACATTTAGTTTTAAGGACATTCAATATTTGAAACAATAATGCTACCACTCCAATGGAATCTCATATCACTAAGGGCATGCCATTAAACAAGATATTTTCAAACCCTACTTAGTATACACTATACAACCTATCAAGTAAAGCTGAAGTATAAAACTTTCAAACTTCATACCTATTTTGGATTCAACATGTTTTGGAAACTATCTAATTAGTAAAAAAAAAACAATTGGCATCATATGCTTTTACTGAAGGCAAATGAATAATAACAATCACGGATTCTACAGAATTAGTAAATTGTGTTTGATTTACCTTTATAATGCTTTGAAACACCGTTTAATCCCCGCTTGCTGGGCCTAAGCTGCTTGAATATGTTCATATCAGAAGCAGCTTATCATCAAAGTGAAGTTGAAGTTGATTTTCTTCTTCTTCCTATGTGGAAAATGAAAACAACTGATTGTTCTTTCAACTTCAAAGTTCAAACTGCTTAACTCATTTCTAGCACCAAAGAGCCCAAAACCCATTTCCCCAACTAAATCAAAGAAATGAAAAGAGGTTCAAATATGGTATAAAAGATACGAAAGCGTAATACAGAGAAATTTCTTTATCAAACGAAAACCAGCAGCTTGTAACGCAAAAACTTTAATGAGGCAAAGAAGACAATATATAGAATACAAATAATGCGAAAAAAATAAATTCTTAGGGTTTTTTTTTTTTTTCCAAAAAAGAGTTTAGGTTCTTTAGAATTTAGGGGTGCATGGCTAGCGGTTTGAGCGTTTTTTTTTTTTTTTTCCACTGTGATTTGTAAAAGGTCCAACCCATAACTGCACAATTTGAAAGGGCGGCTTCGGCAGTCCTTTGGCAGTTCGGGTTTTGTACCTAATTCTTTTATACATTATAAATAAAATTTTACAACACTTAATATACATTATTTCCACCTTAAAAGAGCAGGTTGAAAACATAAAGATGCCAAAGAAACATCTGCAAAACTCATAATCCAACATCCAAAGTCCAATAAAATGCCAGAGAAACATCAAAATTCCATTGTCCGATGTCCAAAGTTCAATCGCCACATTTAGCACAACAGTTTTAAACTATAAATCCCATAAGATAACACAAAATCCAATCTTCAAGATTTCAAGTTCAAAAAGAAAGTAACCAACCAATTAAACACAACATCACATATTTTGGATGTATAAACAAAATAAATAATTGAAAGAGGAAAACAATAAAACGGAAGCAGCTCAATTATTTCAGCCAAAATGAGAGAGAGCATAAATCTGCAGATAGCTCAAAGAAAGTGCAGATACAATATTACAATGCCAAATTCAGCCAAAAAACGAAGGAACATTATTACAACACAAATTTCAGCCAAAAACACGAAGGAACATTGATTAGTGATTACTGTTTTTGCTTTATTGCACCATCGTCTTCTGTAAAATAATAAGTAAAAATCTCAATTAGTTATGGATTCACAATAAAAAAAGCTTCATAGATTAGCAGCCCTTGCGGAACCCATTAAACATTCAAAGTATCAAAAACAAAAATCATACAAGCAACTCAAGAACTGAAGAAGAAGATATTCATTCAGTACCTGTTCAAGTTCTTCTCTCTCGAGTCAAATGAGAATGAGAGACAGTGATGGGGAACCGAGAGACATAGCGTAACAACTTTTACTTTTTATTTTGTTTCTTTTATATTTTTCACGGGATAGCGGCGTAAGCTAAAACTAAAGAACCGGCAGCGGGGATTGAGATCCTCTGTATTTCCGTTAGAAACTTAAAGGCTGACCATAGACATTTCCGTTAACATCAACGTTAAAGCTTGACTTTCATCTACTTTAGATCTAGTACTGATTGGGAATTTAAATTTTTATTGACATTTAATATTTTTTAAAAAAAATTAATTATAATAGAAAAAATTAAATGTGATATTTTTTTTAAAAAATTTTAATTATAAAATTTAAAATTAAAAACTTAAATTGGTAAAATAAATAAGGCCTTAGTTTTATTTTTTTTTCTCTGTGACTTCGTTTATTTTATCGATTTGAGTTTTCAATTTTAATTTTATTATAATTAAAAGTTCTCATAAAAAATCGCATCTAATTTTTTCTACTATAATAAAAAAACTCTTAAATAAAATCACATATTAACTCAAATTAAAAATTTAAATTAACGAACTAAACGAGACTTATATTTATTAATTCTTTACTCTCTTTGGATTTCTCTGGAATATCTTTTCATTTCCTTAGGGAATTAAAAAAACCAACATCGACTTAAGGGTCCGTTTAGTTCGTTGATTTGAATTTTTAATTTGAATTAGAATGTAATTTTATGTGAGAATTTTTAATTGTAACAAAAAAATTAAATATGACTATTTTTAAAAACTTTTTAATATAATAAAACTCAAATTTTAAATTTAAATTAGTAAAATAAATGAGTCCTTTATCTTTGTTCTCTTTTCTTGTACAGAGGGCCTTTTACAAATTCTTGTATGTAAATATAAATATATATATATATATATTTAAATCTGAAACTAGTCATTCCACCACCAGTTATGAAAAGAGAAAAGAAGAAAAGAGACCGGTGATTAGGGTAGAGAAATGCAAATGCTTTATGGTTCAAGAGCATATCTTCATTAAGCTTGGAGCTTCAGCAACAGAGACTCCTACGCCACTAAAGGACTCTTCTGCAATTTTTTCTTCAAATCCCACCCGTGTGGAGCCATTAAATTAATTCAAGTCTATTAAATTGGTGGAAAATTTAGTGAAATAGGGTCAGGTAAAATGAATGGTTACAAATTAATTAATTTTTAGCCATAAATTTTTCATAGTTATAATTCATATAAGGGTGTTTAAATAAAGGGTTTAAATATCTTATTCTCACTCTTAAGAGAATTATAATTTTTCATAGTTATAGTTTGTTCTTAGAGTTTATATAAGAATGCTTAGAGAAAAGGCTTAAGTATCACATTTTCATCATTTAGAGAGAATTTTCTAGTAAAAGAAAAATTTAGGTCCCGTTTGAAATCCATTCTAAATCCATTTTGAAAACGTTTTTTACGTTTTTTGATGAGAAAAAAATAGAAATGGTTTGAAAAATGCGTTTGGTGCTGCATCTTAAAAAAAACAAAAATAAAAATGTTTTTATCGGTATCACACTTTTTGAAAACGAATTAAACTTGTTTTCTGTTTTCCATTTTCATTTTCTCCTTAATTACCTCTTACCACGGTCAATTGTCTTTCCTCCACTCTCCCTCTTCTCTGGTCTTCCTCAAGGAAATCTTAAAAATTGTTCAGATTGAAGAGGAGTTTTTGTTGTGCGGAAGGAGAGCTGAAGGAGGAAAAGAATGAAAACGTGAGAAACGGAGAGGAGAGGAGAAGAAAATGCAAAACCAGAGAAGAACGAGGAAAGAAAAGTAAGAGAGGAGAAGAAAATGCAAAACCAGAATATGAAAACGAGTATAGATATTTTTTTCTCTTTTTTATTTTTGAAATAATCAGCTTCAATTTAATGAGCAGGTTTATCATTTGTGCACAAACCCATCAAATCCTCCATTGTATTGTAGTATATATCTTCTTCGGTGGAGGTTTTCTTTTATAATTTTTCAAAGAAAGGCTTTGGTTGTTGATGTTCTGGCATTGGTTTTTGATTTTCTGGGTTTGGTTTTTGTTCAAGGGAGTAAACGAACAAGGGAGTTGGAAGCTTATTTGGAAGCTTTTGTTGGCCTTTCTGGGTTTTCTAAGGAATGAGAAGAAAGAGATCGGAAGAATTGTATCTCAGTTTCTATAGCCATATTAAGCATACATGAAGAATTGTATCTCAGTTTCTGAATTTCCACATTCTAATATATTTGCTGTTGTGCATGGTGACTATCTTCTTCATCCCAACAGCCAAGCAAGTAATGGGAGGTCTATCGCTTCTAGGAATACTGTTGATGTGGGCATCTTCCACAAGCCTTCTCCCTTTGGCTCTCTCAACGACTCCATAATTGCCCCGAGAGCTAGATAACATTTTGCCTTCCAAAACTATGCTGGAAAGAATTTCACCTGTGTTCTGGTTGTATTCCTCCAACAGCTAAAGTCGACCTGTCATTTCGCAGATGTTGCAAGGAATATATGACATTCAGGCTTACTCGGTTGTCCCACAAAATTCTCATTGTCCTATAAGATGTGACAGAGAAAGTGCATGATGAATTCAAAGATAATGGCTTTACAAGAACTTATCAAAGCGCGTTTATAATATGACATATTATCTTAGATGTTATAGTTGCAAGTTCACTCATGGCTGAAACAGATAATGGCACTAATGGTTGAAAGACATGCAACTATGAACTCGAAAAGCAGATTCATGGCATCATTATTAATCATTTATTTGATGTAGATGTTATACTTGCAAGTTCACTCATTGACATGTATTCAAAGAACAAAAACATACTCTGCTCACTAGGTTTTTCGATACATATACATTCCTAAAAATTACTTAGGAACATCATTTAAAGAACAAAAACATCCTCATTCCTAAAAATTACTTCTTCCAAACATATATATACAGACACACGCACACATATATACATACAAACTCATACATAACTCCCCCCTTTTTTTTTTTCCAAACATACGCAATAGAACATTCCCCAATTCAAAATGGAATTCATTCTCTCTTTAATTCCAACCATTTCCTACCAAATTCATCCCCATTTACAACCGAATACAGGGCAAAGGAACTTCACAGTTTTTGAAACAATATTGCACGAAAGATTCAAATGCTTAAATAACCATATCCACGAACTATAATCCAAATATGTGAATACCTATAAAATAGAGTTAGAATCCAGTCCAAACAAAGGGTTTACATAGTAGAGAAAAAAAAAATTAACAAAAAATCCACCAAGCCGGAGAACACAACCAAATTAACATTCAAAAAAAAGCTTAATGGAGTACTTACAGAGGCTATTGATCTGATGAGCTCCAAGCAATACCGGTCTTAGTCAATGATGAAATCAGGAAACCCTAACAAGAATAAACCCACCAACACCGAGAGAACCGAGAGAGAGGAGAGACTCTGCCTGGCCGACATTTGTAGGAGAAACTAAGCCGGAAATGGAGAGTGGGAGTCTGAGAGAACATAGAGAAAGAAGAAAGAGAAACGAGGGGAGAGAGCTTTGGTTGAGAGAGAGAGAACACGAGAGGAGGCTTCGGCCTAGTTCACTTCGCGGATTCGAAACAAAGCCATACCATGCCCTCGGGAGAAACTAGTGATGATTGCCATGAATGCTGCCCATCGAGGATGTGTACAAGAAGGTCTTTGCCGATTCCTATCAACATGGTGCACCTCTCAGTAGAGGGTGGAGACTTTGACCGAATGAATAGGGATCAATTGATAGAAATTTTGATTGAGGAAGAGAATCTAGGATGAATGATGTGACATTTTCTTAAAGTTTTTCACTATAGCAGACTAAGTTAGATGTAACATTTTCTGAGAACTTTATACTATAGAAACCTAAAACTGAAAACTCGAATCGGTGAAATGAACAAGGCCTTCAGTTTCGAGAGAGGAGAGCTAGCGAAGAAGAAATGAGGTCAAAGGAATTTTTTTGATTTAGCAGGATTATTTTAAGAATAATGAAAATTTCATTAATGAACTCAATGTAGATTGCCACACAATCTACAATCAGAAGCAGCCTTTGGGCTGCTTCTTATTTTTCCCCTAAAGTCCTTCTAAATTATGTAAGAAGCACTTTTTAAAGTGTTTATCAAACACAATAAATAACTTTGACTAAGTAAAAAATTGATTTTGGCCTCCCAAAATCTCTACCAAACTAAGCCATTACTTGTTCCAAAAAAAAAAGTCTAAAGGTAACATGCAGGATTTTCTTAAAAATAAAGAAGTACTATTTTTCATTTAAACCTGAATAATCTAGTACCATCATAATATTATCAATTAATAAAAAATTTTATAAATGAAATAAAAAAGGATAAATTGTATGAATGATCCTTAAATTTTTTAAAAGATGATAGTTTGGTCCTTAAATTTTTTTTTTGACGAAACAAATTCCAAACTATTTAAAAAGGTGTAATGTAGTCATTTTCATAAGATGCAATCTAAAAAGTAACGGTTGTGCACGTGAGTTATTCAATTTTTTTTAGAGAAAAAAAAATTGTCCTTTCTTTGTTCTCGTCCTGTTAGGGTGTTGAATTTTCAACCTTTCCACCCCAAAAAAAGGGTTATTGATCTACAGCACGTGGCTCCGCAGAGCGTTGGGGCTCTCCTTCGTTATCACTATCAATGGCTTTGGCTTGTTCTTTGACCCCGACGGCCTCCTTCCGCCACCGCTCCCAGATCCTCCTCCGTCGCCGCCGCTTCTTCCCGGGTCAAGGCTCTCGTCACCGTTGTGGGTGTTGTCGTTGTCTCTGGGGCTGCTATTCGTCGGAGTTGTGTTGTTGTTGTTGCCGTTGTCTTCGTCAGTTGTTGAGTTTCTGAGTTGGAGGGAAGGAGGTGAGGAAATGGAATCCACACCTCTCAATTGCCACATTTCCGGCCCACCATCAAGAAGGTCAGTGATTGAAGAAGAAGAAGAAAAGGCTGCGAAAGCAAGAGCTTGTCAGGGACGGGGAGATCGAAGACGATGGCGGCATCTCTCCAATGACAGAGACGATGCAATAGGGGACGAGGAGAGAGAGAGAGAGATAGAGCGATAAAATGTGCCCCAAATCCTTCAACATGTGATTTTATACATATACCTCAAAAATATGGGCACGTCACGTGAGATCTCATATGCACTCTACCGTTACTTTTTAAACGACATTTAACAAAAATAACTATATTATACTTTATAAATAATATAGGTTTTACTTTATTAAAAAAAATTTAAAAACTAAACTATCACTTTCTAAAAAAATTTAAAAATTATTCGTTCAATTTATCAAAAAAAAAAAAAAAAAAAAAAAGTACCAGTCCGATAAAATTAAAAGAAAAAATAAGAAAATATCAAAAAGCCATAAAGTCAAAACTCATAAGTAAATAAATTCTCATCCTAAGTATTAGTAGAGTAGTGTGTCTCCCGCTACACAGTTTGCAAAGTCTTAAACCCAAACCAAAACGGCAAAACCCCCCATTGTTGTCAAACAAGAAGCTAGATTTTACATTTTCATTACACCCAAGAATTTGGACTTTGGAGAGTTACTGGCTCAGCTGAAAATCACTACCTCTATCTATGGCGTCTCTCTCTTTCACTCGCTTTCTTTCACTACCCAGGTTCTTCTCTCACTAATCCTTTATTTACTTGTTATTTCTTATTTTAAACAAAAAAATAAAGATTATTTCTTTCGTTGAAATCCACTCTGTTGCTTTAACTTCTGCTCAAAGGAAATCGATAGAAAGAACTGGAATTTATGGATGGGTTTGGGATGAAATCTATAATAGAAATTACCAAAAAAAAAAGGGATAATTTTGGATAAACTTCTAAAACCCTGAAATGAAATTCGACTGTTAGGTCTTTAATGGAAGATGAAATAGTGAACTTTTTGTCTGACTAAAATACGCAGGTGCCAATCGAATTGTCGGTCGTATAATCCCCCGCAGAATTTTGTTCAACTCGAGGGGTTTAGATTGCAGAATAGCAAATGGGCAATTGCAGCTAGAAAGAAACTTGCGGTGGATTCGGCCGGGGAGGCCTCCGATGGAGATGAGGTAGTAGTGAAGAAGAAGAAGAAGAAGACGTCAAAGACTTCTAAGAGAACTAGGAAGAAAGCGGTGGCGGAAACGCCAGAGGAGAGTTCTGATTTGGAGGTAACTAGTGATGGGGAGAGTGTGGAAACTGCAGTTTCGGCGGCTGGCAAAGAGACGAAGAGATCTCCGTGGAGGACTCGGGAGAAAGGTAGTATCTTAACTAGTTTTTATATTCCTACCGCGCATAATCCTTAACTAGAGGCTTTTGTATTAGAGAATGCCTATTGGTAGCGTGTTTCTAAACGTCAAATCATTGTTAAAATTATATTAGAATAAAACAATGTGTAAATATGATGGAGTCTTATGAAACTTTGATTTCTTAGAAATATTCACTGTCAATATTATTTATTTGTTTTTGAGTTCATATCGCTCGTAAGCCTTAATATATAGCACAGGGGGCTTCTATAAGTAAAGAATGCCTACCGGTAGCGTGATTCTGAATGTCAAATCACGGTTGATAAATCATATTGGAATAAACAATATGTAAATACGGTGGAGTCTGGCGAAACATTGGTGGCTTAGCAATTCATTATCGATAGGGTACTTTTTGTACCCTACTGTGGAATTCCCCTATGTCTCAATTGGTTAGCGCTAAATTTAAAAGCTTGTTTGTTATTGTCCAGCTTCATCTGCTGCTTCTACTAGCTCGGATGAAGTGAAGACTGAGAAGAGGGTAAGGGGTAGGAGGAAGACCAAGCAGAAAGAGGCTACTACCGAAGATTTGGTCAGTAAGAGTGAAGTGAGTGAGACTGAGGGGCCAACATATGCTGCAAATGCTGAGGAGGAGAGTGATGAAGAACTGAAAATAGATGAGGGAGAGGATATTAGCTTGACATATGGTTGGCCCCCTCTTGTTTGCTGTTTTGGAGCTGCACAACATGCTTTTGTACCATCCGGAAGGCCGGCTAACAGGCTAGTAGATTATGAAATACATGAAAGAATGAAAGATGCTTTATGGTCCCCCGAAAAATTTGTGAGGGCTCCAGGGGGTTCCGCAGGAAGTGTTGCAATTGCCCTTGCGAGCTTGGGCGGTAAAGTTGCTTTCATGGGAAAACTTGGGAGTGATGACTATGGTGAAGCCATGCTGTATTATATGAATGTCAACAGTGTTCAAACCAGATCAGTTCGCATTGACAGTAAAAGGGCGACAGCGGTCTCATATATGAAAATTGGCAAAAGGGGCCGCTTAAAATTGACATGTGTCAAACCTTGTGCAGAAGATTCTTTATCAAAGTCTGAAATCAATATTGATGTTCTGAAGGAGGTAAAGGATTTCAGTCTCATTCTGAAAAGATATTGTTACTCATACACTTGGACTGTTGGTCTTTCAGCTCATACACTAATTTTTGTTAATTGGTTGATGTTCTGTATCTTTTATCCATGAGTCATGGTTAAACATTGAACTTGGAAGTTGGATCCATCTGAAAAAGGGTCTTTGATTGGATCACTCAAATTTTTATTATGTCTCTTTTTATCCTTCGATTTGAAATAGAAAGGGTCTTTTTTTTATTATTTTTTATTGTTTCATGGGCTTCTGAAGACTGGAATATTATACTATGATCATTGCTTTTCTGATAGTTGCTTTTTGTTTAAAAAGTTTTCAATTTTCCTTCACGTCATTCAGGATGACTTATTGATCAATTTAAAACTATGAAAAGTATGTAGATTACTTTTTTTTTTTAAATCGCATTGTGGGTTCTGCATAAATTTTGACGTTTGACAACCTATTATGCAGGCAAAGATGTTCTACTTCAGCACACATTCTCTTCTTGACCCAAACATGAGATCAACTACATTGCAAGCCATCAAGATTTCAAAGAAACTAGGGGGAGTTATTTTCTATGACGTAAACCTTCCATTGCCACTGTGGCACTCTAGTGAAGAAGCCAAAAGTTTCATACAACAAGTATGGAATCTTGCGGATATTATTGAAGTTACTAAGCAGGAACTTGAATTTCTCTGCGGAATCATGCCCTCGGAAGAATTTGACACCAAAAATAATGACAAGGTGAAATTTATCCATTATAAACCAGAAGTGGTTGAACCACTTTGGCACGAAAATCTCAAGGTATTGTTTGTGACAAATGGGACCTCTAAGATACACTACTACACTAGAGAGCACGATGGGGCTGTTCGTGGAATGGAAGATCCCCACCTTACTCCGCTTACTCGAGATATGTCAGCGTCTGGTGATGGAATCGTTGCAGGTATTTTAAACTTTGAGCACCATCATTTTCTTCTCTTCAAGTTAAGAGTACTTTACCGGATCAAAAATCATGAAACACTTCTAGATTTGTTTTTCCTTCGGATGGTAGTTAATATATGCATGTAAAAGCTTTTAAGAATACCAATCACTGCCTCTCACGAATGATGTACCACCAATGGGTTGGTGCAGTGGCAAGATGCCTGATTTTCTTCTATTCCCAGTATATCCCTGTGTCAAAATCATGGCAGCCTCAATATAGAGGCCTTGCCTCACCAATGGGCTATGCAGCATTGGACCCATGGTGGTTTGTCTGAAACTGGACTCGATTCTTCAATTAGAATTAGGTTGGACCATTTCTGTTCTATTAGTGGGTCCTGAGATTTTGGGGATGGGGACAAAATGGTACCATTGATTCCCTTTAATTCAGGGAAAAAAAAAATGATATGAAAATCTTCTAGGACCATAGTTACTATCTTCCACAACCAGAATGCTAATAATCTTTTGTGACGTTTATTTTCAGCACTCCTGAGAATGTTAACTGTTCAGCCGCATCTAATAACTGACAAAGGCTACTTAGAGCACTCAATCAAGTATGCAATTGATTGTGGGGTCATAGACCAATGGGCACTTGGAAGAGTGCGTGGCTTCCCTCCAAAAGATGATATGGAAGAAGTGGTTCCGGATGAAAATGGCATAAGGTCAATAACAGAAAAGGAATACCGCACAATAGTAGAGCCTGTCAGTTGATCCTGCTTGTAGCAATGACAAACATAATTTGTGCATTATATTCTCTATGGAGGCTCCAAAATTTTCCCCCTTGTAAAGTGAGTTCTTTTTTTTTTTTTTTTATTTTTCCCCTTTTCTTTTTGACAACTGGGACGTGTACCTTTAGTTGTGAACCGCCAATTTGGTATTCCATTGATAGATCACAATCTCACTATTCTTTAAGAACTGCTCTGTGCCCTCCACCAAAAGGGATGTTTCAATTCTGCAACCTTTTATTCTAATTTGTGGAGTAATTTGCATATCATGTACAACTTAGACAAAAGTAGACAGATTACTCTTCTTGACACACACACACATGAAAATACTAACTAGGGTGACAAGGATACATGTGGTTCTTGTCAATAATACATGTGGTTCTTGTCAATACAAGTGCCTATTTAATTATGGCTGGAACATTGTGTACGACAACATATCTAATCTTTGATAGAGAGATGCAATAATTTATGTACATTAAAAAAACAATGTAAATCCCACACCCTCTAGAGTCCTTATCTTGGAAAGGATTGGAAATATTACGTTGCTTTCATTGATTAATTTAGGATGGTTCAGAGTAGGTAAAGAAACTTTTTCTTTTATTTATTTATTTTTTAAATTTTGGAGTATGGTACGATGTCAAATTACCTATAGTTGGACAACATTTGTTATTTATTCATTTTTCAAATCAGGTAAAGTGGTACGAGACCACTTGGGCATCACATTCAAGAAGGGATAACTATAGGTTGAACAGCCTCCTAACTTTTTTCACTTTGTTTCCCACATGCAGCTAATAATTGCCCAAGACAACATATGGCCTCCTAAGCTTTAATTAATATAGCCAAAATCATCTCTTATCTGTTTCCCATAACTCAAAAGTCAATATATATATATATATATATATATATATATATATATAAAGCAGCAAATTATACAGCATTATCTGATCTGTCACAATTTATAACCAACAATGCTCAGAAGCTTTGTATTGTTGTCATATTATCAAGTGCTGGCTTGTATAAGAGATTTATCTTAAGCCTAAAGCAGACGAGCTTTTCTCTTGAGGCCCCAGTTTTATTAAACTTTAGTTAACAAAAGGATGATTTCACTTCTCGAACCCCATAGAGAAAATGGAAGAAAGAAGAAAATAAGACCAAGGCAAAATGGGGAATTTTACCCAAAGGCAAAAGAAAAACAAAATAAGGGATCGAATGGAAGAGAAAAATGAAGCACAAGCGTCAAATCCCTCCACTAAATACAAACATACATTTGGTAATGAAGAGATCGACCCTAATCAGAAAATTGAAAACCATCAAGTTTTGAGGCAGCAGGTTTGTCCAAAAACCACACCAGCTTCCCTTTTGTTGGCTGGACTATCCTCGCAGGCACCAATGGACAATCGGGTCCAACATCATCGATCGCCAAGTGTACAGCATCTGCTTTGCTGTCTCCAGTCACAACCACCGCCACATTGGAGGCGGAGTTGATGACAGGCAAAGTGAAAGTGATCCTCTCAGGGGGTGGTTTGGGGGAGTCAGTAATGAAAGTCACCCATTCATTTTTCTCATCGAGTACCGGGTGGTTGGGAAAAAGAGAAGCAATATGGCCATCAGAGCCCATACCAAGAAGGATGAGGTCAAACTTGGGGCAGTCGCTTATGTCGGACACGCTGATTACACGAGATTTCACCAACTGCCGAATAGCAAACTCATACTCATTGGCAGCCTCCTCTGCTGACACCGAGTCATTGATAGAATGCACATGACTATGAACAATTGGTACCTGCATAACGAAAACAGCAGTTGAGATTATTGAGGGCTGGTGAACATAAGTGAAAAATAGAAGGCAATACTATATATATGCATAGCTAGAAATCAAGTGAACTATAAATGGCTATCTTGGTTGGAATCTTCACTTCTAGTAGATAAAACATTTATGCAGGGTGAACAAAGCCAATGAACATAGTGCTTGGAAAGGGAAACAAAAATTGAGGATAAATGAAACCGAAACAACAAATAGTGTAAAATCTGGTATATCAGGTACATGGGGATAGACGAGTTGGGTCAGCTCTGTTATACTCAACTCAATACCTTGAAAACCTCTTTAGATTGTAACAGTATCATGCATCTTTAAAGAAAGAAGAACAAAAGAAAAAAAAAGTCATTGGTTGTTTTTGCCACGTTGCAGTTTTCATATTAGTTAAACTGCTCCAATTCAAAAAGTTTAAAGAGACTAATATGCTTTTCAAAGTTCAAATACACAATGAGCACAAATTTTAATTTCCACATTCATTCTCTTATCTGCTAGCTTATTTTGTTGTGGCATGCTGCTCTTCTACTGAATTATGCAAATTTGTTGGCAAATTGTGCTCAAAAGTCAAGGGTGAAACTTTACAATACGTAACAATCAAAGTTAACCAAAAAAAAAAAAAAAAAAAAAAAAAAAAAAAAAAAAAAAAGAAAGAAAGTAATATGGAGCCTGCTTGTTATTTACACTCCAAAAATGCTTAAGAATCCATGCTCTACATTAAGTAGTTTCACATCAACCGAATAAAAAGCCTAATATCCACATATAAAAAAAGGCAATGGTGTACTATAGTTTATTCATTTCAGGAGATTTACACCCAACAATTTTACTGCTTTTGGAATTAACTGGTCTTATCATCTTCCCATCAAAATGGTCCAATCTTGTGCAACATGGAGTATTATGGAGATTATGAGCTCCAACGACGCAGATTCGAGAATGTAAGAAGAAAGACCAGAAAAAATATGGCTCTTGTAGGTGATAGCCCCAGATGGAACAAAAAGGTGAAAGAGAAATGTGCAGCCAACACAAAGTAAACAAACGACAATGGAACTTGTTAAGGACAGGTAAGAAACAACAAGAATGGAAGACCAACCACCATTCCAAGAGGGCAAAAAGACATTTACGTTTAAGAAAACATTTTCTCCGAAGGGAAGGAGTACCTACAAGGTAGCTTTACAAAAACTTGAATGCCTATTTAAGTAACATGGTTTTGGAAGAGATTTGGCACTAGTTATATTTCATGTTAGTTACTCTCTTGAGCAAATTTTAAAATTTGAATAAGGGATCTGAACAAATTTGAGCTGGATTTGACATTACACCACCACATCCCCACATGCAACACCTAAATCTACTAATTCTATATGTAAAGAGATCCTCATCTTCTTCCCTCATGTAAAGAAAAATGCATGAAATGCTCAAAAAGAATAAATAAGAAAAAACCAAAAAGCGGGACAAACCTTGGAGAATAGACCATCCTTGGCAAGCTTATAATTGCTATCGGCATGGTTTTTGGCCACAACACGCTCATCCGCCCAGAAAATGTACCATTTTCCCCAGTCTACAGTCTTGTTATAAGGAGCTTCACAGAGTTTTCTGTTTTCCACCACAAATTTAAACCAAAAAAAAAAGACAAAAATCATAAAACAAAATAAACCAAACTTTGGTAAAAGGAAGGACATTTGAACGATACCCCATTAAGCCAATGAGAGAACCACCAGATATGGCAAGAGCAAAGACACCTCTCTCCTTCACTGAAGTCTCTGATAGTTCAGCTATATAGTCTGCCAAATCAGTTCCAAGCTCATCCAAGCTTTCATGAATTCTCAACTCCTTATCTTTATCACCCCCCAAAACAGCCATGCTTCCCACAATTTTTCCACTGTTACTTGGAAAAAAAAAAAAAAAAAAAAAGAATTGAATATCATTTTCATAGGAAAAAAATGTAAAACAGAAAAACTATTGTTAGCAATAGCAGGGAATTTGTCAAAAGGAAAAGGAAAATAACATGACATGGAATGGCATTAAATGATACTAGGAAACGAAAAAATATGCATAGATTATAGTCTATATCAGGATTAAATTATTAAAAATTGCAATTTTCAGATTGTTGAAACGAAATCAAGACTTCATCAAAGTCGCTATTTGTCTTAATTCGCAACAAAAGAGGAGGATGATCATACTTTAGAGATCATCAACATGAAACAACACCAAATGAATTTGCCATGGCAAAACAAGATAAACCCAGATCGTGAAACAATCTAAATTCTCATTTCATTAGAGAGAGAAACTTACAAAGACGAAAAAAAAATATATATATATATATATATATGTATATATGTAAAACAGAAACAATCTCATGCAGTATAAAACTATTGAAAGTGCTTACACTAGCAAAATAACCAAACTGACCAAAAAAAAAAAAAAAAAAAAAAAGAAGGGACACTTACAAAAACGAAGGAAGAGAGGAAATATGAGGAGAGAGTGGCAGAGAAGATAAAAGTAAGAAACTGACGAAGATGGAAGGTGGGTATCAACACAAAATTGGTAAGTAGTATATATAATAATATCATATACAACTCTAATCCATTTAAGGACTATAAATATATCCATATGCGTGTGTGTTTGTGTGTGTATGTATATATTATTTTTAAATATAAACTTCACTAGAAGTTGAGAAGGAATTACCTTCTCGGCTTCCACGTGCATCCAATGATCGTGACAAAACACACACACAAACACAAAGCGCGTCTCTCTCTCTCTCTCTAAAGTAAACGGACAAAATTAAATACAGAAACCAAAATTAATTAAGATAAAATAAAACCCATTTCTCTTTTATTTGTCTTTTACAGATGATCTGGATCAGAAAATTCCTTTACTCAATAAGTCCTAGATCCTCTGCTACAACATGTCTTAAAAGAGAGGAAGGAAGAGAGGAAACATAAGGTACAAGCAATAAATAACAACAGATTTAGCTTTAAGTCTTGAGTTGAAATTTGCCAAATAAGACAAACATCACATAAATTCTCTACAAGATAACTGATGACTAAACTGTTGATGTTTTTTTTTTTTTTTTTTTTTTTTTTTTTTTTTGAAAACAAAGTACCCAAAAAAAAAAAAAGAAGTCCTCAGGACCAGCCAAACGCCTGTCCAAATTTACTGCTGACAATTGTGTTGTGGTAGCTTTTTGTCTTGCAAGATCAGAACATAAATTTAATTAATTGTTTCTCATTATTTTAGTGGGATTTTATTTTCTAAGTAGTTTATAATAAAACACATTATATATAGGTTTTTTGGTCAAATTGTATATATAGTTGTTTTCTTTTTTGATAAGCAGCACATTAAAATCTTTTTATGATGTTTTCTTTTCCCTTAACTTGCTTTTAATTTTCTTTTTTGCTTGTCTCCCCCAAACCAGCTACTTTATACCTTTTATATGTTTCTTAATGTATATTGTGTGTCTTACACTTTACCCCATCTTACCTTCTTTTAAAAAAAATAAAAATAAAAATGTTAGATATGGTGATCATTATTGATTTTTTAATTATTTAAAAATTTTCATGTAAAATTTAAATAAATCTTGATTTAAGTGTTTGAGTATAAAATTATTTACAACTAATAGTGATACGCAGTATATGTTATTGAAAAGTTTGAATAATGTATTGTTTGTCTAGACATCTTATGGCAAACTTAGAGTAAGGAGAGAAACTAAATTCAATGATACCAAAAAATAAAATTTTAAAAAAAAAAACAAATATGAGAATGGCGCTCAGATCCATGCTCATTACACTAATACTTTTTAGTATTTAAGTTGAGATTTTCTTTTTCTTTTTTTTTTTCTCTCTTTGATAATGAGAAGATAATACTCAAAATACCTTTGTGTTTTATCAAAATACTACTGTCATCTCTCTTGTTATATAAATTTCCAAAATACTCTCTGTTCATAAAAGCATACCCCAAAGCACCACCTGATCAGTGTAATTTTTTAAAAATGTCATGATTACCGTTTCCAATTTATATTAAATGTTATTTTATATATGATTTAACTAAAAATTTAAATAAAAGCTTTTAAAAATGTTCAAATAAATACTTCAATTATCTTGATAATTTTTCATTTTTTAAGATAGATTTTATTATTTAATATTTTAAATTGTATTTTTTAAAGATTAGAAATGGTAATTTTGGTATTTTAAAAAAATTAGTTACTTTAAAATGTTTTAGGTATTTACATAACAAAAAAAAAGAATATTAATATTTTGACATAATATAAGTGGTATTTTGAGCATTATCCTTTAATAGTCAAGTAGAGAAATTCAAATGCTACTTACATAAAAAGTATCCATCATAACTAGCCGATTGGCATATGGCTCCATTTTTGTCCCCGGGGTCCATGATGAGATGTTGATCAAGGATCAGGACAAGTGTCATTAGCACTATCTATTTATTTTTGCAAATTTTTTCCTTTTATTAATTGAGTTACATGTGAATACAACTAAAAAATAACTTTATTAAGTTTAATTTCGCATCAAAACATATAACATCCTTAAAACTACCGAAACAAATGAAAATATATATATATATTTAAAATAATAACATCAAAAAAGAGTTAAAGTTATATATGAAATTTTAATTAAAAAACTTAAACATGGACATAATTGAGACGATTTATTTAAAAAAGTGTCAAATAAAAATTTTTTAAAAAAAAAAAGAAGAAAAGAAAAAGAAGAGAGGAGGTGCTGCCGTCTGCCACGTGGTAGTACGGGAGAAAAGAGTTATGGCCATTTTTAAATTTTTTTTCCTGAAATTTTTAGATATGTTTTTCATAGATTTACTTCAAAGGATTTTTGATTGAATTGAGAACTACGTTTTCTAAATTTCTTTTTTTTTTTTTTTATTTGTTCCCCACTTTCTAGCTTTAACCAAGACAAAGCTGCTTGTTTTTCTTTCGAGCAATACCATGATAAATATTTTTCGTTTTCAGGTGTTAAATAATGTTTATACCCATTAAAATATTAAAATTTTTATAAGTTAGTAATTAGCAAAAAAAGAATAAATGCGACTTAAATCATTTTTTTCATATCAAATGGTTGAAAAAAAAAATTAAAAATATTATAATCTCATTTATTTTATAAATTTAAAATTTAAATTAAAATATGACATATTTTAAAAATTTTAAATTATAATAAAAAAAAATTTAAATATAATATTTTTAAAAAAAAATTTAATTATAAAATAATTAAAAATTTAAATTAATAAAATAAATAAGACTTACAAAAAAACGGAATTATTCCAAGTTCACTGTAATCGTTTTTACTATTTATCTTTGTAACTATTCCTTAATTATAAAAAGCAAAACTTTATGTCACTTTTCATATACAGCGTTTGCACTGAAGATATCATGTCAGCCATCATTTTCTTTAGTTTTCCAATCCAACCTCCCCACCACATATTAGAAAAATAATTTAGTGAAAAGATTCGTATTATAATTTAAATTATAATTTATAATTTATTATAATATTTTTTTTAAAAAATATATATAAATTAAAAATAATTTTAAATTCATAAATATTTATTTTTAAAATGTTGATGAATTATGAAAATAACGTTTAATTTATGTATTTAAAATTATTTTTATTTTATATGTATTTTTTATAAAAAAAATATTATAAAAAATTATAAATTATAATTTAAAATTTAAAATGAATATAAGAAACAAACATCCTAAAAGTAACAAAGAGAAGTTTGGAACCTCTTGCTATCAAAATCAAGATACAGTAGTTGGCTCGTTACTACTGTATTTTCCGAATTTGAAAACATAACTTGTGATGGGAGCTTTTAACTCAAATTAATCTTTTGAGTAATCTATCTCATCACGGGACGATGCGGTCTATGAAACCGAAACGGGAGAGAACAAAGAAACATAAACGACTTTTGTAATTTGAGAGCCCATTGTTTCACACTAAAAAATTTGGATTAAAAAAAAAAAAAATTTTTAAGTACATAATCACATAGAGATTATAATATGTCTCTTAATTTAAATAACACATATTTTAAATTGATAAAACACGTGTAGAGACAGTTCAGACAGTAAAATCTATTATAGTGCGTGTTTATTGCACTGCACTGCAACAAATCAGACAACAATGTTGTTTGTGTTGCCATGGGCATTGCAATGCCCCAAATAGGTGCTGCAGCGCCTGCCCGAGTGAGCCTGTGCGTTGTAGCGCCTTTCTTGCATATCCTGTTGGTCATGGTAAACCGATGCAATGGGTTTTTCATCCGCTGCAGCGGATATTATGTAGAAACTGTGCACATGTGTGTGTGATTTGTGATTTGAAACGTTACGAACCATTACATCTATTGATGATGTGATTTTAAATATATATGAACACTTATTAGTAACAAATATAATTGTTATAATAGATGCATTAATTCATAAAAAAAATACATTTATATTGAAAATGTACATTTATGTGAATAGTTATGGTGTTTGAAAAAGATATGTTCATTCATAAAATGACATTTTTATATTTATTAATTCTGTAAAAAATTTACAGACTTAATTTATGTTGTGAAACACAATATTATTACTAAATATTATGTTTAAGAGTTTATTATATCTTAAAAATAATTTATCACTAAAACTCATAACAAACTTTAAAAAGTAATGACAAATAAAAAAAAAAAATTATCGGTCTCAAACTCTTTTATTTTGTTTTGTGTATTCTTATCATCATCTGCGCTCAAATTCTCTTACAAACAACACAAAAACTCAAAACCCCACATGATGACAAACCAAGACTTTGGTGCCCCATTTTGCAGAATCTTAACATTATCAAGCCTGACAAACTGATGGGGTCTTGGCATTGTTAACTACTTTTGGTGAAAAAACCGTACAGGAAGGAGCCATGGACCATGGCCTTTGCCTTTGCTGACGTCTCCTATTTCCACCTTTTTCATTTCTCAAGTTTGACAAGAAACAAACACCTCATGTTATGCTCTTGAATCCCACTTCCTTATTGAACTAGTTCCTGAGAGCAACTTCTCAACTTTATCGCTGTTATAATAGCATTTGGTGGGAGAGGCAATACATATACACATACATAATATATATATATTATTTAATTCCTTCCCTATTGATAGTGGTTATCTATTTAACTGTTGCCCCTTTGATAAAAGTATATTTATATTCTATGGTCTTGGTGCTCTCATTCTTTAATTGAATTCTGCTTCTTGAAGCTCCTTAGATTTCCTGAGTTTTGGTCCTTGTCTGGCATGCAATAATGGAAGTATTGAATTTTAGGAGCAGGAAATTGACCATACGATCAGCATATATAATATTTTTTTTTTACTGGATTTGTTTATTATTCAACTCAATTGTAAAGATCACGCATTCTCTTCCCATGTAACCAAACTATTTCATTTCCATTTCGTATGAATCGAACTATGGGAGGAGAAAATAAGAATGAGATGATAAAAGGACTTGGAAGATTTGAAAAGATGCTCTTCTACCACCAAGTCTAGTGGCTCAATGGTAGAGCATTATCATGGTTGGGTCTTCGGCTAAAAGTTCAAGTGTAAAGTAACCTTTCTTAAAAATCTTATTTGTAAAAACTTGCTCCTTTTAATCTAATACTCGATTTAGTGTGCCTAAGATTATACCCCCACATATCTTGATTGTGAACACATTCAGTGGGCAGAGGTGACTTGCTCCTCGTCGAGGGGAAGACTTACTGTTAGGACTTTTAGCAAACGTTTTGTCAGTTCTTAGGATAATCCCTTTAATAACGTCCAAAGAAATTTGCTAAGGTCGGCCGTTTTCCTTCTGAATTTTTATTTCAAAAAAAAAAAAAAAACCCAAAGAAATCATATTTGCAGTGCAGCTGAATTCTAATCATAGTCTTTTAGACAACAAAACTGTAGACCTTCTCAGAAAGCAACATACTGTTGACTTGCAATAACCCAACATAAAACTTTTAAGTGATGTACTTTTGAACTCCTAAAGATCTCATCGACCATTTTTCTGATTTCTATTGATTGGAATAATGGAAATATTTGTCTTGTAGTCACATGCGTATACAGTTACTACAAACCATCTATTACGTACTACAGTGGAGCCAAAGTCACATATTGATCTTTAGTGGTCCTAATTTATGTTTTGGATGGTACATTTCTTCAAGAACTAAAAATCATAAATTGATGTTGGGGTTGGAAGTTTTCTTCCACTACACACAAAACCCACTAAAGATTGAATAGTACATAATCAAATAGGCTAAGAGAAATACTAATGCAAAATATCAAAATGGCTGATAATGAAAGAATTTATAATCTCCCACTCAAGAATTCTTTTGTGGGACAAAAAAAAAAAAAAAAAAAAAAAAAAAAAAAAAAAAACACACACACACTAGCGTGTGGGGATCTAAGTTCAGCAAATTCTGCTCTTTCAACCACCAAACCATTACCCTTTCATATTGCACAACACATCGTATCTCTGATTACTTTAGAATAAAAAGCAAACTAAGATCATTGAATAACAACAAAAGGGCATTGCAACGTATACAAGTGGTAAATAACAAATTCGAATAAAAAAGATTCTTTTCTTGAATTGGCTCCGTTGCATTCTAGATTCTAATAAAAACCCTTTTAATAATGCTCTTGTTTTCTCTAGGTTAGGTTAATGCACGTAGGTCCAAAATAAGGCCAAATTTGACTTACATTCTAGATTCTAATAAGTTCACTCCTTTAATCATGCTCTAGTTTTCTCTTGGCTATTAATACAAGAAACTCCAAATAAATAAATAAATAAATAAGTTGCCAAATTAGACTTGTTGGTTTATGGCTAGAAGTCCGAAGGCACATCCTATTTAATTTTTTCCTCAAAGTCTAACACCCATCAGATTCAGGATTTTTAACATTGTGGTCCCAAATATAAGTAGGGGCTTTTTATGATAGGTTCGGTAGTATCAATTTTTAACTGCTAAATCTGATCAAAATCACATTAAATTAAAAAAATATATGTTGAATAGATAATTTTTATATAAATTAAAAAATTAATGAACTATATATAATTTATTTTTTATGGTCCTATTAGAAAAACTACCCTATAAGTAATAATTATTCGTACAATACCTTTGTTATTAACTCTATGATGACTAATATATGTTTCTGTATAAAAGCATCTAGATTTTGCTATAATTCCATATCCTCATTAAAGGTAACAATCATAGAATACATTAGCACTCAGTTTAATCTATAGAGAATAATTTAGTCGGCAAAGATCCAAGTCCCAAATCCCTACAGTTGAACAAGATTTTATTTCTAAGAACAAAGAGCAAAGTTACGCATGCACTCAAGCAACAGTTTCCTATTCTAGGCCAATTTTAGAGTCTCCTGTTCCAAAATTTTTTAGGATTTTTCTTTTTCCCTATTTATTATTTCTTTGTAATTTGTGAGGCTAGTTATTTTGTTTAGTTTATTATTTCTAGCTAAGATTTGTCAACTTAAATTCCGAGTTATGTAGTTTGAGTTCAGTTCTTCTACTATATATTATCAAAGTTTCGGACAAATATTGTTTTAAAAATATTCTTTAATTTGAGACAAATTTTATTCCAAGAACAAAGAGAGTATGGAATTTCTCTCTCTCTCTCTCTCTCTCTCTCTCTCTCTCCTAGAATTATCAATTGCCAACCCACCAACTTGAAAAGGAAAGCAATCAATCAAACATTTATGGTAATTAATCGTTTGATTATTATGGTTGACATGCTTGTTAGGTCTTAGAATCCATCAACCAAAAATTAGGTTCCTGTTTAGCATTGAATCTGAAAGTGGGAGTGATGATCATGTATTACAGGCATATAATAATCAGTTTTATTCAGCAAAAAAGAATATATATATATATATATATATATATATATATATATATATGCTCGCGCACTACATTTCAGTTTTCTTCCAATGGATTTCTTGTTTTATTTGTCTTGAAAATTTTCAGGTGCTGCAGCACATATTAGTGATTGATCCTAATTATGTTGATACACTCTTGGGCCAGTAGGTTAACAGTTCAACTTTTTTTTTTTTTTTTTAAAAATATAGTTTATAACAGATTTTTAAAATTAAATGAAGTAAATAATATATTTTAAAATTATTTAAAATAATTAGTAATTTACGTGATAAATAAATTATTTATTGCGTGATGAGTAAAAATATTTTTTTTACATAAATTTTTTTTTTTATGATTAGTAAAAAAAATTTCTTACATAAATAAATATTTTTTTTCTTACATAAATTATTTTTTATCAATTGTAAATAAATTATTTACACAATAACAGATAATTTTTAAACCGTTAATTTTTTTTTTTTTTTTTGGCATCAGCTTGGGAGGACCATGTTCATCAACTGTTCAAACGTCACGCTAATATCTCAGCACATTTCTTTTCATAGTCAACATCTTCATTAAATTTCTTGATGGGTACATTTGTTTGAATTCAAGTATCCTAATTGGATTTTTTTAGGAATATCATCATTTCATTATGACAACATTAATACTTTCCAATTTGGAAGTCACATTGGGCTATTGAAATTCTTATCAGCGGCTTCTTTTTGTTAAACTTTCTTAAGCTATGATTGGAGCTGTTATTTCAATAAGGTCAAACTACAATATAGTACCTCCTTCTGATGAACATGCAGTTATTAGGCTGTCTTCCAAAAGGTATAAACATGTTATTATTATTATTTTTTATTTTGTTAGGATTTTAATGTTCATAAAGATTTGGCTCCGTTCACTTCGCTTATTCGAATTTAAAATTCGAGTTTTGCTACAGTAAAAACTCAAATAGTTTGAGAAAAACACTTTAATTGAATTGTCAGGTAAGTTATCTCATCTCCTGTTCTTTTTCTTTCAGGCCCCTTATTCATTTTGTCAGTTATTTGGGTAGAAAGAGACGTATGCTAATATTTGTGAATAATGATAATAATAATAATAATAATAATAATAATAACGGTTAGCTAACTTAGCTTTGTAAAAATATCTCCTGTATGGTTAATGAATGTAGGTATTACAACCATTTTTTGAATTATCAGATTGTTATCAGTTTCATATATTTGAGTTGGATATAATTTTTATATGATTTGATGTTAAAAATACTTATTATCCCCACATATATTGGAAGATATTTTCTGCTCAAATAAGCACTGAAAAAGCTCTGCTAGAAATGCCAATTTGCCAAGAGACTCTGATTGAATTCATTATGGACGTGCTCTATTGGCTGTTTTCAATACATTCAAATTTTTGCCCATTTTGTTATTTTCGTGTAGATGTTAACAAAACTAAATTGTTTTTGCAACAAAATATGTAGCTGAAGAAAAGGACCCCTTAGTGCATAGTAACTTTAGGGTATGTTTGGTGCACCGTATTATTTTGTATTATATTGTATCTTATAATGTTGTATTACATTGTATAATTTTTATATAATACAGTGTTTAGTTAGTGATATTATTAAACATATTATTTTTACTATTAATTTATTTATGTATTAATTTGTAATAAGATAAAACTTAGACCTAATCATAATATAATTGATCTCGACCTGAACCCAACATTTAGAGGAAGTAAGGGAAAAAATAGAGTTGCCGCATAGGGGTATTTATATAATTTTTAAAAATTTAGGGGTTAAAATGTAATTTTTAAAAAATATAAACTCAACATTACTCCGGTCTCAAAACTCAATCACAAGGTCGGTCCCAAAACCCAATCCCGAATCTTGATATTTGTAAAATATTTTATATATTTTTAATATAATATTTTAAATTAAATTATATAATACGACCTAATCCATAATTTTTTTCGTATTAAATATCACACTTAATATTATATTAATTTTAAATCTCATATTAAATTATACACAATATATAAATATCACTAAATATTATATTATTATTAAATAATACAATACACAATGCTTATACAGTGTACTAACATCTTCTTAGTTAGCTTAGCCAATAGAGTTGGGTAACCTAATCAGCATTAGTAATCAGCATTAGTCCCATTATAGAAGAGGACAAAAAAAAAAAAAAGTGTCTAAATCACATTGGTGTAAGATGAAAACAATCCCACTTGTTGTTTTGTGGTCCACTTATCTATAATGAGCCTACTCCATTACTTTGGGGGCCTGCCAAAGATGGACATATTCTCTTTTCAATGACGCAACTCTTTCACTTTGATTTTTTATTTTTATTTTTATTTTTATTTTTTGTGTTTGAATTATTCATGTTATGAAATATGACATCCATATGTTTCGACGCAAATGATATTACATGTATATTTGCTGCTTATTTCAAACTCCCCCGTCTATTTTAAATCATCTTCCATTTATTTTTATTGAAAACTCGTTTAGTTTGTTAATTTAAATTAAAATATAATTTTATGTAAAAAAAATTAAATATAACTATTTCTGAGAATTTTTTACAATAACAAAACTCAAATAAATAAAATGAATATGATCTAAAATTGTAACCTTTACGTTAATGTTGATGGGTTTGTTCTGTTTGGGTGAGAATTATGACCATTTAGATTTTAATATTTTCACTATGACATTTTTTTTTTAATTGAGGATGGGAGATTTGAATTTGCCGTCGGTGGGGTCACATGTATAATTATTGTTAAATTATATTTGTAACTACTGTCTACATTATGACACACTTATGAGTCATCAAATTATATCATAATCATATTTTATTGACTAAAATCTAACGATTCAAGATTGTCCTTATCGGTAGAGTTTTTTTTTTTTTTTTTTTTTTATCCTATGAGAGAATTCTCCTTTTGCTGGTTTAGAGATGAATCACGGATCGAAAGAAAAGAAAATTTTTTACGGCTTCCTAGTGTTGCCCGTAGGACTTTTTCTCTTTGCCTGAAGTTTTCAATGTTGACAACAATGAAGAGTCCAACCAAAATAAGTAGGAGAGAGCGAGAGAGAGGAGAGAGAGAGAGAGAGAGAGGAGAGAACAACCGAAACCGACAAGCAACCACCTCTCTCATTACTCATTAGGACAAACGGTAACTATCCCCAACTCTTTAGCTTCTTTTTCCATCTTTTTTTTTTCCCCCTTCTCTCTAATGCTTGGTGTGCTCTTTCCTTTTTCTCTTTTCAGTTTTGGAAATAACAACCCATCTCATCTTGGCAAAGCCCCACATGTTTTGTCTTGACTCTTGACATGAATTTACTTTTCTTTTTGGTAAAGCTCAACTTGCTGCTTCAGTTTAAATCCAAGACAAATCTAGGAACTGGACGAACAATATGCACCCATTTTGCAAAAAAACAAGAGATAAGCTAAGGAATAAGTATGAAAAAAAAAAAAAAAACAATCATCAAAATAATTGAGCCAATAGTGACCATAAGACTTTATTGAAGAAGCCACATTGCGTGCTTTGATTCACTTGTACTTGAAGTATTCAAATTTTCACTGTACAAGTAAGCTTCCATACGTTTGTGGGGACATTTCTTGAAAGTCCCTCCATTGACTTTGAGCTTGAGGTGAGCAATGATAAGAGAGAGGTGAGAGTTAAAAATTAAAAAAACAAAAAACAAAAACAAAAACAAAGAGTTACTCTCAGTTAATTTTATGTGTGTTTTTAATTATAACAGAAAAATTAAATATGATTTTTATAAGAACTTTTAACTATAGTAAAATTAAAACTGAAAACTTCAAATCGATAAAATGAACAAATCTATTACTAGTTAATTCGTGAAACCTTTTGGAGAGAAGATATAATAGATTCAATGATTGCTCGGTTAGAATGAGTTGGCTCAAATTGGACAATGAAATATTCTTAGTAAGAGAACAGCTTTGAGGCCACTTGTCCTAGAAAATTATGAGATTAGTTATGTCCATTATCAGAACTAAAGTTATTCAAACACATCTTGCCGTTAGTAGAATTAGAGAGTACAGAAATAGGAGCTTTCCAAAAGGGGATTTTATTCAAAATTACTTGTGATGAAACAGAAGATGGAGTATAGAGATAATGGACATGTTATACAAACACTAAAAAAAATGTTAAATATCTAAGCCCTTTTCACTTCAACAACAAAAATAGCTCTTGGTAAAGAGCAAATTTCACTACTGCATGTATAGAGATACCGTCTTATGCAACCCAAAGGGAAGTTTTAATCTCCAATCCTTCTGTTTTCGGCTTAAAGGTCGACCTTTGCGAAGAGGGTCCCGGTTTTCCTTCACATTAGCTAACTTCCATATGCAAGCCTCTGGTTCAAGGGAGTCCAATAGAAATACACTATTCTTTTCTAAGCAATTAGACTCTTCATCTGCCATGTAGCATACTTGCACAGGCATGTCCTTGAACCGTTCTAGGTCATCCGGTACCTTCAGTAATCTGATTGCCCCAGGAGTTGATACCTTCAAAACACAAATTTACTTGTTTATTCTTCATGGTATTTCTATGGCATCAAAGGAAATGTCAAATTTCAATTCAAGTAGCTAGAATTTGTTCGAGTAAAAACCACAAAAGAACAACTAGCTAGCGATGCATTTACCTCAAGACCCAAATCGTCGGGTATTTCTCCAAGTGCTCCAACTTCATCTAATCTCTTCTTGTACTCCCTATTGTAGCTTTCCAGCTCCTCCATGCTGGGACATCCATACCTGATCAAAAGCAAGATAGTACATAGTATTAGAATAACAAACACAAGAATCAAAGTCGATTGAAACAAGTGACTTATCATGTAAGAGCTTTTTCCTCCTCAAATCTTGAAAGCCAACAAATGCAATAACAATCATACGAAACCACATTGAAGAAATATCAAAGGACAACAATATAGAAGGCCTTGGCAAAACAATAAAATAGTGGACAACACAAACTGAAAAGTGAAAATTCCTATTTAGATAACAGAGTTTTTCTTCTACTTTTGAACTGGGGTGTGGAGATTCAAACTTAGACCTCAACATTAGGGGTAAGGGTGTGAATTAACGCTAGGCTAAGCATGCAACCACCTATATCAATGAATGCAAAACAAATCAATAAAAAAAGAGGAGAAAAATTTACTTGTGTGACAGTTTGTCCAGTCTAACATAGACATATCCTCGAGGAGTAGTCTTGAAAGCAAAGAGTTTGATGTCATCGCCAAATTGTGACAAGACCTCAAGGGCAATGGAAAAAGCCCGCTCGCCCCATGGAAGACCATTCAATACAACTCCACCACCATCTCCTCCATCAGCATACTATTCATTATCAGAATCATCCTAATTAGACATAACTAGTATAGCTAAACCATAAAAGGGTGAGTAGATTTTGCATTAGTTACCTCAGGCTCAGTTTCATCCTCGTCTTCCCATCCATCTGAAGTCTCTCCCTCTTCCCATCCATTCGAAATGTCCCTCTCTTCATTCTCTTTCATTGGCAAAAAATAAATCAAGAGCCAAAAAAGAAAGGAAAAAAAAAAAAAAATAATGATGATTGTCACGAAGAAACCTGCAACTACTAAGCAAAAAGTATCGTTTTCTAATTTCAGACATTACAAGTCTAAAAAGTCTATTCCGTGAAAAATGACACTCATCGAATTTAAAAGCTCCGAACTTCACAAAGAACCAACAACAGCATTTTAACTTTGTAACAAAATTCAATACGGATACTACCTGTTTGGTTGCTGAGAAATGCAGGGAAATTTTATATAATTATGAGCAGGAGTGTAAATGGAAGAACCCAATTGGGAAAATAAAGACAGGTCTATACCTAATCCAAACCTAACCAAAGCTGAAAGAAACTATATAAAACCCCACGAAACAATAAATAAATATAAAAAAAAAAAATAAATAATGTGAAGAAGAGAGAGAGGTGTACCTGAAAAAGGGTCGTGTTTTCCATCGACAAAATCTTTGGAGGAAGTGGTTTTTAGAAACCGGAAAGTAGCGGAAGAAGAAGAAGAAGAAGTAATGGAAGTGGGTCTGTAAGGAAAACCAGAAGAAGGAAGGTCGTTGAGGAGGGAATGTATTTGGAGTGTGGAAAGGCGTCTGAAAGACGAAGAGGAAGTGAAGAGTCGGAGTAAATTGTTAATCATTTTCATATTAATCTTTGCCTTTCCGTCAGGCTCTTCTTCTTCCTCGTCGTCTCTATCAGCTTTAAACGGTCCGACTGTTTTCTTCCATAAAAAAAAAAAAATTCCGTTTCAGCTGTTGCCGGAGTTGGCTCTTCTTCTCTAGAACTTTCCAGTTGGATTCGCCACCGATTTTCCCCTTTGAAAGTTTGATGTCGTTTTCGCTAAACCCCCAAGTTAAACCCTAAAAAGTTTTTGCTGCCTTTCACCGTAACCATTTCCCAAATGATACTGTCAACTATATATTTTAACATTTTAATGCATAATGATATTTAAAATATTAAATTTAGCTTTTTTATAATTATTAAATTTTAAAAATTGTAAATATTAAATAGAATTTTTTTTGTAATTATTAAGTTTTAAAAATTATAAAAGTAAATTTTTAAGTTTAAAATAAAATAATTAAAAAATATAAAAAATACAATGATTATATAAAAAATAAACATTTTAATTAATAACAATTAAATGTTAAATTTTTTTTATATGTTATATTTAGTAAAAATTTTATCATAAAATATAATATATGAAAAATTTAATACAACAAATAATATTATATTAATTTTACACACTAAATATTAAATTTACAATTAACATATATTACATTGTATTAGAGATCCTTTTATTCGTAAACCGACGTCGTCCGTATGTTAGTTTAATAAAGAAACGACATGAAACGTTTTTTTGCCAAAAACGACACATTTGTTCTAAAGTTCGTTTATTTCATAACGTCGTCTGTTGTACAATCTAAAATTAGTTTAATAAAAAGAACACGAAAAACCAAAATCTTCATTGATTTTCTGGAATGGTTGCGGCGTTCAAACCAAATAGGCTTTGTATCCAAGTATTAATACCAAAAACCAAAAATACTAATACCACCACCACTACTACTACTACTAATAATAACAATAATAATAACAATAACAACAATGATGAATTTTCATGTTAATTAATAAATTTCATTAATTGATTTTCAAGAAATGGTTACAACAATGCATATTAAACTGTTTATATCTAAGTATTAATACCCAAAAGAGGAAAAAATCAAAAGGAAAAAATAAAACTTTGCATATTAATCAACATAGAATAAGATAAAAGCAAAAAACAAAAAGTACAAAATATACAAGGAGAAGCTGCCCAGAATAAAATACCCAATGCCGCTATCCCCAGCTCCAATGGACACATTGCAAGGGTAAAGAATTGCATAGGCTAATAGAAATGAAGAAAAGCAGAGTTAGAAATTTGCAGCCAGTAATTATCTACAGTCGGAGAATGGTTCTTAGGGTATCACATAGGTTTTGAATAGTCTGTTGCTCTTGAGTCGCTTGCAATTCCTGAAGTGGCATGTCTTCATAGCAGCTGAAGCAATTCAAAGAGCAAAGTACAGAATTACCCATAGCACACTGAACCCGAAACATAACGAGATACATAGATACATTTTACAAGCAGAAACTGAGAACCATTTTTCAGGTAGAGGTCACTCCAAAAATGTGAGAATTTAACTATACAAATACACGTGCGCACATATATTATACATACCCACAAACAACCAAGTAAATCTTCTAATCTTCTTAACTTACGTTTTGTGGTATGCGAGAGCCTGCGCCAGATTCAGCAGTGTTGAACTTGAAGTGAGCCTTTGATAAATACTTGGGGGAAGAGGCATCTGCAGCACATCAAATGAACAAAACAACATCTGTGAATTACACGCAAACAAAAGCACGCACTGCCGCACACAAACAAAGAAAATATGAGAGAGAGAGAGAGAGAACCTCATTTTGCCCTCTTCTACCCTTTTTGGACTGTGGATCACCAGTAAAAAGCTCCTGAAGTGCTTCCACCGCTATGGTTCCACCACTATCCCACTGTGATCCTCCAAGAACATTGTCTGATAAGAGGGCAATAGGAGATATATCCGTTGCCCTCAAAAATGGGATAGGCACTGTATTACCAGCAGCATAAATGGAGAAAAGCTGCAAGGATAGTAAATCCCAAGTAATCAGAATCTCATGTTGGTATAACAATTACGATCATGTATGTTAAGTTGAAAGAGTGTTCTGAGTCACTGGTGTCTCTGTTTCTTTTTAGTTTTATTGGCACTTTTCTGTATTCTCTTTGAACTTCTTACCCTCCAAGTGTCTCTGTCCATGCAACTTCTACATTTTCATGAATGCGTCTCAGATTCGGAACAAGAAACCTCCAGAAAGTTGAAGCACTAAGACTTCAATTAGATAATTATATTTTATACTGGTAATTCGTAGGGACAAAGAAAGTTCCAATTACTCAAACGAAGATAATTTTAACTAGGAGCTGAAATATCGTCCTTCTAGCTTTAAAGAAAGTTTCAGAAATAAAAAGGTTTAAATTATTGGGTATTTGCAGGGTGTTTGAACAAAATGTACCTTGTCTTGCAATGCAAAAGCTTTTCGGCTGACAGTTTCGCTCTTCAGAGCCATGCTACTTCCACCTTCAACCTGAGAACGAGAAGAGCTTTTTGTCTTGAAGTCCTCGCCAGAATAACCTATAAGTGATGGAGAAGATTCCTGTATTGTCTGGGTAGGATGTGAACCTCCAATTGAATTATTATTTTCAGAAACACGTCCTGAAATTTCCACACTGGCAGAATATCCCAATTATCTAGTGTACTCTTGAAGATATTAAACATAGTTCTTATTCTATACGCAAAAATATCACAATTCAAACAAAGTACTATTTATGCATTTCCATCAAAAAGGTTTAACGTAATCAAAAGCTCAGCTCTCAAGTAACATTGATCATGCCATTTGAGACCGCAAAAAAATCATACCAACTATGACAACAAAATGTCAATCCTCTTTTCAAAAGAGAGAACATAAAAGAATGTTTTAAAAAGACAACGATATAAACCTGTTGATAAATATAAAACATGGTGAGAGAAATAGCACTAGGTTTTTCTTTTACTCAAAAGGACCATTAGTATTGGAAGGAAATACCTGGGTTGATGTGATTTACTGACAGAAGGGCTTTCAAAACTTCCTGCAGCAGGTGAAGGTTCTTTAACGGTGGAGACTTGTGAAACAGTGGCTGCCTCGTCAATTTCATCCCCACGATGAATTACAACTGTGCCAAAAACACCTGTATTTTCAACTAGGTTAGAAAATCATGTAAAAATAAAAAATAATGAAAATTACACTTTTCAAACCTTAAAGCTAAAGAATTTCAGAAAAATGGAATAACAATTATGCATTGCTTAATTTTTTTAATGGTCCAATCAGATGCTATTTTATTGAATCGGTCCAAATATAGAGCATGATCACCAAAAGGGCAACCCCAACCCCCTTCTTCAATGCAGTGTTTAAGTTTCACATTACAACAGGTCCAAATATCTGAACTCATTCATCAAAGTTGGACATAAAAAGTAAGAAAGATCAAAGACGTACATACCTTCTGCACCCAGTTCCATGCCATCTGACACTTGCTGCTTACTTAAGGTGTTGGATGTGGGACCCTCATTTGCCACCTGGCCAACATTTTGAGGTTTCGATGGAACAGTATCTCCATAATCATCGTTCACTTTAGAAGCTACCAGTGTCTGTAAATATTTAAGCCATTTTAATGATAAATTCATACAAAAGGGGGGAAAAGAAAGATTAAACAAGATGAATTCATACACCATCTCCTGGCACGGCTGGGGCAAGACTTTGCGCTTGTAAAGCCAGCGAAGCCCTATATTGTCTGGCCTTTTCAATCTTTGGCAACATTGCAGATGGCCCATATTTGCATTTTTCAATGAATTTATGCTATTTTCAAATACAGGAAAAGTAGCTTGAAGTCAGGATAGAAGTCCAAAAACCGGAATTTTATTGCATACAATGTGATAAAAAAGCAAGGAGCTTAGAAATGACAATGCATCTACAATTTGTTTATTTATTCATTCATTTATTTTCTTCATCCTTTTATAGATAAAACATAAAATCCATAACGCACAATGTTAACCAGGTTCCACAAAATTCAAGAAAATACACGACCTACAAAGCACCAGAATATGTGTGTGTGTGTGTGTGTGTGTTAACCAGGTTCCACAAAATTCAAGAACATACACGACCTACAAAGCACCAGAATGTGTGTCTCTATATATATCAAATCATTAACAACTTGCTAAGAAATATAGGCATGTATTGGATATACCTTCAGCATCTCGGATGCAGTGGGACGTAAACGTGGTTCTTTGGTTAAACACTTTGCTACAAAATCATGAAACACAAGAGACCTGAAAGAGGAGACCCTCAAAATTAAATGACATCATGTAGGATGTCCATAATGATCTGAACTTGAGATGTAAAATTAAAAGCAGAAATTCTTGAGCATTTATTATGTCATTAATAGCTACAAAAGATTGTGGATCGAAAAGGAAGGAAAAACAAACCATTTTTCTTTATCCTCAAGCATTGGAGCTGGCTCAATTGATATCATGAACAAAACCTATAATCAACGATAAACATGTTGCCCATAAGCTTGCCAATCACAATTGGAAAAATAAAATAAACAATAAACAGAGATAAATACTAACCCTCATTGGGTGCACTGCAGATCTTGGAGGAAGCCCCTGAAATTAAATGAACAAAAAAAAATCATTTGATCATTACTAAGAAAGAATCTGACATATCAAAACCAAAATCTCAAGAATTTATAGAGAGAGAGAGAGGGAGAGAGGGAGGGAGGGAAGTGAGAAGCAATAAGGAGGAAATAATAACCCAACAACATTACGCAAGATAAACTAGTCAACGATGACAATAATAACCCACTAACATCACTTTTTCTTTATACACCAGGTAACTAACTCTCCAGGTTCAAGCATGCAAAAGACAAACAAGTTTTGAGTCCTTCAACACAGCTCTATAATAATTTCTTGCAACGAAATTGAAGTATTGTATCTTAAAAACTCCCAGGCCACATAAAACGAGAAATATAAACAGTTTACAATCAAAGTCTAAAAGATGTCTGCTTTCAAATATTGTCCGGTAAATTTAAGAATAAACCACTTTCACTAGATATTACCTCTGCCATTTCAATTGCAGACACACCAAGAGCCCATACATCGACCTGGAGAAAGCAAAAAACAAAAAAAACAAAAAACAAAACAAGGTTAAAATGAGTCCATAGAATATCACAAACACCTTTGAACAACAAATGTGATCTTATTCTAACTTTCATCCAATAGGATATATATAACTAGTACTTGCCCCTTCAATAACTGAAGTTTTTAGGGCAATTTGCTATTGATCCTTCATTATACCTATATAGTTATATGAAAGGGACTTTGATCACTAAACCCATTAGTGCGTGGTGTCTATGGATCAAAAAGATTTAATGTAACACTAAACTACTATGTGGCTTAAATACACAGAAAGCTTATTCCTTCTTGATCTTCTGCATTCACGTAGTTTCTTGATAATCAGGATTATAAAAATGTGCTGCAAGGCATTTACACTTGCATCTCTGACACAACTATTACAGTTTACTTTAGTTTTTATCGTGAAGGCAAACAATAGCAAAGAAAACAGTAAGCATTTTCTTTAACCCAAGTAAGACAGTAAGAATTCTATCTAAACCAAGCAACTTAAAATGCATGAAACCCAGGGACTCTGACTCCAAATCCAGGCAATTCATATTAAAAAGGAGCTGAAAATAGAAAATTTGATACCTTTCCGTCATAACGACTTTCCTGAATAACTTCTGGAGCCATCCAATGTGGTGTACCGATGAACTACAAATAATAAAGAAATTTAATATGTCAAGGAGAAATATCATCTCAGACAACGTTGCCAAGATCCACTTGGAATCGTGATATAAGACGCCATCAATTAATCAAGTATTAGCATTCGAGAATTAACATTATAAAATTATGTTATCTAGTATGTGACATTTTAAACAGGTTTAATGATAATTTACCGTGTTGCGCTTTGACATGGTCCTCGTAAGTTGTGCGGCAACCCCAAAATCACCTGCTCATTTTATAAACAAAAAATAAAACCTAATATTAAAATCAGTTTTAGTTTAATGCAAGAGCAATAGAAAAGACCGAGGACCGCTGTGCAATACTTCCTTTTCTTTGTCACATTATAATGTTAAAATAAATTCCTACTAACCAAATTATAAAAACAATTATCATGTCATTCTAGTATAAGCATGTCAGGAGTTACTAGTGATCAAAATCAACAGTAAGAGAAGAATAAGTCTGACATCACTTTAGTAAAATAACTACAATTTAGTCACCCACAAACTCAAACATACTAAAATCTATCTGCTATAGAAATAGCTGATTAAGCCTACTCACCCAACTTGACGTCCCCTTGTTCAGTTAACAAAATGTTACCACCTTTGATATCTCTATGCACCTTGAAAATCGAGTGCAAATAAGCAAGCCCCTATAGGAAACAAAAAGTCCAAACCTACAACATGTTAGGAATGAAACAAGTCTCAACAAAAAAGGTACCACAAGGAAAAAGAAAAAAATGATTGAATTTGAACATATGTTGACATTAGCATCGGACAATTTGAATAACTGAAACACAAAAGTGTAACTAAGAGGAGAGAAAATGAAAAGGCATTATTGGGCACTCCGGTGAATACTTCCACATAAAAATTAACAAATCCGAGAAATCAAGGGAACCCTCTCTCTGTTATAACATATGACCAAAAGGTTAGACTAATTAATTTCATTGATAGGGGGTTTGAAGAAAAATTATCCGTGCAAAGCATCGAATTATGTTTCAAAATGGAAGTTCAATGCGTTGATATTACCTTTAACGCTTCTCTACAAATAAATGCTATTTGATACTCCTCCAAAGGCTCCTCAGTAACATTCATCAAGTCGGCAACACTTCCACCCCCACAGTACTCCATTACTATCTGCCAAGACAGCAAAAAATAGCTGTCCCAAATTTTAAAACATCCACGCACAAAATATCACCAAGACAGCTGCTTTCTTACAAGATTTTGACAAGTAATGACTTTCTTTATTCTTACCCAAAGATACTCTTCTCCTTGGTAACTCCCAAGGTACCGAACAACATTCGGATGACTACATTGCTGCAACATCTCTATCTCTCCCCGGATTTCTTCATATCCCTCCTCCTGAAAGCACAGATATGACTCGATTTTCTCAGTATTTCACTCAAACCCAAGAGAAAAACAAAGGAAAAACCAGAAAAGAAAAGGGAAAACTCACCCCCTCAGTCAATGATATGACTTTGATAGCAACCAACTCTGACGTTTTTAAATCTCTGGCCTTGTAAACTGCACCATAAGACCCTTTCCCTGCCATTCGCCATAACCAGACAACCTTTCTCAGCAAAATTACAAAACAAAACACATAACCCAAGCACACTGATGAGTGATAATTATCATCAAGGCAAATCACCAAGCTCATTGAGCAATTAGCGACATTAAACGTATATAACCCAAATGCACCAACAATTCTCATTACAACTAATCGCCAAGTTCATTGAGAAATTAGCAATGCAAAACACATAATCCAAACGAATTGATAACTTGCATCGCGAAAATTTACCAAGCTCACTAAGCAATTAGCAACAGCAAAACGCGTAACTCAAACGAATTTATATTTTGCATTTACCAAAACTCACCAAACTTAATGAGCAATTAACAACACGCCATGCGAAATCTGAACACACTGATAATTTGGATTACGACAAACTCACCAAGCTTAATGAGCAATTAACAACACGAAATGTGCAATCTAAACACAATGATAATCAGGATTACAAGAAACTCACCAAGCTCGTTGAGCAATTCGTACTTAGTGGTCGGATCTTCCCTGGTAACGCTCTCGGGAATCGAACTGCACGACATTTTGGCCAACTGCCGAGCCTCTTCCCCCAGCGACGATCCGCTCCCTTTCCTCTGCTTCCCAAACCCTAAATCTCCCACCGCCTGCATGCTCGCCACAGCCCTACTCATCGTCGATCCCACGTCGCCGCCGCCGGTCCTCCTCACCACTGTCCCGCTCACCGACTCCCTCTCCCCCGACCGCACCACAAACGTCGAGAATCCATCGCCGTCCTCTTCCTCCTCCTTCTCCTCCTCATCAACCGCCCTCTTAATTGTGTTCCCTCGCCTCGCGTCGGCGAACGGCGAGCCGCGAGGGAGATGCGCCGGCGGCGGGGCGGAGGAACAGGCCCTCTCCTCGCGGAGGTAGTACGAGGACGTGGAGGTCGACCGGCTCCGAGGGCGACTGCGATCGGTCTTGACGATCATAGTTCCAAAATCGTTCCCTCCGTCGTCGTCGTCGTCTTCGTAGTCGAAGTAATCGATGGAAGCTCCGCCGCCGAAGTCCTTGGGGAGGCGCTTGAGGAGAGGAGGGAGAGAGGCGTCGTCGTCATCGTCTTCCTCGTCGGCGTCGTCGCCCTTGTAAACCATTGTGGCGTAGAGGTCCTGGTCTTGGTCGGAGGTCTTGGTCTTGGTCTTGGTGTTGGGGTTGAATCTTTCTTGTTGCTCGCCGTCTTCTTCGTCGTCGTCGTGGATGACTACAGTGGAGTAGAGCTCGGGCCTCGGAGGGACTTTGCGGGCCCGGCGAGAGGCCGCGTCCTGATCCATTTCGGAGCTGCTTTAGGCTTTGGCTATGGCGGAAGAGTGAGACAGAGATAGAGAGATTATTTGTCGGTAAATGTTGGACAAGAGAAAGCCATGGCTCGATCGAACCGGAAGAACTGCCGATGCCGAATTCGAGCCAGCTGTTTTCACGTTTTCCAGCAGTTGAGAAAAGGACGGTGATCTTAGTGGGCTTTTTGGGCTCCCAGCCCGGCAGCCCGTGATCAGTTCGCAAAAATTATTTGTTTTTCTTTTTTTTTTTTAAAAATTAGTATTTTATCTTTTATAAAAATTAATTAAAACAAGTAAAAAAATATTTAAAATAAATAAACAGTAAATGAAAATTTTATCAATGTAACTTTTTTGTGCAAAAATTTTAAAAAATATTTCTAGCATTGGTGCAAAAATTTCTTCCTCTTTTACGCCATAATACTTCTTTTAAGAATTAGCATGATTCTTTACCACTGTCGTTTTTCAATGCTGTTGTTAATTGTTGTTGTCACTACCTATATTGTATTTCTTCCCCCTATCATCGTTTTTATCCTATACGCATTTATTATAGTATGTCGTTTTAAATTTTCATTTCGTCGTTTTATATTGTATTTTTTTTTTAATCTTTTTCTACTATTACTTTTCTCTGATGATGTCTTTATTAATGGTTGTTTAAATTGTTGTTTGTTATCTTGTAATCTTTATTTCTTGATGAAACATCTACAACAATGTGACTTCTTTTAATGATAAAGATAAAGAAAAAAGTTTTAAAAAAGGAAGGAGAGACCATTTGTTATTTTTAGTCTTTTTTCTATATTTTGTGGTTTTTGTTGTCGTTTTAACTTTTCCCTTGTTTATGTTTTATGTCGTTTTTCAAATTATAGTTTCCACAGTATATCTCGTTTAAATTATTGTTACATTTCTAGGTAATATTAATTAAAACACGCGCATAGGTCGTGATATTTAATATGTTATATTTTTAAACACGTGCATTTAAAAAAATATATTAATAATAAAAAAATTTAAACAAGTATATATTTGAAATTATTTAAATAAGAGCATATTAATAGATAAGGTTTAATAAAGTATAATTAGAAAACATAACATTTAAAATGAATAAAAAAAAAAAAAAAAGAACCAAAATGCATGTTTTAAATTAGGCAAAAGCATTACTACTAAGGGTGTGTTTAGTTAGGGGAATGAAAAGGATGGAAAGGAATTTAAGGTTTATTCTTATGTTTAGTTGGTTTTAAGAAAATGAATGGTCATTCAAAATGGAATGATTTTTTCATCAAATAGTGAATCATCATTCCTTCCTCATATGAGAGGAATGCACATTCCAAATTCTTTTAATTTTCTTTTCCATCATTACCCTTAAATATTATAATTATAAATATTATAATATTAATATTTATAATATAATTAATATTATATTATAATATAATTATATCTTATAACATATAATATAATATATTATAATTATATAAAATTCGACCCCTATATTGTAAGATATCATATTTAAGATTATAATAATATCTTATATTATGTATTATACATTGTAATTATATTTATAATTAATATAATATACAATATAATCCGCCTCACATTGTAATTAATAATAATTATTATTAGAGTTATATTTATCATTATATTATAATATAATATAATATATTTGTGATATTTTAATAAATAATTATAATAATAATTAGGATAGTAATATTTTCTAGAAAATTAAATATAATAATTATATATTTATAAATAATAATATAATATAATATAATATTATATTATATTATTTTTTTTTATTTTATTTTTATTTTATTTTTATGTATTATTTTAGGATATAGATGTGATGTTTTCATTAATAATAGGATAGTTATAATAAAAATTAGAATTTTGTTATTTTAAATATATAATATTATAATTATAATCATATACTATATTTTATAATATTATAATTAAGTATTTATATAATTATAATATAAATTTATATTATAAAAGATAATAGATAATGTACTATAATTAGAAATAATAATATACTATATTATATATTATAATTATAATATGTTATATTATATTATATTATTACATTTTTATAATTATACTATATTTTTAATAATGTAATATAGTATAGTTGTAACATTATAATATAAAATATTCACAATATCATTATTTTATTATATTATATATTATGATTGTATTATAATAATAAATATTATATAATTATAATTATAATTATATATATTATATCCTTATAATTATATATATAATATTAGTTATTAAATGATTATATTAATATATATGATATTAGTTATATTAACATGAGGGGTAATTTTTTTAGCATGAAAATATTCATATCTCATTTCATTACATTTGTAAAAGTATAATCAAATAAATGAATCATCTTTCATTTTTATTCTATTCCATTACTATTCTTATTTTCATTCTCATTACTATTCATGTACTGCAACCAAAAGCACCCTAAAAGTAATAGGTAGACAGTACTAGGAGAAAATAAAAAGGCAATAAGTAAGGGGAGGAAAAAAAAAAAGAGAAAGAGAGATGAAAAATATATAAAAAAAAAGTCTAAAAATGCAAAAAGAAAAAACAATAGAGAAAACAAAAAAAAGATAAAGAAAAAAAAAAAAAAAAGAAAGAAGAGGCCAATATGTGGTCTCTATGGAGGTCAATACATGGCCTCCTTAGAAGCCCACTCCTTAACTATTTTAAGTATATATAGATAATAATAATTGTAGCATCTTGAGTATCGATTTTAGTGGTATTATTGTTATTGTTTTTTGTTGTTGACTTGTTATTTATTATTTGAGAAATACTAACATCATTTTTTGTCACTTTATGTATTTATTATTTAATATATGAATTTTACTATCTCATTTTTTATTTAAATAATAATATATTATATTAATAGAGTCCACATGTCAAACAGTGAATTAATATAGAGAGTGATAAAAAAAGTGACAGTTTCTCTTATTATTTTAATTTAGTTTGTACCAATGATTGTCGTCTCACCGGTTTTTTACATTCTACTCTAAATATTGTTTTTATTCCAGTCCATGTCTTTTTTGTTATTGTGTGCCACTCCCACTTTCTTAAGACTCTCGTCCCTTTTTTTTTTTTTTTTTGCAAAACAAACATAACAATCACCCGAGCAAACCATAATCAAGTGAGGCCAATCTTTTTTTCAAGAAGAGTGTTTCGCCGATTTAGGGTTAGACGGGCACATCATTCCAAGAAGTTGTCCAGTTGGGTAGATTTACTTAAGAAAGGCTCACTCAAGTGACGAATTTGGGTCAAGTTTGTGTTCGGCGCCAATATACTCAAAACCAAACTCAAAATTAACTTCAAGTTACATATCCCTTTCTCGAGTTCATCCTCCCATGCTACTTGAGTTTACCTTTATGCACTTCTACAATGTATATTCCTGAAAAAGCACCACCTGAGAGATTCCTCACCCATGTGATCTTGGCCTCCTTCTGCCACTGCCCGAGAGAAGCGAGGACGTTGTAAAACCAATCGAAGAGAAATATCATTGAGTTGTGGTTTCGGACCCGGATTGGAGAGATCGAATTTGAGGAAGGGGAAAAGGATTTGGGTTGTTTGTCGTTTGGTCGATTTAAGGGGCTTCTTTTGTTTTTGTTCAGAGGCACAACTTTAAATGGGTTGTAGAGAGAGAAAGAGGAGAGAGAGAGAAGGGGTCAGTTTTTTAGGAAGTAGATAAGGTATATATGCTTGGGGATGGAGGCTCAACTACCTCCTCCTGGTTCCAATTTTCATTTATTTATTGTTATTATATATATTTTTTACTGCTGTAATTAAAAAGTTTGTTGTTGTTTTTAGAGGAGAAAAATAAAACGACATGTTGTTTGCAGTATTAAATAAAAAATAAATAAATAAATGAGGGAAAAAATATTTTTTCTATCCCCACTATTCACAACTCAAGTCTTATTATACACCTAAACACAAACTCAAAAAGATTTTTATCTTAAAATATAACTTACACAAACTCAAAAACTACACTCAAATCATACTCTAAAAGAACGGGAAAACTTCTAAATTGAGATTTTTCAATTGAATTAGAGTTTCTAATAATGGATTATATTATGATATTATAATCCGTCGCAACAAAGAAAGTTCAATAAAATAAAATGTGGTCTTTTATTATTCATCTATATCTTAAAACACTTCAACATCCTCGACTTTTAAAATAATAATGTGTCTTATCTACAAACTAAACGTAACAGAGAGTTCCTTAACCCCAGATTGATCGGTTTCTTGTACAAATGCATCCCGCTTAATCATCTAATTGCATATGGACTCCAATGCCTAAAAACTCGCAGCTTAGAAACTTGAGAAAACACACCAACAATGGAAGAGGAAAGCAAGAGCCTCTCAATCTAAACACTAATTACTAATGAATCAATTATTAGATCACTCTTAACCAATTACTAATTAAAGCTTTAAAATTGGAGTTAATCCTATTAATTAGAGCTCAATTTCTACGATCTTTTCAAGAGATTTTTTATAAGCTTACAGTAAATTGCGTTACAATAACACAGTTCACATAAAAAGAAAAATTTCTATTAAAGAAGTTTGTGTCTCCAAAGTTTAACGTTTTTTTTTCTCTACGAAACGATATCCTTTTATTTTTTTAGGGAATGAATGACTTTTTTTCGCGATTTTCAGAACTCATTTTAAAAATGATTTTATTTTTTTTGTATGAAAATGAAAAATTTTTTAAAGAATCGTTTGTGTCTCCATTTTTTAAAAATGTGTTTTTTAGTTTTATTAAAGAATTTTTTCAAAAAAAACTCATTAATGTGTTTGTGTGTGTTTTATTCTTTAAAGAGATCTATTTTCTCTTTGTATCTCTCTCTCTCTCTCTCTCTCTCTCTCTCTCTCTCTCTTTCTCTCTCTTTTCTCTCTCTCTCTCTCTCTCTCTCTAATGTGTGCCTCTCTCTCTCTCTGAAAAAAAAAAAATGAAAAAAGCCATTTTTTATTTCTCTTTCATTTTATACCAAATTAAAAAATAGTTTTCATTTCTGTTTTTTATCTTTATTGCGTCAAACATCGTTTTAAAAACGTTTTTTTTTTTTTCAAAAAATGTGAAAAACAAAAATGGGATTAATTTTAAACACGACCTTTATTTCCATACGCTTAATTGAGTTTTTCTCGTGATTATCATTCAATTTCTCCTTTTAAAAAGAAAAGGGAAAAGAAAAGGATAAACAAAATTTATATCTGTTTTTGCTTGAAGAGAAAAAGAAATATATGTGTATATATATGTTATATTGTGTAAAAAGATCAGATGATCAGAACAACTAGATATATTTGAAAAGTAATGTTACTATACTACTGGTATTTCCATGATTTAGTCACGCCACCAATGGTGCACCTAATTGAGGCAAGATACTTTTGAGAGAAATGTATGTTTTACAAGTGAATATTCTGTGTTTGGAGCTCACTTCTCTTTCAAATATACGTGCAAAATTATCGGATTAGAGGGTAAACTTTCGGCACTAGCCAGGGGTCCACTAGGTCTCGTACATTGATCCTAACATTTTTCACTTCCAAATCATGTTAGGACTTAATAAAAAGCTTGTCTTTTGTCGTTTGATGTTTTATCATCTAATTAATTTACCGACAAACGATTTTTTATTACCTCTAATTTTTTTATTTTTATTTTTTTTGGTATGACACGTCATGATTTTTTGTTGCACCTATCCTTGATGGAGACACATGTGATTAGAACCATGTGATTAGAATCATAGATTATAACTATTTTTGATTTACGCATCTATCCATGGATTCGAATGGAGACCCTCTACCAAACATCACAATGATGAAAAATTACTGCCCGTTCACTCACCGATTCAAGTTTAGAATTTGAGTTTTGCTACGATTCTCGAAAAGAGTTACATCTAATTTTTTTACAACAGTAAAAAGCTCTCACATAAAATCACATCTCAACTCAAATTATAAACTCGAATCAGCGAAATAAACGGATCATACTTTAACCATATTAAATTTGATCAGTAAACATCAAATAAGAATATTTGAGTATATTTTAAGATAGCAACAAATATTCTTGTTATCTGTAACAAAAGGTGTTGGATTAGGATATCCAAATCCCAATTGCATATCCTTCGCAAAGGGGAAAAAACATATAGGAAGATAAACTGCTTTGCATATATAGTGATCATGATATATATATATATTCTCTCGAAAGAAAAGAATATGAATGAAAAGAATATGAATCCTAAGAAAAAAGCACATTTTCCTGGAGGCCTGGACTTGGTTCTTATTCTTCAATCATTGGGTCGTACTGTAAAGTGCAACTGATCAGATTCTTTTTTTTTTTTTTAAAAAAAAAACCGTGATCAGGTTCTAAAAGTGGTGGTAGCTAATACATATAGTGAAATATACTGCCAAAAGAAAATCAAACTACCCTGCGGCTATATTCGTGAAATCTCGTTTTTGATTATTTTGAAAGATAATTTGGATCTAAATGAATGAAATACGTACACACATTAATGTTCATTTAAATGATATCATAGTACAAGAAAACATAATCCCAACCACAAATCGAATCGACAAATAAATTCTAATAAAATGCATAAAAAGGTATAACGTGCACCGAGTTCTAATAACGATAGAAAATCACAAGGGCAGTACACTAATTATTAAGCACACAAATGAATGCTAGCATTTTAGTTACATAATTTACATATTTCAAGAAGATAAATTCATGTACGTACAGCTTGGTTTATATAATTTACCTTTTTCTTAAATGAATGCTAGCATTTTATTTATTTCATTCAAGAAAATAATTATTGATTAATTTCACACAGACTAGATAAAAAAGGAATGAGAATGTAGTCGATTAAGAAAGGCAACTACACACACACACACACACACATATATATATATATATATGGATTGTCCACACAATACAAAATGCATAAAAAAATCTAAGAACAAGTGATTATAAGTATCTTTTCCTTCATTCATCTGATCAAAATACACACCAAGAGCGGCGAATCCAACTTTTTAGTAGATTTTCAAGTGGTATTTGGTGCATTCAACTGCCATGCAACGGGACAAAAGAAAAGCATGGACATATAAAAAGCGAAAGAATAAAGGAAAAGATCAGGATGTGGTTAGTAAGAAACATGAATATCATCCGATATGGAAATGATCCACTAGAACCAAAAACGAGTTTGGTGTTTGTCGAACATGGATATATCGGCCAAAAGTGGCTTTTTCCAAGCACATTCCCAATATGGGGAAGTATATAGTATGGTGGTAATATAGTAACCATACCAACTACGCCAGTAAGAACGTATTTGTTAGGTTTTCTCTGCTTATCTATCCAGAGTTTGAGTTTCCATTCTCATAAAAGGTAGCTCAATCCTTTCAAGAAAATTAAGTGGGTCGGCAAGTAAATGAAAAAACGTAATTTGTAAAACTAGGGTTTTAAATATGCAATGTTTATCCACCATCCAGATATAAGTTTGAGTTTTTACGTGGGCGGTTCTCATAATCTTGGCTCATTACGGGTTTAGATGTAGCTCAATTTTCAATTTTTTTATTTTTAAATTTTTAAACAAGTTAACAAATATAAAAGTTTGACTAGACAATAGAAATATGAAAATGGATATTTTATTTATGATTGCCTCATTAAATAAAAACCCTCTAAGGAAAAATTTAGTGGGACAAAACCTTGGTAAGGAAAAAAAGTACAATCAAGATAATTATACATAAAATGTTTATAAAATTACTAAAAAAGAAAAAAAAAAATGAAGATATTATAAACTTAGATGCCAGCCCGGCCCATTATGGGCCTAGTGTAGGATCTTATTGTGATTTATATATGAAAAATCATTTGAACAACAACAATTTGTAGGCAATTTCAAAAATTTATCATATCCATTTAATTCATAATTAAACGTGGTATGCATGCATGATATATGTTTATAATCAAAGGATTAGAATATCTCACATACCTTTGTGGATTGAATTAATTGACCGCAAGGATCTTGTCTCACTATCTCACGCCCAAGATGGAGCCATGGGATCGTTGTTTATTGTCACGATCACACCAAGAACCACTCGTTGATTCAAGGCTATTTCTACAATTTTTAGGATGAGAGAGTGGGCTCTTTTTCAAAAACCTAAGGAAACTTTTTCCTTCTATTTTGTCTCTACAAAATCCGCCACCCTAAGGAAAGTGTGATCTCTTTTTCTTTTCTCAAAAAAAAACTCTCTCCTAGGGTTTTCACAATATCCATATAGGAGAAAAATTTCAAACCCTAGATGGGCGAATTTCTCCTTAACCCTAGGATTGAAATCCGAAAATCCCTACATGGCTTAGGGATTTCCGAATTTCTTCCCTCCTTTGAGCAAAATTCAAATCCCCTTATGGCAAGGGTTTTTAGATTTGTCTTTCCTTTAGTTGCCAAATAAAATCATGTTTAAATTTCATTTTGAATTTTAAATTAATGCATTAATTTTTCAAAACTTTTTTTATTTTTCAATTTTAAATGAAAAATAACAAGTTAACAAATATAAAAGTTTGACTAGACAATAGAAATATGAAAAAGCTGGATATTTTATTTATGATTATCTCATTTTAAATAAAAAAAGTTTCTAAGAAAAATTTAGATTCATGGACAAAACCTTTTGGTGTTGATAAAAAAAGTCCACAATGTAAATGCATTAAGATAATTATACATAAGATGTTTACCAAAATTACTAAAAAGAAAAAAAAAAACATGAAGATATGTCTAAACTTCACGATGTCTTAATCAATGAATATCATCAAATACCAGGCCCGGTTTATTTATTCACACATTATGGCCTTTACAAACCCGTCAATAATAAACCCGCATGAGGTGATATTTTTTACGACCCATGATTTTTTGTCATGATCCCAATGACCGAGATGTTGTTCAATAACTGTGGAACTAATCTCATTGGCGAATCAAAGATATGTTGAGCTATGCATTCACACCAGATAATTATATAAATTAGGTGTGATGATTAGGTTTAGAACAAACGGTTTTTACTCTAACCTGTCAACACATGGTCTATTCAACATGTTGCGAGCATGTCTAGATCAACCACAAAGTCCAACTCCCATGCCCCGAGACCAAAGATCACATGGTTCGAAATAGTCATAATAGGATTCGATTGCCCAATCAACCCTAAGATCCCCTATTTTAAACTCGTGCCATTATTTGTCCGGCGGTTCTCTACTCTTCTTTCCTTGAGGACTTATTACTAACACTCTTGAGTATGTGTCAAAACATAACTTTATCTTATTTTATAAAATCAACAAAATTAATGTCTTAATTTGTCATTTCATAAATAACAAATTACATCCCACTTTATGGACATTTCCAACACCTAGACAGCCGGACCCATGATTTTTATGGAATGTGTCGGGCCGGCCCATGGATTAATATATGTTGGCTTTTTTATTTGGGTCGTAAAAAAGTATAACCTGGGCCAGCCCAATATGCATTTTATTGAGATATGTATTGGTAAAGTATTTATTGATTTTTTTTTTATGGGGTAAATTGATTTTTTTTTAAATTATAAATTATAATAATACTAAAGGAGGTAGTGCTTTTATTGTTCTTTGAATAGTGTGTGATCTTTTTTGTCACTCAATTTCTAAAAAATTCTATATATATCCCCCACTTTTACTTTTATCGTTTTGCCATCAGCTTCTTACTCCTTCATTTGTTCTTTGTTGAGGCGTTTTGGTCATTTTCCGTCTGCTTGTTTTTTTTCTTATACATGGTTTTTTGTCTTGGTGAGTGAATTCCACCCAATTGGATTTTGGCCACATGTTATTCTTTGATGGCCGGGGACTAATAATTTGGCTTGAACAACAAACATTATAACTTTTTTATATATATAGAATAAACGTTCTAATTTTCAAAGGAAGATGTACATATATCTCACACCAATTATGCTAAGTATATTCATGCTTTTTACATGCAAATCGTTCCCCATTATTCTCCCTCTCTTTTCTTTAATTTTATTTTTTTTCCCCCTTACCTTTGGTGTTTAAACAAATTCTTTTATTTTTTGGTTGTTTATTATTAAAAAATTATATTCCTTATGACTTAGTGTGTTTATGTAGATATGAATTTTATTTGTCATCTTATGTTTTTTATTTTTATTTTTTTTTCATTATGTAACTTCTTTTGTCCATATTAATTTATTTATTTTTATATATTTTTTTAGAATAAATTTGTATAATAATCCGTTCACTTATTGGACAGTAAAAGAAAAATAGAAAAACATTTTTTAAGGAAAATAGAAAAACACTTTTCTGTGTATAAAATAGAGAATTTATGGATTGACTGCTGGTATGAAAGAAATTTTAAGCTATCATTTAACACAATTTTTTACAATACATAAAAATCGCAACCAAGTATACATTACTTTTTGTTTCTTTTAATTTTAGACCAAAAAATGATGATTCTTTTTCATCATGTTTGCATTATGAAACATTTCTTTAACAATTAAACCTCCAATATCCATGCGATTTTAACACATTCTATAATGCCATTGTTAAGAGAAAAAAAATGAGAGAACCTCTTTGTTTTATTGTGAAAATTTTTCCTGTGTTTGTTTCAATTGTTTTTTATTTAAAAAAATAAAATAAAATTTCCCATAATGAAACATGATTAACTTACTGATATTTTCAACTATATTATATTGAAGCAGAAATAGCCACTACGATATTATGTAGGAAAAAAAGTATTTTTTACCTAAAATTTCATTTATACTAAAATGTATATGAAAAAAATATTATCACTAACAAATTCCAACTCATGAAAAAATTTTCAATCCCTTTAATGGAGCAAAACTTAATAGAAATATAATAAGCAACGATTAAATAAGTGTGAAATTATGTATATTTTATTTACCGAGTATGTAAATAAATCGAATTAAAAACTTCCCTTAATACGTTGAATATGGCTTTCAACTTGCTGCAACCATCATCTTTGGAAAATAAATTATGGTCTATAAAAGGGCTAATATGGCAGGAGAAAAAAATCCATGCCAAGGCAGGAAATTAGCACTCCCTCCTAAATCTTATTAGTATTACATACATCTTTCCTAAATCCTATTAGAACTATATATATATATATATATATATATATATATATCTTGATATTTCCTTTAATATTGGTGCCTTCATGGAAATATCCAATCGTCAACTTTTGTTTCATGTGAAAACTTTGTAGTACTTTCTATAATTTGGCCAAATGGATCCACGTTAATAAGTTAAAAATCATGATTTCTTTTACGCGTAACAACTGTTTTCCTTTGCAAATTTCACACGCCAGCGTATTATGACGCCTTTATATTTTTTGAAAATTATCAATGCCTTTATATTGCTAAGCAGCTTTCTTGCATAATAAGCAGTAAAATACATAAAAATCGGTAACATATTTAATAGTAACATCTATGTGAAAAACTTTCATTCAAATCAAACCACATCACTTTTATTAATAATAATTCAAAAGCAGTACACCTTCCACAAATATAAGCCCATGCAAATTACCAAACCCTAGACTTACAGGAGAGGCAACAAACAAACAAACAAACAAATAAAACTAACACACACAATGAAAGCCGCTACATTACTTTTGCTGCGCATAATAAGAACCTTAAAAAACCACTCGTGATTCATACCACGGGTAGTTCTGATCAGTTCCAAACCCCAAAACATGCGCAGCATTAATATTTTTAAAGCAAAACCCAGATACAAAACCAACAAGTCGATAATACTACGTATAAAACTGTATTCATATATATTAATTTATATATACGAACCCTAAGAAGCAAACCTAGGGACAGCCCTGCAACGCAAAGGATTCTTCATTTCCAGAGAAAGTTTAAGCTGCTCAGACAAGTCCACGCCAGTATTATCATCAGAAGGAAGCCACTCAAAGCTTTGAAGCAACTGAGCCAACCAGAGGTGAACCGAGGCCAAACCCAAAGTTTTTCCCGGGCAGACCCTCCTTCCGGCTCCGAAAGGAGCCAGCCTCAGATCAGACCCCAATACACTCACATCTCTATTCTCATCTTCTTCGGTGAAGCGCTCCGGTTTGAACTTCTCCGGGTCCGACCAGATTGCCTTGTCGTGGGTTATGGACCACATGTTCACCATGGCGGTGGTGCCGGCGGGGATGAAGTCGTGGCCGATGAAGACGTCGTGGATTGCGAGACGGGCCCACGAGAGCAAAGGACCCGGTGGGTGGACTCGGAGAGACTCCTTCACTATGGCTTGGAGGTATGGAAGATTTGGGATGTCGGAATCTGAGACGGCTCGTGAACGGCCAACCACTGAGTCGATTTCCGCTTGGGATTTGGATTGAATTTCTGGATGTAGAACCATTCTCGCCAGAATCCACTCTAGTAGAATCGCCACTGTATCTGTTCCTCGGAAAATCATCTCCTAAAAGACAACAACAACAAACAAAAAGTTAATTTTTTTGGTATGGTAAAGAGTGAAGACTTAATAGAGTAAAATAAAAATTTGATTTTGATAACTTTTGTACGTACCCAGAGAACGGCTATCATGTCGGACTCACTAAGCTTCTCGCCTTTGTTCTCTAGATCAAGCAAAACGTCCACAAAGTCACCAGCTTTCTCTTCATGATCACCAATGTCACCATTAACTCTCCTGGCTCTGTGTTCTAGGATGATATTTCCGACAAAAGCGTTCACCTTTGAGACCAAAGATTTGCACCTTTTCCTCACGCCTTGGAGATCAAGCCAACCCAGAAGAGGAAAATGGTCGCTCCAGTTGAAAATCCCGAGAAGCTCGTACCCCTCGCTCACCATGTCCTCAAGCTCAAACCCGTCATTGTCTTTCTCATCAAACCCATACGATCGACCAAAAACCGTCATCATAACGTTGTTAAGTGACCCAAAATGAAGCACCTTTTTTACCTCAACGACACCTTTCTTATCCACGGAGTGACTTATTTCAGCCACCATTTTCAGCCCTATTTCCTTTCTGAACCCTCCGAAATCGCCGATTCTTTTAGGGCTGAACAAATGGGTCGCCGAGATTCTCCTCAGATTCCTCCAGTACTCCCCGTAGGGCGCGAACCCCATCGCGCGGTGGAACAGAAGCTCGTACGCCGACTCCTTCACGGGCCTGTCGGCGAACGCGGAGCTGCTGAGAATCTCCTTCGCCGTGTCGGGCTTGCTCGAGATGACGAAGCGAGTGAAGCCCACGGAGAACGCCATTAGAGGAAGCGCGTTGAACCTGCGGGCCAGCTCGGCGAGGGCTCTGTGAGGCGAGGCGGCGGTGAAGACTGTGAGCAGGCCGGCGAGAGGGAGGCCGTGTGGGCCCGGGATACGGAAACGGGATTTGGACTTCGAGAGGGCCCACGCCAGCCCGCCGGGAACGAGCCAGAGACCGAAAACGGTCACCAAAAGGAAAGCGCAAACTAAGGCGGAGAAAAACGACGACAAAGACGACGTCGTTGGATGAAATGCATTGGGAAGGAACCGAAATTGGTACTCCGACGACATTACGGAAGTCTTGAGAGAGACAGAGAAGAGAGAGAGAGTGTGGAAGGACAATGAAAGAAGTGATGGCAGTGCGTTCCTTAAATAAAGGAGGTTGAGAGATTTTTTTTTTTTTTGGTATTAATCTACCGAGAAGACGAGAAGACGTTTTAACCCATGGTGAAAAGGTGACCGTGGTGGGGTTAGTATGAGAATTTTAGGTATTTATAATTTCTGCCCCTTTTACGAGGGAGTCAATATTTTTTTTTTGATTAATTACACAAATTCTCTCTAAATTATATTTCTTATAATACGTTATTTTTTAAAATATAATATTTATTCTTTTAAAATTATAAAATGTTAATAAAAAAACTTTATTTGTTAATTTTTTTACAAAATTAATATTTAATTAGTTATTTTAGAGGTATTTTGGTAACTTTATGTTTAAAATTTAATATGAATTTAAAACAAATTCAAATTTATACTTTAATTACAAAAGATTCATCATTAATTGTGTTGTTGGGAGTGAAGAAAATTTATTTATTTTTGTTATACCATATGTAAATTAGACTAAAAAATTATGGTGCGGGGTTAAAATTATAATTATATTCTAATTTGTTTAATAACGGCTTAAATTTCTTAACAGAGATTCATTGTTAAGGAAAATGAATATTATGTTTAAAAATTTTTAAAATGTTATATGGCATTTTTCAGAAAATTTTTGTTAAATCATTTTTAACAGAGAGAATTTTTTTATGAATCTAACTTTCATTGTTAAGGAAAATGAATATTATGTTTAAAAATTTGAGATAAAATGTTATAGAGGCATAATTCAGAAAATTTTTGTAATTAATCTTTTTTTTCACCTATAAAAAATCAAAATAGTGAAAAAATAGGTTAATATAAAAGTTTGCCTTTATGTTAATTTTTTATTATAGATTTATCGAATAAAATTGTCAAGTTATAGTTTAACCTAGAAGGAATTATGGATAATTATAAACAATAACGTGGCGAAGATAATGATTCCCATAATACAAGATATGGATAAAAATAGAGGTCCGTTTATTAACTTATAAAATTTTGACCTGATAATTTTAATTCATCACAAATCTTATATTTTCTCTTTTCTCCCTAAATTTTTAAACAATATTTTGAAGGAATCATGATTATATATATATATATATATATATATATATGGAAAAATCGTTATATATTTTTAGACCATTCAATTTGTTAAATTATTTATCTTTTTTAGAATAAGTTTCTAATTTTTCTATTTAAAATGGTAAAGCTTTTTTCTATTTTTACTTATTTTTAAAGGAATATATTTTTACCATTAAACAACACAAAATCAAACCCTATTCGTAGTGCGCTATATAAAACCTCTACTCTAGATTTCTTTCCTCAAGTTTTAATTGGAAAAATCGTTATATAGTTGTAAGCCATTAAGTTTGTTCATTTTTTTAATATTTTTTTTAGAATGTTTTCGAATTTTTCTATTTAAAATGGTAGAGCTTTTTTCTATTTTTACTTATTTTCGAAGGAATATAAATTTTATTTTCACCTTTAAACGACAGAAAACCAGAGTCACTGTGGGTAGTGTGCCATACGCACTACTCCAGATTTTCTCTATCCTCCCTTTTTTCTCTACGAGTTTCAATTGGAAAACTCATTTAAGTCCCGGATGATGAAGAGAAGAAGAGAGAGAGAGAAAAAAAAAAAAAAAAAAAAAAAAAAAAAAAAAACAAAAAAAGTTCAAAAAACAAAAAAAAAAAAGGTGGGTGGGCTCCACAAAAACAAGTTTTTATTAAAAAATTAATTTGACGTTTAGTCTGTGAATTTAAAATTATAATTCAAAATTATTCTCATTTTACGTATATTTTTTTTGAGAAAAAATAATTTAATGAGTTATGAATTATGATTTAAACTATTATACATGAATCTATCTTCCAAATGCACGTTAGTGACATGGAATCATTGATTACCTGTACAAGCCAATGCTTTACATATAGATCGTGAGAAGAGAGAGAATCGCAACAAATAACATTGCCGCAGATGAAAAAAAAATATCAAAGTTAATGGCTGTTTTTAAAAAAAAATTACTATAATAAAATTTAAAATTTAAATTTAAATTGATGAAGTGAATAATGTCAAAATGAATTATTAATTGTTCACATTCTTTAACGAATTTCATAATTGTAAACGTCAAAGGATAACAACACTTACTCTTATTCAAGATACATTATTTACGCGTAAATACACATAGGATCGTATTCTTACTACTCGTGTTAAAAAGCTTTATCGTTTAGAGAATAAGTTTCAAAATTTTCATAATTAGCAAAAAAAAAAAATTCAAAAAATTTTCAATTTAAAATAGTCTTTTAACTTTTTTTTAATGAATATATATATATATATATATACCTCTAAAAGGCAAAAAATAAAACAGTATGGGTTTTTTTTTTTTTATGCTTCATGTACCCGCACTACTATAGATTTTTGGTATTCTTCTTTTTTCTCGAAAGTTTAAATTAGAAAAATTGTTATATATTTTGTAAGACGTTAAAGTTGTTACCTTTTTATCTTTTTTTAAATGTTTTAAAATTTTTTACTTATTTTTTAAGGAATATGATGATGATGATTTAAACGAGGGACACAAATAGTTTCTTTGGTGGGTTTTTCCTTAAAGGAAAGTACTATAACACGTGTCATCATATAAGTGATAAATAAATATTATAAATATTATAATCGAATCATAATTCTCACCATTTAAATTTTGGGTCCGATTTAAACCGTTGGTTCAAACAGGACCACGGTTAAAATCTACAATCCACGAATTGTAAATTTATGTCACAATATTATTGTTTATAGATATATTTAACAATTTATGTGTAAATGGTCCGATTTTAAAAGTTAAACCGTTGGTTTTTAAACAAACAGGACCAAATTTTCAATTTAAATTGGTTAAAATTTTTAACTACAATTTTAACTCCACGAAAATTGTAAAAATTAGTTAATAAAAAATTTAAAAGGGAGAAAGGAAAAAAAATGTAAAATAAAAATTTAATTAGTCACAAATATTATTGTTTGTAGATATAAAGAGTTTTTAACAATTTTGTTATTTGTTTGTTAAAATATATCAATTAAAAATAAGTAAAAGTTAAACTTTAATAAGGTATAATTTGAAATAAAATTTCCGTGACCTTTTTATTTTTATTTGTATATACCATAATTTTTATTTCTTAAACAAGTTCTGCAAATTATTTTCGTGCATGTTTTTTAATTTTTTATTGTAATAAATTTTTTTCGTGCAATATTTTTTAATTTGAATTGAGATTAGTCTTAATCTTAAAGGTTTTCGGTTAAAAAAAAATCTTTTGCTGGGACATTCGTCTTTAACGTTAAAAAAATTCATATTAAATTAAAAAGTATTCATAAGATATATTTTTATATAAATATGACATTTTTAATTGTACAATTTTTATGATCTTTTTAAAATAAAATAAAAAAAAAAATAAAAAAAAAATAAAAAAACACTTTGGCCTAATAGTCATGCAACCATAAATAATAATATATCTAAAGTTTACGTATCAAATAATAAATAAATAAAAAAATAACAAAAATACTGAAAAAAGTGACAACGAAAATATAATATGCATAAAAAAATTAATTAGCTATCGTGGCTAGCTACTGACTAATATATGCATAACAACATGGAAAATACGATACACACGATCGATCAGCAAAAAACATGGAAGATACACAAACATTCAAGAAAATTCCTCTGGAAAGTTTTAACAAGTGCTGAAGAATTAAAAACATTTCTTCAAAAAGAAAGTAACAGGTGGATAATTGCAAACACAGCCATGCACAACTCCACAAAATCACACGTATAATCTTCTGGAACCAAAACAAAATTTGCCCATTCTCTTGTTGGAATCGAACTGGACGATCGAAAAAGCATATATCCATTATCTTCCATAACCGATTTCTGTAACAACCCAATCAATTAATTATAACTCATTAGAAATTTCAGAAAGTCAACAAAGAAAGTCCTTGCATACAAAGCTACCAGAGGCTATAAACAGTAAATGAAGCCGGCCCGCCAGTGCTTGCAGCAGACTGTATGAGAACGAAAGCAAAATTGATTGATGGTCTTGTGTCATATGTAATTAGTCAAAGAACAATTTGTTTTTTTTTTTTTTTGAATTTCTTGTCATAGGTTCTTATGTTAATTTTGTCAAAAATGTCAAAAGGAGAGATTGTTAAGACTTTTGTTTCATCCTTCTGGATAGACCGAGAACCGACTGGTCCACGAGGGAAAACCTCGGTCTGATAGGAAACTTCTAAGAGAGGGCTGTGATGTACCTTCATCGGCCGGAGTGGCTGCTGGTGGCAGAGACACCGGAGCAGGGACGGTAGAATTATCAGAAGTTGAAGAACCCGAGGAGTAGAGAAAACTTCTTCACGGAGGCCAGACTCTAATGGAGTGACAAACGGAACAATTTTTGACGGAAAAAGAATGGCGAGAGGAACTGGTTTGGTTTCATCGGAGAACTGGGAATTCTGGCGAGGAGCAGCTGCGGTGGAGGATGATGGACCCTTCGACTTTTTGGACAGAGATCGTGTAAACGCCACCATTACTCTCCCTCGTAATTCCTCTTGAAATTTTGCAACCTCTTCATTGATGTCCTTGGATCGAGCATTGTGAGTTTTCACCATTATCGGGAAACAAAGAAAAAGACTTGATTTGCAACCGCTCGAATGCTTTGTGTTCAAACTTTAATGCCCCAAATTCATATAAGCAAACTCCCGGGAACACACAAACCTCTTAAAACGCATTGTCATTTTTTTTTTCATTACATTACACAAATTTCCAGAGCATCCTCAAAGACTCAAATCAGAGAGTATCCAGTGGCTTGGTAAAAATATCTGCCAGTTGTTTTTCGGTAGCAACGTACTCAAGAGTGACTGTTTTATCCTCCATCAGTTCTCGAATAAAATGATGACGAATATTAATATGCTTCGTGCAAGAGTGTTAGACTGAATTTTTAAAAATATTTATTGCACTAGTATTGTCACAGTATAAAGTCAAAACATCTTGTAAAATACCATAATCATCAAGCATCAATTTCATCCATAATAGCTGAGTGCAAAAACTTCCTGTTACTATATACTTTGCCTCTGCCATAGATAGAGAAATGAAATTCTGCTTTTTACTAAACCATGAAACAAGATTATTCCCCAAATAGAAACATCCACTATATGTGCTCTTTTATCGTCTGCATTTTCAGCCCAGTCTGCATCACTGAAACCCATGAGACTAGAATTTGTATCTCTAGAAAACTCGATTCCATAGTCCACTGTACCACTTACATACCGAATTATCCTTTTAACTGCAATCAAATGAGACTCTTTAAGATTTGCCTGATATCTGGCACAAACTCCAACACTAAAACATATGTCAAGGTCTACTAGTAGTTAAATACAAGAGTCTCTCAATCATGCTTCGATAGAGATTAGGATCAACATAACAATATGCAAGTCATCCATTGAACTCAAGCACGGAACCACATTATCAGAATAATCATTCATCCTCTCATAACATTAAGGGTGTTTAAAAAATCTACCAAACCCTTAAATTGTCCAATTCAAATTAAACTCAATTAAATTGTTAATTATTTTTAAATTATTAGGCGATTTATCTTATTTTTTAATCTAATTTTTTAGGGTAGTTTGTTTAGTGGTTTGACTTTTCAAACCACCTAAACAACACAATAATCTACACAAAAATACACATGTAAATTTTTACTTTTAAAATATCTTTTATTTATGTTAATTTTATTTCTTTTTAAATGGATGTTAATTTTTATTAGTCATAATAGAGAATCTACATTCTTAAAAAATTGTACCCTACCACCTTTTTTGTTGGTTTGTCTGAAAACGTTAAATGATAAACTTTTAGACTTTTTTTTTTTTTTTTTTTTTTTTTTTTTTGTAGTGTAAAATTGAACGTTTTCACTATCTTGTGTTTGACAAACTATCTTGTATTATATCTATTTCTTTTGATCAATATTTAAATTTAACACTTGAACAATTTAAATATCTATTCACATACGTTAAAATATTTTGGATACTCAAAATATTTGTTCTCCATATTTTTTTTAAACCAGCTTAGACTGAAAAAATGAAATATATATCAAATTGTTTACAAAACTCATTCAAATATCTCATTTAATTTATGTGTCGTTTCTTACCACGAACCAAATAAATACGACATTCATATTCCAGTGGTAGTCGCTGGCCAAACACATCTGTCATTTCAATACTTCCATATTACAAGCGCCTGTTTTAACGTTGCTACGGTATGAACCTTTTTCTTAATAATTTTGTGACAGATTTACCAGAATCTCCCTATAACTTGCGATTGGATTACCGCTTTTGCACCTACAGTTTATATTATATTGGTATAGAATTACAATTATAACCTTATTTAAGATGATATATTACAAACTAGTACCGTACTTTCCATTATATCAATGACTAAAACTATCAAGGTTTCACCTCACTAACTTGAAAGAGACTACTCCTCTGAAAGGAACGACTCTATATAAAGAGACAAGTTATGACGCTGGATACTCAATTAAAGTAAATTATATAGCATGTTTTTTTACACATAAAACTCAAAAAAAGACAATTCAAATTTTAATTTTATTCAAGTTCACGTTCTTTTAAGTTTTAATTTCACTCAATTTTACTCAACTTTATTCAAGTTATAACTTCAACTCAAATTATAACTCAAATTTAATTCAAAAACTACACTCAAGTTACACTCCAAAAGAACAACAACATAGTTTTCTTCAAATCCGTGCAACTACTTCAACCTTTACACAAAACCATGGCCGGTGTAAAAATAATTCCGTTCATTTTATCGATTCGAGTTTAAAATTTAAGTTTTATTATAGTACAAAACTCTCATAAATAATTACATTTAATTTTTTTATTATAATAAAAAAAATTTACATAAAATTACATATTAACTCAAATTAAAAATTTAAATTAACACATTAAACGGACTCAAAGTGTCAGATAACTTTTGTTGAATGGGATTCCACATTACTATCCCGTGGAATTGCAGCAATGGCGTGATAATAATAAAGAGGTCAGGAAATATTGTGAATAATAGTTTATTTTTTAGTTGGATTAATTTCAATTATCTTGCGTTGCGATGCACTCAATTTAAAATGGTACAAAACTGACCTTAACCTTTTTATAATTATAGTTTTGACATTTTCATCAATAAAACACTATATAAAAAAGAATCACAAATGTTTTTTTTTTTTTTTTTTTTTTTTTTTTTTCATTCTAACCCTACATGTCCGTTCACTTCGCTGATTCGAGTTGAGATTTGATTTTATGTGAGAGCTTTTTACTGTAAAAAAGTTAGATGTGATTGTTTGTGAGAGCTTTTTATAAACTCACGAATAAGCGAAGTGAACAATTTTTGATCCCAAGACGTTGCCTTTTTTGCGCTTGGAATCTCATATCATCATTTTTTTATGACATAATTATTAAATTGTAATATATGAAAAGTTCAGGCTTAATTCTGTCATTTTTAAGTGTTTGGTATGAGAATTCGTATCATGGTTCGAATCATGATTCACGGCTCGTTACAATATTTTCTCTAAAAAAAAACACATGTAAACTAAGAATGATTCTGAAACCGTGAACTAAATATCTACATATGAGACCACTTCTATTTTATTGAAACTAACCATTTTTAATTTTAAAAAGAGTAATTTATACCATCACTCCCTTAACTCTTTAATAAGTGGCACTCTATCTTCCTTTTAATTTTGACGAAATAAAAACCTCTTGACTCTTAAATTTCGGCAATTAAGCTTGTCCATCAAATTTCTCATGGTTCCTTACCTTTTTAGTAAAAAGATGAAAATGCCCTTTGAAGTGGAAAAAACCTAGAGATGTCAAATGTATCGTGCTGGACTGGCACGACATGTCCAACCTTAGGCCCGTGCCGGGCATGGCACGACCCTGCACTACCTAGGCTGGGCCTGAGGAGAAAAAGTCAGGCTTGGTCCAGGCCCGCGGCCCTAGTCCATAAGGGCCTAGGCTCAAGCCTTTCACGGGCTGGCCCTTGCCCTTGTAATTTTTTTCTAAAATTTAATTAAAAAATAAGAAAATATATAATATGCCCCTAAAAGATGTGATTTTATTAAATTGAGATAATACGAATAAGTACACATAAATGACTGTCTCATTAAAAATCCTTGTCAAGTAAAACCCGTGGAGAGATTGGGACAAAACTTTAGTGAAGGAAAAAAGAGTGCAGTATTCTAGGAATAGTAAATTACAAAACCTAAGTGCTTCGAAAAGATTCTGTTATTTCTAAGTTAGAAAAATAGTCTTGCATTGAATCATCCGAGTCTTTTGACATCTTCCCAGTCTTTAATGCACATTAGCCCCTCCAAGATATCTGGATGCATTCTGCTTATTTTCTCGTTAAGAATTTGGTTACTTGCACTAAATGCTTGCTCTGATGCTACTATTGACACTGGAGTTGTCAGAATATCACGAGCTATTACATACATTGTTAGAAAACAATCGGTCTTGCTCTTCGACCACTGAAGATGTCTAGTTTGTTATCATCGATTACAAAATTTGCTTTAAAATATTTTAATAGTTCGGTAGACTCTTGTGTTGATGACGATCATGTCGTTTTCTCCTTCTTCTTCAAGAAACTCTACGACGATCCTTTAGGCCTCGAACTGCTAGTTGACATCAAAGTTTCCTATTCTTTTTGACCTTTGTTGTATTTTGCTTCATACAAACCAAATACATTTTCTAGCATTTTCTTAGCGTCAGTAATAGTTAGTTGCATATCAATACCTAAATTTTCTGCAGTAGCAATCATCAAAGATTCAGTCCAATCTATTCCACACCTAGGATCTAAAATGGTTGCTAATGCATATAACATATGACAACATGACTAATAACTTTTAAATTTAGTTTCCATTAGCTTAACCATGTCTCCAAAAAGTACTGTATCCCTATAATAAGAAAATGTTTCAAAATTTTAAATAGTTGATGTAAAGTTAAATGTGCAATAGGATAATAAAATCTAGAAAGTAATTCAGTGGCATTGTAAAATTTTTTTACAAATTTAAAAAAATACTCACCAATCTGTCAATCTATGTCGAAAATTGATCATTCTTACTGTTTACATACATTGTGATGAGCCGTGAATACGAGAGTACAACCTTCAACATTAAAAAAGGTGGAATTCCACCTATGTCTCACGTCAATTAGAAACTTTCTTGAGCGCATCTGACTGTTCTTGTAATATTGTTTGAATTTTTGGAGCCGAGCTCCAAAACTAGATATGAAGGATAAAAATTCTCTAATATTTATTAGATTAGCTTTAATATGTTCAATTCTTACCTGAACTACTAAATTGATTATGTGACACGCACACCATTGATGAAAAATTTCCCCCACAAACGCTGGTTTCAAACTATGTTTAAACATGTTAATTGCAACCGTGTTAGCTGATGCATTATCAAAAGTAATAGTTAAAACTTTATCTTTTATCCTATAAAACCCAAAAATTTCCATTATTATATCAAAAATAGATGATGTGTTATACGGATATGGACTTAAATGAAAACCTATTATTCTTTTTTGTAAAACCCATTCATCATCAACATAATGCGTCGTGATGCATAAATATCTAGTTTTATTGCACCCCTCCTATAGATCAAAAGTACAAGTTACAGTTGCATTAAAAGTCCTAAAATTATCAACAAGAGATTTTCTCATTGCATAAAATACTTTCATCCAATCAGAACGGTTGTATTTCTACTTACCCATTTAAATTGTGGGCAGAATGTCGTCTATATGAATTCTTCGAATGACGTATCATCTGTAAAAGAAAGAAGTAATTTGACACTAGCTAGAAATTTAGCTAGTGCCTCATGAGCACGTTGTGCATCGTATGCAAAATTTTGCAACCCTTGTGATGTGAGTAATAGTGTTTGTTGGCGAGAGTCCACACTCCCACCTTGGTGCAACGATAGACATACTTTCCAATGTTTATCCAGATGACCAGTACTCTACCATTTTTATTAGAAAAGTGTTTTTTACAATACTTACATACCACACGAATTTTCATTAAACCTGTTTTTAGATTTGGTCGAGACTCCTTTGTGAAATCCTGCCATGTAGAAGAAGTTCGCGGTCTTTTTTTCCCCTAGTGCGATCTCCAACTTCCTCATTGTGCACTGAAGTATTATCAACCGAACATTTTCTAGTTCAGTGGGAGTGGAGTTAAGAGGCATCATTTCATCCTCGAAAAATGGCTCATCACCAAGCTTAGGAAGAGCAGTGAAATCAGGGAAGTTTGATGCGGCCATTTTCTGAAAATTAATTGAACTTAAACTTTGTAAATGAAAGAGGAAGAAAATGAGTGATCGCGAAAAAAAAAACTTAGAATCAAAATCAAAGAGACAAGATGGGAGATAGAATGAGAAGTTGAGAGTGAACTATTGTGTGAGATTTATGGTAGAATTAAGAGGTATTTATAGGAGATTTTTGAAGGGTTTTTAAATTGTGACCGTTGGGCCCTTTGCGGGCCCAACGATCACAATCCTCACGGACTGGGGATGTTTTCGCGATAGTTTCACGGGCTTGAACCGGGCTGAACAAGAGCCGATCTAGGCTTAGGCCGGGCCGTAAGTTGGAAAATCGAGGCCCAACCCTAGCCCATCAACGTGTCGGGCTGGCACGGCCTGTAATAATATCATATCGGGCCGTGCCAATTCCGGCACTATTACGGGCTGGGCGGGGCCGTCCATGGATGGCCCGGCCCATTTAACACCACTAATTAAAAGCCCTAAAAGGTCTTCTTCTACCTCAGCCCCTACTGAGCTTAGAAGAAAAAAATTTTAAAAAAAAAATGAAAAAGAAAAAACATGAACGCCATTTTTGGACCAAGCACTAACCTATCCACATAGTGTGTTCTTTAAATTCCTCTAGAAGCATATTTTTGCAAAACCAGATCTAAATCTAGCTTGATGATTCCAATCGGTTCAGAGTCACCTCCCAACCGGAAGAAACCATTGCCGCCAATCCTCTCTTCACTGGCGGTGTCACCACTAAGGACATCCTCTCAATTTGAATCTTCCTTCCTAAGTCCACCCTCACTCAGCCATGAGAGCCCACCTCTGCTGCAAGTGGAACCTCCTCCTCCTCCTCCTCATCATCCCCAAATCTGTTGCCCCAAGCCTATCTCTCCAGCTGCAAGCACCCCCCATTACTGTTAGATCCATCCTTGAGTACCTCCCATCACCACATCAACCCCCTCAGTGACTAAAGAATAAACTACATTGGTACGTTCATTTGACCGTATTAAAGTAATGTAGTGTATACAACAATATAATATTTAATGTAATTATTATATTGTTATCTCAATAGATTAAAATTTGAGAATTTTCTTTGTTTGGTAATTAGATTGTTGATCTTGGCCTCTCTCTGGTTTGCAGATCTGAGTTTGGTTTTCTTTTGGCATATTACTACTTGTGCAAATGTATCGATTTCTTCAACTTGAGAAGGTGGTGATAAGAACTTTAGTCCATAGTGTTTCATCTGAGAATTTGGTGTTTCAATAAATCATGTTTTGAAAAATCCATTTTTCTTTGATGAGATGACGTAAAATTCTAAAATTGAAACGTCCTGATATATTCCCCCAGAATGTTTGCTGTTTATCATGTCAAAGTTTTTTTTTTTTTTTTTTTTTTTTTTTTGATCGTAATCATCTTGAATGTGCCTCTTTGATGTCTTGACGGCTGACGCCAACATACTTCTTGTTCATGAAAAAGTCGTTCATAGCGATATTGGCGTGTTCATAACTTACGGTCTTATGTATCAAAACTTTTCCTTCAGTTTTTTTTTTTTTTTTTTTTTTTTTTTTTTTTTTTTTTGGTTTTTGTTTTTTTTGTTAAACATAAAATATATCACTTTACCAATATACCCTCTTATATTGGAGGACACATGATGCAAACCGTTCAAAGAGGACAGAAAGGGCTTAATCGTTAGCATTTAAAAGTTAAGGGGTTACTTTGCCAAAATAAAAAGAAGAAAGATCAAAGTGTCACGTACGGAAGGGTTAAGGATCAACAGCGCAAATTACTCTTTTAAACATATATTCGACTTCTACTGTTTTTCATTCTCTCTCTAGTCTGCGACGAGCACGGAGTTCTTCTCGGCGGCGGCAACGAGCACGAGTTCTTCTCTCCGGTTGGAAGGTTGGCAGCGGCTGCACAGGTGTGGGGCTAGGCTTTTCAATTGTTGATGTTTTAGGGATATTAGTGCTAGGGTTTATCTAATTTGCGGTTTAATTTGAAAAACTAGTTTTTGAGTTTTGCAGCAATTTCCACCGTTTGGCCTGTGATTGTTCATATGAAATTGGTCTGAGTTTTGGATATTAATGCCTATGAGTGCTGAGAAATAACCAGGTCCTTTTTTTTTTTCCATTATATGTTAATTTTTTTTTTTTTTTAAATCAATTGCAGATTATATTTGGAAATTCAATTATTAGGAGTCCAGGAACTTGATTGTCCAAATCGAAACTATCTATAGGGATCAAGTTATCATCTTTCAGAGACTAATCAGTCAATTACCTTTTAAGTTATGTCAAATAGTTAAAACCTGCGTCTTGGATCTGCTAACTTACTGCAGAATTCTCCACTACATTATAGCCCCCATCTTGCCCACAAACTGCTTGTCAAAATGCCTTTCGTGGTTTTTGAACGTCATTTTTTATTTTGATAGGTTTCAATGATAGGAGGTTCGCGTGTCCAGCTTAACACGTGGCAGCAGGCTGCTGTTGCTGTTGGCTCGGCGGTGGGGGCATTGCTAGACCCGAGGAGAGCTGACCTTATTGCGGCTCTCGGAGAGACAACAGGAAAACCTGCTTTTGAGAGAGTTCTTGGGAGAATGAAGCAGAGCCCAGAAGGCAGGGTAACCCTCTTATCCACTCCTTATGATGTATCTATATTAGTTGCTAAGCAATGGATTATCAATGTTTGAATAAGAAGGTCTACTTTTGTTACCTTACAGTTTTCTTGTTGAAACTATTATCAATCATCTTATGTGTTTATAACATGTAGAATGTGTGAACCAATAGACATGTAGCTTAATGTGTTTTATGTTTATGGACTGTAGCTGCATGTCACATCGTAGTTCTATATTGGTGTTCATGCTGACCGTGAGGGATTCAATTTAGCGGAGACTTGTTTAGGGTCCTGGTTTATTTTATGTTTATAATCATCATGTTTTGAGAATGCTCAGATCTAGTTCTTGTTACTTAGGGTTTTGATCAAGTGAAAGAAGAAAGTGAAACTTGTCATTATGGATGCTCTTCTTATGTTGTGTCCCTGCTCAAACTGAGACCACACTTTTCCTCTCATTACAGGCAATACTACAGGAGCAACCACGAGTGATATCATCAAAAGTTGGACATGCATGGGACCTACCAGAGAACACATTTGGTGCTGCCTATGCAAAATTCATGGGATCAAGGAACTTTTCCCCTGATGATAGACCACCGGTGCGGTTTATGGAGACAGAAGAGTTAGCGTATGTGGCCATGCGGGCTCGCGAGGTTCACGACTTTTGGCACACCCTTTTTGACCTCCCCACAAACTTGATTGGTGAGTCGGCCCTCAAAGTAATAGAGTTTGAGCAAATGTATCTTCCCATGTGTCTGCTATCTGTAGTCGGGGGTACTGCTAGATTCAGTGAGAAGCAAAGGAAATTGTTCTTCCAACACTACTTCCCTTGGGCCATCCGGGCTGGTGCACAGTGCACTGATCTTATGTGTGTATATTATGAGCGGCACTTTCACGAGGACTTGGAGGATGTGCGCAGAAAATGGGGTATAATTCCTGCTCCTGCTTCTTCTAAACAAACGTGACCAGAAAATGGTATAGTTTTTAGTTTGGCCTCATAATCACCGGCATTTGTTTGAATAACGTTCCTTGCACTGAGAAATGTAACTTTCTTCTCTAGACAAGGACAACCCTCTTCTATACAACATTTATAACAGAACGTTTATTTGTAAGTGATGCATGTGCCAAAATTAAATGTAATTCAGTTTTTCTTCTCATTGTCCGTCACTACACTAAAGCAATCTCGAACTGCTCCTAATTTCGTCTTGATATGTATGTGTTTTACACACACACCAAGATATTGCGGATAGATAGGACTACTACTTGCTCAATCAGGACCCTAGCTTTATTCCGAGCCATAATATGAGGAAGCCACTGGGCTAGACTGCGGATGTGTAAATATGTTCAGAAAATCACATGCAAAATACACGTTCGGGGTTCTTACCAATGCCAATTCTAATCGCATGCTTGTTTCACCTTTTTCTCAGTAAACCAACTGATATTAGGTGATGCTTCAAGTAAAGACATCTGCACTTAGGAGCATGTCCTCATGATTATCAAGGCAAAAAGTTACTTGGTTGTTTTTCTTGCGCAGAACTTGATTGATTTTTTTCCCCTTCGCCTTTTGAGTTTGCTTCACCGAGCAAGTGATAGCTAGCACATAAGACGAAGAGAGCATCATTTTAAGTCGCTGATAGCAACTTTATTCGATTCAACAACAGTACTTTGACGTTGATGTATGAGCCATTTTAAGCTGTAACAACGTCCATTTTTTCTACGACTTTCTTTTATCTTTACTATGGAGAAGAATAGAATATCGTACCAACAAAGCATAAGCGAATAACTGTGACCCTGCCCCTGTCAAAAAGCACATCCTAACACGAAAAAATTATCACTACCAACCAAGCAGCAAGAGTAGAAACAAACAAAGATGAACGAGAGCAAAGAAAAATTGCATTGGGCAGAGTTTCCCTACTGCCAAACAAAACATACGAAACAGATTGTGAACAACGACAATGCACTAGGAAATGTCACTTTGTCCACACCAAATGCTGTGTAGCAGACGTCTTAAGCATCTAAAGAAGAGTGCTCTTTGATTGAACAATCCCAACAACCATCACAACTATATATTACATTGCAAGTCCAGATATTATCTGATTATATGAAAACGACCCCTCATCTAAAGTAGATGATTCCACAAAAATCAATGAACACTTCAGTTACGATGAGGACATATCTCAGTTACCACCACCACCTGGTCCACCAAAGAGGTAATCCAGAGAAGATCCACCACCAGGGGCAGCGTGGACCTTAGTTGAGGGCCGATCCTGCACCCAGGAAAGAGAGAAAAAAAATGAATATGCATCTCACATCTAACTGGAATCATATAAGCGAAACATATGCTAAACAATCTATACAACACGGTCTGCATTTTCATTTTTCTTCAGATTCAAGGTTGAGTAAAGTTAGTAAAAATATGTGGGCAGGATTCCTTGTGGGGTTGTTCTCTCGTAGAAAAGCATAATTTTACCTGTCCAAAGACTCCCGGTGCTTTCATTCAAAAACAAAATCCATACTAGCCATATAAATGATTATGCTCCATAATTTTAGTTCAAAAAGAAAAAACCTTAAGCACTTCAAAAGAGTAAGATTCCATATGTATACTGCATTAGGGAAATAGAAGCGATAAATTGGGAAAATCATACCGTGATGAAGTTGCCAGTGTTCTGACCATCCGCTCGCATGTAGTTGTTGGTAGAAGTACTGTTGATACCAGCAGGAATCTGCTTGCTAACATCTACAGGCTGAGGAGGAGCCGCAGTAGGTTTGGAGGCAGGCACATCATTCACAGCCCGCACTTCATTTGTAGGAGCAGCAGCTTTGTTTGTGGCTGGCTTGGGAGCCTCTCCACTGCCAAAAAGATAACCCAACGAACTTTGGCCCCCGCCACTGCTATTTCCACGACCCATGTTCTCTTAGTTCTCTAAGATGAGTATCTCCAAATTCTGCTTGCAATAGATGGAAAAGGTAACAAATGGTTCAATCTCAAATGAATTTCACAACGGAGAACTATATTGAAAGCTATACTGTCTATTTCTTAAGCATGGCTCAAACAAGTATCATGAATAATCTAACATTCGAGAAGCATTATCACGAAACCTTGTCACAATTAGGCCCAAAGCATTTGTTACTAAATTTTAGATACTTCCTTGCTATAGTCAATCTGCTTTATGACAAGCTTACCCCACATACAATAGATCTTAAAAGCTCCAACATCAACTCGATTTGTATATTTCATCACACCTACTTGAAAATTTCTGGCCTTGCGTTGGTATCAAACAACTCTAACCGTGGGACTCATCATCAAGTTTAAGGTTAATAGGACACTTGGTAGGCCAAGCAACTAACTCTCTAAAAAACCTTGAAAGTTATTTCACGCTAAAATCATGAATAGGGCAGTTTCTTAGTAGCTTTATGTCAAATCCAAAACGTTATTTCGCTAATAATAAAAAGGTTTGAGGTCATCAGAGTAACAAACTACACCAGAGACTCCATAGCTAATTCCCATTAAGAAAAACTCAGATTTTTCCTACCCTTTTATCTGGATCTAGTAATCCCCAAACTGACCGACTGATAATTCATTGAATAGATAAGATCTTAAAGTCTAAGCTCACTAGAAATTCAAACCAATTCAAAGAATACTACTAGATAAAAGAAAAATCCTTCCGAGTCTACTAAAGGAAAAAAAAAAAAAAAAAAAAAAAAAAAAAAAATCGCAAAACAAGACAAGAGAAACGTCTCAATCGCAAGATTGCTCAGCCAAAACAACGAATAGATCTAACAAAACAGAATGCGTGTGATGATATCATCGGATGCTTCGAGAAAACATCAAAATGTCCATCCAAAAACGGTGACAATGAAATGGAAAGAACAGAAGAAATTGACAACATAACCTCGTGATTGAACCCTAAATCCACCAAGAAATGATAAGATCTAGGGTTAGGGCATCGCAAGAATACCTGGTTGTTGGGATCAGATCTGAAGCGAAGCTCCGAAGCAGGGAGAGTAACTGCAGCTACAGTGAGGAGAGAGAGAGGGGAAGAGTGAGAGGGAGGGAGAGGGACATATAATAGTGCTCCAAAGTGTAATCTACGCGTTATGATATAAAGCGATTTTATTCTTTTTTAAATCCAATTTCTATTTCTAAGCCTCTTTTTACTTCTTTCCAAGTCATTATTTTTTTGGAGATTTTTTAGTAGGTTTGATATATAGTAGAGTGTGTTTAGTTTATGAATTAGAATTATAAGATTATAATTATTTTTTATTTATGTATATTTTTTATGAGAGAAAATATTATAAAGAATTATGAATCATAATTCAAATCATGATTTGAATCCTTCAACTAAACAGGTTGTAAATTTGTGTATTTTTTTATTTTTTTGTAATTTTATATAGATTGATAGACATAAAATATAATTTATCCGGTATATTAACGTGCAGAGAAAGGTTTCAAATTTAAAAATTTTCTCCTTAAACTTTAGTGAAATATTGTCCAGGACTTATGGAACTTTATTTTTTTATCATTATATATATTTTTTGTTGTATTTTAGTTTAATTAGGTTTTGCTCTTCCGGATATTGGCCGGCCATAGTAGTTTTTCTGACTATTTATTTGACATAAAGGGCAGATTTGGTAAAGTTAAGAGGTTTGGGGGAGCGAATATAGTTATTTAAATTTAGAAAATGAAATGAAAAATGACCTAAATTCCGGAAGAATTTTTTTCGAACGGATTATTATTTTCAATATGCCATTCAAATTACGAAAAAAAGAATGATGCACATGCACTTGAATTTCATAATTTCTATAAAATAAAAAAAAACGAAAAAAAAACCTGAGCACCTAAATTTTAATTGAACTTTAATCGTCTCATTATATCACTTTTGAACTTTTAAAATTATGACAAAAACAGAAATGTTCATGTGAAGGATAAATTTAAAAAAAAAAAAAAAAAGAAAGGTTAATCACTATCTCATTATGCTTTAAACGTTAAATCATCATTCTAAAAAAATGTTTGATCATCATCTATTTATGCCCTCATCCTTTAATCATTGTCTAATTATATCAATAAAATTTTGAAAATTAAATACACTCACCTTTGAATTTTAAAATGTTGATAAAATCTCATTTCAAGATTTGTCTAATTCTTCAAAAGAAACGGTTACAATGGCTACATGTAAAGCGAAAATGGAGAAGAAATACATTAAAGAACAAGCACAATAGTTTGGCAATTGTTTTTGACTTATTTGCCCCTCAAAATTAAATTTCTGTGAAATGGTCTTTTTTATTCGATAACTAGCGTGAGATAAATAAAAAGTCCTTTTTACTACAGCAGTTCAAAAGTTTAAGGAAAAAAAAAGATAAAAATCCTTTAAAAATACATGATTCAAGATTTTTAATTTTTATTCTTAATTTATAATTTTTCAATTAAATAACTATATTAATAAAAATGTATTAATAAACAATGAAGAATAAAAATTTTAACTCATGTATTTTTAAGAGTAAATTTTGTAATTTTTTAAAATTTCTTTTTTCAAGGGTTTAATATGTCATTGTATATTCTTTTTGGGCATCATTGATATGAAACTCACTTTAAGGTTTTTTTTTTTTTTTTTTTTTTTTTTTTTTGGGGTGGGGGGGTGATATTTTCATTTATATTGGTCCAAAACTTTAACTCAACAAAAATAGAGCGGTGGATCACGTGAAAATATGATCTGGCATCCACGAGTAAGGAACACACCAATTATTGATTTTTTGTCCCTTAGGGCCTGTTTGGACCATCAGATGTTGGGAAGTACATGCATATGTCAATATGTTTTTCTTTGAATATTGGATTTTTAGTTGTGTTTAGAGTTGTTTTTATTTTTATTTTTTATATTTTTTGAGAAAAAAATAAAAATATAAGATAAATGATGTTTAATACAATTAAAAATAAAAATAAAAAAAATTTTTTTTTAATTTAGTGTAAAATAAAAGAGAAATGAAAAATAATTTTTAATCATTTTTATTTTTGTTTCGTCTTTTTTCTCTCTCGAGTAGAGAGAAAAAGAGACATTAATTAATTTTTTTATACTGAATAATTTCTTAAAAAAATTACTAAATATATTTTTAAAAATAAATTTTATCTAAAATTAAAAATATTTTTATTTTTATTTTTATATAAAAAATAAAATTATTTTAAAACGAGTTCTAAATGTTTTTGTTTTTGGCTTTTCTTTCAACTGATTTAGGGAATGTCAAGTTCAATACGCGGATGCCAAACGGTTCGATTTAATTTGAGAACAGCCCAACAAAGCTTTCTTTGTGCAATTTCGCTTACCCCATAAACTTTCTTTATTTTATATATTATCTATATATAACCGCCATTTGTAGGCCATGCATGAATCATTGTAAATTATATAATTTCCAAAATGGTCATGAATTTGAACTGTATTATTCTTTTTTTTTTTTTTCCTTAAGGAAGTAAATTTCCATTTATATGTCAACAGCAAAAAGAAAGTGTCATTCCCATTTATATCTTGAAATTATTTTTTTAACTGAATTAGAGGGTTAAAATTGTTTGACAATTAGGTTACTAAATTGGAATTTTCTCCTGCTCTTCAACTCCAAAGTTTACTAATTGTAACGCAAACAGATGGTTGTCTAATTGTTTTAGATTTGTTTTGCATATATATATATATATATATATATATATATTTAAAAAAAAAATGCTTTGAAATGTACCGATTAAGAATTGCATGTCGTTTTTCTTACAGAATAAACGGCATCAAGAAAAAGGAGGTCTTTTTTTTTTTTTTTTTTAAAAACGATGCGATAAACGAATCGTTGCTTTGTTGTCGCGAGAAACCTTTCCACACCTCGAATTTCTTTTAGGCTATGTTTGGTTGGAAGGAATGGAATGAAAAGGAAAAATTATTTCACCAAATTTCATTATTTGCTTTTATTTTTTGGGTTAGAAAGGGACATTCACTCATTTTGAAATTCCTTTAGGAATATGTTTTCCATTGGAAATTCACATTATCTCTAAAAACTCCCGATTCACATTTAATATATTATTATTTAATAATTTAATATTATTATTTATTTAATATATTATTATTTAATATATTTAATATATTTAATATTATTATTAATTTAATTAATTTAATATATTATTATTTAATATATTTAATAATATTATTTATTTAATATATTTAATATGATTATTTAATATATTTAATATTATTATTTATTTAACATATTATTATTTAATATATTTATTATTATTATTTATTTAATATATTTAATATTATTATTTATTTAATATGTTTAATAATATTATTTATTTAATATATTATTATTGAATATATTTAATAATATTATTTATTTAATATATTTAATATTAGTATTTTTTACAATTGAAATATAGTTTTTAAATTATTATTCTTCAAATAAAAAGTTTTTTAATAATTAAATATTTTGTCTAATTTTAATTAATAAAATATTAAATTATTTAAGATTAAATCAAGAAAAATGAAAAATTGTCAAAACAACATAATTCTCATTCGGGATTTCATTCCAATTTTTTATGATTCCAAAGACATTCCAATTCCATTCCATTACCATTTCATTACCATTCCTATTAAATGGACAGAAAATGTTTGGTTGGATGAAAAAGGAATAAGGGGAGGAATTTTAGGAGGAAAAATAAAAATGTATTTAAAGTGAAAAAAATTACTAAACTACAATTTTTTTTTAACATTTCAAAATGGGAAAAATAAGGACTATAAAAGTAAAAGTTACTAAACTTCCATTTTTTTTTTTTCTCATCAACAATTTAACAAAATTACTAAAAAAGTGAATGTAAACTTTTTCCTTTTTTTTCTATCTTCTCATACCAAACAACATAAAAAAAAAAAATTAAATTTTCTTTTCTATCATTACTATTTTCTATCACTTTTATATTTTTTTATCCTATTTTTTTCCTTCCTACTAAACATAGCATTAGATGAAAAATATTTGAAAACTACGGCTCGCAGGGCGACATAATAAACAACTTGTCGTCGATATTGAAGAAAACACCATATGTTAAAATGACCTTTAAAAAAAAAAAAAAAAAAGGCAATGAACTTCTTACGTAAAATAAACGACATAGCAAAGAATTTCTTCCATAAAAATAAACGACATCAAAAAAGATATGTCGTTTATCGGTAAAATGTCATCTCACGTTAACGAGAAACAAGTTTGGTAGGGCATGAGAAACGACATGCCGTTGATATTTATAAAAAAAGGTCCGTAGAAATGAGTCTACATGGCTGTCTAACTTGATGAATTTTGTATAAAATTGTTGAACCAGTTTACTCTTTGACCCTTTCTCGAACACAATCTATTGATTATGTCAATGGAATTCCAGACCTGAAGGCTTTAAAAGTGAGTTTTCTTGTCCACTTTTATTGATTTGGTATATGATTCGTACCTTTTGTTTCACATCTTTGGAGTTTGCTAATAATTGTTATTGTTGGATAAGTTTGAACCTAACTACGAACGTTAATTCCTGCTAAAGTGTCGTTCGAAAACGATCGTGGTAGGTTTTCTCCACCCTTGTACACGAGTGAATTTTTTGCAGCATAACGTTTGACCTGAGTTCCTAATTTCGTTTCAAAATAATCAATTTGGTCTCTACGCAATTATCTCCAGGCTTGTCCTTTTCAAAGGACACAGAAACTGCAAATCATGATCTTTCTTCATCCATTGCTGCTTGTCTAGGCTTGTCCTTTTTCTTCATCTTGCAGAGATCCCATGACATCCGAGCAGATTACTGTACAACCCAAGAGACGTTGTTGAATCCACAGTCTCCCATTTGCGAATGAATTTCGACGAACGTGGCTAAAAACTAAGCAATGATTTTTTTTTTTTTGCTCTGAACAAGCAATGTACTTGAGCAAATAAAATTGACAAAATAAAAATTTAAAAAATAAATATTTATCATGCAAAACATGGTAAATTATCTATTACGTATGCGAGTCCCAAAAGATAATGAGCTCGGTTTGCGGTAAATATGAGGTCGTATTCCTCCATCAGCTTGTGCGTGGCAAAAATTCTGAGGCAAAAAAAAAAAAGCATAAACTGTTTGAGAAGATGCATCCAAGAAAGCGTGATTTTCATGGGAAAGGGATTAACAAAAACAACATAAATAATAATAAATAAAAAAAGAGGCTGAAACAAAAAGCTAACCCGTTGTCTGAGGCAGGAAGAGATAATGCTCTTCATAATCGCGATATCAATCTTTACGGTACTGCGCAGCGCTTGTCCTTCTTCTGTGCATGTATAGGACACTTGGTAGGCCAAGCTACTAACTTTCTCTCAAAAACTTTGAACGTTATTTCACGCTAAAATCACGAATAGGGCAGTTTAGTAGCTTTATTTCAAACCCTAAAAGTCTATTATTTTGTTGACTTGCAACTAAAAATTAGTAGCAAAAAATAAAAATCTTTTGCAACCAAAAAATTTAGTTCCAAAAGGCCTATAATTTAGAGTCGTGTTAGGATAGCATGACTTGATTTGTGACCAAATTAAAGTCTTTTTACGACCAAAAGTTAATAGTAAAAAAGTAGAAATCATTTGCAACTAAAAAAATTTGGTCGCACAAAAAAATTGTTGCGACCAACTGTTTAGTTGCAGAAAACTTTTTTTTTTTTTTTTTTTGTCTCCGAGTGTAAAATTTCATACGTTTTGTGACTAAATTATAACTTTTAGCAACTAAAATCTTGGTTGTGAAAGGAAATTTAGTTCGGTCACAAAAAAAACTTTTGGCAACCAAGCAATAGCAACCAAAAATTTGGTCACAAAAAAATTTTTCTGCGACCAAAAGACACAAGTAGCCACTAAATTTTTGGTCGCAAAAAATCATTTTTCTTGTAGAATAATCAATAAAAAGCTTTTTTTTTTTTTTTTTATATGTATATATATGTGTACCAATGAGAGGTCGATATGCCCTAATAAAGAAACTGATCAGTATACTTGAAGCAGAAGCTTTCGGCACAATGAGAGATACCTTAGTGACTTTCAGTGTATCATGAACACAAAAGGCCATTTAGCAAAGTTTTTATTTTTGCTTTTTAACCAATAGAAAAAGAGAAATGAAAACTGTGTGGTTTTTTAATAAGTGTTTGAAATGAAAAGCTTAATAGGTCAAAATAATTTTTTAATTTTTTTAATAAGCAATAAAAGTATTTGAATTAAGTTTATAATGCTTTATGAAATTTTGATAAAATTTCTTTTAGAAGTCTTATTTTGTGACTTTGATTAGAAGCTCTTTTAAAAAGTCGGAGCAAATAACTTTTGAACCTAGGAAGCTAAAAACAACATTTAAGAAGCTGTCCTAAATAGGCACAAAAGGTTCCAAAGACCTAAAAACTAAAATAATATAATTAATTAAAAAAACATACAAAGTTGATGCTTGCCTGCACCAAACCTCCTTTCCAGCATTTACAAAATTCCAAAAACAAAATACTTGTATAGCTGCATTATTTTTCTTTCTTTTTAGTGCATGATTACTCATTGCTTAGTCTATCTTTAATGCCCCAAACATTTCTTCATGATGCTGCTTTCTCAATTGTAACATTGCAGCCTATGACGCATCAGAAATGTGTAGCCTTCCAAGCATTGTGGTGTAATTTGGAGCCAAATTCTTTACTTTGTTGGAATCTGAGCAATGTCGACTAATATCTTATGTAAAGCCTGAGGCCTTGAGAAAAAAGGTGAATGATCGGAGCCCTTAATTCGAAAAAATTGCTCAGGAGGATTCGAATCGATCATAGTCTCTTGTAAAGCAGTGGTTATGGCCTGATCTTCTGATGTTACTATGTAGAAACGCCGAACGGAGCCATAGTTGGCATCAGAAAGAGAGAGCTTCTCCATAACCGGTGCAAAAGGGATAGGCCTCATCGATACCGATGCCAATGCAACATCCTGAAAATTTGAAGCATCATAAAAAAATCTAGTATATGAATTATTGTGTTTTTTCTTTTTTCCAAATTTGTGTAGTAGTAATGGAATGTTATGAGTTACCTTAGACGGACTTTGATTGAAGAATAGATCTTTGACCAATTCTTTGTTGTGATCAATGGCTGTGGGGGGATGATCTTTCCCATTAGCAAACAAAAATATCTGTGCCTGCTGCATCAGATCATTTGGCCCTATCTGCAATAGGCCAACAGCACAAGGAATTAGCTCACTATGTATTCAAATCTAAATTAAACTCAAACCCCTACCCCCACCCGAAAAAAAAAAAAAAAAAAAAAAAAATTCTAAGAAACCATAATTTCATATTAAACTGACATATCAAGCTAGAAACTAATAATTTTTTAGAGAGGGTATCAATTGCTTTTGTTATAAATTCATTTTATGTCAGTGGGGTCGGATTCTACAACATTTGATGGTGTTGTAGGTTTTAAGGACTGTTTGAAACAATAAAAGAATGGAAAAGCAGAGAGGAGTATAACATATATTTTGTGTCTAAAGGCAAATTCCGACAAGGTTGCAGATTTTGTGCATACTTTAAGGTAGTATTATTTTATTCCTTTATTCTTCTTTTTTTGTGTCCAGAATCATGGCGGAAAACGAACCTGTCTAGAAAACAAATCGAGGGTGCTCTGCCCACTGGCCAACATTGTTGCAGCAACAAAAATGGCTTTTGCAATTCTGGTTGGAAATAACTCCATCGCATATGATATACAGGCGCCACCAAAATCATGTCCCACCAGAATTACCTACACTTAGCCAACAACCAACATTTCTATTTTTCATCAGCTTGCGGCAAACTATGGTAAAGATATTCTTGAGTTCAACTATCACTAATAGAATTTTTCAACGTTTTACATAAAAAAGCGTGAAAGAATATGTCCATTTTTTTTTCCTGTCATACTGTGATAATGGACAAATTAATCTAAACTATTAAAATTTAAAGTGCTTTTGTCAAGTGGGACCCAACAATAAAAAAAAATTTAAGAGTTTACGTATTTTTATTATCATCCAACAACGCCTGAAAAAGCGTTGCAAGGTGGCAGACAGTAGTTTGATTCTAAAGATCATTTGCAATCTTAAGTAAGAGAGAGAAAGAGAAAGTACAAACCTTCTTCCCATCCTCTAGTTTCTCAAGGATGTCAGTTAGTGGCTTCACATATTGTGCAAGACTTGTGATGCTATTTGTATCAGAAGAATGGACTCCAGAACCTGTTAAGTCCACGGCATCAACTCTAAAGCCTCCTTCCAACAACAGTGTCATAGTTTTATACCAACACCAAGCACCAAATCCACCTCCATGAACAAGAATAAAATGATTGGTTTCTATGCCCTCAGTGCTCTTTGGATCCTGTAAATTGGAAAAAAGAAGGTTATTAGTTCAAAAAAGTGACAAAATGGCCACATATGTTAGGATGACTCCAACTTTCTGTCATTATTCCTCTAAGAGAATAAAAAGATAAACAAAAGTTCCCTCCTCCTCCATCGGAAGCGAGTGCAAAATTTGCTGATAGGCTAAGCCTGCAACCTCTTTTTTTTTTTTTTTTTGTACATGGGAATATAGTTAGGCGAATATAAAACTAACACATCTCAACAATGGAGGCGAGTGCAGATTTACCGCTAGGATAAGCCAGCAACTACTAATGTCACTCTTTTTCTACTAAAACTTCAAGGTGAAAAGGATTTAAGATTTCTGTTGGATTGAACTTATGTAAAATCAAGATCAGTATTCAGCTCAAGAAAATGAATAATTTTCTCTAGTATTAATTCAGTCAAGAGCAAAATAAAAAGTTCTTCTGAAGTCCAAATGATGAAGGGATTTTAGTAGTAGAGGCAACTTCATCATTTCGTCATTAACCATAATCCCCAAAAGTAGACCATATCCAAAAATCTTTTAACATTTATATACATCTTTAGTGCACGCTTGGATATTATTAACCATAAACCAATATAAATAACGACGCATCCGTTGAACTGTTCAATCTCATCTCACCAAATTCCGTGACACAACATATAAGATTGAAATAAATGAGAAATGACCTGAACATTTCGTTTATATTTAATATATATATTTTTATACGTACATATATACATACATATGTGTTTGCATATACGTATAACACACTCACGAGTCTAACGAGATTATTCAAGGTTGCTATTGGTGGGTGAAACTGATAATTTAGCGGACTTGGTCAAAAATTACTCCGTGGATGCACATAAAGGATAAAGAAAGAAGAAGAACAGAAAAAGGAAAGAAAGTACAAAAAGCTCATAATTTCCATGAATTTTCTCATTTTCTCAACAAAAAAAAAAAAAAAATAAATTCCAAATAAGGAGATGAAAAAACAAAAATCAAAACTATTAGAGCAAGCTTGCTCATCACAGAAACCAATATTTGTGTGTGTGTGTGTGTGAGAGAGAGAGAGAGAGAGAGAGAGAGAAATTAAATCAAAATTTATCACAACGCATTTAACAACATCCATAGCAAAACAAAACAGGAGGAGAAAAAAATAAAAGCAGAACAAAACAGGAAAAAGAAAAGAAAAGAAAAGAAAAACTCAGTAGGATGTATATTAAGGGCTTGTTTAGCATCAATTTCAACCATCTTTTGTTTTCAAAAACTTTAAAAAAAAAAAAAAAAAAAAAAAAAAAAAAAAAAAAAAAAGATATTGTTGCCCAACAAAAAATAACAACTCAAGGAAAAATAATTAAAAAAAAAAAAAAAAAAAAAAACTGACCAGAGAAGTGACAAGCTCTCGAGGGTGAAGAACAGACGTCTGAACAGAAGCGAAGCGTTGGCGAGAAGTACTGGAGCTCCTGGGAAAGGGCTGCTTCTTCCCCGCAGGAGAGGGATAAACGACGGAGGTCGACCGGCTCATATTCGGCTCCGAATTGCCGTTCTTCTGGTATTCCCGGAACAGCAGAGCCGCCGCCAACGCCTGTTGCTTAAGGGCCAAGTCATCCTCATCTCCAGTCACGCTCTGATGATCATGATCGTGATCATGATTTTTCTGCCTCTGCTTCTTCGTCGAACGGCTCGACAATGGCGGTTTCTTGGAGTTCTGTCTTTGTAAGTTCATCACCTCCTTGTGAGGGGAGAAACATACCAATGAGTTCCCCATCTTGCGTCTATATCAGCTGTATCTATATATGTACGACTCTTATAGTCTATGTATATATTTATGTGAGTGTGTCTGCGTTGGGCTTCTGTATACGTAAGAAGTGATAGAGAGAGGGTGTTATATCTCTAATGATTTTACATGGAAGGGTAAAAGTATTATTAAATCATCTAAAATGATGTAAGAAATAATTCTGTAAATGCATGTTTCATATTGGAGGATAAAGAACGTCCAACTTTTTTTTGTAAAGTCAAAATTTTGGGGAGGAAAATTTTGGTTAAAAAATTGTGTACTAATAAATGTCAACAAGACTTTCTTGGTGTGTGATGGAAATTACATGAGAAGGGTAGTTACCAAAGATTAAACTATACGACACCAGTCTCAAAATTGTAACTGTAAACCAAGTTGTGCTTATCACAAAACTAAAAAAATAAAAAAAAAAATAACAATAAACATGTTGTTTTTATATGATTTATGGCAGTCGGCGGCTGGCCAAGTTTCTCCCACTTAGTGGACCATGGGGACACATTTTTAATTTTCCGATAATTAAGAGTTTGGTGGGCATGACAAAGAAGACTTTAAAACGAATAAAATTCTAACAACAGCCGTTTAAGAATTTTTTTTTTTTTTTAAAAGGATGAAAAAATATTGCCATTGGTCACACGGTGGGGAAAAGAACCATTTTCTTTAGAAGGAAATTAAAAATGATGATTGTGGGAATGTTCTGTTTTCCTAAATGGGATTTTAATATTTAGAGAATGTCGATGAAGGGAACGAAAAGTTTGACAAAGCCTATTGGTGAACCGATCTTTCCAACACCTGTTGGTAAAAGTTTTGAGATAGTGAAAAAATGGTTTTATAAAAACAATTGGCATTGTTAACAATGTGCGTGGTGAGAAAATTGGATTTAGAAAATGGAACACTACAGAAAAGGATGACATGTTTAGACTTTTCCCACTAACATATGAAGGCTTCTTCAATGACCAGATATTCTTCTGTGGCCTCCCTTTCCCATTATTTTGATTTTGATTTAACCCAAGTTTAATGCAAAAGATGATTTAAGCACTGTGGCAATATTTGTCTCCCATTTGTGCCCAAATATTGATGTACTTTTCTTTTGCCCATTTCCTCATTGATGACTCAGAAACTGCCATAATTGACCGGCTGGCCGATCCAAAAACTAATAATAAGGAAGGGTACGCCTACTCAAGTTCTTTGGTTTTGACATTTGCATAGAAGGCAGAGTAAATATTAAATTTATGCCTGGTGTTGGTAGTCAAAAACTTGCAGTTTGAAAAATTCAAAGGGAACTAATCAGATTGCTTGACAAGTTTTGTATTTTCTTCCAGTCAAGCATGTATGGTTGAAGGCTTCAATTTCGTCCGAGAAATCAGGACAGAACATGGCTTTACAGTTTCGGCTCACATTATCCATTCCTAAGAAAACCAACTCTCAGTTAATGCAAAGTCGAATTTGACCTGTTCGCCAAATTAAGCTGCATTCTTCAGCTCAAACTTGTAGGCTGTCTTAAGGCAACTAAATTTATAGGAGTTTCAACAAGGATTCCAACAGCTTTGGTCCCAAACTTGTTCTTGTGGGATAAAACGACACCTTTCCGTTTCATCTCATTGTTGTTGTAATGTCGCGACAAGACACGCACTACTTCTTTCAGAAAATTCATCTCCCTCTGTATACAGCAAATGGCTGAACAAGATTCACCAATTGGGAAGCTCTGCAAAATCCCAATAGTTCCCACCTCTGTACCAGAAGGGAAAATTGAAATAATTGGAATATGAGCGGAGTGACCATCAAAATCCAAGTAGATAGATACATTAAAAAGTCAACTTTAACAATTGAACAAACGATTAAAGGGGGTAAAAGAATGCATATTCTCAAGTCACTTGTTTCTAGTGGTGGTAGAGAAACCAGTCTAAAATCTGGAGAAATGGTCCAAAAAGTTACGTGGCATTAGAGATCAGGTCAGAACCTTCTCCATGCCCACGAACATCAGTAGAAGAAACTAGGAGAAACAATCCAACATAGTTATCTGGGATTACATTTGAGAATTATGCTCATGATACGATTAACACCCACCAGATGGAGATTCTAGAAATGATTGAATGAGATTACCTGTTAGTATTGTCGTCACAGAAGCTCAACTCTGCATGGTATAAAATTGAGGAGCCAGCTCAGTTAACCACAAGTAATCGATTCTCGTTACGTTGCGTATGTACTTGTGATTAGTTTGGACTAGTTCGTTGTAAATTATGCAATCAGGTTTTGCCCGAAATAGCACAGAAGAGGGGTGGATCTGCACTACCTGACCACCTGCCAAAGCCCTGCCATTTTTGCTAGGTCAACGTTAGAAGACTTGATATAGAGATTATAGAGAGTAATGAACATGAACAGAATTATAATGACTTGGGAAACCTTGGCCAATAAAACGGCTTGGGTTACAAGAAAAATCTAGTACCTGTATGTCCCCTCAGGCTGCTTTAAAGCAGCATTCAGGAAAAACGAAGCAGCAAGACATCTGCGAAACTGAAGCATGTCATCTCCACATGAGGAAATGTGAAGACCCATTTGTTCAACATGTCCTTGAATTTGGCTGCGAAAGATTACACATTAAGCTGAGTAAATTATGGACTCAATGCAAGGACCTTTCAAGAGCATGACGTAAGCCTCTACAAAATTAATAGAAAAACATTCGTCAAACACAAACTTGAGTAACCAACCTGTGAATATCGCGAGCGTGCCTCAGGGAGCGACTATTGATAAAATTTTCCTTGCACCATTTTCTGAGCACCTTGTCAACTTTTTCTTTGCCAAGACTCAAATTTCTCTTTTCCAAAAACTCATTAGATGCTCGATATACATTAATCAGGGTGAGGTGATCTCCCTCTGGACTTGAAAAGCATTTCATCGCGGTTCTTGCCTAGCCAACGTGACAAACATATTCTTTTTATGAGATGAAACTTTTTATTAAATGAAAAAGGAAAACCTATAGAAACTTCAAGGATAAGCAATACTCGAGAAACAACCACTGACCAACACACACACACACACACACACACACACCAATAAATAAATAAATAAATAACAAAAAATAATAATAATAATAATAATTTCAAAAAATCAAAAAATGTGAACACACTACACCTTACTTTAAAATTAGGCTGTTGTGCTTTTACTTATGAAATCATATAGACTAAGAAAACTGAGTCATCTGAATCATAAATTGTTTCCTCAGAAGTAAAATCTCGATAAATAACAAAAACATCTAAAAATAATATTTTCTGTGCACACACCTCTTCTAACTTCTCACGAGGAGCATAAAATATAGATTCCACTGAAAGCATTGCGACAGTAATCAACATTTCTTCCAAGCACTTGGACTCACTAGCTAGAATAAGAGCCTTGGAATAAATAGGGTCTAAAGGAAGCCGTGCCATTTGATGACCAACTGGATCTGAGAGTTTACATTCATCTGTTAGGGCACCTAGCAAAAACAACTGCTCCAATGATTTGACGATAGCTGACCTGCTTAAATGCATAGAATTGTGCATTATAATACGTTCGAAAGATAATGAAGCAAATATTAAGTTACACAACAACTATAACATTCCATTCCCAGCTGTCCTCTCCCCACCCTGTCGGCCTATGATTACTACACACAGATAAAGCAAGAACTCACCTTGAAGGTTTTTCTATGAAGTCGAATCCAATAATGTCATCAACACCTAGAGCCTTTAGTTGCAAAATCACATTAGAAAGATTGCAGCGCTTAATCTCTGGCTTTGTTGAGGCCTCAAGTTTCTCAAATTCACTCTCTGGGTAGAGCCGGAAGCACTTTCCAGGCCCTTGTCGTCCTGCACGCCCACTGCAACAATACATCATTAGTTCTCAGTATAAATCTCCATGATGTAACAAGCTAACTGAGATATTGATGGTAATGTTAATTTATGCTGCCAAATCTTCACCAGATAAATTCTTAACGACGACCAACTTCTTGAAGATATTGATTCATATTCACTCTATTTATTTAGAAACTAAAACCCTCTAAGCTTATGCAGTCAACAAAATGCTAAAAAGGAAGAAAACTGATTAGAAAATGCAAAAAATGAAAAGAAAAATCAGGGGAAAGAAGAGAGAACATATATTTATCCTTTCTTTCTTTCCCTCCCCTTCCCTTCCACAGCCCCGCCACCACCCCCCACAAAAAGCGAGAACATGTAATTAGCTTCATGAAATTTAATTTTTTCATGAAAGAGGAGAAATCTTCCAGGTATATGACAAACAAGAGTTTTTTTTTTTTTTTATTACTATATGGACAAAAAAGCTCAATGGATTAAAGAATTTTTGTTAGTTAACAGATTAACCACGCAATCTACCATTTATCTTCATGCAGCAAAAGTTAACGTTTACTCTACACTTGATGGTTGTTAAATAAACACCAGTAAAAACATTCATACTTTACACAACTAAATCTTGTGAGCTGTTAGGTACCAACACAGATTAACAAATTAACAATAGACAGAGGAAATAACTTGTGTTGAAATATTCGGTGATTAAAGGCACCAGATTTTAGGGATTAAATTAGCTTGTAAATATGGAAAAATTAGAATTAGTCAACTACTAGAAATCAGGAAAGAAATCAGTATAGGCTAATTTAGTTAGATTCTTTTTTTTTTTCTGTTCCCTATTGTAATTCTATTTTAGTGTATACTCTGTAAAGGTTGAAAGCAATACAATTCATTCTTCTCATTACCTACGTTTATAACTTGAAAATGGGTCAAGCTCCTTTTATTTATCTCACATACATCTCTCATAAGAGAGGAATTCCGTTCACAGAGAAGCAAGAAAATCGCAAAGAACAATGGAGAATTCGAGGTTCCCCTTCCTCCCAATGGTATGCTAACAGTATTTTCCCAATCAACAGACAACCCTTTCCCACGCTACTCCACTCCCTAAATATTCCATAACCAACTTGACACCTCAGCGCCCCTTTTCCATATTTCCACTCCAATCCCATTTTCCTGGAAAGTCCCCCTACGGCCCTTCCTCCTAGAATAGACCAACGTAACAGGTAGCCTAACATGGGCATTCCTACCTTCTTTGAAGAGCCTGTGCCTTTGAAATTGGAACAACAATCAGTGATTCCAACCCATTCTTTGGATCATATGAGCGTGCCTTTACAAACCCTGGATCTACAACGTACTTGATCCCAGGAATCGTCACTGATGTCTCAGCAATATTCGTTGCCAATATCACCTAAAGAAAACAAGCAATAGCATAGATAAGTAATTGCATAAATAAGCATATCTGAATTCCTTTTTGAATATTACAAAAAAGATTTTCACTTATGCAGAGTTGACTTTGAAGCGCAGACCAAAGGAAAGGAATGACAAAATCTAGAGACTGTTATGGAGGATGCCGCATGTGATTGTGTGGCAAAAAGAGAAACAACAAGAACAGCAAAAAGAGTAGATGTGGCGTAACTACCAATAGTCTGGCATCAGCAACAGTGGCAATGACAATGAAGTGGAAAATCCCAAATACAATTTCCAAAAAATCAAATCCACAGATAATTTTTCCTGCAACAATCTTCCTTTTGAAGCTAATATTAAAGGTTAAGAAGTTCAAAAATAAAAACTTTTAAGTCTCAGATTAAGCACCTATCATGTTTTCCAATACATCCAATTGCTACTTATTAAAATGCAATCAATAGTAAAGTTTGTAGATATACATATATATATCAAGAAGTACCTTTCGATACCCAGCTGGCGCTGGTGCAAAAACTCGCATCTGCTGTTCTGATGGAAGGGATGAAAATATAGGAACCGCTACTAGCTTTCTGTTGTTTTCAGGTAACTGTTGAAGTCGCTCTTTGATAAGTCTTTCAACAGATTCAATCTCTTCCTGTCCCGTCAAAAATACAAGGACGTCACCAGGGCCCTCCTCCAGATGAATCTAACAATATTCAGCAATGCACGTATATATTATTATTACTTTCCCTTTTCCCTTTTTTTGTTAGGAGAAAAAAAAAAAGATGATCATTTTAAAGTAAACCACATCAAGACCAAATATGACTATTGATTAAAGAGAGAGAAAATACAGTGTCAACGGAAGATAATACTGGGAGAAAATTTGTTACTCAAAAAACGAATAGGACAATTTTTTTTCCACATCATTAAAACTCATAAAGTTGTCAGATACTTGAGTCTGACTGCACTAAAGTGTGAAAAGAATGAAAATTGAATACATCATCAAGTTAAGACCACCACACAAAGCAAATAGATTATAACTAGCAACGTACATCTTCTCCAGAATCAAACTGAATTTAAATGAATCAAATGTCCAGGTACTGAATTTAGAACTCGCAAAAATAACAAGATAACAAGTTTAATTGACGCAGGTATTTGAGATAAGTAGTAAACAAACACCTGGAATACAGTAATTAAAGTGGCATCTAAATAATCTGGCTCGGGATGATGAGTATAAAGTATATCCACAGGAAACTGTCGCCCTTGGACATGAACAGCTCTTGCACCACCAAAGTAATCAGAGAAGACACGTGCATCCAAACTAGCAGACATAATGATCAAATTCAATGGAGGAAATTTCCTCCCTTGGCATTGCTTGAGAAAACTTGTGTATTCAGCGCCATTTTCTTTCTCCAATAGCATGTCATTCTCGGTCTTCTTATTTTCAATATTCAGGTGGTCATTGATAGATTTTGACCGCGCAATTTGAACATTTTTCAGTAGGCCCAATAACACATCAGTGTGGACTGTTCTCTCATGAGCTTCATCCACAATGATGACTGAGTACCTAGAGAGATATGGATCTAACAAGGCTTCCCTGAAAGTGCACCAGTTATCAATATTAGCTCACAACAGAAAATCTGAAAAACCAAGAGACAGGAATCCTAACATATTTGAGAAAGCCACAAAACTACACGTATAAACCCTATTACAGTCATTAGCCTGCTTGGTAAGTTAAACGTCCATTTACATGTTCATAATTGACAATAGATCCATCATAATAATGGATTCTTCAATCCACTTCCATCCATCCTTTTTTCTCATTTATATTTTCCTCAAAGCATCATTTACATTTTTCTCTAATTTCCCTTGTCTGAAGAGGTCAAAAAATTTGACTTTCTAATATTGTCTGCAGATATGCTTCCGAATAATCAAAATAGGTGTAGCAACAATGTTGCAGTTAAAGGCAGACTTTATTTGCCAAAAAAAAAAAAGTTGGAACTTTATGCAGCAAGCCCCTGGTAACAGTATGAATTTTCTTTAAGTATTTCTAAGAACACACTTTTCTTTAAGGATTTCTAAGAACACACTAACCAACAAGCACATTTTTGTTGCTTATAATCATAAAAATTAACAAAAATACAGTATGTCCTACAAAAATATCACACCGCAAATGAAGTTGGCCATACATTCTACCTCAGTAGCAGTCCATCTGTCATGTACTTGATCCTTGTTGAGCCAGTAGTCATATCGTCAAATCTGATGGAGTAGCCAACCCTTTGACCCAACTCCACACCACATTCCTCGGCCACACGTTTGGCAACGGTGATAGCAGCAACACGCCTGGGTTGCGTTATCCCAACAAGTTTCCCATCTCGACAAAATCCAGCATTGAACAGAAACTGAGGTAACTCTACAAAAATGTAGCAATCATAACATCAATTAGAATGTCAACAACAGACCGTCTATTCCTTAAACAAGTTCGATCTTTCTAGAAAAAGGGGCATAAAGCAGAAAAATCTTAAAAGTACATATGTATAGATACACATATACAGAGTGTCAAATGCATGATGATTAATATGATCAAACCATACGCGTCGTTTTTCCGCTTCCAGTTTCACCAACAATGATCAAAATATCATTCTTCCGAACCTCCTCGACAAGTCGCTTCTCGACTAACAAAGAACAAAAAACCAGATAAACAAAACTACATAAGCATATCTCCATAAATAAACTGAAAAGAAAAAAAAAAATTAAGGCAAAATTATAAGTGAATGCATCTCCGAACAATACCGGAAGCAATTGGAAGAGACTTTTTGTGTTGCGCAATCTTTTGTTTCCTGCATTATCACAACAAAGGTTCAAAATTTTATTTTCCTTTTCGTTTTCGTTATTTGAGGTTTTCGAGCAACCAAACAGGAATGAAAAATCTGCAGCTGTTTACCTAGCAAAGACGTCGACTTTGCGATTGTCAGAGGAGAACTTCCCATTAGGCCTACTCTCTATGGCCTTGCTGAGACCTCCTTGAGCCATTGAAGCCCAATTAAACTGAAACCCTACATCCCAAATTTAAAAAAAAAAAAAAAAAAAAAAAAAAAAAAAAGCAACCATTCAATTTTAGTAAAGTACTTCAGTTCAAAGGGGGCAAAAAAAAAAAAAGAATCTAAAACACAAGTTCAAACCTCAATGTATCCGGCAATTTTTGCAGTTGTACTCCAATTGGAGAAAGTGAGCAGCAAGGTTATGTGGTATCGGGATCTGATACTGTCTCTGAACAAGCTTCAGAGAAAGACGACAGCGGTGGGGTTAAGACGGTGAAGCACAGCTATGGCGGGGACGAGTTTTCGACTTCGTGGCTTTGCCTTTGCTAGGCGGCAGACGCATTTACACAGCCACAGGCGACAAATTTCTCTTTTTTCATTTATTTATTTTGATTATTCTCATTTATGCCCTCCAAATTTACACCCATAGCGCTCACTTTTCTTTTGGAGTATGAGTCTACAAAACTTATAACTTCAATAAAGTTGAATAAAATTAAGTGAAATTAAAACCAAAAGAAGTTTTGAAGTAATTAAAATTTATTCTTTTTTTTTTTGAGTTTTATGTGTTTTTCACCGGTCCGAGTTTTGAAGGAAAAATTTTGAAGTATTCTTACTGCTAAAATTTTATTAAAAAGAGGGTTAATCTTAGAAATGGTTTTTTAAAGTTTATCTTTAATTTTATTTTGATCCCTGATTTTTAAATGTCTCACAAGTAATCTCTGTCTCTATGAGATTATACTCTATTTTAGTTTAGATCATTCTATTAACTAATGTTAAATATTTAATGAATTTGTGGAAATTAGAGACTCAAAATTAAAAACATATAAAGTTTATAGATTAAAATAAAAAAAAAAAATTTAATTTAATTTTTATAAATAGTTCTAAAACTTTAGTTGTTTCAAATTTTAATCTCTAATTTACACATATATTTTCAAATGTTAACACTTACTTGATGAAATAATCAAAATTAAAATAAAATAAAACCTCAATAACCTAATTTAAGATGATTGAAAGGTTATGAACTAAAATGGAATTAAAAATAAACCTCACGAACTATTTGTAAAATTAATCCAAAATAGTTTAAAAAAATAACATTGAGAATGATATTTTTATCCCCCAACAGTCTCATTCTCATGAATTTTGCTTTCTATTTGAATCAAAATTTTAAGAGAAGAGGTTAAGTAAAACTCTTTTAAAGCTTAAGAGTATAGTGAAGTGAGAAATTCTAAAATTAATAGAAAGTATAAATGAAGGTGATGTTACATTGGGAATAATTATCCTTTTCTATTAACTGTTAAAAAGAAAAATAATAATAAATGATAATTAGTCCTATCAATCCTTTAATTATGTGTATGGTATCACAATTGTACCTGATTTTTTAATTTTGATAAATAACTTATGAAAGTTTTTTACCACTTTGGTCTTTATACATTAAAATTGATAAATGACTTTTAAAATTTCTCAGAGATAATCACATCCAGACTCATAGAAAGTTAAATTTTTACAAAAATAATCACATTAAATGCAAATTAGTCTAGTTTTTAATAATTTGTAATAATAGTGAAGGGAATATCCAGCATTGAATGCAACTATTTATGTGAAAATTTTAGTTATTAATCGTCTAGAATGTGATGATGTATATGAAAATTTTAAAATCTATGGTCAATTTTAGCGCAAAGAGGACCAAAGTGATCCAAAAAAAATTCAGAGTAATTTGTTCAAATTAAAAATTTAAACACTAAAATGATAGAATGCACATAATTCAAGGACTAACCCTGGTAAATTACCCCACCTAATAACTACAGAGCAGCGTCGTTTTAAACAAGAGAGTTCGTTGGTCAGGACTCGGGAGCAAGAGAACGACACTAAAATTCTGTGAACGACGAGGCGTTGTTATTAGTATAAAATACGACGGCATAACAGTTGCTTTCAAAACCAAAATTCAATAGAAGAAAATAACAATGAAAAAAAATGGCATCTCCTTTCATGCTTCATATTCAGGAACATGTGAAAAAAGAACGTCCAGTTTTCAACTTATTCAGGTAGTTGCTAGTTCATCTCGAGTTTGCTCCGTACTCGACAGAAAATATTTCGCAAACAACAACTACAAAACTCACAACACCAACTGCAAAACTCACAACACCTATTGTCACGGAAGACACTAGGCCTAAAGAGGTCCTTCTAGACTCGTGCTTGGCAACACCAGATTCCAATTCAATCTGGTCAGAGGATGTGGACGGCTGGCCCTTCATGAATGACGATAGGCTTCGATTTCTGCTTCAGTTAATGCAGGCTTCAAGGATTTCTTGACGGTCTGGAAATGGCTGTCACGCACAACAGTCGCGGATATGTCTTCCCTGAGAGCTACAATTCCAGCTTCCCTGCATAGGCCCTCCAGTTCAGCGCCTGTGAAAAGCTCGGTTTCTTCTGCTATTTGACGGAGATCAACATCATCCGCGATTTTCATGTTGCGAGTGTGCACGCAAAGAATCTCGTATCGGGCTTCTAGATCCGGTGGCGGTACATAGACGACCTACATTTTCATAAAATCAATTGCAAATTTAGCATTTGAATATAAAAACACTTTTCAATGCAATGCTATTTATTATACTAAATTTCTCATATGCTATACTTTGTGGTAAATTTCTCACCAAGTATAGAATATGGGAAATTTGGCATTTTAATTGCTATTGATTGAAGCATTTTATTTTTCATGTAATTATTGCAACTTTTGCATGTTCTAATTATTTTAAAAATAAGAGTTTACTTTTACAACTTTCAAAACTTCATGATTATGAAAAAAATTAGATTTAGCATTTCAAATAGTCATGCATTAGAGCAAAAATGAAAATAATTTACCATATCATTTTTTTATGCTAAATATATAATTGCCATTAGCATTTGCAGATAGTCTAAAGCAAAAGTAGAAATAGAAGTATAATCTTAAAAGCTACAAAATCCAACTTCTCCAAATAACTTATAAAGTGCATTGGCTTTTGTGCAATGTGCTTTTCAACCTTTTAATCAAACACTATAGTTGCATAGGTTTTTGTGTGCTCCTAGGAGTTGTAAAAGCAAAATCCCAAAGGCACCCTAAAGCAAAGTTGGAAATAACAACTGATTGTAGAGGAGTTTGGATATTGAGATTTCGACCAACTTTTATACAAGAACATCTAGATCTCCAAGCCAAGGCATATGTAGAATAAGGAATAAAACACCTCGTGAAAAAATTGTTTCATGATACATCAAGAAACTATAACATAACTTCATAGCATTAAAAATACTGAAACAAAACATTAATTTCAGTTTTTCAGAATCTACATAATTTTGAGTCTTTAACACGTATACTTTTATGATATTCATGATAAAAAAATTTATACTGTTTATCATTGCTCTCGTTCAAAGTTAATTCACAAGTTCAAACAACTTCAGCATTTATTTATTTATTTTTTTTAAAGTTGTTAGTTCCTACCAGGTCAAAGCGCCCAGGGCGCATCAATGCAGCATCAATTGCAAAAGGGCGATTTGTAGCAGCCAGCACAAGAATTCCCTGAAACAGAAATGAGTGAATAGATTTAACTTTGCAAGAAAACAATGATTCATCTATGATTACTCGTATAGATTGTTCTAAGAAAACAGCAAAAAAAAAAAAAAAAAATCATTTTTACACGATTAATGCTTACCTTAGCCTCTTCCAGACCATCCATTTCAGTCAGCAAAGTGGAGAGAAGCCTCTCACCTACGGTAATGTTATTGCTTGAATTCCCACCTCTGCGATTTAAGGAAATGAAGACACTTTATTATACTATTCTTTTTTCTTCCTCCCCCCCCACAATACATATTTTTTTGAGACTTGGATATACATGTATATGGTTCAGGTCTTAATTTTCTTTTCTTTTCTTTTCTTTTTTTCTGTTCTTTCTTTCTTTCTTTTCTTTTTTTTTTTTTTTTTTTTTTTTAATAACGTACTTTTTATACAAAAAGTTTAGTTCGTTAATGGAAACAGTAAAAATTTGCAGTACAATATGTTTGTTCAAGCATTTTTATAGTACATAACATAAAATTTGGAAAGAAAAATTTGCACAGCATTGTGAATATGAATGACGTTTGTCAATTCAAATAACTCCTTCAAATACAACAAATGGTGACATCTCGTTTAAGACTAAGGGCCAGTTTGACATTGTTGAGTAAAATTAACATAGTATATTTATTAAATATTTTTAATTTTTAAATAAATATTTAAAAACTAATATTTTTTAATTTGGTATGAAATATATAATGAATAGATAAAGAATTAAGTTTTATTATTAAGGTTATTTTAATACATTTAGACAATGATAGCAGAAGCAGCTGTGCAAAAGCAATCCATGACTTGCTTCTCAAATTCTGTTGTTTGGCAGCAGTCTTTAGAAGTTACTCGACAAAAACAGAATTTACCAATTGCTGTAGCTTTTTAGGGAAAGCTAAAAATAACCTCTAAATGTAATGCTAAACAGGCCCTAAAAACATCAAATTTAGGAAAAAGGACATGACGTTTCTTTACTAAGTGCGCTAAGCAGCAATCATCTGAACTACAAACGACGTCTTTTAGATTTTAATAATACAATCTAACAACCCCAAAATAGTTTCAGACTTCCCAACTGATATTTAATATGCAAACAAAGATCTATGCAGGTTGGTCGCACAGAATAACATTATTGACAATGTCTAGTATGTTTAAATAGAAGTTTGTGATCAAAGTTGTGAGATACTAACCGTTTTCCAGCAACAACATCGGCCTCGTCAAAGAATATGATGCTAGGTGCTGCAAGTCGAGCTCTCTGGAAGGTATTCCGGAGCAGGGCTTCACCATCTCCAACGTACATTGAATATAATTCCGCACCACTGATGCATATAGATATGAATTATCTTGGCATACAATACTAATAATTTGCTTATTTTTTGTGATGGCTAGGATCTTGATAACAAACTTATTGTTAAAGCCACTATTTATTTTCATTGGGAAGGAGTAGTAAATCTACAAAGTTTTTCAGTCTTCCTAGTGAGGCCCTTGGTAGAACAGATTCTTCCCTCATATGTGCTAAGCTTTTGCAACTAAAGAGTTTTATCAGGGAAATATAGAAGAGCCAAACAGCAATCATAGGAATGACATAGGCAACTAGCCAATCTATCCAAACCAAGATTTTATTTTTAGGATTATAGAGTTTATTATTGGTCAGTGTCGGCAGAGAGAGTCAATTAGGGATTTTATCCCGATTTAGTCATGATCCTAGAAGAATATTATCTAATGTAAATATGGAAAGTCAACACAGCAGAATAGGGAATGGGAAACTGTCAATATTTTATTTTATTCCTTTCCTTTATGTGTAATCCCGCGAACTTCCTCTTACCTATAAAGAGGGCATTATATTCATTCAATAACGTTGAACTTCCTCTTCAACGTGTCCAAAACCCTAAAAACCTTTCCTTCCCTCCTTCCAAACGTAGCCATGTTTGAGGTCACATCAGAAGCTACCATAAGCCCTGCTGCCGCTGCACCAAAGAAAACCCTAAAAACTCAACTGAACCATTCCACCCATCCCAACACTCATTCGGTCCATATCACCACTATTTGTCTAAATGGCGACAATTTTCTCCGCTAGTCTCAATCTGTCCGGATGTTTATTCGGAGCAAGAAAAAATCGGTTACATCACCGGGGACAAGAAGGTGCCTGCAGTTGATGATCCATCATATGCTACTTGGGACGCGGAAAATTCCATGGTTATGACATGGTTGGTCAATTCCATGGATGAGGATATTAGCTCTAAATTACATGTGCTATTCCACAGCAAAAGAATTATGGGATAATGTTAGTCAGATGTACTCTGACCTGGGAAATCAATCTCAGGCTTTTAAGATAACTCTGAAATTAGGAGAGATTCGGCAAGGGGAAGATTCTGTCACCAAATATTTCAATTCTTTGAAAAGACTGTGGCAAGACCTTGATCTCTTCAATACCTATGAATGGAAATCTACTGATGATTGCAATCACCATAAGAAGACTGTGGAGGATAACCGGATTTACAAGTTTCTTGTTGGCCTCAACATTGAGTTCGATGAAGTGCGTGGAAAAATTAGTGGAAGGCGTCCTCTCCCATCCATTGGTGAAGTTTTTGCCGAAGTTAGAAGAGAAGAAAGCCGGAGGAGTGTTATGCTTGGAAAAAAGGTTGCCGTGAGTCCCTTGAAAATTCTGCTTTACTTACTAATGTTGCTGCCTATAAGGCCGCAAACTATCAGCGCAGGGATGATGAGAAGTCTCGACTTTGGTGTGACTTTTGCAAAAAGCCACGTCACACTCGTGAGACGGGTTGGAGGATTCATGGCATACCAGAAAATTGGAAAAACAACAAGTCAGGGGAGAAGAACAACCGTGGTCCTCCAAGGTTTCCCGCAGCAAATGAAGCCAACTCGGGCTCCTTTCAACAATGAGCAAATCGATCAACTCTTGACACTAATAAAGTCTAATTTTTCATCCGGTATTCATTGTGTTTCCTTGGCACAAATAGGTAGAAAGCCTACAGCACTCTCTTGTTTAAATTCTTCTCCGTGGATCATAGATTCCGGAGCTTCTGACCATATGACTTGTTTTTCTCACCTATTTAACACATATTTCCATTGTTCTGGCAATGAAAAAATTAGAATTGCCGATGGTAGTTTTTCACCTATTGCAAGAAAAGGACTCATTAAATTGACTGAGAAATTTAATCTCAATTATGTTCTTCATGTCCCCAAACTAGCCTGCAATATTTTGTCAGTTAGTAAACTATCTAAAGATTCTAATTGTCGTGTCACTTTCTTTGAATCACATTGTGAATTTCAAGACCAGAACTTGGGGATGATGATTAGGCGTGTTAGGATGATTGAAGGTCTTTACTACTTTGATGAAGTCTCTACAAGTAATAAAAAAGCTCAGAGCTTTAGTATTTCCGTTTGAGAACAAATCATGCTATGGCATCTTAGACTAGGGCACCCTAGTTTTCTTTATTTGAAACATTTGTTTCCTAAGCTATTTAAAGGAATTGATTGTTCCTCTTTTCAGTGTGAAAGTTGCATCTTAGCAAAAAATCATCGGTCTACATGTGTACCGAAATCTTATCAAACTTCAAAGCCTTTCTATCTAATTCATAGTGATGTTTGGGGGGCTTCTAAAGTTATTACTCTTTTGGGAAAAAGGTGGTTTGTCACGTTTATTGATGACCACACACACTTATGTTGGGTATACTTTGAGTAAAAAATTTGTTTAAAAATTTTTACACAATGATTGAAACCCAGTTTCAAACCAAAATTGGTATTTTACATTCTGACAATGGAACATAATATTTTAATGAACAATTGGGTGATTTTTTGGAAGAAAAAGGTATTCACCACCAATCCACTTGTTGGGATACTCCACAACAAAATGACATTGTTGAACGAAAAAACAAACATTTACTTGAAGTAGCACGAGCCATAATGTTTTCTATGCATGTCCCGAAATATTTGTGGGGTGAGGCAGTTTTGACAGCCTCATATTTAATAAATAGGATGCCCACTAAAGTGTTAAAATACAAAACACTCCTTGAGTGCTTGAAAACATCCTTTCCACAAACTCGGCTATACTCAAATTTGCCCATTAAAGTTTTTGGGTGTACTGTCTATGTCCATATACCTAGTCAATTCCGTTCAAAACTTGATCCACGGGCTGTAAAGTGTGTTTCCTTGGGCTATTCTTCAAAAAAAAAAGGGTTGCAAGTGTTATGACCCTCAAACAAAAAAAAATCCATGTGAATATAGATGTTTCTTTTCTTGAAAAACAACCCTACTTCCCCCAAAATTCTCTTCAGGGGGAGACACATGAAATGGAAGACAAATTTTGGGATATCTCTGAACCTCTTCCCAGAATAATTCATTCTACACAAGATCAACATGTTACTGATAATGATCACTTAGGAGAACCAAGTTCTTTGGTGCCTAGTGAAGAGGATTCTCAGGTAGGGGGAGAACTACTACAAAAGGATCGACGTCATCAGAATTCTGACCTTCAGGTTTATACTAGGAAGAGATTTCATCAAAGGAACAAAGATGTGACTATCAATCCGCATAGACTTAATCCGAAAACTCAAGTTCAGGTACTACTCTTCCAACTTCTAGTCTAATTCCTTCATCTGATAGTTCACCTGTTGTTCCTTCAAATATTCTTGATAACTTACCGGTCATCCATGATTTTGATGTTCCCATAGCCATTAGGAAGGGTGTCAGAAGTTGCACTGAACACCCTATTGCCAAATACCTCTCTTACCAAAAACTGTCAAAATACCATAAAGCTTTCATATCTAGGATTTCACACTTGTTTGTTCCAAGGAATATACAGGAAGCATTGGATGATCTAGATTGGAAGTTAGCAGTCATGGAGGAGATGAATGCTCTAAGGAGAAATGGTACTTGGGAAATAGTTGATCTGCCTAGAGATAAGAAAACAGTAGGTTGTAAATGGGTGTTTACTATAAAGTGTAATGCGGATGGAAGTGTTGAGAGGTACAAGGCTAAATTGGTTGCTAGAGGCTTCACTCAAACTTATGGGATAGATTACCAAGAAACTTTTGCTCATGTTGCTAAAATAAACTCTATTAGAGTTTTGTTGTCCCTTGCAGTGAACTTTGATTGGCCTCTACAAACTTGACATCAAGAATGCTTTCCTCAATGGTGATCTTGAAGAGGAAGTGTTCATGAGTTTGCCGCCAGGATTCGAAAGGAAGCTTGGAAGTTACAAAGTATGCAGACTGAAAAAGTCCTTGTTGGACTTAAACAATCACCGAGAGTGTGGTTTGAATGCTTTGGGAAAGTTGTTACTAGTTATGGCTTCCTTCAAAGTCAGGCAGATCACACTATATTTTATAAACACTCAAAAATGGGCAAAGTTGCAATTTTGATTGTTTATGTTGATGATATCATTCTAACTGGTAATGATGAAACATAGTTAAGCATTCTGAAGAAAAGACTTGCAGAGGATTTTCAAGTCAAGGACCTAGGAAGGTTAAAATATTTTCTTGGTATGGAGTTTGCTAGATCCAAAGAAGGTGTCTTTGTCAATCAGAGGAAGTATGTGCTTGATCTACTCAAAGAAACAGGTCTCCTCGGCTGTAGTGTGGCCGAGACTCCTATTGAGCCTAATGTGAAGTTACAAGCCGCCAAAACTAAAGAGGTGAACGACAAGGAATGATATCAGAGACTTGTAGGTAGAATGATTTACTTATCACATACACATCCTAATATTGCTTTTGCAGTGAGCATGGTAAGTTAGCTTATGAAAAGGAACTCTAGGGAAAGGCCTACTATTCAAGAAACACGGCCATCTACAGATTGAAATCTATACTGATGCAGACTGGGCCGGGAGTGTTACAGATAGAAGACCTACTTCGGGCTATTGTTCCTTTGTTGGAGGAAATCTAGTTACTTAGCGAAGCAAAAAACAGAATGTGGTGGCTAGGAGCAGTGCAGAGGCAAAATTCAGAGCTGTTGCCCTTGGAATCTGTGAGGGAATTTGGATCAAGAGAATACTTGAGGAATTGAAGATTTCTCATTTGTTACCTATAAAAGTCTACTGTGATAACAAGGCTGCTATATCTATAGCTCATAATCCAATGCTACATGATCGAACAAAACATGTAGAAGTGGATAAGCATTTTATCAAGGAGAAGCTTGACACTGGAATAGTATGCATGCCGTACCTTCCAACAACAGAACAAGTCGCTGATGTGTTAACTAAGGGGCTACATAGAAAGCAGTTTGATAAATTAGTTGGCAAGCTGGCTATGGTCGATGTCTTCAAACTAGCTTGAGGGGTAGTGTCGGCAAAGAGAGTCAATTAGGGACCCGATTTAGTCATGATCCTAGAAGAATATTAGGATGTGTATCTAATGTAAATATGGAAAGTCAACACAGTAGAATAGGGAATAAGAAACTGTCAATATTTTATTTTATTCCTTTACTTCTTGTGTAATCCCTTGTACTTCCTCTTACCTATAAAGAGGGCATTATATTCATTCAATAATATTATTCTAGACACAATTTCATCCTATTTTCTAAGTGTTAGTTTACCAATTCTCACATAAGCTTAAGCTAGGTGTGCTATTAGTTTTTACATATTCTCACACTCCTCACATGTAGGCAAATTGGACAGTCCAACACATGAATATTAAGTCATTTTCCCCGGAAAACATTAAAGGCTAAACCTGTGATGACAATGTTAGAGAGTGCAATTACAAAGTTTTCAACTTCGGATTTCTGTAGTTTAACAATTCTCCCAAAAGTTTGAGCTATTAGGAGGAGGGCCAACATTAGTTTCAATATGTTCCAACATTACCCTACTATTTTGATCTCGAAACTACATGGTTGATTCTCCAATGTTCAGCCTATCAGAAAAGAAAAGTGAGATTCAACTAAAGCAGGGATAAGCCTACAAAATCTAGACTCCAACATAAGCAATATATGGTCTAATATCATGATTCTGCTAATCATTGTTAATGTTGCAACGTCAAATGATGAAGATTATGACAAAATCCAAACCTCAATGAGAAAAAAGAAGCTTGGGAAGCATGGGCTGCAGCTTTAGCAAGAGTGGTTTTCGAGCAACCGGGAGGACCATGCAGAAGAATCCCGCGCACGGGGGATATTCCCAACCTCGTGAATGAAGTAGAATGTTTGATAGGCCATTCAACAGCTTGTTGGAGTTTTTTCTATCAATGAAGAAAGGCAAGTATAATTCATGCCATTTAAACTTAAGAATGAGGTAGACATGCAAACTTTTTCACATACCTTCAAGTCTCTTAGTCCTCCAATATCTTCCCATGTCACCTTGGGGATTTCCACTGTAACACCTCTTGTTATGCTTGGACCAACCACAGTTCTTGCATGCTTCCAGTCTTCCATTGTTAAGCTGAACGCACCAGCATCTTCACTTGCATCAGAAGACCTTTTAATTGCGGACAACGTAGCCTCACGGCATAAGGCTTCGAGATCAGCTCCAACATATCCATTGCAAGACGCAGCTATTGCTTGTAAGTCAACACTATGATCCATAGGAATCTTTTTCGTGTAAAGCTGAACAATCACTAACACAGTTACAACTATATCTCAGATTCCTCTTACCTTATTGACAAATCCAATATAATAATTGATCAGCTGACTAACAAGGAGACTTAAAAAGATGGTCAAGAAAGTCATTGAGTTTACTAATAATTCACCAGACTGGCTTAAACAATAAAAAATAAATCTTACCTTGAGAATTTGAAAGCGCTCCTGTTCTCTAGGTGTAGTAACTTCTATTTCCGCATCAAAGCGGCCCGACCTCCTTAACGCAGGGTCAATAGCATCCACTCTTTGCACATAGAAACCAGAAATTACTACTTCTAACTCAAACGCAATAAATAAAGACTTAAGTTATGTTCTTTTGTAGCTGTCCATATTTTTTATGTGTAAGCAAGATCCTATCAATATTACAAACGTAGAATTTGAAAAATATTGTTCAAAACTTGATGGATAGTGCAGCTAAAAAATTGCAAGCCCAACATCTAAAAACACTATGCACAAAATAGTTATACCCTCATCTAAATCCACTATTTAACAATTATTTCCGTAATTCTTCATCCGAAATCTGAGATTTACCTGTTAGTTGATGCAACAACAACAACTTGTGGTACTGCTGACCTATTGGAGTCCATTAGTGTAAAGAGTTGAGACGCTACTCGCACATCTTGCTCTCTTCTGCATTTTAGTTTCAAATCATACTTTAAACATGAAACAACAGACACTCAACTAGATCCAAACTTCTTTCATAATTAGAAAAACAAAGTCTTGCTTTCTTTTCCAAGATACATCATAAATATGACCACCATTCCGAAACTTTTGTCAATAATGAAAAACACCAAGTCCCAAATGTACAGGCAGAATGAGCACCACTCTTTGTCCAAAACAAATAAACATTTTTTGCATTATTGGCGGGGTCTAATACCTAGAATCACGACGAGGACAGAGCACATCTATTTCATCTATAAAAACAACTGATGGCTTCCCAGACTTCGCATGGGATGAGGCCCCCGTGAACGCCTCCCGCAAAAATTTCTCACTTTCCCCAGCATGAGCCCTGTGAACAGAATGTGGACTGTACAGTACACCAACAAAACACCATGCAACCAAATCATTAAAACCACATAGGACACTAAAACCCATTAAGCAAAAAACCATAATTAGAGCATTGCAACAATTGCAGACCACGAAAATATCATGAATATAGCACTTCCATAAATTAAATAGGCACAAACAAAATCATGGCATTACCTAATTAGAGTTAAATGAGCACCACATTCGTGAACCACTGCACGAACCAAACTTGTCTGGCATCAACAAAATTGGCATTCGAAAATAAGAAATGAAAGCAAACCAATCTAATAACTTTAAAAATCACGAAAACAAAAAATACTTTATAGCCAAAAAAAAAAAAAAAAAAAGGTTTGAAACAAGCTGCTTTCCGAAACAAGTCTATAAACGAAGGTGAAGTGAAAGTACCTTTCCTGTGCCAGGAGGGCCGTAGAGAAGCAAACCTTTAGGCCACTGAAAGCAAAGCCCAAAAATTGATATCAAATAAAGAAAAATTCACATGAAATTGAGAGAGAAGAGAAAGTGGGTATTTGTACTTTGAGACCGAGCTTTTGGGCTTCACGAGAATAGAGAATAGGGAAGGTGATGAGCTCTCTGAGAGCTTCGAGAGCTTCGGCGTTGCCGGCTATGGCTTCTTCTGCTCTCCACTGCTTACTGTTGTCGTTGTGAATGGTGTTACTGCTACTACTAGATGTCGTATGGCCTTCCATCTCAGAACAAGAATGATAAACAGAGTCTAAGAAAAATGAAGCTACATATACCAAAAATGTATATGCGCGCCTATATATATATATATATACCAGTAGCACAACACAACATCGGGTGTTGAAAGGATACGAAACAACAGTAAGATTATTTATTGGGGAGATTATGTAAAATTGCTAAACCCTAAACCCTTGAGCTTGACTTCCTCTTTTATTTTATTTTTTCCTGGAGAATTACACTTATACTCCTTGTGTTTTACTTAAATTGCAGAGACACCCTTTATAAAAATATTTCACGTCAAGATATCTGAATTTTTGAAACAACTGCAGACACATCCTCTACTGTTAGCCAAACTACCGTTAGCAACCTTGCTGTAGTGGTGGGCCGCCGTAGGTGGGCTTGCGTGGGCGGTGTTGCGTGATTGTGAGGGGCCCGGGTCAAAGCATCTGCGTCCGAGTGATGTCAGATGTCGTAAAAAAACAATGGTTGCTTTATTTGGAATCAAGTGCCAAGATCAACCACGATCAAATATTAGTTTAGTTACTTTAGTCATTTTACATTTAATATTAAAATGAACGAAGCTATAGCAAGGAGATGCAGATGTAAGTAAAATGTATTAATCAGCGGGTGTCTCTTATGATTTAATCACAACAATGGGGGTATCAGTGTAAATCTTCTTTTTTTTAAGAGTTTTGATTAGTCACGACATTGGAGGTACCAGCTTGTTGGAGGGATCAAACATTTTCTTGGACTAGCTGTTGATCGCACAAAAGAAGGGTTGTTTCTCTGCCAACAGAAGTAAGCGGGAGACCTGCTAGAGAAATTTGGGATCTTGACTGCAAGTCTATCTCAACACCAATAGAAGCAAATGCCAAGTCTTGCGCACATGAAGGCAAAAGATTTAAAGGTCGGGACGATGTATCGACAATTAGTAGGTAGTTTTATTTACTTAATTTTGACGAGGCCTTACATTTCATTTGCAGTTGGCGTGGTAAGTCGGTACATACAAAATTTAAAGAAGTCCCACTTAGTAAGCAGTTCGGCGAATCCTCATATATGTTAAAAGTATCATTGATTATGATCTATTGTATAAAAAATGTGAAGATTGCAAGCTAATAAGATAAAATTAAAGAAAAAACTTTCAAGAAGTTAAGTCTCTTGTCCCACATCACAAAGAGATGAAGACAAAGGTCTCCTCTAAACTCTATACAAAGGAGCACCCACTCCTCTCAGACACACCAAAATTACAAGTTTCTCATGTGATTTTATATCAAGTCTAGTTTGTGAATACTTTCTCTTTATCAATTGTGACACTAAAATCTACTCACATTTTATATGAGATGGGTACAAAAAACTTCGCCAAAATAGTTTTTAAAAAAATCACAAGTCTCATACTTCATCAACTAACATAATACATCCAAATGTGAAAAAATTTTAAATATGTTCTGTTTAATTTTTTTTTCCTGTATAAGGTTTTTTTTCGTCATGTAAACCAAGAAGAAGTGTAACATCCAATTAAATTAATTGAGATAAATTAATCAAGTCATGTGATTAGTGTTAATTAATCTGTGATTAGTAAAAGAATTTCAATTATAATTATCACGTAAAGGATCTTTCTCTTTAAAAAGAATTATTTTAAAATTGACACTGTTGTCCTTCCAACAGTTTTAAGTGTTGGTAACTAATTTTTCAGATAATGAATAATAGGTCATTTCATACTACGTTCAAATTGAACTTTAAAGTTTAATTATTAAATTTGTCTAAAAGTCTAAGCTCATTTTTCTTTTTTACTTTTCTTTTTCTCATTTCTCTCTTTCTCTCTCTCTCCCACGTTGACTCCATCTCTCTCCACGCCGGCCAAGCATTTCGGTGAGGATTCTGGTGTTCATTTTTGACACCTTCTGGCTTAATGTAAAAGATCTCGACGAGCTACATATGTTAACAGGTTGCACGACCTCTAACTCCGTCAGAATCAACCACAATCGTTGGTCGAAATTTCAAAAACAATCAAATTTTGGATCACGATATCTCGTCCATCCGATATCCGATCGAGGTAATTTCAGTTTCTCCAGTCAGTTTTGGTTGACACCACCCTCACTAGTAGGTTCAAAACTCAAAGACGAGTTGATCCCAACCAATTTTAGACTCCACCGTTGCCGTTTGGCCGGAAAACAGAGCCGCCACCGCTGTCCACGGAGATAAGGGGCGGTTCTGACAATCTAGCCTTTGAATTGTCATGATTTTAGTGTTGAAACACTTAAAAGTAAGTGGGTAACAAAATGTCTCAACCAATTTTGAGATTCCATACGCGGAGAATCAAGATCCGAGTCGCCAAAAATCTTCAAAGTTGGTTGTCCCGATCTATGTAGTTAGAGTCAGAATTTTGTGAAATTGATTGCACCATTGAACCCAAGTTCTCCATGGAAAAACTCTCCGAGACGCCGCCGCTAGTGGCCGGATTCCAGTGAGCTTCAATTCAGCTGCCTCCCGACGTCCGTTCATCGATCCAAGACCATATCCTTACTCGTTTCGACGTTCTGAACGCAACGGTGACCTCCGTTTATGCCAATTCAACTCGGTGAGAAGTCTACCGGTCATTGTGCGCAGATCAAGGCGAATTGAATGGATTCGTTGAAGTTTAGAGCGAGCCGTAAAGCTTTAAGAATTGTCAAAAGGTAAAATATTTTTGTCAATATCATTGTTAGTCTTGTTTCAAAAGTAATTTGACCTACGAAAATATTTTAAAGACAAAATATGTTGTTGAGCTCATAATGGACTGAATTAAGCTTTTAATAGATATATCTTTAAAATAAGATGTTTTAAGAACCGGTAAACCCGTTGATGGTCTACATATCAAGATATGGAGATTGTATCCTTGGGGCCATAACTCAAAACCTGTACGGGCCACTACAATGGTGTTTGGCCTTGTATTGCTCGTATTAAATTACTTACTAGTTGCCTGAAATTTGAAATTTAAGTTTATTTACCTTCAGTAAAAATGTTGTTTGATTCCAAATGATTTTTTTCGGGCATGTATTTTCATTATTTATTCAGTTTTTATAAATTATATCTTATTGAGCCTTTCGCTCATTTTTCATCTATTTTTAATGTTTTAAACCCCCTCCAGAATTAGCAGTTTAGATTTACAGTATGTCAAATGTTTGCCAATGGATTGAAGGCGTGAGATTTGAAGCAATATGTTTGTTTTGGATATACAGTTTTAATTCTAAGATATATTGTATTTCTATATATAAGCTATATTGGTCGACATTGTTCCAGAGTTTTATTATTTTAAACTTTATGGACTGTTTTAAATATTGCTTGTAAAAAAAAGACTCTAGACCAATATATTTTAATATCTATTTTGATATTTGTATATTTTATTTTATTTTTATGGATTTTCCTTAATTAATCTAATTTAATTAAGTTAAATTTTAAATTAAACCCCAATAATCACAGCCCTATCTGTCGGGTCGACCCCAATAATCACGGCCCTATCCTTCGGGTCGTAACAAGAAGTGGCATTCTTGATTTTATTGTAACCTCCTTAATCTTGGTCAATATAGAATTCATTGAATTATTCTTACAGTGACCATTTGTTTAGCGTATTTAAACCTGTAATTTTGTTACAATACATTTCTCACAAAAAATTTAAATAAAAAAATTATCGCTAATGAGTTTCCTTATAAAATTTAAATTCAGAATCAAAATCACTGATTTAAACCAAACGAGCCAGTAGAATTCAACAACTCAACTGATTGCACCTTTTTAATCATAGCATTTACAAAGGAGCCGATTGCTGCATCACAAATCTATTTTGTTGTCCATGTTGTACTTGGTAGGGGAAAAAAATGTACTAGGAAGACCAACAGAAACAACAAAATTCAATCTTGGCACCTTTCAATTTGGTATTAACTATTGTTTCTGATGTTGATTAAAAAAAAAAAATAAATTAAAGAGCTGTAATCAAATGAGTGCTATGTCCATAGTCCTCAACAGAAGCTGTGGTCTTAGACATGTTCATCGATAAACAACGAAGTATAAATGCTCGTATGTTTTCAAGACCAAGGTCATACCAGCAGCGCAAGTCTTCTGCTTGGGCAAATATATGGGAAAACAGTGTTCTCAAGAGCTCTTTGTCAATCTTGTCGTCGTCCATCTTTAGAAAAAGACAGAAATAATCCCCAGCTAAGCAAATCGACGAAAACAAGTTAAGGCAAACCTGATTTTGTGTTGATTACTACACTTCCTGCAGAAGCTTGATTGGCAGCACGGTTGCTTCCAAAGTTCTTTCTATTCGATTCCCTTGCGATTCTTGAACCAAACTAATCCAGTAAAGCAGAAAGATTGGATCAGTTCATTTGATGCTCAAAAAGATAGTTCAACTGGAGGAAGTTTGACATTTTCAAAGAATAATTACAGACCTGTATGGCTCTTTTAGGCAGAGTTGCGGCTTCGTACAAACCAAGCAATTGAGCAACCTTTAGAAAACGTTACAGACAAACAATTTAATATGTGAAAGAATAGCCTTTAAATACCAATAAAAATGACAAGGAAAAAGCATGTAAGCCAGATGAAGGAAATAGCACTTGCCTCCCTCAAGATCTTTTTATCACCTGTTCCACTTGGTTGATCAAGGTCAGTAACTTCCCACAAAGGGATATCAAGCAAAACTTTTATGACCTCCTCATCCAAGAAAGGAAATCTCGCCTGATTAAAATAAATACAGTCAATACGCGACATAAATAAAGAAGGCAACATTAAATATTGAGTAGTTCTATACCTCCTTGCCATTATCAGCAATGCATCTATCATCTCTTCCTAGGTTCCTTTTCCAAATTCTCTGCATATCCAATTTCATCTCCTCATGCAGACCACGCCAGCTATAAATACCAAAACACTAATAAGCACCCAAGAGAGTCGCATACAGTTCAAATATGAAAGGATCTCAACTAATCTTTACTCAAAAATACATGATACAGCCAAAAAAGACACTTTACAAATTACGATGTAGAAACTCATCAGAAATACTGTCCGTAGCACATCATACCTTCCGTTTTTATATTTTGTCCTGTGCCTTCCATAGCCAGCACATTGCTCATCAGCGCCAGAACCAACAAGGAGAATCCTTGCCTTTGACCTGTATCTAACGTGTAGATAACCCTCATCATCTCCCTCGCACACCCATCCATCACCAGCAGCAGCTAGCCATAGAGCTATTCCTATATTTAGGTCCTGCAACGTTAGACAAAATATAACATTCCATCTATCCAGAAAAGTATACAAACATGTTGGCTATGGCATGATTCCTTTGAAAACCAACGAGATAACACAACATCACAAGAAATGTACCTTTCAAGGATAAGCAACAGGCATGTATAGTATAGGTACATAATATAATAATGTGTTTGCATATAGAGTAAAAATAGATACCATGTAGGTATTTGCAGGACTTATGAGAGACATGACATGTTTAGTTTCATGGGTCAGGGTCGACAAATCAGAATCAATCTTGACAAGCTGCCACCTGCATATCCAGTCTCATTTGATGAGGAACACCAATAAAATTAAATAAGCATAATAAATCATCAACGCGTAAATTAGAACCGAGAGAATTTGGTAAATGAATGAGAAAATCCGCCCCTTTGAAAAAGAAGGAAAAACATACATGTTATCTCATTGACATGAGATGCAAGAGCACAAGAACGAAGTTCTTTATCAAAAACCTTACATGAGCACATCATGTGCCAAACTATTAACATAAATTTTTCCAAAATTCATTATTTCCAATTGCATTGCAAGAACAAAAGAACTCACGTCTTGGATCTATACAATGAATTTTCTGTGAAGTGACAAGGGAGCTAGACAGAAAATAGTATTTGTAAATGAGATAACTTCACTATGTACTTTCTTGAAGGTGCAATGTTTCTTAGTTCCTTGACTCCAGCCTTAGCAGAGATCCTATCAGGAGCAGACTGGCCATCAAAACTCACATTAAGTAAATCTATCTCATCTGTCACAAAGCAAATTCGAATCAAGCAACAGATAGTGGATGGATCCACAGTTTCACAAAGAACTCTATTTTGTGGTTTCAAATCAAAATTACAAATAACAAGAGAACATCGGATATCCTACGAAAGCGTACACATGAAATGTTACAGGGGAAAGATTGTGGGCCTAGATTAGCAATACTTACATTTGGGATCTAAGCACTCATTCAACAATGCTGCAAGTATCATAGAATCCAACCCACCAGAAAAAAGAATAGCCACAGGAATGTGTTCCTTTTCTAGACCACGTGTATCTGCCTAAGCATTCAATCCAAGTACTTTTTCAGTACAAAACCAATGAGAAACTAGTACCTCATACGAGCTTACTGAATCACCAACCAAAAAAATAAAAAAAAAAAAAAAAAAAAACAAAAAAAAAAATACAAAAAACGAAAATGTCCTTAGTTTATCATTACTGTTGAAGCACAAAAGTATGATAAAGTGAGAAACAGAGAACATGGAGTAAAATATATGGCATGTAGTTGTATTACAAATTTCACAAATATCAGGGCTAGATCAAGTAAAATCATCTGATGAGTATGCAAATAAACTTAGGTTCTCGATAGATTCAAAAACTAAGTAAGATCGTATGCATTATAAAATATAGAGCAGCAGCAAACATAATCATTATACTACAACATATAACCCAGAAATTTATAAATCAGGAGAAATACAGATCAAAACCTGAAAGATTGTGTGCAGTGAGGAGCGTCGCCTAACAGATTCCCTTAGAGCAATCAGGACGGTCTCTGCTGCCACCAATAATGGAGCTTGTGTAGGCCCTACTCAATCAAAAAGTTCAAAACAAAAAACCACAAATTAAAACCTAACAAGAAAAGGTATATTGAATACGAGGAAACATCAATATTGTCAACATGGAAGCAGGTATGTAACTAAATATTAGAACTTTCTACATGTAACCTATCTTCACACCAGTTGTGCTCCTGTGTTGCTGTTTTTCTGTCTCAGGGTATGATACTATTACCAACCTGATTCAGGTGGAGGCATACTTGAATAAGCTAATTGCTCACCTTGCTGCACCGTGAGAGTCTTACAACGGGAGGTATGTAGATCTTCAGGCCTGGGTTCAACACAAGCTCTCTCCCAATTTATGAGTTCCTGTAGCATGGAATCAGCCCACTCGTGTTTTCTTACATCAGAAACCAAAAACCCATCACCACTTGGAGCATCTACATTCATGCTATATATGCCAGATGGAAGTTCTTCCCAAAATTTACGACCGTTGATTCTATTTTCAACTTCTAAATCTGCAGTGTATTATGCACAGGTCCATTACCAAACAGTTAATAATAGTTGAAACTATTCAACCCAAACATAAAATAAAATACACATTAAAAATAAATCTGAAGTATTTCTGGTTCTTCTGTTTGCATTATACAGACATAATTCAATAAAATAATGGAATGTGCCATGAATTAGTCAATATCTGAATAACATGCTCCATTTAGTAGCACATAATTGTCAATAAAAGGATTACTTTATAGCCAAAAAAAAAAAAAAACTTTTTCTTTGCCATATAAACTATTGCTTCTACCTCTCATGACACACCCAACAGAGAGTGATATTAACAAGATAAATCAAGCTCTTCCGAGCAATGCATACCTGAACTCTGCTCAAGAGGAGAAACCGGCGACACCGAAGAAAGCAGAAACCGAGAGTCGTCCGCTGTGGGCCAGTGCACAAGAAGACTTCGCCTGCCAAATGCATCTCGACCAAACCACAGAGTTCTTGAACTTTCCTACACAACAAACCACAGTTTTCATTTCAGAAATGACAAGAAAAATGCCGTGTCAAATTCTGATCAAATCCAACAACTTACCCCTTAGAGTTACCTGCCAATAGATAACGGACCAAGGCCCTCTTATCTTCGAAAGAACTTCTATAACAGAAAACTTTTTCCCACTTGCATCACCACAGCTTTCCAATGCTTGCAACAGAATCTCCGTGTCATTCTCCTCGCTACGGGTACGAATTCCCCCAAAGATTTCGCCTTTCGAATTCACAACATTGAAACAGAAAACCCCGATTCAGTACATTACAAAAATCGGAAATGAGAGTTAAAGACAGAAAGCAAAGCTAAGCAAAATGGAAATACCATTATAAACAAGGATATTCCTAGACGAGTCAACCAAGGGCTGAACGATGGGACTCGTTCCCCTGAGCTGCAAAGTGGCGCCAATGAAGTGAAATTCCGCGGCGGCTTTGTGTTTCTCTGTGAGTTCACTTTGCAAATTAACTGTTCGACCATTTGCCAAACCGAAGTTACGGCTTTTATCGCCGCACTGTTGCGAATAACAGTCATCGGTTTCTATAGCCTCTTGTTTTCCAACGAAAGATGCGATTTCTCGGTCGTCGAAAGGGCGCGAAATCCTCGGTTGAAGAAGCAGTTTCTTGGCGCCCAAGCTATCGGGACCCCTCCTCCGCAAAGCGGCTTTGAGATCGTCGATGCTGAAAACCGGTTTCTGCAAAATACCCAAAACCAAAAGTTAGCTTCTGAACTCTTCCATGAATTTGTCGGGCTTTGAAAAAAAAATATAAAAAAAAAAATGGAGAAACTATATATACTTGCTCGGTTTGAGGTGTGGAATCGCCGATGAGGGACGATAGCTGGAAACGAACTCCGGAAATGATCAGAGCAATCCCACACATTTCTCTCTGTTTCTATCTGAAAACGTTTTTCCGGTGTTTGAACTGCGGAAGTGTACAAACAGAAACATGGAAGGAAAGGTAGGCGTAATAGAAGAAGCATTAAAAAAAGGGCTTTTGCCACAATTGCCCTAACTTGTAAATTGTCACTTAAATTTCTAATTTCAATAAGTTACCCTTTCTAATTTCAATAAGTTACCCTTTAAATTTATAAATTTATTATAATACGTCTCATTTAATTAATAAACTTAAAAGATTAAAAATTGAGATATTAAAAAATTTGTGTTATATTTAAATTTAAATGTTAAAATTTTTTATTAAACATAACTTTTTAGATATTAATTTAACATAATCTTCATTAAAATGAGATATATCATAACAACTTTATAAATTGAGAGTGCAACTTTATAAATTGAGAGATAATTTACTAAATTACGATAAATTTATAAGATAAATGTGTTAAAAACACATTTAAATATACAGAGTTAATACGATAAAAATTTACATTCTATGGTTCAAGCCACACTTCAAACGCCACCTTTTATTCTTTTGTTTACATATAAACCCTTGAGTTGAACGCATCTAAATTTTGCTTTTGTTTTGTTTTCTCGGTTTTTATTGCTTAACTGAGACTGTTACCATAAAATATCCATTTTTTTTAGTTAATGTGAGTATTATTGAAATGATATTTTTATTCCCTTATTTTAACCAATTAAAAATAAAATAAGAACACATGAAAAAAAATTACTCATATAAATAAAGTGGAAAACAATATATTTTTAAAAAACACACAAAAAAAATTAAAATTTTAAAAAATTTTAAAAAATAAATATTAAAAAAAAAAGAGATAAGTATAAGAACTGTCACATAATAACTCCATAAAAAAGAGCTTTAACTTTTTTTTATATATTGTTAGATTTAATGTTATAATAAATAATAAATTAAAGCAACATGATATTTAAAAATGATCATTTTAAGATGGTTATGTCCTCCCACACAAATATATGGGGTCTAATTATTGACGTCCCTCTTATGTTTGGATAAACTATAATTATACTTTCAAATCTTTCTCTGGACATATCGTTTTTAAGTTGCTTTTGACAGTTGTTCAAGGAAGATATATTGCCTCTTTTCAAATTCAAAAATGTCGTAGTTCAATATTTAGATAACAATGGTATTATTGTTATTTCTATTCACACTTAACAATGTGAATTTTCATTTATTTTACCTCAACGACCTCATAACGACACATTACGGTCTCATTCACTTTACGAATTCGAGTTGAGATATGATATTTTTTTAAAACTTTTTACTGTAACAGAAAAAGTTAAATATGATATTTCTAAAAATTTTTTACTGTAAAAATCTAAAACTAAAAATTTAAATTTGTGAAATGAACGAGGCCTACATTTTCGCCAAGTTCAGAACTCAAAAGACAACTAATTAATGGTTCCAACAAAGAAAGAAAAAAAAAAAAAAAAAAAAAAAGGAAAGCCAAAGGAAAAAAAAAAAAAAAAACAGAGAGAAAGGGACAACTTAAGAATGGTCTATTTTTTTAGAACCAACTCCTCTGAACTATAATTTTTGTCCTCTTTTACATCATTTTAATAATATTATGTCACGTTAATTAAAATATCACATTAATTAAATTTTTTAACACATTAATTAAAAAATTATAATGTGATATGTTATTATTAAGGAATACAAAAAAAAAACATAAAAAGGGGCATAGAACCTGGTTCTCTAGTTTGCGTTCAACTTCGAGCAATAGTAGGAAATTCTAGAGTTTAGTGGGGCGAAGGAAAAAAAAAAAAAAAAAACGATAAAAGGGCAAATAATGGCATATATTTTTACTACCAATTAGGGATGATGACATTCTTAATTACATACTTTTCATAGGACTAATATAGGGGATATTATATGTGGATGGGGGCGGGAATGCAGCAAAAATTTGATTTGGATAGAGCTGAGGGTGGGAGAAGGTCCCCTATCTCCATTCCTTCTCCGATTACATATATGCTTTCATATGTTTGAGTTTGAATTTAATTTTTAAACTTATACGCTTCATATGTTTGAGTTTGAATTTAGTTTTTAGACTTATACGCTTCATATGTTTGAGTTTAAATTTAATTTTTAGACTTTAGTTTGTTATTGTTAGAGTTTAAATTCAGCATTAAGATTTTAATTTATTTTCACAACATATTAGTAGTTATATTGTTCAATTTTTTAATTAATTTAATAGAATTTTCTTTGACATACTCTACCCATTAATGTGTCAAAGGGTTGAGCATGAGGATAGCTCCCTCAGTGGTGGTATCATGACACTGATCATGTCTTAAATTAGTTTAAATTGTGGGCAAGCATAAACCCTTAACCCTGGCCATTTTCACAACATATTAGTCTACATTGGAATGTATCGTATTTGTTTGTTCCATAAGTTTTAATAAAAATATTTTTAGTTCAAACATTTTTTTTTGTTACAGTAGCTTTTCTTATAAATATTTACATAAATTGAATAAAATTGACTTTTTATTTAACCTATGAACTAAACAAGTATCGTTGAATTGCAAATACATTTACCCTGGCCTCGTTGCCATCCCTACCATTAATGTCTACATTGGAATGTGTCATCTTTGTTTGTTCCATAAATTTTAATCAAAATATTTTTAGTTCAAACCTTTTTGTTACAGTAGTTGTTCTCATAAATATTTAAATAAATTGAACAAAATTGACTTTTTATTTAACCTATGAACTAAACAAGTGTCGTCAAATTGCAGACTCATCCACTTCTAGCCCATAGGCAAGCTTTTTTTTTCGTTTTTCCTTTTATTTTATTTTTTACAATACAAGATTCGAATCTGTACACACAATCGAAGCCCCTCGCTACCTTGCCTCATGTCTACAGGTCCACTTTTTGCGTACACGAAAAAATGAGTTAATCCTACAAATGATTCCTAGATTTACCTTAATATTATTTTGGGTTGTGACTTTTAAAACGTCTCGTAATTGATCCTTAATATACTTGGTTTCAATTTTGGTTTTTGTACTAGTTAGGGGTTAATTTTCTTACAGAATATGTCAAAATTAAGGATCAAAATAAGAAACATTTAAAGTTTAGGGACAAAAAGAAAAAACAACAACAAAAATTAGTTTCTACAAATATTCTCAAAATTTTAGGTGTTTTTAATTTTAGTTCACAATTACATAAATTTTATTAAATATTTAACACCCAATTAAGGATAAAGACCAATTATGTAATTTTTTAAAAGTTAAAAATTAAAGTGGGATTAAAAATAAACTTAATTAACCATTTTCGTGATTAGCCCTAAAAAAATATATAAAGATTTTTAAAATAATTTGGAGAATGATCTTTTAGGAAACTTTCTTCGTTAGCAAGTTGCACTTTTAAAATTTTAATTTTAGTATTTAAAACCTACATTTAACAATCATTGAATCGATAGCGGACATCAATTAATAATAAAAAAATTAAGGTCGCAAAGTTTACGGTTCAACTTGTAAACTAATGAAAAGTTTAAGGTGGATTTTGTGGGGAAAAAAAAAAAATTTAATTCGTTTACTACGAGGCCACCACTATAATAGATTAATTTATATTATAATTCGCCAAAGTCAAAAGTTTGATATCCAAATTGTCAAGCATTGATAATTACTATAATAAAATACAATTTTTTTTTTAAAAAAAAAAAAAAAAAAAAAAAACTATGCGAATAAGATGTGATTTTGAATTGAGAGCTAAAGAAAAATATGATAGATGAAGAATAATATTACAAGTATAATAAATTAAAATAAATATGAACATTTAACTTCTGTATAAAAAAATTACACGATTCATAACTAGGTTCGTGGATATTTTTTTTTTCCTCCCGCCCTATCATAAAATTTTGAAAAATATTTTAAAAAGAAGATAATTGTGTGATAGATAGACAAAAATTATTTATAAAAATCTGATCAACAACAAATACTTTTAGGATTTTTAACATAATTACTTCCTAAATTTAAATGGTTATATTTCTCTTAAATTTTAATTTTAATTATTAATATTCTGAATTTATAAAATTATTGTAATATCTCACAGCTTACTAAATTTCTTTAAAATTTTAATTAGATTTAAGAAATTAAAAGTTAATAAATTAATGACCCGTTTCATTCATGTATTTACGTCAGTACTTTTGATTTTAAATTTAAATTTTATGAGAGAATCTATTAACATAAACTTTTTTTATTTAAACATTTTGTAAGAAAAAATAATGTATCAAAATTAGAATCATAATTTTAAATGAGTGAAAGTTTATGTTATATTTAAAACGTTAAAATTTTTTGTCGGATATATATATATATTTTATACTAATTTAACACATTTAGCGTTTAAAAGGGACATATTACAATCATTTATAAGTTAATGGGAAAAATTACTGAAATTAAAACTTAAAAAATTGCTGAAGTTATGGGTAATACAAGTTCAGGAATAAATGTGTAAAATATTCTTAAAAAAAAAAAAAAAAAGCAAGTATATGAGGAAAAAAAAAAGGAATACAATAAAGGCGTTTAACACATGTTCTCACCTACTCGTTTGGGACCGTACGATCGGGACAGTAAACTAATCACAGCTGTGGCATCACAATCCACGTAGGACTACATAAACAGGTCCACTAGCAAACAAATATTTGGGCCTATGTATATACCGACCCGATCCGGCCCATTTAGTCGCGCCGACCGATCAATTTACCAAGTTACTAACCCCAAATCCCCGACTATAAAATCTCAAGCTTTCATAAGTCTCCCTTCTTTTCATCTCCACTGCAAACTCTCACTCACAGTTCTCTCCGCCTTCTCTGTCGATTCTCTCGGAGTCCTCAATTTCTCCGAACGAGGTGTGTGTGTGTGTTTTTTTTTTTATTATTATTTTTTTCCAGTTATATTTTTTAACACTTTTAATTTTTTGTAATTTATTTTTTATTTTTTCCGTGTTATTGTTCTGCTGATCTCGTTTTTCATTTGGACGTGTGTTGTGTTTGATTCTAATCGGTGAATTTCGCTTGGAGATTTCTTTTTCGCGATTCCAAATTGTTTTCAATTTTTTTTCGCTGTAATTATTATTGTTGTTGTTATTGACTGCATAAATATGTATCAATGGTTGAAATTTATGATTAACGGTTCAATTTTTTGTTTTTTTGTTAATTGTTCTTATTGGTTTGCATTCAATATTCATTAAATTCAAGTCTTAATTCTACACGCATGACCAAGGATTTTTTTTTTTGGGGAAAAATTGGGAAAGAAATATGTTTTGATAACTGTATAATGACAAGGACTGGGAACAAATCAATTTTTTTTTTTTTTTTTTTTTTCAAAACAATGATTAGTTGTTTTAGGTTTACTGGTTTAGGCTTTCATACTTAAAAGCTTTTGTTCCTCGCACTTTAAATTGTTCTCATTGGTTCTACGAAAGATTTGAATCAGAAATTCTTTTCGTTGCTAGTCTAAACTTGATCTGGAACGAGTTTATGTCTTATGAGTATATTTACTCCTGTTTAGTTCGTGTTTAATTTAAAGCAAGATTCCCCTTTTTTTTTTTTTTTCTTCTTTTTTTTTTTTTTTTTTTTTTTTTTTGCTAATGTTAAACTTTATGGAGTTCCATTGTTTGTCTTATGAGTATATTAGTCCTATTCAGTTGGTGTTTAATTTAAAGCAAGTTTTTTTTTTCCTAGTGTTTTACTTGAATTAGAATATTTCAGTTCAGTTTATACTTTATACATACATACATATATATGTGTGTGTGTGTGTGTATTCAGCGTTAACGTTTGATTCTACCGAAGCTTTGAAATATTTATTGCCTTAGTTGATTTAGTCTGCAGGTTTTAACTTTTTTCCTTTTCAGTTTGTCGCTCCTTTTTTCTTCCTTCTAATCTTCCTTCGTAAATTCCACACAAATTTGAATCTCATTAGGATTTTATTTAGTTTATCATTCTATTTCTATTAGGGTTTGTTTTCTTTAATTATCCTTTCTTATGTCTCTTTTCTTATTGATTACCTTTTTTTTTCTTTATTGATTTTTTTTTTCCTCTAAATAGTTTTTCATAAGATAACTTCTTGTTGGAACTATGTTGATGTAGAAATGGCAAATCAGAGTGAAGATCCTGTTCCAACTGCTCAAATAGTGGGCAATGCCTTTATACAACAATACTATTTGACTCTACATAAATCTCCTGATATGGTTCACAAATTTTACACTGATGATAGTGTCCTTAGCCGTCCTGGGCCCGATGGTGTGATGACATCAGTGACGACAATGCAAGTATGTTTGTGGAAAAAAATTTGTATTTAAAAATCGTATCTCTTGATTTTTGATAACTTTATAAGTGGTGCATCATTACATTTTGTGAGTATTAGCGCACACCAATTTACTTGCTTTCATTTAAGTTTTGAAACTACTTCCAAAATGTTTATGGATATTAATAAAAGAAAATGTTTCCTACGTTGTTTGGTAGATTATGCCCTCTTCTTTGGTAAACTGTTAGGCATTAGTTTGGTAATGTAATATGGTTAATGTTGTTCGTCTTTGTTGCTTCTTTGGTTAATTGGTTGCCCTGGATTACTGAAATTTAGTCGACCAGTTAAAGATTGCTTGCTTCTTATTATTCCTTGCATTATTGCAGTTCTTAGTTATGTTCGATTCTTTTTGTTTCATGATTAACTAACTTTAATAAATGTTTTATTTTTTTTGGTTTATTTGAAGAAGTTTTCTTAAAGTCTCTTACTGTTCTTTTAATATATTGGCTTAGTTTAGTATTGCCTTTTGCTCTAAAAATTAGCTTCTGCTTGTAATAAAAGTTGATTTTAGTGTTTGGTAAATCTTTTCAAAAGTGTTTTTTGAAGAATTTCTTAAGAATCTACCCCAAAATCAGAATCAGTCCTAAATGCAACTTTAACTTTTTGAATGTGCGGGAATCAACATAGTATAATTAATGAAACTTTCATAATATCCATAATAACCCTAATGAAATTTAAAATTTATACTCTTCTCAATCTAAAATTCAGACTCGTAATATGATAGAATATAATATAATGTGATAATAATGTTGTAACAAATAATAATATTGTATTGATATAATTATATTTATTATATTGATAATAATATAATAATTAAATATTAATATAATATTATAATTCTAATATTATTATCTATTATAGTGTATTAATATATTAATTATAATATATTTGTTTAATATAATATAATAATAATTATATATTATATTATAATATAATATATTATAATATAGTTGTAATTTTTAATTATATTATAACCGAAATATTATTATTTCTTATGTAATATTATAATATGTTTTATAATATTGTAATTATATTAACCATTTTAATAATATTATTATATTTTATATCATAATTATATAATATGTTATTTAATAATAGTTTTATTGTATTATATTAAATATAATAATAACTATACATTATATTGTAATTATATATATTATATTATAATATAATATAACCGTAATTTTTAATTATTTCAATTATTATTTTAATAATATTATTATATTCTATATTATAATTATATAATAATAGTTTTTTATTATATTAAATATAATAATAAATATATTATATTGTAATTATATATATATTATTATATAGTGTAATATAATATAGTCGTAATTTTTAACTATCCACAGCAATTTAATCTCATAATTTACCAAATACTATTACACTGATTTTAGAACCAGCACAATTACTATAATTATAGTTTACCAAACACATAGTTATTTTTTGTAACAGCTGTTTTTTTTTTTTTCAGCATAGCTAAAAGTAAATTTTTCAAAATCTACCACAATACCAAACTAAGCCATTTTTGGTGACCATATTATCTACTTTTTGTTTTGGGTTTTATGAATTCAGTTTTCAAATAGAGCCAAGCAGGCCCTTAGATATTTTGGGATGTCAAGCCACGATTTTAAAGAGATTTTTCATATACCAAAAGGGAATCATTTTTTTTTTTCGTTCTCTTTTTGAGCAGGGAATTAGTGAGATGATTCTCTCGTTGGACTACCAGAACTATCATGCACAAATTTTGACAGCTGATGCTCAGTTTTCTTATAAGGATGGGGTGATTGTTCTAGTGACTGGGTGTTTAACTGGAAACAACAATGAGAGAAGGAAATTTACTCAATCTTTCTTTCTAGCCCCTCAAGACAAGGTGGCCAAAAGTTACTTTGTTTTGAATGATGTTTTTAGGTACATTGATGATGTGGCAAATAATGATGTCGATGAAAGCTCTCAAACACCTCTAACACCAGTTGTTGGTATGTTCGAGTGAATTGTGTTCTCCATATGTATTTAATTTGGAGATCTCATTATCTTCATTTTTGGTCAATGATTATGTTCATGTTTTTATTGCAGAGTCGACTAATGCTGCTGATCAGCCTGTGCTGAGTGAAACCACATCTGTGGAAATTGAGGTAGAGGTAGAGGTGGAGGTGGATACTGGTAACGATGAGAGTCAAGTTATTGCGCCAGTGGACCACGAGAAGGAAAGAATTACTGAGAAAGTTGTGGTTGCTGCAGAAAATGGTCATGTTGATTATGGTCCTGTTGAAAATCCAGTTGACTTAAGTCAGAGTGCGGCTCATTCCGCCTCTGAGACAACTACTTCTACTCTCCAGGAAGATCCTCCTAAGAAGTCCTTTGCGTCAGTGGTCAGTTATTGTTGTACTTTTACCAAAATTTTGTTGTGGGTGATCACATTAATTTCATCTCACATTGTTCTTTTTTCAATTCAGGTGAATGCCTTGAACAAAAATTCTGCCCCATTTCATGTGAGGGCTCCCCAACCTAAACCCGCTAAACTTATAGAGCAGCCTCGAGCACCCGTGGTACCTGTGCCACCAGCTCCCGCAGCCAATGGTGCCCCGGAAAAGAACAATGATCCTGCAGGTTGTTCGTCCTTGCCCCTTTGCCCTATAGTTTTTTCTCCGATGTTCGTAGTTTCTTTTTACGATATTCCGTTCTATTCTTGCAGTTAAGGCTTATGCCATTTTTGTTGCAAATCTTCCCATGATTGCAACTGTTGAAGAACTTGATAAGCTTTTCAAGCAATTTGGTCCCATCAAGCATGATGGAATTCAAGTTAGGAGCAATAAGGTCTGCTGTTTGCTTTCTCATTTTGTTTTGTTTTGGTTGTGTGTGTGTGTGTGTGTGTGTTAGTTAGTGTTTCTTGCTTGGCCTAATGTTTTACAATCCTAATTTTAGCAACAGGGAACATGCTTTGGTTTTGTGGAATTTGAATCCGCAAGTTCTATGCAAAGTGCACTTGAGGTAAGATGATTTTATTCTACTTTTTCTTTAAAAAAAAAAAAAAAAATTGTTTGCTTTAACTGCAAGATTTTGTTGTGGTTCGGTCATTAGATTTTATAGTTGCATTACTTCGTTATTTATTAGATGTGTTGGACTCTGGTTTATAATACAGCTGGACTTAGAGGACCGGTTCGGGTTCCCTACAATAACAATAGCAATATTTGGAAAAAGTTTCTTTGGGAAAAAAAAAACTGCAAATACAATATAACCCTTCCTTAAAGTGAAAAAGTGAGGCTAAAAATAAAGGGTGGACAAAAAATTAATAGGCTAATTGCATTTGTTGGTTTCTCATGATTTGATATGCGCATATTGGGATTTGTAGGAAAAGTTTCTGGTTTTAACTTTCATGATGAGGCTGCATAATTTTGCACAAAATTGCTCCTTTCCCTACTCTTATTTATATTTTTGTAAAATTTGACTTATTTCAGTTTTGACTCAGTTTGGGCTTGTCTTCTGTTATTCTAATTTATTATAAGTTTTAGTTTCAAATGCTATTCAAACTTTCAAAACTCCTATGCGGAGGGAATGACTTCTGTAAGTCAATTGTTCTCGTGCAATATATGCCTGACTTGTATTTTTTTTTTTTTTTCCCCCTTACTTAGGCATCACCGATTGTGTTCGGCAACCACAAATTGTCCATTGAAGAAAGACGAGGCAAGTTGAAAACATGATCATTCTTAATCCATTGTTATCCAATTGGTATTTTATTTTGAGATAATGTGCGCTTACCCATAAATTTGTAAGCTCATTATATGTTCATTCGACTCATACTGGAAAATGGTGACATAATCAATCATGATTCGTTTGTAATTTCTTCAGTGAATCCCTCTGCATGTTAGTTAGGATAAAAGATCATAGTTCTTGCATAATTATAAACAGGAGCTGTTATGGTTTTTGCATTTAACAATGACAGATTTAGGGCTCTCAATAATTATTCATTCTTCATCAAAAGTGCGTTGTAGTTGACAATGGTGTTTTCTTGCAGCAAACAACGATAGAGTGAAGACCTCATCAGGAAGAAGCGGTTACCGCAATGACAATTTCCGGGGAAGCCGTGGAAACTACAGTGGGAACCGTGGTTATGGAAGGAATGAGTTCGAGAAGCGTGGTGAGTTCTCGGGCCGAGCTAGGGGGAATGGCAATGGTGGACGCAACGGAGAAGCTCACCAGAGGCCTAGTCAAAACTGGGGAGAGAGAGTTGCCCAGCAAGAAGCCAAGGTGGCTTAATTGGGTTGCTTTGCAACAAGATTTTATTTTTTTATTTTTTATTTTTCGAATTTCTCCTTGAGTTTTTGGTAATCGGTGGCGGCATTTTTAGGATCTTTATTTATTTTTTTTTAAACTCTTTATTTTTCTATTTTTGGGCTTCAAGTTAGTATCTCTACTCTTCAGCTATTTTGTTTTTCGTCCTACCCCGAACCCTCCCTTTCTTCTGGCTTATGATGAAGGGAAAGAAATCCGACCCTTTTTTTTTTTTTAACACTTATTATTATCATTGATCTTTCAATAATTAAATTAGATAAGCGTCATAATGTTTGCTTTAATTGCTTGACTTCTCTCTTCTCCCATCTTGTGTTTCATGCTTCATGTTTTTCTTTCCAGTGTCTTGTTGTAAATGTCTCCCACTTTTCTTGGTCAGCTTTTGATGGCCGTCCCTCACTTGTGTCTGAACGCGTTGAAAAAAAATATACATATCTGATAAAAGAATTTTATGGATTGACGGAAAAGCATGCCCTCATTAAAGCAATCGTCACCTAGATTTTTATAAACTTTGACAATTTATCTTTTACACTTTTTAGCATAATTTATTTCACTAATTTAAATTTTAAATTTTAATTATAAAAATTTTTTAAAAAATATTATATTTAATTTTTCTGTTACAATAAAAAATTTTTAAAAAATATTACATTTCAATTTAAATTGAAAATTCAAATTAAAAGATGATTTTTGCATTTTATCTTTCCAATTAGTGGAATTGTTGCAATGTTGTTCATGTTATCAACTTTGCTTTGAATTTTGGTCCGATTGGGAGGGCTAAAGATTGGGAAATTAAAGAAGGAAAATACAGTAAATAACAAATTTTTAAAATTAAATTAAGTAAATTATAAATTTTAAAACTGAAATAAATAATAATTTACGTTGAAATGAATCACTTATCGTGTAAATAAAGCGTAAAAATATTTTTCACGTAATTTTTTTTTATGATTGGTAAAAAGTCATAAAAAGAATGTTTTTATTTAAATAAAGATTTTTAAAAATTTTTTATTACGTAAATTATTTTTCACCAATCATAATTAATGCATTTATCACGTAAATTGTTAATAACTTTAAATAATTTTAAAATATGTTATTTATTTTAGTTTCAAAAGTTTACTATTTACTATAATTTCCCTTTGAAGAGTTTATGTTAAAGAGTTTTAATGAGATTATGGAAATTTTAGTCAGATGTCTTTCTTTAGTTATCAATGTAACACAACTGTCAATAAAATGAACTATGTTTTAATAGTTCAACTTATAGTTTAACAAATTAAGAGGATAAATGCATTTAATTTCATCAAAATTTTAGAGTTAAACGTCCTCAAGCGAGAATAGTTAAGATGAATAATTTTTTGGAGAGTTCTTGTGTTGCGCACCTTCTTTTAACCAATTACGCTTAAATTAAGTAATTAGGTGTGTGAATATTCGTATATCTAATAAATTTTAATTTTAGATGACGTTTAATTTATATATTTAAAATCATAATTAAAAATTATTTTTATTTTATATATATATATATATAAAATATTATAAAAAATTATAAATTTTAATTTAAAATTAAAAATAAATATAAAAAATAAACGTCTCTTCAAGATTTTAGTCCTTAATAATGAAGCAGCGGGTTCATGCTCTATACCATTAAAAAAAATAAAAAAAAAAAAAAAAAAAAAAGATAACAGGGAATTCATACGGTAAGGGGGTGTACTTTCCCGCAATTAAATTGGACGGTAAAAGAAGGTGAATGTGTACCAAATTAATATGAAACCTCTCGTATAGGATTTCAATGCCAGATTTAACATTACTTTTCAAAAAAACAAAAAAAAAAAAGAAGAAAAGAAAACTGATGGCGATGTTGTGTTCTCCATTGCCGATGAGCTCTTGCCGGTGGAGGTGCAGAGGATTCGTCCCCCTTTGAGAGGGATGTTGGGTTTGCGGGGGGCGGACTCGCTCGTGCCGCCTTGGAGAGATGAAGATCGGAGGCGAGAGACCAGAGCTTCGTCGAAGGAGTTCGAGGTCTCCGTCGATCGGCGTTCGCGAGGGAGCATGCCCGCCGTTTGTCCTGATGAAAGAGGGAGTAGATGCACAGAGAGAAAGAGGGAAGATAGAGAGAAGGAAGATCGAGGGAGAATGGCCTCTGTTTCTCCTGACCGTAATTCATTGTCGTACATCTTAATTCTTACTTCTTCTTATTATTTTTCTATTTAGTTGTAACCACTAAAGCTCTGTTGAAGATTCAAAATTTGCCCAACTGCTAAGCTAGAAAATTTTGATATTTTTTTTTTTATGGGATAAATTAATATTTATATTTAGAATAAGAACTCCAAAATGCCTTTGTAGGTTTTAGGGCATGTTTTTTATAATTAAATTTTTATTTTAATTTTTTCAAGTTCACGGTAATATTTTATGTTAAATTTTTAATATTTTATCTCAAATTTAAATATTTAAATTTAACTTAAAATTACACTAAATTTTTTTAAAAATTTATTCATTGGGAATTATTTATTGAATTTGGATGAGTTAATCATATAAAAGGGATCACGGGAGCGAAGAAGTAAAAAAAAGAGTTTTTTTTTTTTTTTTTTTTAATTTATTGTTTAATTATTAATTTGGTGTGTCTCTCTAATCTAAACCATTCAAAATTAATCGTATGGCTTATAAATTCTCACTCTACCTAAGGGAAAGTACATCCCCTGCTATTTTTTCCCAAAGATTTTGTAAATTGACCTAAAAACTGAAAAATTGTGTTAAAATATAAAATTATTGTTAGACTACTTAACAGTTTAAGATTTTGAGATAAATTAATAAATTAATATGATATAAGAGTGAAAGGTCATGAGTAAATTCTTATAATTAAATTCTTTATGCTTATTTAAGTTGTCATTATACATCTCAGATTTAAATATTCACGTGTTGTATTTTTTAATTAATCTATTCATACGATTATTCATTGTTCAATTTATGTATAAAAAAAATTTAAAAATATAAAATTATTATTAATTCACTCCTTAATAACTTTAAATTTTTAAAATTAATTGGTAAACTAATAAATTAGAATGTGTTATTGTATCCTAATCTTGCAACCGAGAGCTGATAAGTTTTGTTTTCTTTCCTTCCCTGGTAGTTGGATTTTGGGTTGAATTAAGGTCCGTTTATTTTATTTATTCGAGTTTAAAATTTTAATTTTGTTACAAAGAAAATTTTAAAACCCGTCCAAGTTTCATTTTTTTTTATAATAAAAAAATTCTCATAAAATTAAATATCAATTCAATTAAAAACGGAATCTCAAAAATCTTTTAATTTTGACGCTCTTTTCTGATATTTTTGAAATCAGTCAAATGTACGGTACTTAAACACTTGAACTTGAAAACGACGTCGCAAATTTTAACCGAGATATTTTGATCCTTCTTAATTGATTTTTTATTTGAATGAAATTTTAAAATTAAAAACTTTAAAACCGTCCAAGTGTCATTTCCATTGTAAAAAGAAATGGAGTATTGAAACTAGTTTTGCCATTTTCAAACCTTTTATCTTTCCATTTCTGTGTACTTTGTCGCCGTATGATAGAAGCAAAGCCAACATGTGGTTGACACGTGGCGAATAAAGCTGTAGGAGAATCTTTCAGGCCCACGTCAACGTCAATGAGGTGTCGTATCTTACCATGCCAAGAAGATGATCTTTCATCAATCTGACCTTTTTTTTTTTTTTGCTTTTATGTTCTCCGTTTAGTTGGGAGATTCATCCACTAATTTAAATTATAATTCGTAATTTTTTTTCTCTTTTAAAAATACTTTTAAAAATGTTCGGAAAAACAATTGATTCGGGGAGAAGGCAAAATGAATGAGTCATGACCGAAAAAAAAAAAAATTTGTTCGGAAATAGCACCAATATTAACGATCATCGTTAATAAAAGATGAATGAAAATTTTATATAAACAATTTATTTTTTTTAATAGATTATATTTAAAGATCTTATTTGTTTTATAAATTTAAAAATTTTAATTTAAATTGAGATTAATATTTTAAATTTAAATTTTTAATTATAAATTTTGAGTTAAGATGTAAAATTTTTTATCTAATTTTTTTTTTTTACTACGTGAAAACTAAAAAAAATATCACATCTAAATTCAATTAAAAACTTTTTAAAACGAGTTTTTTTAACTGTAAAAAAAAAAGTTAAAAATTAAAAACTTTTAAATCGTAAAAATTTAAAATTTAAAATTCAAATCGGTAAAATGCACGATTCCAAAATTATCTGTGTTTTACAACATTATTCTATGTTCAGTAAATGGTAAATATTAAATAGGGACATAAAATTAAATAAAATTTGTAATAAGGATGCTATTTTATACTATTCAGATCTTTTTATGAGCATTTTTTAGGGCCAGTTTAACTATTGTATTTCAACTATTATAAGTTTCGAGATGGCTTCAGTTTAAGTTTAATGCCAGTTTCCTTTTCCAAAAAAAAAAAAAAAAAAAAAAAGTTTAAATGTATAAATATTAAATGGAGAGTAGTTAGCCGTGGCATTAAATAAATGACATATTATAAGTTTTGTTTGCAAGAAAAGTTAAAGTTGTTATTTTAATCGTTTTTCCCAACATGCAAACGTGTAATGTGGTGGCCTGGCCGGTGCTGCCCATTCTTCGAATAGATAACTCGTTCCACTATCACTTTACGTCTTATATTATAATACCAAACTTCAACATTTTAAAATTCATGTCCAGCCGAATGGATAATAAACTATAGACGTAGAATGATAGTGTTGAAACTAGAAAATTAATTTTTATTTGCAATAATATCATGCTAAATGGGAAAATAAACTTGAATCATCCATTGTTTAAATCCAATAAACTAATTAATAGCAAAGTATATATCAACAAGAGAATATATAATTGATAAAAATTAAAAACCAATTGCTCTATTTATAAGTAATTAAGTTGAACAATTAGGGAGATTCTCTTGCAACCGGTTTGATTGATACACATCACCAATTTGTTAAAGATCTTTGGGAATATTCTAGAACTTCATGACAATAGCCATGACTAAGAAAATTCCATGATATTTCTTCTAGAGTGTCAACAATACATGTTTTGTGTTGAATGTATAACTTTTAAATTATACATGATCGATTTGATGTCATTTTAGATTTAATTTTTAAAAGGTTAAGATGATTGATTTATTTAAATTTAAATTAGTTTGTATTTCGCTTATCTTAGTACTTAGAGATTAAATTAGTAGTTATTTTTTTTTTTTAAAGTTGAATTATTTTTAATTATTAATTATTAAGAGGTAACTCTTAGTTTAAATTGTATATATATATATATATATATTACATTCTCATTAATGAAAAAGTTGTAGCACTGTGCTTCGAAGTCTAAATCTTATTCTGACATCAGAGCTTTATACTCTAATAATGAATCGTTGATCCTTTTAAAATTATCTAGGCAATGCACCTGTAAATCCCAGGTAATACGCTTCTATTTATCCCCATGCGCAACGCACCTCTATTTTATTAGGGTTATTAGTTTACTTTTATGTTTATTTACCTATCCTTGTATGGTATTATATATATATACCTCACTTTACGTAATATATCTATTTATCCCCATGCGCGACGCACCTCTATTTATCCCTAAGCAACACACCTTCAAATCCCAGGCAATGCACCTCCATTTAACCCCAGGCAATACGCCTCCAAACCCCAGGCAATGTGCCTCCAAACACCAAGCAATGCGCCTTCAATTCCTAGGCAATGCGCTTCTTATCCTAGACAATGCACCCTCCTCTTTCCCTTGCACTCATGCACCTTATCTCTCCTGATGATTTCCACCCTTGCGCCCATGCCCGTTTCTCTCTCTTGATGATTGTCGTTTTTGCGCCCATGCCCCTCGCCTATCCTCTTCTCGATGTTTGTTGTCGTGCCACAACCCTACGCTCCATCACTCATGTTAATTCTAGCGCAATTCAAGTGTGAATTCCTTATTAGAACTCCATCTTACAAGAGCATGATAGGAATGATTGATTTCTTTAAATTTAAATTAGTTTGTGTTTAGCTTATCCTAGTATTTAGATTAGTTTCAGGCCGACCACTCTTTTGCCACCGATTCTACCAAGAGTACCTGCTTTTCAGGTATTTTAAAAGTGTGGCAATTATTTTGAATTATTTTCGTTATTCAAAATTACTTCAATTCTCTTGTAATTCATGTCTCTTTATTTCTTTCTTCTCCACTTGAAATTTATTCTCTTTTTTTTTTTTTTTTTTTTGTTGATCTGGACTTTATCTTCTTTCATTTTTGATCCATTTTACTTTAAAACTTATTTATTTATTTTTAGTATTTATTTATTATTTTTTATTTTTCCATAAAATTTTAATTTTTTCTTGTTTTGATTCCTTTTACCTTAAAATTTATTTATTTTTTTTACGTTATCCCCTTTTTTTTTTTTTTTTTTAAATTTTTTTTTTTTTTTTTTACGTTTTTTTTTTTTTTTTTTTTGGCTTATTGCCCTTTTTTTTCATTTTGATTCATTTTTTGGATTTTATATTCAGACATTATATGATTTTAACAATAACAAAATTGTTAAAACTTAACACATGATTACGTGGACACGTGGAGTCCAACTAATATACATATATATCTAGCAATCATAAAAGAGCTAAAACTCATTTTTATGGGTCCGGCCACCTTTTACCATTTTTTTCTTTTTACTTTTTATCCCTATTTTTTATTTTTAAGACCTTTTTTTTTTCTTTTTTTTTTTTATGGCTTGAAACAAGCCCCGCGTTTTTTTTTTTTTTTAATCTTTTTTTCTATTTTTTGTGGATTTTTATTCTATTCTCAACTATTTTTTTCTTTTTATTCCCGTGGTTCTTCCAAAATTTTATTTTTTTTAATTTTTCAAAACCTGTCTCATGTGTTCTTATTTTATTTTTTTATCAATGCTATAAATAATTTTCTTATCGTGTTTCTCTTTAATTATTTTTCATGTAATTTTTATCATATTAAAAATTATCTTTATACATATTTTTTTAAAATAAATAATTTCTCATTATTTAATAATTAATAAACTCTTCAAATATTTTTAACACTAACTATACTTGCGAAACACGTTAAAAAATGTAACACCTATCACACTCTCGATCCAAAACCCAATATTGGTTTAGTTTGGTATTTACACTATCCTTGTATTTTTAAAAAATTATTTTTAATCCCTAAGTAACACACCTCAAATCCCAGAATGAAAACAATAGGCAATAGGCCTCCAAACCCCAAATGTGCCTCCAAATAAAAATAAACACCAAGCAATGCGCCTTCAGTGTTTGGCAAACTAGACAATGCACCCTCCTAGTATTTTATCTCCTAATGATTTCCACCCTTGTTCTCTAATGATTAGTGTTTTGCATAATCCTCTTCTCGATTTTGTTGTCGATCAATTATGAATTCTAGCACAATTAAATTGAATTTCTTATGGATAGAATTTGATTTCTTTAAATTTAAATTAGTTTGTATTTAGCTTATCCTAGTATTTAGATTAGTAGTTATATTCTATTTTAAAGTGTGAATTATTTTGAATTATTAGTTATTAGGAGGCAAGCCTCTTTATTTCTTCGTTTTGCTCTTTTTTTACCTTTTTTTTCTGAACTTTATCTTTTTTCATTTTGATCCATTTTACTTTAAAACTTATTTATTTATTATTTTTTTATTTTTCCATGAAATTTTAATTTTTTCTTGTTTTGATTCCTTTTACCTTAAAACTTAACGTTAATTGCCCTTTTTTTTTTTCATTTTGATTCATTTTTTAGATTTTATATTCAGACATTATATAATTTTAACAATAACAAAATTGTTAAAACTATACATGATTACGTGGACACGTGGAGTCCAACTAATATACATATGATATATATCTAGCAATCATAAAAGACTAAAACTCATTTTTATGGGTCCGGCCAATTTTTTTTTTTTTACTTTTTATCCCTATTTTTTATTTTTAAGACCTTTTTTTTTTCTTTTTTTGATTTTTTTTTACATTTTAATCTTTTGTGGATTTTTTAATATATATTTTTTTTCTCATTTTACTCCGGTAAAAATAATTTTTTTACATGTATTCTTATTTTATTTTTTATCAATGCTATAAATAATTTTCTTATCGTGTTCCTCTTTAATTATTTTTCATGTAATTTTTATCATATTAAAAATTATCTTTATACATATTTTTTAAAAATAAATAATTTCTCATTATTTAATAATTAATAAACTCTTCAAATATTTTTAACACTAACCATATTTGCAAAATACGTTAAAAATGTAACACGTATCAAAATCCAAAACCCAATATAATTAGTTTGGTAATTTTAAAAAGTTATTTAATAAAAAGAAGAAACAAGCAATATTATAATAAGTTATGTTTGGTAAACTATAACTATAATTTGAAAAATATAACGTATCAATTATAAGTTAAATTTATGAATAGTTTTATGTTAAATACTAAATATAATATATAACATATATAATTACAATATAATATATATTTATTATTATATTTAATATAAAAAAAACTATTAGGATATATATATAATATAATTATGATATAGAATATAATAATATTATTAAAATAATAACTCAAATAATTAAAAATAATAATTATAAAATATTATATTATAATATAATATATATAATTATAATATAATGTATATTTATTATTATATTAATATAATAATCAAACTATTATTAAATAACATATATATTAAATATAATATAATAATATTATAAAATATATATAATATTACATAAGAAATATTAATATTTCAGTTTTATTAAACAAATATATTATATATTATATTATAAAATAATAATAATAATTTCATTTTATAATTATATTATAATTATAATTTCATTTTATTAAAATAATTACAATATTATTATAGTATCATATTATATGAAAAAATAATAATATTAGAGTTTTAATATAATTATGATATTATTTGTTACAATATTATTATTATTATATTATATTATATTATATTTTGAGTTTGAATTTTAAATTAAAAAGATTGTAAATTTTAAATTTTAATAAGAATATTTTGAGTATTATGAAAGTTTCATTAATTATATAATGTTAATTTCTATACAAATTAAAAATTAAAATTATTTTTAAACTGTTTTAATTTTAACTATAATTTTTTAAAATTTTTTTTTTAAAAATACTTTTAAAGAGATTTGTTAAACACTATCCGACTAAAAACATTTTCCTCTCACATTTTTCTATTTTCTATGAAATTCCAAAATAACGAGAATTTCTCGCAATTATCTATGCAATCCAAAATACAAAGAAAAAAGAAAACATAAGAGATATTCACTCTATAATTGACATGTTGAAAAGTATGACGTGTGGACATGGGGTTGAGGTGCAAAAGGACAGAAAGAGGAGTCACAGTCAAGAAAGGGGTGATGATTGATAATAGTAATCAAGTGGAGGTGGGACCCCGCACCTGCTTTAGACACGTCGACAGTTTTCTGTGCACCTGACGTCTGGCAACCATCCCAACACCCGTCCTAGAGTCCTTTTCTCTTTTATTTCGTTTTCATTTTTCATTTTCTTATTTTTTTTTTAAATTTTTTTAAAAGTTCAACTTGTCTTTCCCCATGGGCCCCACTTCCAATCCTGAACCACGTGCATCACGTGCCGATGGCCGATACGCCTCTCGGCTAAATTCCTCGTTGACTCCCCTTAGTTCGTTGACCACCTGTAAATTCTAATTTGATAAATAAAATTAAATTAAAAACTTAAATTTACGAAATTAATAAAACCACTGATTAAGCTTTTGACCGATGCCCAAATGATAAAATAGAAGAGAGCCACGTTCAGATTATCTGAACAAATTTTACCACAAAAAAGGGGACAACAGCAAAACATAAAATCACCCGACAAAATCATACAATATCAATTAAAATATTATAAGAAATAATTTTTAAATTAATTAATATACTATAATATTTTAATTGACGTTTATGTACTATTAGAGAAATATAAAAGAAAAAAAAAAAAAAACAAAAAATTATAGCCTCATTTATTCAAAAATTTAAATTAAAAATTTGAGTTAAAAAGTAATTTAAGATAAAAAATATTATAAATCCGTTTAATTTATGTGTTTAAATAAGTGATTGTAATTTATTAATGAAAATTTTATAAGAAAAAATTTTTAAATTTAAATTTATTATAAGATGAAAAATATTATAATAAAATTAAAACTATAAATTTAAAGATAAGAACTAAATAAAGTCTATATTAAATTATATTAAATTTAAATTTTTATTATAAAAATGTTATAATAAATAAATTTAAACCTCATTCTATTAGAATTTTTAATTTTTAATTTTTACAATAAAAAATTTTTAAAAAATATTATATTTAATTTTTTATTATAATAAAAAATTTTTTTTTTTTAAAAAATATCACATTATAATTTAAATTAAAATACGAAGTAAATAAGACCTGCGACTGAAATTGTAAAACAAACGTGATAGCTAACGAGTACTAACGAACCAACGCCCCACGACCCAAACACCCAACGCCGCTCGGCTCTCTCTCTGTCTTTTTTTTTTTTTTTTTTTTTTGAATTTTAAGCTTTAAAACTAGGAGGCCAAGCCATTCCATCCCACGTGTCGATTTAGCAGGGAACCAAAATAGGATGACACGTGGCTGTCACAAACTTTCTCTTTTTTCATTCGGAACACAACACGTGTCTCCACGCACACAAGCTGTTGGTAGAGACGCCAAAAAGGACACACACTGCCCAAACTCCAACAATATATTTTTTTGTGGTCAGATCACCACGTGTCGATATGGCTCTCTTTTACACAGCCACTTGTCTCATCTAGGTACTTTTCTTGTCCATACGCCAAGGTCATTTTCGGTACACAATAAGTACCATTCTTTTTTCTTCACATTACACCCTCGCAAACCCAAAAATAATAATAAAAAAAAAAAATCACCCTCTTCATTTCTTCTTCCTTCTTTCTTTCTCTGCGATTTTCCGACGTGTTTTCCCGGGAAAATTTATGGACCTTTTATAATTTATCATTCACATGGAGATTACTAACTAATGTGATGAATTGGAAGAAAAAAAATGGTATCTCTGTGATATGGATGAGTTTGGCATTTGCAGATCGTAGAGGGGTTTCTTCTTCAACATATAGGTAGTTTTTTTTTTTTTTTTTTTGGATTTGAAAATGGGCGAAGCTAATGAAGGAAGAAACAGACAATTAATGGAGAATTTGTCTCTGGAGAAGTACCCGAGAGATCTGCTTCAGAGGTTCATGTGTACGAATCCGCAGTCCTCCCAAAACGCAGCGGTTCGCGGAGAGGAGGATCCGGAGGACGTGGAGCTGAATCTAGGGCTCTCCTTGGGCGGTAGATTCGGCGTCGACAAGACGAAGAACAAGCTAACCCGATCTTCCTCCATAGTCGGGACCATGCCGATCGCTAGGGATTCCGACGATTCGGCGGCTCTGGTTCCGCCGGTGTCGTACCCGGCGCTGGTCCGGACCTCGTCGCTGCCGACGGAGACCGAGGAGGAATGGAGGAAGCGGAAGGAGTTGCAGACTCTGCGGCGAATGGAGGCGAAGCGGCGGAGGTCGGAGAAGCAGAGGAACTCCGGCAAGTCCGAGAGAGAAGAGGAAGAGAGGGATAAGCAACGGTGCTTCGCTTCTCTTAGAGCTCCGATTGGTGGTGGAGGAGTTGATTTAATGGCGAAAACCAGACAACCTACTTCTCAGGGTTCCGTTGAGTCTCAAGGTGGGAGCTCGTCGGGGATGTCGGAATTGGAGAGCAAATCAGTTCAAGGTATCGAACTTTTTTTTTTCTTTTTTTTTTTTTTTTGGGGTTCCTTTTTTGTCTTCTTGGAAGTGTGGGTTAGATTGAAATTGACGCTTTTAGGGTTAAAGTTGGAAACTTTAGGGCCTCATTTCCCTCACGGATTCAAATTTTTAATAAATTTGAATTAATGTGAATTTTTTTTTAGAGTTTTTAACGTGGCAGAAAGTTAAATGCGTTAAATGTGATATTTTTTCAAAGGTTTTAACTCTTGAGTGAAATGAACAAGGTTAGGTTTAATCTTAATCCTAATTTGGAGAAATAGTTTGGGTTGCTTTACGTTGTTTCGTTAGGTAAAATTTGGTTTCGTTTGAAGTACATATATATATTTATAAATTTATATATATGGCCTCTTATATTGTCATAATAACTATGATGATATTTTCCTGTTGTTTTGAGGTGAATTAGGCAGTTAAATCAGGTGCTTGAATTGGAGTTAATTTGTCTTGTTCTGCTAAATTTTATGCTAAATTTTAGCTTTATTCTTTAGATGATGAATTTACTTTTCTAATCTAAACACTGTTGGTTGGGTTCACTTTAGTGGCTTTTTATGCAATTGGTCGAGGATTGAACTGGAATCGCAAAGAATCCATAGAAACTGTGTTTTCCACTGAAAGAATTGCCTAGTATTCTTGCAATGAAACTTTTTGTTAAAACGCTAAAAAATGAGTTCTTATAGTATTGTTGGAGATTCTGGAGATTGTGATTGAGTGCGTACGCCTTGATGAGCCACAGCGTATAACTTTTGCATCTTCTGCTTCCACACTAAATCATGACCTCATGGCAATGTATCAGGCGGTACTCACTTGGATTGGCATTGGCACCTATCTATTGAAATAAATTTTTTCTTAAGAGATTTGTGATACAGAAACTGTCCGAAGAGTCGATGGGTACTATGTCCATGTGAATGCTTGTGCCTTGTAGTCATAGGATGCGAATGACAGTCAGTTAGTCATGCATATTTAACAAAAGGGTTAACCAGATTTTTAGGCGTGTCTTGTTCGTAAGCACATGTACCAGTCGAAACTGTATTTCAAATGCATACAATGTTATTTCCTTTTGGTTCTTGTCATTACATGTTCAGCCCATCTGCTCGTACAGTAAAGGTACGATGATGCTGGATCATAATTACACCAATTTCCATGGTTTTGTAATTCCCTTTTTCTTTGTTGTTATCATTTTTTACGGGCATGGTTTTGCCATTTCCTGTAGCGAGTTACTAGTCACTCTGATGGCAACTTTAGTTTTTAACTCTAGCTTCTTGTAGACAAAGCAGAAATAAGAAGTCTACAAGAATTTTTTTGTATAACTTGAATCCCAGCCATTGAAATGAATATATACTGTGGTATTGCTGGGAAATTAGTGACCTGGTGATCACAAACAAATTACTAGTTGGAGTTGGTATGCATATGCGTGTACGTTACTACATTAGTTATTTGTGTACATCAGATTTATGTTTATAATATATTCAAAATAGGCAGTTTTTGTTTCTTTTCTCCCGCCTGCTTCAGCTAATAGGAAGCAAGTGGCTGGTTTCATTGTATGTGCTTTTGACCGATGGCTTAGGATGAACTTAAGGAATGCACCATGGTGCATGAATAGGAGACAATGAACAAAACCTGATTGATTGGTTACTTTATGGCATAGGAAAACTAGGAGTATTCTGTCTCTTTGGTAATTTTCTTGTGATCCTAAAATGTTCAATTCATTGAAAAGACATGCACATGGTAAACTGCATTTTAATATCTAATCTAACGTATTGTGAGCTTGTAATCAATGAACTTGTACAATTTCTTACACTCTTCCCCTTGATCACAGGATCTAGCACTTACGGTGAAGCAAGAAGCCCTGCCGGTCATCAATCGATGCAAGAACGGAGCCAGGAGATCATGGGTCCTTCAGGGACAAAGAGTACAGCCGAAAACAAATGCTCAACCTCCGGAAACAAGATGGAGAATCCATCTAAGAAGCCTAATTCTGGAGGAAACAAGGGGAGTGAAATTGGGATGAATGCCATGGAAGACATGCCTTGTGTTTTCACAAAAGGAGATGGTCCCAACGGCAGGAGAGTAGATGGAATACTGTATAGATATGGGAAAGGAGAAGAAGTGAGGATAATGTGTGTGTGCCATGGCAAGTTTCTCTCCCCTGCAGAGTTTGTCAAGCATGCAGGTGGGGGTGATGTGGATCACCCACTTAGACGTATAGTTATAAACCCTTCATCTACTGCCTTTTTGTCATAACTGTATATCACCCCTTCAAGATTGGGGCATTGTGAAATAGGTAACAGAAAAAGGAGGAGATTTTTTTTTTCCCATTTCCTTTCCTTCCTCTTCTTTTTCCTTTCTATTTTGGGAAGTCCTTGAGATGGAAGTTGTATGTAGTAGTAACTATTCAAATTTCTAAAGAGAGTTCGAAATGCATCTCTTCTAGAGGCACTTCCATTACTGATGTTGCTTTGTTCTCTCTCTCGCTTGCTTTCCTCACAATTTGGCAATTTCCCAAGCAGTTGAGTCTGAAAATGGTGCATCAGTATGATAAGTCTTCTTTTCGTTTTACCTATGTGTGGAGAAAACTCATGAGAAGATTGTGGTTGGAGCAGGGGAAGGCAGTGGAAGCTTGAGTTAGGTTGGGCTAGATGATGAGCTGTGAGTATAAATAGTTAGATAAGGCTAGGTTCAGATTATGTAATTTTTCTGCCATTAATTCAACAATTGAGCTTGAGATTCGACTCAGTGTGCATAATTCTGGTATTGTGTGTTTGAATTGCTCAGTTAATTTATATGAGCTTATCAATTGGTATCAGAGCATGCCTCTCCTCAGGCTCACGTTCTAGAAGGGGTGACCTGGGAATGGGCGACTTGAAAAGGCTAGAGTAGGCCATCCAGAGTGGGCCATCTAGAGTGGGTCACCGTGGACGTTGGTGTCAGAAGTGTTGTAGTATGTTAGGATCTTGATTGAGTCTCACATTGTTAAAGTATGAACTTAGCATGTGGGTTTATAACCATTTGAGCACCCTTTCTTTACAAGCTAGTTTTTGGGGATGAGTTCTATTAAAGGGTTATAACAATTGGTATCAGAGCCCTTTCCCGGGATGATGAGAAGAACGGATGATCGCGATAAGGATAGATCAGATGGGAGTAGGGAAGAGTTGTTGAGGAAAGTGGAATCGATGCGCGAGGATGTTGGGAAAATACCTTGATTGGAGCAAGGGTTGGAATTGCTGTTGACAAGGATGGATGAGTTGTTGAAATAGCAGGTTACCGCATATCGGGAGTCACCGAGGGGAAAATGGAATACCGGTTGAACAGTTAGCTCCGATAGCGGAGATGAGAGAGAGAGAGCGGCGGAATGGTGGGAGGGAGGAGCTCGCGCCGAATTTCAAACTCGGAGGGTGGAGATGCCGGTTTTCAACGGTGAGAATCCAGATGGATGGATCTTTAGGGCGGAGAGATTTTTCTCCACGAATAGATTGTCAGAGATGGACAAATTAGACGTGGCGGTGGTGAGCCTCGAAGGGGAAGCCCTAGCTTGGTTCCAGTGGGAAGATTGTAGGCGAGCATTCCGAGATTGGTCAGAAATGAAGCGGATGGTTCTGGAACGATTCCGTTCGACATAAGAAAGAACTCTTTGTGAGAAGTTCCTATCGCTACACCTGGAAACTACAGTGAAGGAGTACTGCCGGCAGTTCGAGACTTTAGCCGCGCCATTAACGGAGGTTTTAGAGCAAGTTTTGGAGAGTGCGTTCGTGAATGGATTGAAACCAGAGGTAAGAGCTAAGATCCGTATGTTGAAACCCAACGGTTTGGGCCGTATTATGGAGCTCGCCCAACGGGTGGAGGAGCGTAACCTACTGGTATGCGGGCCCAAGGCCCAATCGACCCCAGTTAATTCGTGGAATAGGGGAGGCTCGGTTATCTCTGGAGTTGGGTTGAGGAACAGTCAAACATTCGGTGGGGGACCAAAGCTAACCTATCCAGCTGTAACCACAGGGCGTACTTCTAGAGCCGCCGAAAAACTCAAAGAAACTTCCAGCAGAGCGATGCCGTTCATGAGACTCACCGACGCAAAACTTCAGCGAAGAGAGAGAATGGGTTGTGCTACCGTTGTGATGGAAAGTATTTCTTATCGTCCGGGAAGAAGAGGAAGGAGCAAGGGAGAAAGAAGATGGACTTGAGACAGAGACAGTAGATAGGAAGTGATTGAGCTGTCTCTTAACTCGGTGGTGAGGTTTACATCAAATAAACCCATGAAGCTTAAGGGGATGCTGTGTGGACGAGAGGTAATAATTTTGATTGATAGTGGTGCCACGCATAATTTCATTTCTATTGATTTAGTGAGAAAATTAGATTTTCCAGTGGACCGAACTTGTGATTATGGAGTGGTTATGGGGACGGGATTATCTGTTAAGGGCGAGGGAGTGTGTAGGGGTGTCATGGTTTCCCTACAGGAGATAGGGTTGTGGAGGATTTTTTACCTCTGGAGTTGGGGAGTTCGGAAATTTTTTTGGGTGTCCAGTGGCTGTAGACACTAGGGGGTTATGACGGTTAATTGGAAGAATTTATCCATGAAGTTCATAGTGGGAAACCGTTAGGTGACGTCGAAAGGGGATCCTAGTTTGAATAGGACTTCGGTGTCCTTAAAGGCCCAACATAGAGCGTTTAGTCATGAGGGGCAGGGATTGTGGCTTGAATGGAATAATCTGGAGTTGAGTACTTGGGAAAATAATTGGAAAGTACCTGAGGTGTTGGTGGAGGTGCTACACCGAAGATCTTCTGTGTTTGAGATGCCCGCAGAGTTACCTCCAGAGCGTGCGAAGGATCATGCGATAATGCTTAAGGTGGGGACTTCTCCGATTAATGTTTGTCCTTACCGTTACCCTCAAGTCCAGAAGGAGAAAATTGAGAAGTTGGTGGGAGAAATGCTCGCCACGGGAATTATCCGCGCTAGTGTAAGTCCTTATTCCAGCCTTGTCCTCTTGGTTAAGAAGAAAGATAGAGTTGACAATTTTGTGTTGATTACAGGGTTTTAAATAAGGAAACTGTTCCGGATCGTTTCCCTATTCCGATAATCCTATTCCGATAATCAATGAACTTCTTGATGAGCTTCATGAGGCAACAATTTTTTCCAAGATTGACCTTAAATCTAAATATCACCAGATTCGGGTCAAACCGAAGACGTGCCCAAAATCGCTTTCCGCACACATGAGGACATTACAAGTTTTTGGTGATGCCGTTCGGGTTTACAAATGATCCCACATCTTTCCAATCACTCATGAATGAGGTGTTGCGAGCATTCCTTCGAAAGTTTGTCTTAGTTTTCTTTGATGACATACTTGTCTACAATCGCACTTTGGAGGAACATGTCCACCATTTGGATCAGGTTTTGGGGGTTTTGCAGTAGCACCATTTGTTTGCAAATGCGAAGAAGTGTAGTTTTGGCCAGCATTCCTTGGAGTATTTGGGGCACATTGTATTAGGCAAGGGTGTGTCAGCGGATCCGGCTAAGATTGAGGCAATGCTAAATTGCCCAATCCCGACCTCGGTGCGTGATTTGCGGGATTTTTGGGATTGATAGGGTATTATCGTAAGTTTGTAGCGGGGTACAGTCACATCGCAGGACCCCTAACTAATTTGCTCCGGAAGGATGAGTTTCAGTGGACGGAGGAAGCTACACATGCCTTCGCTAGCTTGAAACATGCTATGACGACCGTGCGGTTTTAGCTCTTCCTGATTTCATGAAACCGTTTGTTTAGAAACTAATGCTTTGGGTGGTAGGAGCAGTTTTGATGCAGTGCCAACAACCTATTGCATATTTTAGCCAAGCCTTGTCCTTGCGGTCCTAAGGGAAAATAGTGTATGAGAGGGAATTAATGGCCATTGTTTTGGCGGTGCAAAAATGGCGGCCTTATTTGCTTGGCCGACACTTTGTGATTCGTACTGACCAGCGTAGCCTTAAGTATTTGCTGGAACAACGCCTTGTTAGCGTGGAGCACCAGAAGTGGCTTACGAAGTTGATGGGGTATGATTTTGAAATTCAATTCAAACTGGGGCAGGAGAATCGCGCTGCAGATGCTCTTTCCTGAATTGTTTACTTGCCCGGGTTGAGTGGCTTGTTGGTCTCTTCCATTGTGGACACACAAGAGTTGCAGCTCCATGTGTTACAGGACGAGAAGCTCAGCAGGATTATTATAGCGTTACAACTCCAATCCGACGTTTATCCTGGATTTTCCCTTGAGCAGGGGCGGGTGTTGTTTGAGGGTAAAATGGTAGTGCCCCGGGGCTCATCTTTCATCCCTAAACTACTTCATTCTTACCATGATGGGGTTCTTGGGGGCCATTCAGGTGTCCTTAGGACTTACCGACGTTTGGTTGCGGATTGGTTTTGGTTGGGAATGAAGAAGGATGTAATTGTGTATGTGGCCGCATGTGACGTCTACCAGCATTGCAAAGCTTCTACATTAGCACCTAGTGGCTTGTTACAACCTTTGCCCATTCCCGAACGATTGTGGGAGGACATTTTAATGGATTTTATTGAGGGATTGCCTCGTTCGGAGGGATTCGAAACTATTTTGGTAGTTGTTGATAGGCATAGCAAATATGGCCACTTCATCGCTTTAAAACATCCTTTCACGACTAAATTGGTAGCTAAGTGTTTCATATGAGAGGTTGTTCGTCTCCATGGAGTTCTGCGTACGATTGTGACCGATCGCGACCGAATATTTCTGAGTCATTTTTGGACCAAACTTCACAAGCATATGGGGACTACTCTTGCGCGCAACACTCGCTTACCATCCATAGACGGATGGTCAAATGGAGGTTGTTAATCATTGTGTCGAAACCTATTTGCGCTGCTTTACATCGGAAAGACCAGGCAAATGGCATAAGTGGTTAGCTAGGTCGGAATATTGGTACAATACCTCGTTTCATGCCACGGCTCGTACTACCCCATTCCAGGTGGTCTATGGACGAGTTCCCCCTCCGTTGCTGCGCTATGGTATTGGAATGTCTATGGTGGATTCGGTGGATTAGCAATTACAAGACAGGGATGCCATGTTGGACCGGCTTAAGTCGCATTTGCTTCGCGCTCAATAGCACATGAAGTCAGTGGCTGATGGAAAACGTCGGGAGGTGTAGTATGAGGTTGGAGATTTAGTGTACCTTAAGTTGCGTGCCTACCGGTAGGTGTCCTTGGTGTGTCGCTGTAATGAGAAGTTAATTCCACGTTTTATGGTCCTTTTGTTATCGCTGCCCGTGTTGGACCTGTGGCTTATCGACTTGTACTACCGGAGGAGGCTGCCATTCATCCGGTATTGCATGTTTCCCAGCTGCGCCAGGCGGTTGGCGATGGTCAAGCTGCGTCTACGATTCCATCTCAGTTGACTGGTTTGTTGGAGTTATGTGGCACCCCAGAGGCTTTACTGGGCGTGCGCCAGCGGGTGGTAGGGGATCATTCCGAGTATGAGGTGTTAATCCGTTATGAGCATCTTCTAGTGCATGATGCAACTTGGGAATCCTATGAGGCCATTGATCGCCAATTCCCTGATTTCCACCTTGAGGACAAGGTGCGTCTTTGGGGCGGGAGTAATGATAAGCCTCCTTTGCGTTTTACCTATGTGCAGAGGAAAACTCGTGGTGAAGATTATGGCAGGAGCAGGGGAAGGCAGTGGAGGCTCGAGTCAGGTTGGGCTGGATGATGAGCTGGCAAGTCATTAGTCGGTTAGTATAAATAGTTAGATAAGGCCTGGGAGGGGATTTAGTCATATTTTGGATTGTCTGAAACAAGTAGAGATTTGGGAGTGCAAGGGATCGCTCGAACACCCTCATACCTAGGTTCAGATTCTGTAATTTTTTGCCATTAATTCAACAATTGAGGTTGAGATTTGGCTCAGTGTGCATAGTTCTGATATTGTGTGTCTGAATTACTCAGTTAATTTCTACCAGCTCATCACAATAATTCTATAGTGCTATTTTACATTTTTTTAAAAAAGAAAAAATATGGATGACGTTTCTTATTTTCTAACTTAAAGCTATCAGTTCAGCTTGATGGGTATGTTTGTCGCCATTATTACTATTACTTCCCATTTACCGGGAAATAATCCTCCAAATAATTTGCATGGTAAGTGGTCCCAAAACTCTCACTCAAGATGTGATAGAACCGGATAACCAAGCACTGCCCTTCTTCTGTTTGGAATTATATTCCAATCGAAAAATGAATTGGGATATAATATATTATTAGTCCAAGTTTCAGAAAGTTTCCAAACACACGCACATAATAAAGTTATTACAAGATTACAAAATAGGACGGAGAGAATATACAAATTGCAAGGGTAATATATTCTACTTCTGGCAGGAAAACGGCTTACAAGGATAAAAGAAGACCAAAAAACTCTTCCCTTTTTGTACTTTCTATCCCTTAGGAGTACAAGTGCAATGTTCATTAACTACCTAATAAGAGGCTGAATTTTTTTCAGTCTCTGGACAACGTGCTTCATTGTGGGCCTGATGGAGAGAGTCTCATTTGTACAAGTAACAGCCAAGTGCAGCATCTCCACCAGATCATCATGCGGACCCACATCCCACAACCCAGCAGTGAAGACCTCCTTAGCACGACCCTGTTTCAGCAACATGCTTGCCCAAGAAACGATGTTGAAACCATCTCCATGTGAAGAAAATGATGGGTCCAACGGTTTCTTATCCGAGATCAGTTCGAGGAGCACAACGCCATAGCTATAGACGTCGGACTTGTCCGACACCCGACAGGTCATAGCGTATTCTGGAGCCAAATACCCAAAAGTTCCAGCAACACCAGTTGTGGCATGAGTTTCAGAAGTCCCCAGAAGCCTAGACAGTCCAAAGTCTGACAAATAAGCATTAAGGTTGATGTCCAACAATATGTTACTTGGCTTGACATCACGGTGTAGGACTCGTGGAACACACTGATCATGCAGATAAGCGAGGGCATGAGCTATATCCAGAGCAATCTTGTGAAGAATCTTCCAATCATTGGCTCTTGTCGAGCTTTCCTTGATGAAATTTTCCAAATTACCTCCAGGTAGATAATTGTATATGAGGAACATTTCGGTTTCACTGGCATGGTAACCTATCAAAGTTACAAGGTTGGGGTGTCTCACCCTCCCAAGAGTCTTGACCTCCGCATGGAATTGTTGAATTCCATGGAACCTTCCCACAGCAAGCCTCTTTACAGCTACTATGATTCCTGGATGGATTTCTGCCTTGTAAGTGGCCCCAAATCCTCCATTTCCGATGCAGTTGCTGGTGTTGAAATTCCCGGTTGCTCGAACAATACTCTCAAAAGTCAATGGCGCCCCAATGTTGCTGAAAACTGTAATTTCCCTTGGTTCCAGACCCTGTACCCTGGAATCTGGTATCCACTTCCTTGTATAAAAGAAGAGGACAATAAGAGCTAGAAGAACTAGCACTATGGCTGATGCAGATGCTATGGACGCAATTTCAATCGAGTTTAAACCACTGTTTCCAGAACTACTAGCAATTTCTGATTGAGAAGTTTGCGAGCTCCAATTTATATCTTGCTGATTCAAAGATCTCACTGCTAGGGAGGTTAGACCACATGGAGACTGGGAAGGCTTCCCTTGGACACTGCTACAGTTCATCACATTGTTGTTCAACAGGACCCGAGATACCTTAGATGTCGATAGTGATCTCAAATTGGTCAATCCTGAAAGAATTTTCCCGTGAAGACTGTTGTTGTTAAGCAGAACAGTTAAATTTCTTGAGTTCACAAGACCTTTCGGAATTTCCCCAGAGAGAGAGTTTGAGGACAGATCCAACACTTTGAGGGATTGAAACCATCCAAAACTATGAGGTATTGGACCAGTGAGGCTGTTATGAGCCAGGGAAAGATACTTTAGGTGCCTCAAACGACTCATGTCCGGTGGAATTTTACCATGCAACTTGTTCCGACTTAAGTCCAGAAGGACTAGAGATGTCAAATCGCCAAGACTTTGGGGCATTGACCCTGATATTTCATTGCCAGACACATCCAAGGATAAAAGAGATCTGCATATGACGCTAATCTTCACAGGAATATGACCAGAGAATCTGTTGTTACTGAAATTTAGAACCAATCCATTTAACCCATTACATTTTCCAAATAATCTTTCAGGAAATGATCCAGCGAGCTTGTTTCCACCAGCAAGAAAAGCATAAATCATTCGGTTGCTCAATAGTGGAGCTGGAAGGCTTTGGATTGGACCTGAGAAGTTGTTACCGCTTAAATTGTGGATCACAATGAAACCAGTGCTGGAAAATGGCAAACTGGTCTCCACACGACGAGATTGACAAGTAAAGAACAACTTATACGGAAATGATGGGTCGTCGAATTTAGTGAGATCTGAATTCATGGGCACATTAGCACACATCCTGCTCTTAAATCTTGGGATGAGTCCTGACAAGAGATTTCCACTCACATTAAATACACTCATGCAAGGAACTGGAAGCTTCTCACTAAGCTCCCCAGTCAGCTGATTTGAGCTCAAATCGAGATAATGCAGTTTCTTGCATCTCTCAAAGACTCCAAACACTTCTCCTTTGAAAAGGTTCTGACCCAAGTTCACCATTTCCAAGTTCTCACAACCACCCCAGTTGCTAGGAAGCTTTCCCTCCAGACTTGCTTTAGGAGCCCAAACTATTCTCAGCTTCGGAAGAGTCGTGATCTCCTCTGGAATAGGGCCTTCAAAATGATTGTGATAATTCTCTGCACTGTGAGATAATTCGAACCAAAGAACCTCCATTGAGAGCACAAAAACTGACAGGTTAACACACTGCCCAAGCTCAGTGGGGATTCGACCACCAAGGCTATTTCTAGAGACATCTAGAACTTCAAGCATCTGAAGTCCACCAAGCTCACGAGGGATGTTACCGTTTAGCATGTTTGAAAACAACAAAAGTGTCTGAAGCCGTCTGCACTTACCCAAACTACCTGGAATTCTACCTTCTAGAAAATTCCCCGACAGATCGAGATGTTCAAGATTCTCACAGCCACTTCCAAATTCTTCCGGAACCGATCCAGTTAGCCTATTCCGAGACAAATAAAGACCCTTCAACCTGGAAAAACCACCGAGAAACTCAGGAATTGTGCCATTCAGTGAATTCCCAGCCAAATTCAAGACCTCTAAATCTCCACATTCTGACAGCGAAACGGGAATCTCCCCATCAATCCTATTTAACCCGAGATTCAAAATCCTCAACCATTTCAAACCACTAAACTGACTCGGCAACTTCCCGGTGAGCGAATTTCCTTCGAGATCAAGCACTCTCAGCTTCTCAAGACCCCAAATTTCCCAAGGAATCTCACCACTCAGGTCATGATAAGCAAGAGACAAAACCCTAAGCTCAGTCAGTTTCCCGATCGACGGCGAAATTCCCCCTCTCAAACTCAATCTCCCCTCCCTATTCGCACTTCTCCTCCATCTAATTCCAAACCCGTAAAACGGAAACCGAAAGCGCGAAGAAGACTGCGAACAAGAAAGAGGTCGGAAATTACCTGGCTTTTCGCCATCAGAGGCCGATATTCTCAGAGAGATAACTCTGGAATTGGAGTCGCATGAGACGCCGAACCATGAACAGTGGTGGAGATCCGAAGAGTTCCTCCAGCTCGAGAGTAGCCAGCTAGGATCCGCAAACGATGATTTGAGCTCCAGCAAAGCTAATTTCTCCGACGATTCGCCGGAAACCGACACGCAAAAAAAGCTGAAGATGAAGAAGAAGACGTCGAACGAAGTCAAGGTTTTACCAAACGTACGATGGCATTTCATCTTTCTTCCAAAACTCCAAGCTCGGGCTCAAGCTCAAGCTCAAGCTTTCTCTCCTCTTTCTCTTTCCCTTTCTCTCTCTTCTTTTGGTTCTGGTTTTTTTTCTTCTTTTTGTTAAGAATTCCTGATCTTTTTGGCTTTTCTTATTTCTTGTGGAAAATTCATTCCACTTTTTTGTTTGTCGGGGAAAAAAAAAAAAAAAAAAGAAGAAGAAGAAGAAGCAATAATGCAGCAATGGCTGAGATTGGGCGTTGGTGTTTTGAAAATATGTGCATGGGTCCCACTTTGTGGACTTTTGAGATGCAGTGTGGGGACCACTTGCCGGTCAATCAATGCATCACTTCGTCAAAGACGTGGCGGTCATTGGTTGGGGTTGGACTACTGTTTATTACTTTGCGTTTGCCTTTGTTTGTCAACGTAGACCATGTTTTCCTCGATTTTACGAGCTATCCACAACCACAAGTCAGTTCCGCGTTGTGATGCTGACGAGAATCTCTTTATTTTTTTTTTTTTTTTATAAAATTTTTACTTTTTCCCTCAAATCTTGTTGGTGCATTCACCACGGAGATTTTTTTTTTCACCTACCAGAATTGTGTCTAATGGTTGAATTAGTTTTTTTAATAAAAAAATATTTTTAACAATTTAATGTGCAATAAGAGTAATTTTTGTTATTACATGTTATAAATTTTTAATACGGTTATGCATATTTTTAAAGTTAAATGATTAATTTAAAAATTAAAAATAATAATTTTTACCATGTAACAAAATAATTTCTACTGTTAAAAAGATTAATTTAAGGGTTAAAAATAATAATTTTTATCATGTAATAAAATAACTCTTCTACCGTAAAGATTTGAGAAATGCTTTGTATTTTAGAACCGTCAATATCAAAAGAGTGCCTTAATATATATTTTTTTTCCGCATATATATATATATATATTGCATTTCCAATATGACAAAATTTTATATTATATTTTTTCCAAAATGTTAGAGAAAATTCCATAAATGTCTATTTTTCAAAGAAACATTGCATCGAGTGCAATATGACAAAATTTCTTAGAAATTTCATGAAAATATCAAAATAATAAGTTGTTTAATATTTATTTTAATTATTTTTTAAAAATATTTATTTTTGAATACTTTTCAAATTCATATATATTTATTTTCCCAACAATTTTTATCCTTTCACGTAATATATAGAAGACAAGATAGAATCGTTCTTGTTTTTCAATTATTTTACTTACTTAATTCGTAATATATGTTCGTCTACCGTGATAAATTCTTACCATGCATACTTATATTTTAAAAATTCTGCATATCAAGATAAAATTTGGTGCGTTTCGTAAATTTACGTCCAATGACAAAGTACCAATATTTTCATCCTTGGACTTTATTATTTTTTATTTTAAATCCTTGGACTTCACACATAACATTCATTGCCGAGTTGGTAGTTAAGAACATGTCATGTTTGTCATCAATTATGATGAATTAAGAAATGGTAGATTTTCTCGACACGATACCTACGGCATAATTATAGAATTGTATTGTGTGATACAAAATTATATGATTCCAACTAATTTAGTATTAAAGAAATGACATCCAGGGATTTACATGGGGGTTGTACCATGTGAGTGAGGAATTCCAAGATCATATAACAAATCATATGTGATATATGGAATCTATTTAAATGGATTTAACAAAAATTCAAAATTTTTTTTTTTTTTTTTTAATGGTGCACGACGTAACATTTATATAAGAACTGTGTAAATTGCATTTATGCATCCTAAACTATCGCCATTTGCATGTTACACTTAAACTTATAATTTTGACATTTAAAACCCTAAATTTTAGGGTTCTTGACAATAGAGTCAAGTCAATAGATGACATTAGTTAATAGACGACAATCAAAGTTCAAAAAATGTTCAAAGACCAACTTGTCAATTAACTAAAAGTTTAGAGTGCATTGGACAATTTCTATCTACTAATTGACATTCATTAGTTATTGAACTACAATTGCAATAAATTTTAAAATTTAGAAGTATTATTTACCAAAATTGAAACTTGAGGATCCAAGTTGCCAACCACGAAATTCAAGATGCAACAATGCAATTAACTCCAAGAAATTTTACTTATAAAAAAAAAAAAAAAAAAAAAAGTGAACGGAGAGACTCTTTAGGGACTTGGACGCATACCAAGAACCCTGTACCAGCCAAGTTTTATCGGCAAAATCAGAACCAAATCTTTTGGAGGAAAAGAAAATTATTAGTGAATGATCAATTTTAGCTTTGTTTATGTTGCACTCTGCTCATTGCCATTGCCAGATCAAGTCAATCTCTTGATAACCAATATTTGTTTCCCTGTGAAATTTGTTACCCAAATTCCAGGGAGTCTGGGAGTAATTGTCTTTAAACAAACATTTTTGTTGACGCATTATTATATCCTTATCTTTCATTCGGCACAATAAATAATCAATCGGTTATTACAACAATGCCCCATAAGGCCAAGCGTCCTTATAATGCCCCAAAAACAAAGGAAAAAAATGAGAATAATTTAAAGCACAAAGAATTATAATAATCTCTCTATTTTCTATTCCTGTCTCTGCTGGCACACAACCATTGCCTTGGGGTCTCAAGATCATCACCTGTGACCGTTGGTATGTGCCAGCGACCATCCTCGGATTCCTGCAGTTACATCAACCAAATTCATGGATCATCATTCTCTGTTTTGAAACCCGTCTACAAAGCAGAAAGGGCATGTGTACTCTAGACAATACACGGACAGAACAAAATAACTAGATAGCAGCTTATTGAAATCTAACCTGAATTACAATTGAATAAGGAGGTGGCATGTGAAGGCTAGGCCCCTTCGTTGAGACCGATAGCCGAACCTGCAAATGGTGGCCAAATACATGAGTCATAAGTGTTGCAATTTTGTACGCTTCTTTCCAATCATCAGTAAAACCTGGTCATTATTCACCCCTTTTTCTTGCATCATTAGTGGTACAGGCAAGTTCTAAGAGTAGAAAACTTTTTAATTCCAGAGATAAGAAAGGGAGGCCCTAACATGATGCAGCTCACGTTCAACGGGTACTAGTAATTTATAAAGGGAACTAAAAGCCATTGTTATTAAAGACATATTGATATTACTTAATATGTAGCCTAATAACAAGCCATATACGACTCCAGTGCATCTTATAAATGGAATATCAATCCTTTAATCAAATGTTTCATGGGGAAAATTTCCATCAAATCTAGTTGAAAAGGATAATACCTGATGTTTTTCCTTCCATCTTGGGAAAAAGCTAGTACCTAACAATTGGAATAAGTGGTCCCTCATTTCATCATTTGTAACTAGTAGACAATTACAACTAACAGCAGCATATAACCAGTACCTGTTAGTGACATAGGAGCAAAGTTATGACGCAAATTAGAAACCAACACATGATGAAAGGACACTTCTAATTGTTTAAATTAAAACTTAAAAAAGAATTTACCGTTCCCGCAGCACATTACATTAAAGGAAGAGAAAAGGAAGGGAAAAGAAAAGAAAGGATAAGCAGCAAGCAATTAAAAAAAAAAAAAAAAAAAAAAAAAAGATGATGTACGATTAGGTACTCGAATGCGTTACATTACATGTCAACGAATGCAAACTTACCAATCATCATTTGAACCTCCAGGCGTAGCATACAATGCACCAGCCCTTTTCCAAGTCTCTAACAATTGCTTGTTCTTCGGATTCTGGGCAGGACCACCAGTTACACGATTTTTGTGCAATATAACAAGTGGCAATCTCTTTGATGGACTCATTTCACGCAGTTGATTCAAAACAGATTTAAGCTACAAAAAATAACAAAGAACTATTAAATGGCCAGAAAAATAAGGGAAAATTATTAAAACTCGCCAAAGTTACCCTCTTACCTGGAAGAAGTTGAAATGATGTTGATTTACCAGGCCCACGTTGGCACCATCTATGACTGCATCAAATGGACCATGGCGCTGGAGCCACTCCTGAATGAGTTCAACAGCTTCAAATCAATCATCATATCGCTGAAAAACATTATGTATCACTTGCCTGAAGCATAAAGAAGCAGGAAGTATTGGCAAGAGACTGATCCAACGAGAACATTGTGAACACTCAAATAATTACATTAGCAAGAACTTGACAATGAGAAAAATATATACAGCTACTGCTTTTTATGCATGAATTTTCTCGCAAATTTACTTACTTTCTATAAACTGATTTGGTCATTTATCAAGAAAAACACAAGTCAATTTGGCATCAAATCCACACGACAAAACTACATACATTTCTGAGACAGCAAATTCAGCGTTTCGCTAGAATACAGAGAAGGATTTTGCTATAAATTCATAACAAATTGCTGTGCTTATCAAGTTCCCCAAACAAATTCAGCATCATAGCTACCCAAGCAAATAAGTCAATCAATGCCATCCATCAAAAACAAAGCTTGCATTAAAATTCTCCAAATTTCACGTGCATCGTGAACAAAATCTCAAAAAGTGGGAAGACAACAAACAACAAGAGACAGGATTCAAACCTGGAATCGAACAAAATCAGCTCTAACTTCTCTTTTGGAAGCCAAGCTAGCCAATGAACTTGCGAAATTCTCCGTCTCTTTTGGATCAATATCAATGCACACGAGCTTCTCATTGCAAGATTGACAAACCCCGTTTTCATCCATCTGAGTCCTTACCACCCTCCACTTCCCAGTCCCCAGCCACCCTTGCCCATGCCACCCTCCACCACCACTCACAACTCCTTCCCTCACTTTCTTCACATTCCAACACTCCTTCCCCTCTCTCACCGCCTCTTCGGACCCGAACCACTCCTCGACAATCCCCACAGTCGACTCCGAGACCTGCCTCACCGAGGCTCGCAACCTGTGCAGCATCTCGTAAACCTTGTCTCCCTTCTTCGCCTCCGCGCTGAGCTTCAGCAATGCTGAGAGCTCTGGCTCTTCCGCCTCAACACCGGATTCAAACATATGACCGTCAACTTCGTACGCTCTCTCGGCCTCCCCTTTCTTACAGAAACCAAACAATGCCGGCGCATAGGACCTCAATTTCGGAGGAATTCCAAAGCTCTTCATCCGCTTCACCAATTCGAAGGCCTTCTCGGGGTCTTCCACCTTCGCGGCCAGCCTCGCGGCGCTCGTGAACGTGGCCTCGTTTGGCTCGACCTTGTCCATCACCATTTGATGAAATATCTCAAAACCTCTCTTTAGGCCTAAACTCAAACCATCCTCGTCTCCGCCATTGGACTCCCCTGAAGAACACAGATATAGGAGGACGTTGTAGTGGTGCTGGCTAAGAGGGACTCCAATGCTGCGAGCCTCGTCGTAGAGCCGAAGCGCTTCGGAGACATCGCCGTGCTTCGAGCACATGTCGAGCTTGTGCCGGAGCACTCCCTCCGGAGATTCTCTCCAGGCCTTCCTCTTCATTTTCGCCGTAAGAGGAGTGTCCGAAAACGGCGACGGCGGCGCTTCGCGAGGCGAGGCCAGAGTGCAGAAGCTGCTGGCTTTCTCCGTCGAGCAGTGACGGAGGGAAATGTCGAACGAGGAAGTGTGGTAGCAGAGAACGGGACAGAAATGGCGGATGCGACTTCGGCGGTAGATCAATGGCAGGGGGATTTTGACGAAGAGCGATAAGAGAGGTGAGGCTTTGGCCAGAGTTGGCAGGAGATGGGTTTGATATAACGCTACCATTGTTGTCCGATATCATTGAATTTGTTCCTCCAAAATTGGGTTTTGGAATTACGAACTTTCATCCATGGCTTCTTCGTCTTCCCCAACCTCTCTGAAAAAATAGTTCTTCAAAAGCTAAAGCCCTAGTTTGCGCCGAGAATCGAAGAAGGAAGGCGCAAATGGCTCTCGAGTTTCGACCACGAAAATGAAGGGAGATAATGTTTCCGTAACGACGTCGTATCTTCATTTTTGTCTTTTTGCGATTGTGCAATTAATATGAAAATTATCATAGAATTTTTATGATAGTTTTTTCCGATTATTATTCCCTTATAAATATTAGTTCATTCATCATTGTTTGAATAATATTAAAATGGCATTTTATGTATCATTAAAAAATTTGTCAACTGCATTTCTTGTTTTTTTGACAAATAGAAATATGTAATTGTAGAAAATTCCATTCAAAAAATTAATTTTAGAAAATAAAAAAGGCAAAACAACGACACATTCTAGAAATATAAACCTAGTGGAAAAAGAAAAACATTTCTCCTACTACATTATATATTTTGTTCAAAAAGCAGAATCTTAACGAATTGAAAAGAACACGTAATGTCAGTTTTTAACCATCAAAACATATCAAATTCTATGAAATTATTCTAATTTCTTCTGTCGGGTATAAATTAGAGTAATTTAACGGCTAAAAACTTATGTGATTTTTATTTCATATCCTAAAACAATTTATTTTTAATGCACATGGATCTTGGCACAACATAATTTTCTTTAATAGTTGGAAAAAAGTACCTTAACAATTCTCGAAAAACATAACACAACCCCTTTCAATTAGATTTTTGTATGGTGTACATGTTTTTATACATGCATCTTCTTTTGCGGGGAAAAAACCAATATCTTGGTGCATTGGTTAAATAATCAACATATACAAGATCGAACTGTTTTTTTAACCGTTAAATGTTAATGTTGGGAAACAAGACCCTCTCAAATTGAGCATCAATTTTTAATACAAAAATCAATGAATGCTTTATTCATGAGTATACCCATCCTTACACGTAGAGACATATGAATGCTTTTGTTCTTCCGGATATGAATTTTTAGTTTGTCAAAGGATGTAATGTAGTGAAAAAACAGTCCTAATTCAAATATCCCAAGACTCTCTCAACTCTCTTGGAGAAAGCACTCTATGTCAATCTACTTCCTCTTGAAACGAGCTGATCAACAGCCAAGAAATAACATCCCACCATAAAAAACGATGCAACCCCACAACGAGCCATCCGCAACCAAATGCCGTTGAACATGACGTTCCTGTCAGCGGGATGAATCCCGGTAAATCTCTCAAACCTACTCCCTGGTCGTTTCCATTTGAGAAGCTTCCTCTCCAAGGAGACAAACTAGAAAAAACATAAAGACCCCAATAACATAGTCAATATTACACTAATCACATGATAACACAAGATAAAACTTTCCTACAAGTTCTCTGTAGTTCAAACCAGAAGGCTTGACAGAGTAAACAAAGTAAGCATGACAATCTTGTCATAATACACATGATAACATTGATAAATAGCTAATGATTTCAATTTGATGCAAATGTTAGGAAGTTCTATTACGAAGCACGAAAAATTAGTTGTCAGCTATTCATACAGAGCTAAAGGTAAAGTTGAATTCTCTTTAAGAAATGAATTAACGAAAGGAATAAAAGAGGCACCTTGGGCAGCACAGTACATAATGAACGACACTTTGCAGTGTCAAAAAAATGAGAAACAGCGCCGGCTACTGAACCAGAAAATCCTGCTGCAAGGCTGACAGCTAAAGGAGAGACGGGACCCACATCCTCGTTCACACTGCGAGCGACAAACCCACTTCAATAGAAAAACATGACACTTGAACTGAAAGAAGTTATTCTACAGGCGCAACCAATGAGGACTAAGATAAAGCACTAGATAAATATGCATGAGAAACCAGAAAGGAAAAGGGAAAAAAAGACGATTTAAAATTTTTTTTTAAATCTGAAAAAAGACAATATAATTTAATAATCCACATATATAGGATACAGAGGAATGCAAGCTTAAGACTTTCAAACAAATAGGGAGTCCAATTAATTGAAATATGAAACAATGAAGACCGCTTTCTTGAACAATACCAGAAACTAGAGCATAATTCTACATAGCCAATCAGTTTTCAAACAACAATAAGAAATCAATATTCAGAACCTGGGTATTGGATCCATCCCAACTGCCTTCCAGTCCAGCATTGCTTGGTGTAGGAATTGCCAAGTCGAAAAGAAGATACCACCATAAACAGAATCCCGTACAAGTCCTGGCCTTAAACCTCTCCACATTGCACTCCATCCTTCCAAAGAGAGAATCTCAGATGGCCTCCTAACGTCACAGACCGAAGGTGGACTCCCAGACCCCGTCATCATCCATGGATACCCTTGCAAAGCACCCGTCATGTTTGGATGTTTGTTAGTTAGTGTCGATAAAAGGCCAACAGCATAATTTAATGCCTTCTTGTCTGGACCATATCCACGCAGCAACTTTTCAATAACTGGCGCAATGACTCGCTTTTTTGTCATGGAGAAATGGCTTGGAACACGAGAAGCAGACGTCACCTGTGCACGGAGTTTTAGAAGTTCAAAAGGAGAGCTTATTAGCGATTCTGCCGCTCCAGCTACCATTCCTGCCATAAGGGCCTCCGATGAATATACATAATTGTGTTGCCGACCATCTGGCAAATAAATATTTGAAAAAGAAAAGGAGTGAAAAGTCATAAATAAGCATCTATCTATCACATAAAAAATTAATAATTGTCAGTTTACGTCGCCATTTTTGTAAAACTATATGTTTGCATAAAAACTTTATTTTTCCCCTTTTATTGCTCACTTTTCTCAATCAATTATATTTTCTTTTGATTCACAAGAGCTCCAAGTTTGTATTAGAGTTCCAAAATTTATTTAGTTGTGGAAAAATGAAGAAAACTCCAATTCTTTCAACAAAAGTCAAAATCATTTGGACAAATTCCTATAAAACAAAAAGGAGATTAGGGTACAGATTTTTCTGGACTGTTCTGGTGCCAACGCCCTAGATACCATGATCTTGAAAAAACAGAGTTTTGACCTATTCTCAAGTTCTAAATACGAAGACAGATCCCGCGCATGTGACATTGTAAGTAGATCAGCAGTAAGTAAACGGCCAATTATGAGTTGACGAAAAATTGCTTTAAGAAGTAACAGAAAAGAAGAAAAACCTTTATAAAAGGCCGTCACGATTTCATAGGTTCCAAAGCGAGCTCCCACGCCTAAAATTCTTCCAAATGCAAACCAACCAAAACCACTGAACAAACCTACAAACATTCATCATTGAGAAAATATGTCAAGTCCAAACATTTATTTTAAACAAAGCATAAGGAAGAACAAGAAAAACAAACACACACAAACAAGCAGAAGTTTGTGTGTGTATTTGAGTAACAGAATATCACGGTGAGAAAGACAATTACTGATTAAAGAAAAGACTAGGTATTTGAATTCACTCATAAATCTTAAATCATAGTACACTTCTTGCAGAAATTAAGCCTCTGTTTGTTTCAACCATCCGAATTGTTGTTTAGGATTCAAATCGTAGTTCAAGATTCAAATTGATGTTTATTAGATGACAATTCAAGGATTATTCAAACCATTAACAATGGTTCAAACCTTTAGATTTTAGAATTCACCACCCCCTAAATTCTAACAATCCTAATTGTTTTCTACACTGAAAACCTTATTCTACTTTTTCTCTCTCTTCAATTTCAAGCTTAAAAATGTCATAACTTATTTGTATTAATTCCGATTGAGATGATTTTTTTAATGTGTTCATAATGAAGAGAGGAACAAATCCCCATCCATATTGCATATTTTTTGATCATTTATAATGATATTTTACAAGATTTGTTACAAAACTCTAATGACAATTTTCAACACTTTATCAAACATAGTTCAGATTTTATTCTCAATTCAAATGACAATTTATTTGCATATCTAAACATCGGTTTGATTCACAATTCAACGCATAACAATTCAAATCACCACAACTCAAACTAAATCAACATTTGAATTGTTAAACCAAACAAGTCCTAAAACATTAAATAGGTATACTTTTTCACATGATAAAAGCAACAATTTTTTTTTTTTTTTTTTCAAATAACGGTAAGCAGCTCATGAAATTCACAAAATTCGTCGAGTCAATGAACATTGGGAAGAAAAAAAAAACAGAAAAGACATGAATTAAAAGAGTTTAACTGGAAATACCTGAATATCCTGATATATATCGGACTCTTTCTAAAGCCTGAGTGGCCGTCAATTGTTTGCTAGAACCAGAACAAACCTGTTTTTGAATTCACAGGTTAGATTTGAAGCAGAAATGAGAAAACCATAGTGTTCTTTGTAAGCAAATCAATAAGGAAATTCACCAGCAAACATGAAAGACTAAAAAACAAAGTTGGAAAACAAACCTGAACAAGAACTTTGATAGTATCAAGAGGGTAAGTTACGGCAGTCCCGAATGTCACCGACCCAGCGGCGGCAATTGTATGAATTGCATAGATTTTATTCTTCCATAATTCATCCATCTGAAATAAATCAAATATGTTTAATAAAAAAAAAAAAAAAGATATCAGCTCCATAATTTTCTATATACCATAACATTAAAATTCAATGGTTCTCCCTCAAAAAAAAAAAAAAAAAAAAAAAAAAAAAAAAAAAAGATTGGGCGGATCTCTATAACTTCAACATGATTTTGATTGCAAGTACCTGAGAATTCTCAGCTACAAATGCCTTAAATGGCTGTGCATACCAGTCAGATTAATATAACAGCTGAAATATTATTCGTCACAATTTCACATCTTTACAAGGCTAAAAATAAAAAAAAAAATCAACTCGAAGATCCAAAAGACATAACAAAAGACAAATATAGCGATATATATATATATATATATATATATATATAAGCAACATATAACACTCAAGTCTCAACACAAAAAGCAATGAAGTCCAGAGTTTTCGTTATAATAGTCTCTTTGAGACATTTTCTCGAACGCGTGGTTTGCTTCACAAAAGCAGGAAGCCGTGTATAAAACAGGAAGAACCGAGTAACCAAATGAAAAAAAAAAAAAAAAAAAAAAAAAAAAAGAGTTTCTAAGGATTCAAACAAGATGACACTTTAGCAGTTTACTAGGAAAAACATTGGCAAAATTTTAACAGTATCACAGCTAACAACAGCAACATTCGGTTTTTAACCGATTTCCAATTCTCAATTTCCATGATGCAGTTCTCAGCGAGAAACCTCGTAAATCGCAAAAAAAAAAAAAAGAGAGAGAGAGAAAGGAACGAGTGTGCGAAACCTGGTATGCACTTACTGATTGAAAAACGATCACGGTGCCCCCTTATAGGTTAAAAGACGGTGGATGTTGTCTTAAAAGTTAAAACCAAAGCAGAGATCATCTTAACAAACGACAGGATATGAGAAAACGACTTTCTTTATTATTTTATTTTTGAAGGAACGACTTTTTATTATTTGAGAGAACCAAAAATCTGAAACTAACGACGTATTGAGTGGAAAAAAAGCGTCGTCTAGAAAATTTTTAAAAAAATAAACGACATAATATCATGTAAACGACAACTAATATTTAATACCATATTGTATGCAGAAAAACACTAGTCTCTTAATACCTTGATTTGCACTTTTTTTCTTTGTATAATTTATCTTCATCTTATTTTCCTAGTAAAATATTTTAAAAAAAAATTTCCTTCTTCATCCCTCTTTTTCCCATTCTGTGTAATCAAAATTCAATAATGCATTTTTATTTTCCTTTAATAAATAAATAAATAAATAAATAAATAATAATGATAACAAGTATTTGCGTTATTTTCTAATATATCCGTGTCTTAAAACAGATTATTAAAGCAACCTTCGTTATTTCAGCGAATGTATCAAATGGAGCTCCAACAAATCCATGATGCTTCTGTTGGAAAAATGGCTTGTTAAGCCATGTTAAAAGGTCCATATTAGAATAGAATCCAATTGGTTTTTGAAATGGATCTTAATAGATTTGCATTTTTCATTATGAGGAGATCGAAATTGAATATTCACATGCTCAAAATGGATATTGAGGTGATGAAAAATTGATGCTCTAAGTATACCACTTGAAATGATTAAGTTAGTTTAAAAAATTACAAAATCTCACATTGGCTAGAAATGAAGCTTTGTTGGTGTATATAAGTGATTGCACTTTGAAGCCTAAGTAAACATGTATGCTTGAGAGACTATCTCACGCGTAGGGGAGGTGCAGATCACAGGCTGGTGGGTTAAGGGTCCAATGTATGCAGACCGAAAAGCCCACTCTCTGCGGGCTTTGTCTTGCAATATTTTTTTTTTTATTTTTTCCAACTTAAATCCGAAACTGCTGCATGAGGCTGCATTAGTGCATGATTAATTCTGCATTAGTGTAGGGTGTAAAAAACTACAACATTAACCATCATTATTGCTTGGTTTAATCTTGATTTGATGAATTAACCTCTAAATCTGGACATAATTTGGAGTAGGTGCATCTAGAATTTTTAGAGGTTGTAATCTCTAAATTGAATCACCATTAAGCCATGAATAAATTGGCTTTATTCACCATTGTAACATCCCCTGCAACAGCCTATGTAAGGGAGTCTCTCCAGCCATTTGCTAACACCAACACAGAATACTCTTCTCCACACTTTCTCAATTTCTTTGAGTTCTTTTGCAGTCTTTGTGGTTCAATTTTGGTGATAGAGGAAATGTGTAGTTCTAGTTCGCTGAGACATTTCTAAAAGTGCATCGCTCTGCCATCATTGTCATTGTATCATGAGAGACGGACGTCCAACATTACCTCAAAGCACTCTCCGGAGGGGGCAAATTTGTTTTAAAAAAGCGTGATTCACGTGTCTCGACATCATCTGTTCTATTTGGTTTTTGAGTTTGGTAGAAAGTTGAATTTGCGTTGTAACAATTTCAATATTTTATTCTTGCAATAAGTTGTTATATATTGTTTTTTTTGTATTATCCATATTATTGCTAATAGCTTCCCTCATAGTTTGTTGCAAAATTAACCTTTTCAAAATAAATGAAAACTTGATAGCAATCTAATTGAATTAATTTATCAGAAAATAAAAGACAAATTTACAGCTGCAACAAGGTGAAAAAGCAGCGTCATATATCTGCTAATTCTTCCACAAATTCGTCCAAAACATCATATGGCATCATCCAATATTCAACCCTTGGCATTTTTCTTTGTACATGATCACTTATGAACTATTTGCATTTTGTAAAACCAATCCCGACGTCATTATTTTTCTCATTGGTAAACAACTATAGTACCTAAAAGAGGATTGATTTCTTATATATGGGTAGAAATGGAAGCTTAAGATATCTTAAGGAACTGAATTTGTCAACAACAGAAACAACGACAATGGCAGCAATGGCGACACCAAGAACAACCCCAAGACCATGAGCACCAAGACAAGCAAGGAAACCAATTGTAGGCAGTAGTTGATTTTGAAGCCTTTTTTGCAGCTAGTACCACCTCGGAATGCAACTTCTCATTCTCCGGCCACATAGATTCACTTTTCAACACTCCTTGCAAACTGTGGGACAAAGAAAAAAAAAGGATTAAGTCAATCTATGTGTAAAGTTTGCACCAATTATGTAGCATTAACAACATGGAAAACACTTACTAGCTAAAAAAAAAAAACTAAAGAAATGGTGAAAAGACCTACAATAGTGATTGTCAGTTAAAAAAAAAAATTCTAGCATGGTAACTAACGCTGGATGTATGGTTAGTACAGTTAGAGAGAGAGAGAGAGAGAGAGAGAGAGAGAGAGAGAGAGAGAGGCGTACGCAGGAGGGGAACGACAAGACTTTCGTTTTTTGCCACAGTTCCAATCATAGCAGAACCCGCAGCTACAATTGGGACAGTGGCAGAATGGCCATGCAAAGTATGTAAAGTGGCAGCTTGGCCGTCTAATTGAGCAGCAGAACGCCCAGCTACAATTAGAACAGTAGCAAGATGGCCATGCACACTTCTTCTTTTTCTTTCTGCAATAGACAAAGGGGTATATTCCTCACGGCCAAGTTTTGGATTTTAGGGAAATTCGATACAAAGAATCATACACATATATTGTGCATCTATACATTTATGTAAGCAGTTGTAGAAATGTTTGTTAGTTGTTACATCCTCCATGATATGCACGCAAAACAAAAAAAATGTTAAATTATTCTTTAGAAAAAAAAAAAATGAAGTGAACAAAATAGTACAAAAGCAAACTCTTTAATATTGTTGGTTTGACAAATATTTAGGTGCAAATCTACATTCATATGTGGGAGTAGAACATGTTTATAAGAATATAGGCCTTGTTTGGAGCATGCATTCAAACTCAAACCATAATCTTACTACAGTGTTTTCTCATAAAAAAATTAAATAAAAAAAATTCCCTCCAATAGTTCTTTTACAAAGAATTTGAATCAAAACTTAAATCTTGATTCAAATGCACTTCCTAAACGAGCCCATAATGTCTTCATATGTAAATCAAACCGTCATATTATTTATATAGGAAAAGGGCATCTTGCATGATGGAGACTTACATTGGAAAGGCGAAAGAGCGCGCACTGGTTTCACTCTCTTCAGAACGGTGGGAATGGTCGGAGGAATTTGAGGATACTGCCGGACGTGGTACCCTTTTTGCGCTTGAACCTTCTGCACTTTGCCTTGCTTCATCCTTGATGGGGTTTTCTGTCAACTCTTTAGCTCCTGCGGACTCTTTCGGTTCAAGACTATCTATCTCAATTTCTGCCTCAGGAATTGAAGGACTAGGTGTAGGTGGTGGGCTGAACATAACTATCTCACCTGATTTCGCCAGTTCCCCCGACTTAAAGTCACCGAACATGTAGAATTGGTCTTTGGAGAAACTAGAATTGCCTACGTGAAGGCTAAACAATGACTCATTAGAGGCAACGCTCCACTCCATTGGCGTCGTGGATTTACTTTCAAACACGGAAGAGGGAATCCTGAGAGGATCATAACCTTCAGGCCGTTCCATTGTTTGAACCGGCGGGGATACCATACGATGAACCGGGGATTCATGTTTGACATCAGAAACTTGAAATGTCAAATCCGAATCTGCAGGGCTCGTGTCATCATCTTCTGATTTGGAAGAGCTACCACTGGCAACACTGCTTTCATCATCTTTTGTTGTTGGTTTAGCACCAGAATCATGTTCTGCAGACTTGGTAAATTCATCATGTGAATGATCAATCGATGAATCTGGTGACGACGACAACGAGGATGACGACGACGATGACAATGATGTTGACACTTGTATTGTTGATGACTCAATTGTATCCCTCCCATCAAGATTTTCTAACTTTTCATTGCTTCCACTCTCATCTACAACATCTAATTGAGTTTCTTGTCGCCTAATTGATCCACTATCATCGGTAGCCTCGATTCCATCAACCGAATCGAGGTGTTTTTCAAACGAACTACGGCTTCCGCTCCCATCAAAAGCTCTTAGAGATATTTCTGAATGCTTACTGCTTCCACTTCCATCATTACGAGTTTCTACAGACTTATTTCTTCCACTTCCATGTTCCAGTTCCATAGCTGAAAAATTAAAATTGTGGACTTGTTTCAAATGTCAATAATGAATGAATCAAGAATGGCAGCCAAAGATAAGGAAAGAAAATCAAAGAGCATAAAAATCTGATATAGACGGATAAGATGAAAGTTGCAAAGGGTTTTAACAGTTCATGTATCATTGTTTTATGATGTGGAATAGCAAAAAAAAAAAAAAAAAAAAAGATGATTATTCAAAATGATTTCTTCCCTTTTCACAGGAAGGAAAATACAAATAACTGCTTGAGCTTCTGAAATCTCAATTTTTGAGATTAATTTCGTACGTAAACAATTAGGCCATCTCCACTAAACATCTAAAGCTGGCTCTAGATTCACAAGAAATCAAAACAAAATTAGAAAAGAAAAAAAAAAAATAAGAGATACTAAGGCACAACATGATTTAGCAAAAATGGGCTTTTTTTTTTTTTTCAAGAAAGCCATGAATTTCATCTTCAGCCACATAAGAAAGTTTAATAAAAATCTCAATTTGGAGTAAGAATAATCCACACAGAAAAGGCACAGATAAAAAATAAATAAATAAATAAACGCACAAAAATAAAAAACCAAATCAAAAGATTATGTTCAAGAAGAACTCACATGGATCATGAGCAAAAAAAGTCGTTCAATTCTCAGATGCACATTCTGCTCACCTCCATTGCAACCTATTGAAAAGAAAAATGGAAATTTAGAAATTAAATCACAATAAGAAATAAAGAAAATCATTTAATTTTAAGGAATCAAAATCAAATTTAATTACTTCTTGACAATGCCAGGCTCAAGGGTGAGGCCGTTAAGGCAACTCCCTAAGGCCTCGCTTAAGTCATGGCCCCTTATTATTAGAATTACCTTTACACCTCAAAATATTGAATATATTAATTAGTTTTTTTCTTAAAAAAAATTATTTCTTAGGTTTTAGTTTAAAAAATATTTGTTTCTCAATATTAATTTTTTTAGAATACTCTCAGTACATTAATTTTTAGCATTTATTTCTTTTTAATTCTTCTAACAGGCTATATATAATTTTCAAACGGCTCTGATAACATATATGACATTTCGTTTCAAACATCTTGTAATTTTGTTTTAACTATTGAACAATTTAATCATTTAATTTTTTCTCTTATTACTGTAATACTTTCCTTTCAACTTTGTTTTTTTTTTATCACGTAGGTTGCTCTGATGAGTTGGAAAAAAAAAAAAAAAAAAAAAAAGAATAGTTAATGGCAATTAATAGATTGGTTAATTTGTCAAGAGATAATGACCAAAAGCCATTATTGCATTGATCGCGAATTCAATGGAAGCAAAAGATACAAACTTGAAAAACTTCTCCGAAACAAAGAAAATAGACGAAATCCATTACTATTAATATCAATTTATCACTTAAATATCAAATTGTCATAAAAGAAAAAAAAAAAAGAGAAATATTGAAAAAAAAAATAGAAAAAATGTTTTTTTTTCCCTTAATTAAGTTGGAATCTTTCAAGTTTAATCAGATATTATTTCATTTTACAAATTTAAATTTTTAATTTAAATTAAGATGTAATATTTTTTAAAAATTTTTAACTGTAATATGAAAAATTAAATGTGATATTTTTTTAAAAATTTTAATTATAAAAATTTAAAATTAACAACTCAAACTAATAAAATTACCGAGCTCTTAAAAAGACCAAACCGGTTTTCCCGTTTTATCCTTTTATTTCCCCTTCTTTTTAGAATATCAGATTTTCTTCTTGAAATAAAGGTTAATGAGGTAAAATACTAAAACAAACGAGAAAGAAAATCCAGAGTATTTAATCAGCAGAAAAGGAGTGTTTTTGGCTGAAAAAACGGAAAATTTATTTACGGTGGTTCTTGAAAGCCAATCACGGCTTTCTCTGAGAAATTTCCAGCATTTCCTCCACACCAAAACAAGGTCCGATAATCCGAATCTTTTATCTCGCAATTTTTTTTTTTTGTAATCTGTATTTTCTTCTCTATTTGCTTGTTCTCTTTTTATTGCGAAATTCTGATTATTTCAGTGGGTATTATCTAACTATGAGATTCTTTTATGTGCTCTAGTTCTGTGAAAATTCACCTCGTTTTTTTTTTTTTTTTTTTTTTTTTTTTTTTTTTTTTTTTGGGGTATCTTAGTACTATGTATGATTGTCTACAGTTGAGAATTGAGAAAATTGGCAACGTGAATTTTCTATGTCAAGACAGTGACCTTTTGAATTTTAGGTTACTTATATCCTTGCGTTGAATTTTGCAATTTATCTTTTAGTTATTGTTATTGAACTGGTCAGTGTTACTTTTTACATTTAAGATAAAAGAAAAGGAAAAGATTCTCAGCTTCTCTTGTGGGATATCTATTACTGAACTATCCCGTTATAGTATTAAAATACTATTTAAGTTCATGTGGTTTGTTTAATGTTCAAAGTCCCATTTTTTTTTCCCCCCACTCTTTGCAGCTTATGAAGCTGAGATTTTTCTGGGATTGTTTCATTATTTGGAATTGAGTGCTTTCTCTATTGACTATGTACATTTATGTACTTGGGAATGATCAATTTACTACAATTCTCATTTTCAAGTTCAGTCTTGGATATGGGCAAAGAACATGAATAGGTTCAGTATAAGTGACTTTTGATATTGTTGAATAACTGCCTCTGTGGACAAGGCCATTGATTGGAACCCTGGTACCATTTGATTTATGCAAATGCAATCATTTTCTCCCATCAAGTTCTGGGTTTGCGTCCGAAGCGGAGAAAGTAGAATTCAATGGAAGAAATCCGACCACCTCCTTTTGATCAGTCAGAAGCAACCTTATTTCATGGCACTAGAAGGTTTCATCCGGATGGGAATGGAACTCGCGGCGGTGCTAGGATTCAGGGCCTTAAGAAGAGAGGCCATGGAAACCGCTCTTGGATAAAGATTGATAAGAATGGAGAGGCAAAGGTTTTGGAGCTTGACAAGGCTACTATAATGAGACATTGTTCTTTGCCTGCGAGAGATCTCCGGCTTTTGGATCCCTTGTTTATTTACCCTTCTACAATACTAGGACGCGAAAAGGCTATCGTGGTCAGCCTTGAACAGATTAGATGTATAATCACAGCTGAGGAGGTCATTTTGATGAATTCGTTGGATGCATGTGTTGTTCAATACAAGTCAGAGTTGTCCAGACGCCTCCAGTCAAACAAAGATCAATCTGGTAAGTTTTTTGTTTTTCATTATTTGACATTACTGTTGTAATTTTTTCTTGGCTTTATTAAGGATATATTATTTGCCACAAGAGTTTTGTGCTCAATTGAAGTTCCAAGTAATTTCATTTTTCTTAAAGACCTGCATTAAGCTTATTTTTACTCGCCAAATACTATGATAAACTGTATGCAATATGCATTGCTGAGAAGGAGTTTCGATTTTGGTTCAGATGATTTGCCTTTTGAATTTAGAGCCTTGGAGCTAGCTTTGGAACTAACTTGCATGTCTCTAGATGCTCAGGTATGCCTCTTCTATATAAATAAAAGAACATAATATGACATTTATATATCCATTGGCTTACTAGTACTAGTTTTGATATGACACGTGGAACTTCTTTCATTGACAAAAGAGGAAACAATTTAAGGATTGTAAAGTAATTCCTGGAGAAGTACTAGCCACCCAACATAGGTTAGTGATCTTAGACTATAGAAGGACTAAGATAAACCAACTCCTGCGAACTCGTTGGTGGCATTTGAAAGGAATAAAGTAATTGGCCTTTAAAGAGAAGTTGTTAGAGGAGGCTACTTGGTCATATATAGGTGATGTAAATACTATGTGGGATGCCATGGCCAACTGCATTAGAAAAGGAGGTACTAGGGGAATGTTAAAGTCAAGAATTTAGCAACGAATGTTGAGAATGAGAGAATAAATGGAAGAGCGAGAATTATACTATAATTGTATTCAAGAGACAAAATCACAAGTTACAATATAATCCCAGATTCAAATTCTGCAACTAACTTGAGTACTCAAACCGAATTACAATAGCAAATCCCTAAGGAAAGGAATGATGTTTAAAGGCAACAATAAACACACCCAAGAGCTCAATCCCGATCAAGAGGATACTCCTCTTGTCCACCAAGACTGCTTTGATACTTTCTCCACACCCCCACCAACGCCACCCACCAGCTACTAAATCTCCCAACTACACCATCTAGCTTGCCACGTGTAACCTCATTTGTTGACCCCATAACCATTTGTAACCAACTCCTTCCTCCTTTGATAGACTCGCCAAGGTTTGGGCCCCATGTAAGGGTTGTCTGCACTTGGGCCTGGGTTAGGTGGATGGGCCGTAACAATGTCTCCTGCTTGAGAAATAGCCTTGTCCTCAAGGCTGTGCTAGGGAAATTGGCCTTTAAACACCTTATAGTCCATCCATGTGGCCTCCTCGACAGGTTTTCCTTTCCACTAAACCAAGGCATGCTTCACTGCTACTCCATCAACCCTTATAGGCCTCTCCGCAACTATAGCCTCTAGTTCCACAATGGGCTCGTCGTCCATTTCCAACCCCGTCGGTAGCTATCCTTCGACTGGGTGGTTGCCTACTGCCTTCTTCAATTGGGAGACATGAAAAACTAGATGAATGCGGGAAGTAGGGGGAAGTTGCAACCGGTAAGCCACAGAACCAATGCATTGCAGAATAAAGAAGGGTCCATAATAGTGGGCGGAGAGCTTGGGTTGACGCGATGCACAATGGATTGTTGACGGTGTGGGCGCAACTTAAGGAACACCTTGTCACCCACGGCAAATTGGACATCCTTCCAGTGCATATTCGCATATTTGCGCATCCTTTCCTGTGCGCAAAGAGGTTGTACCTCAGATGCCTCAAAATTTCCTCCCTATTAGCCAACAAATTAGCCACTGCCTCAATTCTCGTTTCACTTGGAAGAAACTTATGAATCGTCGGAGGTGGTTTGCCATAGACAATTTCAAATGGCGTTCTTCCTGCTGCGGCTTGGTATGTAGTGTTATACCAAAGCTCCGCCCAACTCAGCCATTGTGGCCATTGTTTCGGTTGCTCCGAAACAAAGCATTTGAGTTAAGTTTCCAAACCTCGGTTGAGAACTTCGGTTTGTTTGTCCATCTCCGGATGATAAGAAGAGCTCATCCGTAGTACCGTCCCCTGCAGTCGAAAATATTCCCTCAGCAACGAACGAAAGTTGATGAAAGTTGTATCTCGTCATGTAACGAACGATCTCTTTCGAAAACTATCGAGTTAGGGAATGTCATGTTTAATGGCGATAAAGATCTCTTCTTGGAAACCGGTCAACCATCACGGATGCAGTCAAAGCCCGGGATTTCAGTTCAAGATGAAATCTTATATCATCCCAAATAGGGGTGTTTAATGGCTATAAAGTTATCTAAATACTTTGGAAAACAAGGCAAGGTCAACCATCACATAGATATTGGCGAGCTAAGTGTCGAAAGTCCGGAGGATTTCTTGAGTCCCTCCTATGAAGATGAAATCCATGGCATATCATCCCAACCAAGGTATAGGGTGGGCAACTTTGGGATCCATGTGAATTGTTGTACAATCAAAGAGTTTAGGCTAAGAATAGCTCTGTTTACTTCCTCGACTAGCCATTGGGGTTGTTATGGCTAAAAACTCAAATCCTCGCCTCGGCCCGACTTTGTTGCAAGTTCCCGCCTTTTATTGAATCGACAAACAAGGCAAGCAGCCACGAAGGCCTTCACTACTTTCATCATTTTGTGCAACAGTTGCCTTGCTAAAGTATGCTATCCAATAGATATTGGCGGCTAAATCAGGCATGTCGATAAGTCCAATGGGCTCTTGAGTTATTCCCTCCTTTGACTGGTTGAAACTAACTAAGGAAACAATCCCACTAAACTAGGAATTTCCGGATTTTTCTCCTAAGATAAATACAAAATATAAGGAGAATTGGCGGAATCACTCAACACTCCCCCCAAGTCCTTGTAAAACAAACCAATCATTACTCACTTCAAGGTATCCTTGGGTGGGCAACTCTTGGGATCCATGTGAGATCAAGTTGTTGTTACAATCAAAATGCGATCAATTAGGGTCCTTTGCAAGAATAGCTCTTGATTATCACAGACTTTGATCCTCTCACATCTTAGCCATTGGGGGTAGCTTAACCACATTCCTTCAAACTCAACATCCTCGTCTCGGCCCTTGAGACTAATTGTTTCTTGCTCCTCCATGTGACGAGCTTTGTTGCAAGTTCCCGATCTCCCTTTTATTGAATCTCAAGTCATACCCCAATAATTTTGCAATCCAATTATATTTGCCTTTGTGAGTTGTTATCCGCTGAGTCTTGTAGGGAGGTGCTTCAAACTTTTGTGGTTGGTGCTTCTTCTTAACTTGCGTCCTAAGAGGTAATTCTGGACATACTTTCTTTGAGACAAAGATTCCTTGCCAATGTTGAATTGCCAAATTCTTTGGCCAAAAACGCCATCAATTCCTCCTCATCTCACCTGTAAAATAATGTCATCAACTTGGCAATTAAGTTTTGGGGAGGATAGTTTCACCTTGCTAAAGTATGCTATCGGCTTTTGCAAACCCACAAACCAAGTTATCTTGCATCATTACATTCAATGAGGAATGACTTTGAAAAAAGAGGCCAGTCCTTGTTTGCATGCAAATAAGAACTCGATAGTACTTAGTTTGGGCCGTGATCATAATCTATTCCATAGAGTCAACCCCTCAAATTTAGTCTCTCAATTCCTTTGTTTTGATAGTCCAATTAAATCCCTGGCTCTTCCTCAACAAATTGTTATTTTTCTCCAATGCTTGGATTTCAGGGGTTGAAAGCTGCGATCCATCCCGTGTGTTGAGGGCCCGTAGAACCATATAAACCTTTGATAATAGTCCGTTAGATCCAAGAAATCACGAATGGCCCATACGCTTTGTAATGTCTAAATTATCCGTCGGAACTTGTGTATCGAAGTCCGGATGCTTGGAAATCTATCCTTTTTTCATTCTTTTGATTGCTTCTCTTTTTGCCAAAATGATGTGTCCCGTTCAACCATGTAGGTATTGAACTTATCCTAGGAATAATTAACAGACTGCCTCCCAATTTGGCATTTCTTTTTGTTAACAACTAGGGGACTCTTTGGTTAACCTCCAATTCAAGATCCCAAAGCTGGAATTCGCTCATATTCCCCCAACACCACCCTCAAATGCCCCAGATGTTCTTCTCAAGTTGTGCTTTAGACAAGAATGTCATAAAAAATTAAAAAATATTTTGGAAACAAATTTTTAGTGTGTGGGAAATGTTGGAGATAAGGTTTGGATACCTCATTCATCGTCACTTGAATGGTGAACATTAGGGACCGAGCAAGGGCATTGGTGAGCCAACGAAGAACTTAAGGGACATCACCAAGAATTCATAATGCCCCTTGTCATGTGTTTTGAATCTTGGTTTGGAAATTGTGTTTGCCCATCGAATTTTTTGGAAGATTTGTCCAACATCCTTCATAAGGAACACATATTTGGTGATATCAATAAACGCACAAACCACCTAGTTCCGTGATATTTTTTTACTCTTGAGGGTCAGGTCCAACTAAGAGAAGGAGTTACTACTACGAGTGTGTTTAGCAAGTTGGCAAACTTCACAATTGAAAGACTTTGCTTTTATCCAACATGTCACAAAATGATCGAAATGGGGTATTTATCCGAACTAGTCACCTTGTTTAATTGGTGGTAGTCCACGAGAAGATAACCGCCAATCTCTCAACTCAATTTCTTCACAAAGATTTGGGAAAAAATTCACAAATTGGCTAATTTACTCAATTGAGAAATTAAATTACTCACCAAATTAAATTGCCAATTTAGGAACATGAAGCACCGGTGAAGAGTGATATCCTTAGTGAGTTTCACCACTCCTGCTCCCCCCTTGATGAACCATCTCCTATACAAGTTTTTCAATTTGGACTATCTTTATAGTGGCATCTCCCGTGTGATCTGAGGGCTCTGAGTCAACAATCCAAGGATTTGTATGACATTTATTAACCGATTACCTTTATGTGCTAGCATACTAGAACCCCTTTTTATTGCTTGTCATGACATGGAATGATCGGTACCTCAAGTTGTTCCTTTGTGAAGGTGGTAGAAGATTGCATATTTTTGCTCTTGAAAAACATTGATTCTCATCATTGTTTGGTCTAGAAATCAAGTGGTTTCAAACCCCATCTTCCAGAAGTCTCTAGTGTGTCCGGTTGGGTCTCCCTTTTCTTTGTTAAAAAAATTGCCTTGTCCAAGTCAATCCTTCCAGTTGGAGCGAATTTTGAGAGCATCAATTCTTCCTACTTTCCTCTCGACTCGACCTCCTTATACTTGGACTTCCCATGATTCTTCCTCGACTTCGTCCATCTTTTTATTGAGGCCAAGGAGGAATTTGAAGGTCCTAAAAATTGGTATCCTCACTGCACTTCCACGGGTGGACTTCAAACATATCAAGGTGCAAGACAATGATAAGAGTATTGTAGTATTGTTTACCGTGAGGTCTCCTTGTCGGATCATGGTGAGATGTTTTCATGAGCTAGGTATTTCCCTCACTTTGCATCCCACTCCTTTGCATAATTTTCTCCGATTTCGCGGATCACCCATGATTTCCACCGTACAAACATATCAAGGTCATGACGGTGAGAGTATTGTAGTATTGTCCCCGTGGATCTCTTGTCTTCATGAAGGGCGAGAGCCAGTCCTTTGTGTCAATTTCATTGTCATCGTTTGGGGTCTCCGTAAATTTTCCATCATCACCGATTGATTCACCTCCATGGTGTTTTCCATCCTCCATGGGAATTGGTCATGATGTAACCTCGGTGGTGGAACTTCCCTTCTCTTGCCATGTCTTAAGCCATGCCACTCCCAAAATAACATCGACCCCACCCAAGTCAAACTTGTAACAATTCACCAGAAAAGAGAGGTTGCCTAAAGGTATTTGGACATTGTTGCAAACTCCTCGAGCAGACACTTTATGCCCCCAACTTGACTCCAAAACTTATGGTATCCTCCAATGGCAAACCCAATTGATCAATAACCCCCGCGGAGATGAAATTGTTGCTTGCGCCGCTATCCACCATGATGACGATAGGGCTCCCATTCACTGAGCCGGCGAGCTTCATGGTGCGAGGCTGAGAAATCCCTCCCACCGAATAAAAGGGAATCTCCACGTGGTTGAAGTATGCTTTGTCCATTTGCTCGCCCACAACGGTCTCGGCGACTTCTAGCTTATCGAGTTCCCCTTCTCCACTTGAATGTCTTTCATTGGTTTTAGTTAACTCCAATTCCTCATCGCCAATGTGATTTATCCGGATGATGCGTCACATGCTCTTGTTAGGCAATTGATGAAGGGGTGGAATGGCCACTCGGGCAAATCCTCACCTTAAAGCACAAGCCCTTTTCTCTCGTATGTGCATGCCGTAAAATCATCTCCTTCCACATATTTGGAATTCTTGGTCCAACTAATAATTTTTATTGGGCTCTTGTTCCTCTTCTCATACATGTCACAAACTGATCGTAATCTTTATTTCTCGGGGGTTTAATTGGTGCCATCCCAATAACCCCATCTATTTTTCAATAGCCACCATGATGAAATGGGGTCCACCAATTTTATTTTCCCACCGTTGTACCCCATGAAGGCGGACACTTCATTGTCATCGAGAAAATAGGAATGGAATGATAGGGCGTGGGGTGTCTCGAGGTGTGTGGGTGGTGCAATTTTCTTGGACTGTTCCTGGACCCAGATTTCCATTGATCGGGTCGGGTTGGTGGGTAAGCCGGAGCTTGCCCAAAAGATCCATTCCCCGAAGAAAAGTGGTGGCTTGTAAACGACACACTCCTAACTTGTCGTCCATGGAATACACATGTCACCTGAATACCCAAGTCTTCTTCCACGTCGCAGGCCAACTCCATCGCTTAGACACATCTATCGAGTTATGAGTACAAACGCGGCGTCGTATTACGTCTTTGAGCCCTCCCATGAAGTACCCCAAGGATTGCGGGTCCGGCAACTCCGAAACTTGAGCAGTTGTGGCCACAAATTCCTCAATGTATTTTGCAATTGAGCCCGTTTGATGGAGCGTGGTGAGAAGTTCGTACGATTTGCTCGCCTTCCGTCCACAATATCACCTAATGAGTTCGGCGACCAACACCTCCCAAGAGAGAGATGGGTCTTTCTTGCGAATCCACTGTATCCAATGAAAAGCAAAGCCTTCCATACAAATCACTGCCAAGCGGACTTTGAGGACATCATGTGTGTTATGGACGGCAAAATATTGCTCAGCCTGAGCAATCCAACTGAGTGGATTTGTACTGTCAAAGCTTGGTATCTCCACCCATTTAGTTGCATTATGGATTTCATCCCAGCTGTTTGTCGAAGGCATCTCTTTAGTGTTGGTGAATTGGTTGCTGACCTCAGCAATTGTAGGACTCGGTTGTTCCCGTGGTAGAGATGACACCGCTACCGCTGAATGACTTGGTTCTTCGTTAGTGTGCTTCCTTTCAACGCGCTGGAGAGCATTATCTTCAGTTCATCCACAGTATCAGGCGATTGTTAATCCGCGTCACTTCCTCCGCGATGCCCTGCATTTTGACATCTTGGGTGAGTGTCCCATCCTTCATTTGCTTCAGTGCGTCTTCGACCAACGCTAAACTCTTCTCTAACGCGTCCAATCGTGACTCCACTCTCGTGTTCATCATGGCAGGTCAGGCCAATTTGTTAGAGTTAAGAATTTAGCAACGAATGTTGAGAACGAGAGAATAAATGGAAGAACGAGAATTATACTGTAATTGTATTCAAGAGACAAAATCACAAGTTAGAATATAATCCCAGCAAATTCTGCAACTAACTTGAGTACTCAAACCGAATTACAATAGCAAATCCCTAAGGAATGATGATGTTTAAAGGCAACAATAAATACCCCCAAGAGCTCAATCCCGATCAAGAGGATAATCCTCTTGCCCACCAAGACTGCTCTGATACTTTCTCCACACCCCCACCAACGCCGCCCACTAGCTACTAAATCTTCCCAGCTACAGCATCTAGCTTGCCATGTGTGACCTCCTCATTTGCTAACCCCATAACCGTATCTAACCAACTCCTTCCTCATTCGATAGACTCGCCAAGGTTTGGGTCCCATGTAAGGGCTGTCTACACTTGGGCCTGGGTTAGGTGGATGGGCCGTAACAGGGAATCTAGAGGTAAAGGCCCCCTAGGGAAAGAAACCTGGTAGTGGAGTGAGGAAGTTCAAAAGACTATTAGGACCAAGAGGGATTTATATAGAAATTTACCAAAGCGTAAGGATGTTGAAACTTTAAGTACAAAGAAGCAAAGAAAAAGCTAAGTGAGTAGTTGGTAAGGCTCATTCTACTTAGATGAGGTATATAGGAAACTTGGGACTAGAGAAGGAGAAAATAATATATATAAACTAGTTAGGTTAAGAGAAAGGAAGTGTCGGGACCTAAATCAAGTGAGGTGTGTTAAGGATGATATAAATCAAGTTCTGACAAAAGATAAAGACATTAGGGAAAGGTGAATGAGTTACTTTATGAAGCTTTATAATGATGATCATTTGATAGAGTTTGAAGATCATAGGTCACAAGGAGAACCTAATGTGATGTATACAAGAGGAATCAGAGTCTCGGAAGTTAAAACTGCACTACGAAAAATGAAAAAAAGGGAAGACATGTGGGCCAGATGATATTCCAATAGAGGTTTGGATGGTGTTAGGAGATGTTGGAAAAGAAGCATATGCCTGATGCGTGGAGGGAAAGTATTCTTGTCACCATCTTCAAGAATAAAGGAGATGTGCCGAATTATAACAATTATAGGGGTATAAAGTTAATAAGTCACATTATGAAACTTTGGGAGAGAGTTATTGAAGGAAGAGTAAGGGCCATAACTACCATCTCAGGTAACCAATTTAGCTTCATGCCAGACAGATCAACCACGTAAGCCATTTTTCTTCTTAGCATGCTGATGAAAAGGTACAGAGAAGCCAAGACGGACCTACATGTGGTTTTCATAGATTTAGAAAAGGCATATGATAGGATACCGATGGAACTTTTATGGTGGGTGCTAGAAAAGAGAGGAGTGCATATAAGGTATATCAAGGTAATTAAGGACATGTGCGATGGGATGGTCACGAGTGTGAGAATTGTTGTAGGCTACACGGCAAAATTCCCCATTCGGATCGGTCTTAATAAAGGATCTACTCTTAGTCGTTATCTTTTCACTATTGTGATGGATGAGCTAACAAGAGAAATCTAATATAAAGTTCCTTGGTGTATGCTTTTTGCAGACGATATAGTTTTAGTTGATGAACATAGGGAAGGAGGTGACCATAAGTTAGAACTGTGGAGACACTCTCGAGATGAAGGGATTTAAGTTAAGTAGGATGAAAACTGAATATATGTAGGGGTTGTTCTTTTACATTTTTGAGTTAGGGTAATTTGAGTGATGATTTTGAGTTGAGTTTGAGTTATAACTTTAGTTGAAATTGTAACTTGAGTTTGTGTTTAGATGTGCACATTTGAGTTATGATTTGAATTGAGAATCTTTTTGAGTTTGTGTTTGGATGAATCAAAATTTAAATTTGTATTTAGAAAGTATTTTAATAAAAATTCAATGGTGATGAAAAATTTTAATAGGGTATATGGGTGATATTTTATTTTGTCTTTTCGTTGTGAATGCATAGAAAAAAATTTATCTCAATCAAAATTAAAACGAAAAAGTTATGACATTTTTAGAATAAAAAAAACAATGTTCATTAACTTGAGTTCGAGTTTATGATCTCGAGTTGAAGGGGAAACTTGAACTCAAATTTAGCCCCAAACTCGAGTTCAAACTCAAATTTTATAAAAGAAGATGAACTTAAATAAAATTGTAACTCAAGTTCAAACTTTTTTTTAGTAAAGAACAACCTCGTATTGTAGGTTTAGTAACTCAAGTAATTAAAGTGATGAAATTTCTTTAGATGGTGTGGAGATTAGGGTTTTTAGGAAAGTTTAGGTACCTTGGGTCTATAGTGCAGTATGAAGGAGATATAGAAAAGGATATTCAACATGAGATTAAGGCATGGTGGGTTAAGTGGAAGAATGCTATGAGAGTTTTATGTGATGGCAAATGCCTATTAAGTTGAAAGGAAAGTTCTATAGAACTGCAATCCGCCCAGCTATGTTATATGGTAGTGAATGTTGGGTCATTAAGAGACAACATATATGTAAGATGAGTGTGACAGAAATTTGTATGTTAAGAAGAATGAGTGGTCATACGAGAATGGATCGCGTAAGAAATAAAGTTATTCGTAGTAAAGTAGGTGTAGCACCAATAGAAAATAAGGTGCGCGAATGCCGCTTGAGGTGGTACGGGCATGTCCAACGTAGACCGCTAAAAGCATCAGTTCATGCTTGGGAGGACGTTCTTATACTTAATACTAGGGGGGTAGACCAATAATTATGTGGATTGAAGTAGTTAGGAAAGACATTATAGATCTAGGCCTTCAGGAAAGTCTAATTTCGAATAGAGCTGCATGAAAAAGTGAAATCCATATAGTCGACTCTAATTAAAGTTAGGATTAAGGTTTGTTGTTATTGTTGACAAAAGAGGAAACAATCGTTTTCCTGATATATCCATATGATAATGGCCAATGATTAAATCCTATGCTATATCAGAATCTTGTATTGTGGTGACATGAAACATCACGCGCCAAGATTCATTATTTTGATGAGGTACCTGGATGTGATAGGTTAAAGAACTGGAAATGGAGATATACCCTGTACTAGATGAACTAGCATCATCCATCAACACTACTAACCTAGAACGTGTTCGGAGACTCAAAGGCCATCTCCTTGCCTTGACTCAGCTGGTTCAGAAGGTAAACATGAGAAAAATATTGTCAATTCTCAATATTTGTCTATTTTTCCTTTTAATCTCTTTAATTGAGGTTTTAGTTTATTTCCAGGTTCACGATGAAATGGAACATCTCATGGATGATGACGATGACATGGCTGAGATGTACCTCACCGAGAAGAAGCAAAAGTCAGAGGGTTATCCCTTAAGTGACCTATATTTTCAAACAAATACCTTATTTGAGAGCAAAGCGGTTTCAAAATCAGCTCCTGTTTCACCAGTGGGATCAATTGGTGGAGAGCATAAATTGCAAAGGGCTTTTAGCAACATCTTGAGTTCAGGTAGACATGGAAGCTTCATGAGTTCATCCAACAGTGGAGAAAACATTGTCCAACTTGAAATGTTGCTCGAGGCGTACTTTGTTGTCATTGGCCACACTCTCAGCAAGTTGTCATCGGTACAAGATTTCCAACTTTCTGCATAATCCTATATGGTCATGAACAAAGATTCATAATCGTTGAATTTTGTAATTTCACATCGTCACTTTTAAACACCCTAAAAGATTTGTCTATGTTGAGACAGGACCATAGAATGAGAAACCTTGAATGCCACTCTATTGCCACCCAAGAAACGTTCTGAAATATTATTTATTTATTGTTGATGCAGCTGAAGGAATACATTGATGATACTGAAGATTTGATAAATATAAAACTGGTATGGAGTTATTTAACTGTTTCCAAATGTCGTATAAACCTTTTTCCTTTTTCTAAATGTATCTGAAATGCTTACATGTGTCGCTGAACAGGGCAATGTTCAGAACCAGCTTATACAATTTGAGCTGCTCATTACAGCAGCTACTTTTGTGGCCACAATATTTGCTGCGGTGACTGCTGTATTTGGAATGAATTTTGAAGCAAATGTCTTCGACTATCCACGTGCATTCAATTGGGTTCTGCTTGTAACTGGGATTTTCTGTGGGTTCTTGTATTTCTCTTTCCTCTTTTATTTTAGGCACAAAAAAATTTTGCAATGAATGAAGGCGCCGTTATTCCAATGAATGTAGTACTTTTAGTTTCCTCCTTTCTTATATATGCAGTTCTCTCTTTGTCATGTATAAAATTGAAAAAAAAAAAAAAAAAAAAAAGGGGGGGGGGTACAAGAGAACAAGAGAGAAAAAAACTAAACCATGTGAAGGTGAAGGCGAAACATTAACTTTAATAAGCAGAACAAGAGAGTAAATTTGAAACATTAAAAGCCATGCACCACTGCATAATCACTTGTTCAAATACAACTATACAAGAGTGTATTAAATACAGGTAAATGTTTTATTTACTCACAGTTTCAAGTGCTACAAAATATAAATGACGCCCGTGCAACCTTAAACGTAACCACTACATAATATTGCATATTCAAATGCTACTTCAAATTGGCAGGACGTGTACTTTTATTTACAAATCAAGAAGCTAACGTGGTACTTGGACAATTACCAACAGTGCAGGCTAAGATGTCCCTATAATCTCGAGATATTCTAAAAGAATCATTAACCTTTCCATCCTTGCTCTTCTTGTACTCAAACAACAGATTTGAATGGTCGAACGCCGTAAGTTTGACGAATCCATAGTCACGATCTTTGAAAAGACTCCACATTGTTTGGAATGTGGTAAATGCTGATAGACTTGCTCCTCCACCACCGGCAACCACGTGAATTGTCCCGTTTAAGGAGCCCTTGTAATAGTGCTTCTCTTTGTTGGGTGCATATGTTCTATTGCAAGGAGAGAATAACGATAACAATCACTATTAGTTAAGCCATTCATGTTCCATCTCAGGGACTACGGATATTTCATATAAGCATGATGTTCACAAGCTTGGAACAGTTGATTACAAAAAATAAAAAAATAAAAAATGTTGATCTCATGAAACCAAAGTCATTTGTGCAAGGATCAGTGTGCTCTTCACTTGTCAACAAAAAGAAAATGTGAAAATGTTCGAGCATTGGAATTCCTTTTTCTCTCCAGGATGAAAAAGGTTGTATGGGTAGACTTTAATGTACCTATAAAAGTTATAACTTATAACCTCGGGCTGTAGCTCAAGTGGTTGGGTGCATGAGTGTGTGCGTGTGTCCAAGGTTCCAATTCTAGTGCTTTCATTTCTTGTTAGTAAAGTGGGAACTGCATTAAAGATAAAAATAACCAAAGGCAATTGGACTATTGAGGTGAGAATTGACCCCTTGCACTTTGGGTTAGAGGATACTAGATTTCCAACCAACCTGGATTATGCGGTTGTCTCCAACATTGGATTTGGTTGAGTTATTAAGGCACGGATTTTGCAATGAAAATACTGTAACTTCAAACAAATCAACATGAACAAGGCATAATTTTATCACAGCATGAAGTCTTGTGGGTATACCTGGTAGACAGGACAAGTCCTCTCGTAGTTATGCACATGACCATAGAGGGCAATATCAACCTTGTAATTCTGCCATAGTTTTTGAAGGCTCTCCCTTCCCATTGGTTCTGCAAATGATCCTTCTTCTGCATAACAGATACAAGAAGAGTATCCGAGAACCCGATGTGCAAGGAAGATAAGCCACGGCTGTTTTTGCCTATCAACTGATGCTAAGCAGTGCTCAATGAACTTGTATTGTTCTGTTCCCTCTCTCCAGTCATGCTCGGTGTCAGCTATGCAGAACCGAAACATGCCATAGTCAGTGGAGTACCTCGCAAAGAAATTGGATTTTCAAAATTGTTTCCTGGTACATTTGCATAAAACTGAAAATGCTGTTATTAGACGAAGATAATCTCCATGTATCAAAATATCTCAATACCAAAACTTGTCTCTATTTTGAGTAGGGACATAGAACATGGTCTCGGCCAAAACACCACATTCTCCCCCAGAATCCATGTTTTCATAGAATGTACTTGTTCCTGGCCAGTCACGTTCATGGTTTCCACTGGAAGGACCGAAGGAGAAACAACAATTTGTAACATAAGGTGAAGATTCTCACATGCTTAAACAAGTTACATTGTAAAGATCACAAACCTCGCAATCATGTACGGTACAGTGGATGCAATTGGCTCAATCTGCGCTGTGAATTGATCCCATTGCGAAAGGTAACCATTTGCGTAACATATATCTCCAATGTGGAAGACAATATCAATGTTTTCCAAGTCTTGGATAAGTTGTCTAGTGGTGTTGAGAGAGCCACGTTGGAAATTGTTATATTCATTGGAACCATCAGCTTCATCCTGCAAAAAGAAAACAAAAAATAATGCAATCTTGTTCTTCACAGAGCTTCCATAATTGGGAAGAAATCTTTGCTGACTAAAGATCAGTACTTATATCGTAAACTTAAAGTGGAATAATATTGTCTTCTCGTAAAGGAGGTGTTGAGCAAGTAGAATAGTGTTTTTATGAGAAATGAGGTTCCAAATTGACAAAAGAAAGCAAGTTTAGTTTGTATAAGTTAAAAAACATTCATTTTCGAATAAGATTTGAACCTTTCCCATGTCACCAAAAATGACTACTTGTTGCAAAGAATTTTGACCAGGATATGGAGATGCTCTAAACTGATATTTCTGACTCCAAATATATGTTCCATTGAACAGTTTATGCCCCAGCTTGTACGTGTACCTGCATGAAACTAAGCTACATATCAAACTCTAGATTTTTGTGGTCATCTGGTCATTCACTCATTTCCATAATTCATTTACCAAAAGAAATGTCATCTTAAAGGAGGATCATTTATAGATTTAAGAGGAAAAAAACTGCTCTTTAATTAAACATCAGATTTAAGAACAGGGTAACTTAATACACTCTATTTGGCCACAACTCCTTCAGAAAACTAGTGTGTATGAATCCCGGATCACGCCATCCGACGGTTCTTGCAGGTGCACCTGTGTGTATATATAGTGATTATACCAACTATTAGAATTAATTAACGATCATTTACTACAGTTTTTAAGGAAACAATTGCAAGAGAATTACACACCACACATGCTATTACGATCAAAAGTCAAAGTCCCAGCTGGGGAGCGCATATGGTCTCCTCCTTTTGGACCCCATTCAATAAAAGGTTCTGCTTCATGTGTTCCATACCCACTTGTCCATGTCACAGTCATCTGAACACAAACAAAACTACAGATATTATGAAGTTTTATAAGCATAAGTAAATATTGCTGTAAGGACACAGAGGAAGACAAGGTAAATCCAAACTCATGCACAAACTAGGAGCTTTTGTTAAAGAAACTCACATAGATGTCGTCCCGGTACAGAATTTGCTTGAGTAAAAAAAATGACTAGACAAATTCTTTTTCTGAATTTGCTTTCAAATATTGCAACAAAAGAGAAAATTTGCTCACTTCATCCCATGATTTCCCTTGTGCTATTCGTGGGTAAACTGGTTCATTTGGGTTGTAGAAAGCAACATGGTTTGACACAGCCACCACTTTTGGCTATTACATAATGAAAACAAATGAATAAAGCAAGGTTAGTTAAACGTCATTAAGGGAAATATTACATGTTCTAGAGTGTAAAAGAGAAACACAAGCCAGTGCATGACAGAAATTGAGGAAGGCTTCACTATTTGGTACATAGCACAGACAAGTTATCACAGGATTATCGAAATAATAAGGCAAGAGAGTTTTAACGCGTACATTTGATAAGCCGCCAGAAAATAGAGCAAAGGAGAAGTCTGATCTCTGGTTGATCAGCTGAAACTTCAAGAACCCTTTTCCAGTGTCCTTGTACTCGGGACTAGAATAATTTGCATACTGATACTGAAGAAGAAACGTTAAGTAGCTCATTGATTTGTCAATTGTCACCTCTTTAGGAATTTTTTTGCTTTCAAGGAACAGAATTTTGAAGAATCAATGCATAGAAGATTGTGGAAAATGAGTGGCGAACGAACCTTAATAGGTGCAGAACACAAAACTGGGGCCAAAACTCTTGGATTTTTTTTGGAGCAAGAGGATGCACTGTTAAAAGGATAAAGTATATTGTTAGGAAAGAATATGTACCAAATGTTAGCTAAAACCAAATTGAAGAAGGTTTAGAATTTGCAAGGACAAATGACTACCTGAAATTAGCAGGAGAAAATACTCCAATCCAATCATCAACTGAAGGGTTTGAAGAACCGAATTCCAACATCACCCATTCTGTGGTTTCCCCCTAAAACAGTGAATAGAACTCATTAGAACAAGGACATGAAAGATAGAGTTAATCCCCTTTTCGGTCCCCGAACGTAGAGCAAATCCCATTTTGGTCTTTGACATCCAGAACTCCGTACAACTAGTCCCCAATCTATAAAATCGTCCCGTTAAAGTCCTCCGGTCGAGAATCTATCACAGATTGGATGGAAAAAGGCATGTGACTCTCATGTAACAATGAAATGTATGCGATACACATCCATGTGATATTTTGTGTCCACTTTTTAACAATCCATTAACAATAAGGACCGTGGATCCGGGACTAGTTGGGAGACATTTTCGATTGTCAGGGACTAAAATGAGTTTTACCCTTGAGCCCGGGGGACTAAAAATGAGATTAACCCAATACACATAGAACAAAAACCGAAAAAACATAAACAGGAAAAATATAAGGTCAAACGAAGTTAACCCTCAATCCAAGAACAGTAGGAGAGGCTTCAACATAAGCAAGGTCATGAAGGGCAAAGATAGCATTATGAATGGAAATTCTAGAGAGAGGCTGCTCTCCATGAGACCTTCCCTGTCTAAAAATTCCAAGAACCAACAGAATCACCAGCTTCAGCTTTAGCTCTATCATCCCAGTCACAACCATAATCTGATACTATGAAAATAGCAACTAAAGGAAAAAGAAAGAAAAAGTAAAGTATGCTCTCTTGAACAAAATCACATAAACAATTTAAAAGAAAATGTAATTTTTTTAGTCTAATATGATATCAATCAAAGTAACCCAAAATAGAAAATATCAAAATAGAAAGCAATTCTTAAACAATTTATTTAAAAACTATTCTTGATTATTAATACCTTATATCTGCGCAGTTAATCGAGTGTAGCTACGAAAGTATTTGGACGACATAAACTGGAACGTTGGGCGCAGAGTCAAAGGAATAAGAAAGACGGGAATTGAAGAAAGAAGAAGTGTCGTATAAAGATAACCAGTCTCAACCATTGCAAAGATTCTGAGGAGAAGATTCATAGGTGCGTTTAAAACTGTTTTAAAATAATTTTATTTTTTATATAAAAATAAAAATATTTTTAATTTTAGATAAAAATTATTTTTAAAAATATATTTAATAATTTTATTAAAAAATTATTTTCAGTATAAAAATATTTTTTTTGAAAAAAAAAATAAAAAATAAAATAAATGAAATAAAAAATTATTTTTTTTTTTTTTTTTTTATTTTACATTAAATTAAAAATTATTTTTTTTTTTTTTTTTTTTTTTTAAATTTTTTTAAAAATAAATTTTTTTTTTAAAAAATATAAAAAATAAAAATAAAATCAATTTCACTCTCCTATCTAATTTTCGCGGGTAATTATAACTGTATAACCAATTATACATATGAAATATGTTTGTGAGAAAACGAATTATTTTCTTTTCTTTCTTATCTGAGCTAAAACTGATTTTATCCGTCTTTTTACTTGCATTATTCTTTTACTGCTTGTCTCTGGTGGAGTGACTTGTAAGCACTTTTTTGAGTTTGTTTGGCAGAAGAGTTTGAACTTCGGTTCAAAAGCGTGTTAAAGTATTTTTTCTTATAAAAATTTTAAATTTAAAAAATTTTGTTATAATATTTTTTTTTAATAAAAATTTATAAATTTTAATTTTAATTTAAACTATTTAGTTTGAACCCATAATAGGTTATAAATAAACACTTGATCATGTAACAAGTGATTTTCTTTATTCACAAAAAAAAAAAAAAGAGATTTTCATTAATTTATAAAGAAAAAGCCAAGTCATTCATGTATATTAGCATTAAAAAAAAAAGGCTTTTGTTTTATTTTTTTAGGAAAATGAAACAATTGATTTTGACATTGCATATCCTTGATCAGAAATTCTTTCTCACCACTGGAAAAAGAAAGCAACATTTTTGAAAGAAATCAGTAGACTAGTTAGAAATAGTTACTCTTATTATTATGATTCTTCTTCTTCTTCTTTTTCTTTGAGAAAATTATGCCAAAAATAAGCGCCATTTTGCTTCTATAAGTTTGATGTCGTTTATGGGAACAATATGATGTTTATGGTTTGAAGCTCGTTGTCGTTTTACCCAAAGCACATGCATTTCTCCTACACTTTCTTACTGTCTGAAAAACGACATGTCGTCCTCTTACTTAAAATTTTATGTCGCCATATCGTTGGTATTACAAAGATGAAATTTATTCTACTTTCTTTGACAAGTCATCTGCAGCGAAATGGAAAAAGAACAATAGAAGTAGGACATGTATGTTTATTCTGCTGTCGCTTAAAAAGAGAAGGACATGTTACTATTCAACAAGATTGCTTCCGTTTAAATTACATAAAAGGAACAAAAACCATTAATTTAATCCACGTCTTTTATTCAATAACCAATGTGTTTAACAAGACTATGCAATTTCATTTACAAATTATGAAGCTAGAGTTGTGCTTGAACAACTATCAATGGTGCAGGCCAAGATGTCCCTGTAATCTCGAGATATTCTGAAAGAGTCGTAAACCTTTCCGTCGCGGCTCTTCTTGTACTCGAACAAGAGATTCGAATGGTCGAATGCCGTAAGTTTGACGAATCCATAATCATAGTCCTTTACCAGACTCCACTTCGTTTTCACCGAACCGAATTCAACAAGACCTGCTCCTCCACCACCCGCAACAACATGTATTGTGCCATTCAAGCTTCCCTTATAGCTATGCTTCTCATCACTAGTGCAGATATTCTGTCACAAGAAAATGGGTGGGACTTTTTTCTCTAGTTGGGGATAATGAGAAATCTTACGAATGAGATGATGAAGAACACAAATATATGCACGGTAAGAGCATCTCTAATGCAAAGTTAAATTAGCGTGCCGTTGCTAAATTATAGCATTTTGCAAGAAAATCACTTTCCCATACAATGCTAATCTTGGTGTTACTGGCAAATTCGGCACCAAGTATTGCATATGCCAAATTTTGACATTTGATTTGCTTGATGGATTGACATTTTAATCTAATCATTATATTATTGGCATTTTCAAATTAAAGGGCTTATTATAGTGACACCTCTTGTGTTTTATTAAAATTACAGTATAACAGCAACACCCCTTAACTAAAACTCTGTTAAATGTTAGTGAGAAATGTGAAAACTACCCATGTGTTAAATTTGCTTTCTTTCTTTTTTATTTGATTTTTTAATAAAAAAATTATGTTAGGATGTGTTGTAATATTTTTTAAAGAGTTAACTGTAAAAATATGTTAAAAGAAGTTAATGTGTTTAATTTTTTTGTATTATATATTTTGTCATTAATGTTTTAAGTTTAATTTAAACCATTTGTTTTCATTATTAGGATAAAATTGTCCAATTTAATTTATTCTTTCAATTAAATTAATTTTTATTATAATATAGTTGGTCCTAATAATGCACTAAATATTAAATGGGTTTTAATTTAATACGCTAGTTTAGTAGATAGAGAACATTACTAAAAAGACCTATGGAATTCTAGCTGTTCCGTAAGGGCCAGGATTTTTAGAAAAAAAAATAAAAAAAAATATATATGTTTTTATTAGTGAAAATTATAGTTATAAATGTGTAAAAATTAACTAAACTCATTTTTTGACGCTAAATAATGGTATAAACGTGTCTTTTCTAATATTATGTATAGCTTAAAAACATTTTCTGGTAAATAGAGGGAAATTCTTGGCACTTTTAAAAAATTCAATGGTTAAAATTGACGGTCAACTAATAGAAGGAGTGTCTGTGTAATTTTTATAAAAAGTCGAGGGGTGTTGACGTAATTAGTTTTGGTCAAGGGGGTATCTCTGTTATTTTGGCAAAACACAGGAGGTGGTGTCAGTGTAATAAGCCCTTGATTTAAAATTAAAAATTTACTTTCATAACTTTCAAAATATGATGAGTAAAGCAAAAAGGTAGTATTACCATTTAAAATAACATTATGTATCGGAGCACAATAAAATTAACATATCAAATATGCTATTTTCACAATTTTTCATGCCAAATATAGCATTAGTATTAGCATTAGCATTTACATTAGAGATTGTCTAATTAAGAGAAAACTGACTCGTCCACATGAAAAAAAATTTTAAAAAAAATAAAAAGCTTAAAAGACACTAAACATGTCATACCAGATTAAAAGATGCCAAGAGGTTGTTATGTTACCTCGTATACTGGACATGTTCTTTCGTAGTTGTGCACATGGCCATAGATGGCAATATCTACTTTATACTTCTGCCAGAGTTTCTGAAGACTTTCCCTCCCCATTGGCTCCGCAAACGATCCCTCGTCCACATAAAAGCTACCAGAAGAATAGCCCAGAACTCGATGCGCAAGAAAGATCAGCCACGGTTGCTTCTGTCTATCAACCGATGCTAAGCAGTGTTCAATAAACTTGTATTGCTCCGTTCCCTCCCTCCAGTCATGTTCTGTATCAGCTATGCAGAAATGGAACATGCCATAGTCTGTGGAGTACCTAGAAAAGAAAAATGTTCGATGCTAGTTTCTTGCACATCGTAAACTGCATAATTGCATCACTTTAGACATAAACTTTTCTCTTCAGAAAATTTTAACGGTAAGTGGTCCGAGCATTTTTTTAGGGTGATGAGGATCTTATTAAGTATGACAGGCCAACGGCATTTAGGAAATTAGGTGTTGGAAGCATGTACCGATCATAGAACACAACAAATAAAAATAAAAATCTAAAACAATTGTGTTCGCATTGTTTTATACCAGAACTTTTCCCTGTTTTCAGCAGGAAAATAAAACATAGTTTGAGCCAAAACACCACATTCTCCACCGGAATCCAGGGTTCTGTAGAAGGACCCTGAGTTGGGCCAGTCACGCTCATGGTTACCACTAAAAGGGAAAATCAGAAAATAAGAAATTAGACATATATAAGATAAAAAAAAAAAAAAAAAAAAAAAAAAAACCAATGCTTAAATAAAGAGAATAACCATATTGTAGTGACAAACCTTGCAACCATGTAGGGCACAGCTGATGCTATTGGCTCTACCTGTGCAGTGAATTGGTCCCACTGTGAAAGGTACCCATTTGCATAAGCCAAGTCTCCAATGTGGAAGACAATATCAATGTTCTTCAAGTCTTGAATGAGTTGCGCAGTTGTGTTGAGAGCACCGTGCTGGAAATTGTTATATTCATTGGATCCATCCGCTTCATCCTGCAAGCAGAAATATATATATATATATACACACACACACACACACACACACACATGTAAAATGAGAACATGCATCTATTTGGTTGGATTGAATAACTATGAGATAACGAAAAGAAGAACAAGAAGATAATAAAACAGGAACATGGGAATAGACAATGATTCTGGACTTTTGTAACCAATGTTAAGTGAGAAGAAACAGACCACTAACCCTCGTAACTTCAACAAGTTGTGTGCACAGATAGCTTTACAAACAAGTGAGAGTTTCCAATTGTAATAGTCTCATAATTTGGGGAAAAAAAAAAGTCATAAGTTTGTGTTTATGAAGACATGATCAAGTTAACATTAACTACAAGTGAGCCTTCCCAGTCGCAGGCATCGATAAATAAATGATATTACTGCAGTGGCCAAAATTCCTTTAAGCAAAAGCAGAAGGAGAAAATGGGGTGTATCCGAGAGTCCAAACCTTTCCCATGTCACCAAATACGACAATACGTTGAAGAGAATTTTGACCAGGATAAGGAGAAGATCTGAAATGGTACTCTTGGCTCCAAATGTATGAACCGTTGGACAATTTATGCCCCAGCTTGTACACGTACCTATGAAATAAAAGCATAATGAATGTCAACTTCCACTTTTAGCTAATATTTTACTATCCCTTCCCAAAAAAACAAAACATAAAAAACTTTACAATTAGATTTAAAAGCCTTTAACAAAATTCTCATTCTCCTGTTAAAGTTGAACTTTGAGAGTAAATTGCAGAGAATTTAAAACTTAGAATGCCTCAGAGAGAAAAAAAAAAAAAATGCTAGGAATGGAAATATAACTTTGTGTTAGGCCACAGTTCCTTCAGAAAAGATGTGTGTATGTATCCAGGGTCTCGCCATCCGAGCGTGCTTGCTGGTGCACCTGTGAATATATATTATATACACACAAACATATGAAGAGTTAGCACAACTCAATAATAACATAAGAAAGTTTTCTGAGAAATTTTGACCACATGAAGAACAATATCAAACAGAAAGTGAATTCTTAACATTTATTATAAGAACTTTGAAAGCCTTATAGCTTATACAATCCATCTCTCTAACATCATGATTTTGCTCTCCTCCTTTTTGGGCTAACTCAAGAAGTATTTAGCAGAAGAAAAAGTTACACACCACACAAGGTGTTCCGGTCAAAAGTCACTGTCCCAGCAGGAGATCTCACTTTGTCTCCTCCTTTTTTACCCCATTCGACAAACGGCTCTGCTTCATCGATCCCATATCCGCTTGTCCATGTCACCGTCATCTACGTATGAAGAAAATAAACATTATCTCCTTCAAAAATCCTAACTTCTATAAAGAATTAGAAATAGACAAAATAAAACCCCATAATAGAGCAAAACTGAATGTAAATATAAGGCAAAAGAGACATAGAAGTAGAGCTCCAAATTGATGCCATTTATGATGAACAAGCTTAGCAAAGAACATTCATGAAGCAAGCGAAAACACACCTCGTTCCAAATTTTGCCTTGTGCTAAGCGTGGATAAACTGGAGCTTTTGGATTTGCAAAAGCCACGGTATTTGACACCGCCACAAGCTTTGGCTATTTTACAGAAAACAAATAAATTAGCTTCCAGAAAGCAAAAACCAAGGCTGGACTAAAATGATGAACTTCGAAGGTAAATAATCCTTAAGAACAAAAATAGCACAATAAAACAAGCAAGTAGCATACATTTGATAAGCCACCAGAGAAAAGTGCAAAAGAGAAATCGGATCTTTGATTAATCAATTGCAGATTCAGCAAGCCTTTTCCAGTATGTTTGTAGTCAGGACTAGTGTAATTTGCATATTGGTACTGCAAAAATATGTAAGAAAGATTCAATATGCAGTTTTGTAACAACTCTAAATCCATCTTAACAAAAATGCATAATAAAAAGAGATGATACACATATGTGTAAGTGCATACATATGATATATTTGTATTTATAAGATGATACACATATGTATAAGCATATACATATGATATATATGTATATATGTGTGTATAATTTACAACCTTAATAGGTGCAGAACACAATAATGGTGTATGCACAGATGAATCTTCTGCAGGGCAGCTAGAGGCACTGCAAATTTGAAACCGGGAAGTTCTTCGAATCAAAACTATGTCGTTTAAAACACAAAGGGATATCATAATCAATGAAGCAAGCAAAAAAAAAAAAAAAAAAAAAAAAAAAAAAGTACACAAAAAGCAAAACATAATTTCTTTACTTGAATTTGGCTGGAGAAAACACTCCAATCCAATCATCAACCGACGGGTTCGGAGAATTGAATTTGACCGTCACCCATTCTGTATTTTGCCCCTGAAAGCAAAAATCTTAATGAAAGAAACGATTTTCTCAGTCAATTAGGAATGGTTTTACATGATTTTTTTTCCTTTTTACCTTTAGACCAAGAACAGTTGGTGAAGCTTTTACTCGAGCGTTTTCATGAAGTGCAAATACAGTCTTGTGGATGGCAATTCTCGAGAGAGGTTGATGATCTCCATGGGAATTCACCTCTTGAAGGAGAAAAAGTACTATAGCCAATAAGATTGGCAACAAGTTTATTTTCAATTTTTGGATCTTGCCCATTATCTGAGATTGAAATAAGATGATCGACCCAGAAAAGAATTAGTTAAAAGATTTAATGAACAAAAAAAGCATAAAAGATTTAACAAACCTGTGAAAACGATGGTAAAGTTGAGCCTTTGGAGCTGATAATTGTGTTTTATTGTTTTATAATATTGTGGTCCGTTTGTAACGTTTTTTGGATTTATTTTATTTTATTTGTTTGTTTTTTTTTGTAAATTACACAACTATACAAGGGTTGAAAGTTGAAACTTGCAAGCAGAACAAGAGAATCTTGTGAAAAAATATTCCAGTTTTAGCCCGGATTTAAAGGCAAGTCAATCAAGTTGACAACAAAATCATAACGAGCTTCGATCCACAAAGCCACGTTAGCAGTTGAAGTTGATGAAATTGGACTCACACCTTTTAAGTTTTAATTCCGTTTAATTCACTAATTTAAATTTAAAATTTAAATTTTATTATAATATAAAATTTTAAAAATAATTATATTTAATTTTTTATTATAATAAAAATTTTATATATAAAATTACATCTCAATTTAAATCAAAACCACGTTGAATCTTTAATCAAAACCAGTAATCACTTCCAAAAAAAAAAAAAAAAAAACCAATAATACCCCTTAGTTTTGTAACTGGAATCACAGACAAAAATATCTCCATTATTTCTAAAATATTCACAGATTTTTCAAATTTTCTAAGGTCTTTAAATATCATTTGGGTATAAGAAAAATTCTGGCAAAACTTCAAAAAAAAAAAAAAAAAAAAAAAAAAAAAAAAAAAGTTTCGGTGAAATTGTATTGTATTTTCTACAAAATTTTGAGAAAATCGGAGAACAATGGTGAAAATATCAAAAAATTTGTAAGAATAGCAATCAATATATTTTATTAAATAACCTTTTATTCTATTTGGAAAATTCGATGTTGACAGATAAATAAATTTATCTACTGAAGTCAATATTGGCTTGCAAATACAAGTTTTACTCTAGATATCTTTAGGGCTCATTTGATTTTAAGACTTGAATTTATAATTCTAATTTTATTCTCTCATAAATAAAATTTAAATTTAAAAAATTCACGTTAATATTTACAAAATTTGAATTTAAAATTAAAATAACTAACTTAAACACGTGAACTAAATGACCATTAATTATCATGTTATCTATATTTGGAGCTTCTTTCCTAATCTCGTATCCACCTATTTCAATAGGTAAATTCAATATTTACTAAATAATTTATTTACTAAATTAAATTGGTAGATTTTTAATTTATAATTTTAAAATATATATTTACTTTTTAAAAGTTCAAATGTGACAGAAAGTTGATAACTTTGACATACATTGGTAAATCAAAAATCAATTAATTATTTATTTATTAGAAAGAAACCCAAAATTAAGGGCATGTTCCGTAGAAGCAAAAAACTCGAGTAAGGCCCACTCGAATTCAATTTTCAGCCTAATTCACATTCGGTTGTGGTTGTAACTTGAGCATAACTCAACCATTAATTCGAGTCAACCACCCAAACTCAAGTTCAACCTCCCCCTTCAATTCAAGTGAAGCTATAGTGTTCTCACGTGCAGCAATAGTCCTGATTCCTGCATTCCTTTCGCGTTGGTTGCCGAGTTCCTTCTCTGAACCGAGATTCGAGCCTTCCTTTCTTCTCTGCTATTTCATGTGATTCTCACTTACATCTGTAGTTGATTCCTGAGCCTCGTCTCCCCTTTTTGACCATCGTGTAAGTGCCTCATTAGCTTCTTCAAGCCTCGTCCCTCATCTCCTCCTTCAAGCTTTTATCCGTATGAGTTTTTCTCTGCCATTTGACGAGTTTCGTTGCAAAAAACCATTTCCCCCAAATATGAGATTGTGAAACCCTAGCCCCAAAATCATCTTATCCTCTTTGAAGCTTTTATCCGTTCCCTTACCGAGAAGAAGTAGCTGGATCAAAATTTTCCCCCAAATCTAAGATTGTGAAACCATATCCCCAAAATCATCACTCATTCTGTATGTTTTCAGTCCCCGGCCAAAACGGGAAAATTCACTCTGAACCGTTCTGTTCGGCGACCACCTTGGGAATCCCTCCTAGGTCGATGTAAGAGGAACCGGTCTCGACCTAGTGCTCTTTAGTGGCGACGTCAAAGCTCCTTTCCCTGGCATTGTCGTCGCCGGTACCTTAAACGTAATAATTCCTCCTCACGTTTTGAGAATCTCAAAGCTGCTCAAAGTTCCTCTTTTGTAGGCTCAAACTTGGTAAGTACATAAATCCATGTAGTTATTTACTCAGTGTGTTATGTTATGCTTTGAATATACCTCCATAAACTCAGGGATTGCATAGATTGATTTTTTATTGTACATATGTGGTATGCCACAAAAATGTTGGTTGCTCTGGTTTAGTTTTGTTTTAAGGGATAAATGTTTGGAGATGTGTTAAAATGGCAAGAAAGTGAAGTACTTTTCTTTACTGTAAGCAGGTTCGTTTTTGGTTTCTAGCGAAATAAACTAAAAAAAATCAATCTCCCCTTTAATGTTTTTGTTGTTCTGAATAACCTGTGCTAACACGAAACCATGAGTCTTTAGCGGTCAAATTCAATCTCACGTAAGAACATAAGCTTCGCTGACCTTGTAGCACCTATGATGAACCATGTAAGAACAAAAGCCACCTAGGTTCTTTCTTTTCTTTATCTTTCCTGTGTTAACCCACTAGTAAGTTGTTTCATCTAAATTATTCTTTTCTTTTCTAATTGGTAATGTTCTTTTGTTTTTCTTTTTTGTTTTAGGTGAACCCACTGCTAAGTGCTAGTTCATCTAAATTATATTTTGATGCACATATATAAGATATGGTTGTGATGCTTAATATGTGTCTAATGGCCTTGCTCCTTATGTCGAGTGATATTTGAAGGCGTGACAATTATCAGTTGTTGGTTTATAATGTCACTATAGGCATATCCATACTATGGTAAGTTAAATATCGGTCGGGGCTACGTGCCTAAGTGCTTATAAACATTGGTAGCATAGTTGTCATTCCCTAGGATAATGCTCCATAAGTGGGCAACGCGGGCCATTACACATTCCTAAGCCTATTTGATTATAACTTTTTTCATTACATGATTTTTGCTTCAAATGTACATATGTATTGCGGCCGGATTTGATTTCACCACTAAATAGATGGCAAGAAGGAGGGATAGAGATGTGAATTGGAGCCCTGAAGCAGAGGTGAGGTTGCTTCGGCGGCTAGGTGACTTTAATTTAGGCCATTCATCCGGTACCGCACTAAACCGAGACAAATATGTTGAATGGGCAACCGAACTAAGTGAGCATTTTATTGTCCCCCTAACTTGGGATAAAGTGAAATAAAAAACTAGTAGACTAAAGAAAACTTTTTATGCTGAGTTTCTACTTCGTACTACCACCGGACTTGGTTAGGGATCCGATTCAGAAGAAACCCACCTGCACTGACGAGTATTGGCAACAATTTATCAATGTAAGTTTGATACTTGATTGATTTTTAGATATCTTATGTTAAGATGAATTCCAAAGTACTTTCATGCCTATTCTTCTTATGTTTTTTTTTTTTTTTTTTTGTTTCTCTGTTTTAGTAAGATACATGTAGTCAAAACGTGGAACACATGATCTAGGAAGCATGTAGGTCGTTTGAAAGAGAAGTTACATTCCAAATGCATCTAAAAAAGAAAAGTGCAGAGAAATCTTTGGTGTTGGATCCTAGCTTTTGAAAGAGAAGGCCCCCCTGAGCATGTTTGTATATAGTCATGTATGTCGTTTTATCCATATGTACCTTAATGGAGACACCCTATTGGACCAATACTCACAAGATGGTGTTTCAGTTGCAGACATTGATCCACAGAATGTTGATGAGGACATCAATGACAATACTAACCATGAGGGTCAACCATTGGATTATAATGCAAATGTGGAGATGAATGCTTTAAGGGATGTAAGGGCACATACAATGTGGGCAGTGTACCGGCACCGTCGTGCGCGCTAATAGCCCTCGTTCATAAGACGTTTATATGCGACGATATGATATTATATGGTCTATAAATACGTATGTTATAATTTATGTATTTATTGTTGTCTGTTTGAACTTAATTATATAGAAAACTGATCTTCTATTATTTATTTTTGATATATTTTATTTTTGTAATTATGTATTTTCTAAAATTACCAGATTATTCAATAATTATTTACAAGTAATTCCAATTATTCATATTCAATTACAAAAAATAGAATAAATTCAAAAAATAAAAAAAAAATAAAAGAATTGAATAACATTGAAAAAAGAAAAAAAAAATTAATATCCATTATTCACAACTCAAGTTATACCACAAACAAACACAAACTCAAAAAGATTCTTATCTCAAATCATAACTCAAGTATACACAACCAAACACAAACTCAAGTTATAAGTTCAACTCAAATTATAACTCAAACTCAACTCAAAAACTTAACTCAAAAATACTTGCAAAAGAATAGGCCCTGAGTATTTAAGTGGATGAACTGAGCAGGAAAACCGGCTTTTCCATATATAAGAAGGCGCAATGCACTCTCTTCTTTTCGATTAAATAAATCATTATCGTTTTGATTGATTTTTTTAAACCAAAACACTGTTGTTTTGGTCCTTTTTTCTTTTTAGTCCTTCTTTGTCTTTTTTTTATCTTTTGGTCCCCACTTGTTTTCCTTTTGTATTCTTATTTTCCCATTTTGAGAATTTGTAACAAACAACATATTTCACAAACCTTTAACAGTAAATATTATTTTTACTTTAGGCAGTTAATAAATAGCATTTTCCCAGAGATTTTAGAACTTCTTCTAAATTTAAAAAAAAAAAGTTTAAACTCAAATTATAATTTTTTTTAAGTACATGTTCGTTTGTAAAATTTGAGTTTAAACTTGAGTTCTAATTTGAGTTTAGGGTTAAAATCTGAGTTCAAGTTTCCGTTCAACTCAAGTTCTTAAACTCAAACTCAAATTAATGAATATTATTTTTTCTATTCTTAAAAATGTCATAACTTTTTCGTTTTAATTCCGATTGAGATGATTTTTTTTCTATGCGTTCATAACGAAGAGACGAATAAAATCTCACCCATATACCCTATTAAAATTTTTTCATCACCATTGAGTTTTTATTAAAATACTATCTAAATACAAATTTAAGTTTTGACCCACTTAATTAAACACAAACTTAAATATATTCTCAATTTAAATCATAACTCAAATATGCACACTCAAACACAAACTCAAATTATAACTTCAGCTTAAATTATAACTTAAATTTAAATTAAGATCTACACTCAAATCACAATAATTTAAAAAATACAACCAAATAAACCCCTAATTTCTCTTTTTCCATTTTACCCTTGTTTATATTGATGTTTTTTTTTTTTCATTATTTTTCTTTCTATTTTCCTCTTCGTAACATTTTATCTTCGTCTCTCTCTTCTTTTTTTTTTTTTTTTTTTTTTTTTTTTAGTTATGTCTTCGTCTCTCTCTCTACTCTCTCGCTCCTCTCTCAATGCTCTTCAAGTCTTCTCTCTCCTCATCGTTCAAGCACTTGCTCTTCCATACGACGAGTTCGATTTCTCGCCAATCGAGTAGCCACATCAATCGTCAAAGATTGGCTTCCGACACCGCCACCGATCACAACGTGGGTTTGAGTTCTCTGCAATCTTTGCCTTGGGTGCTCTAATCGAATCGGCAGACCATCTGAGATACTAGACGAGCTTTGCCGTGAAGAAAGTCGCCGATCTGAGCGACAACGTAGTCACACCTCAAAGACGGTCGTTAATTTTCATCGTCGCTTGACGAGAGATGGACGGAGGAGAGAGGACTCAGAGTAGAAGCTGAATGGTTTTTTGTATTTGAAGGGGATATTTTTGGCATTTTGGTTAATTTAATACTAGCCAAAAGCCGCACACGAAATATATTATATAAAAAGTTAAAAAAAATTTTATAATATAAGATTAATTTATATATACAGAAATTATTTCTGATCAGACACTTGATCAGAACTGTAATTATATAATTTTGTATAAATTATATATATTTATACGTAAATTGTGTATATTTATATGTAAATTGTGTATATTTACATGTAAAGTCTTATATATTTAATATAAATTATAATAAATCAGTCAATATACATATTTTCATCTTATGTGTTCACTAATTACTATAAAAAATACATGTTTTGAAGATTAATATACATTATCATTTTTTATAACTTAACATGTAAATATACACGACTTTATATGTAAATATACACAATTTATATAAAATTATACAACTACCGTTCCGGTCAAACATAAATATAGAGACCTTACCTAGTACCTAACGAGAGACTTTACCTATATATACATAGATATAGAGTTAACTTTTGTTTTTTTTTTTTTTCTTTTGTTCTTTTTAACTACAAAATATAAATTTTTTAAAAAATTAATAACAATAATTAAGGAAGTTAAATTTTTTTTATTATATATAGTGTAGATTAAAGAATTTAGAAGTAGTTATATTATCTAGTTTTTAGACGTTTTTGGTGAGTTTGTTGTTTTTATTCAGAATTTAATTGATTAAAGATTGTTAAGATATGTATTTAAAATAGTAAATGTTGATTTTTATTAATAATTAATATAAATTAGTAAATATATCTTACTTTATAGTTAATCTTTTTAAATCTTGTGTTTTGGGGTCTATTATTATAGTAGTTGATTATTTTTTCTTCAAATTTTGTATTGAAAGATGGACATCTTTAAATATTTTTGAAACAATTGTTGTTATTTGTACTTTTTTTTTTTGAAAATAAACTTGTAAAATTTTTGTTTGTCCTTTTAATTGAGTAATTATTGGTGGAATTACAAATAGATTAGTAAAGCCTTTATCAATTATTAATGTAGAGTATAATTTTTTTTATCAATGCTTGTGTTGCTCTTCCAACAGTTGAAGTAATTTATAGTTTAATTTATTTAAAAATGTATGACTTTATTTTATTTTAATGTATTTTTATTTATTTTTATTTTTTATTCAAATTATTTATACTATTATCATTTGAGAAGTTTTAAAAATTTGGCACAAAATGATATTAAAATTGATAAAATCAGACCATAAATCAACACCTTTCTTTTACATTGTTTTTCTTTTTTAAGTCTTTATTTAGTTTTAGTTTCAAACGCACACTATGATTAATTTAAAATAACGGATAATACATATTGTTTAAAAAAAGAAGTAAAAAAGACAACAAAAAAGAAATGAAAATAATAAAGGAGGAAAATCTTAAGCAAAGAGAAAGGAAAAATAATCTAACTTATTTTGTTGTGTTTTTAATTAATTCTATTTTGTTTTGTTTATTTTTATATTTAATATGGTGTTATTTGATTTTAATTTACATAATTTTATTCAATTTTATTGTATTATTTATGGTATTTTTATTTACATAATATAAAAAATTTGGCACAAAACAGTGGTACAACAGACAAAATTAAACTCTAAATCAATTCAAAACAGTAAATAACTATATTAAAGAATAAAAATCTAAAAAATAAATTGGAAATGGTTTGAAATCGTTCGATCAAAAATTTTGATGGCTGTGATTCGCGCGTGAAAAGCATGCACAAGAAAAGCGCACTTAGCGGGGGAAAGATGGCAGCTTCACAGTGGTGGGCCCCCCGGGCGTCAACACGTGACAATCTTAGAATAAAAGATGCAAAAGCTCATGCGCAAGGAAGGGAAGAGAGAAGGAAAAAATGGTAAAATTGACAATTCACACTAAAAGGATAAATAACAGAAGTAGAATTTTAAAAATATTACCGTACAATAAATAGTAAATTGTGAGCATGTTAACAATGCACATTTTCTTTCTTTTAATATGTAAGTCCGTTTGGTTCATGGATTAGAACCATGTGATTAGAACCATTTTCTATTTACATATATTTTTTATGAGAGAAAATACTGTAGCGAACTACGAATCATGATTTGAATCAGGGAATGATTCGACTCTTGATATTATAATTATAATATCATATTATAATTGTATTATAATTATAATATCATATTATTAAAATAATTATAATATTATTATAATATCATATTATATGATAAAATAATAATATTATAGTTATTAATATAATTATGATATTATTTATTATAATATTAATATTATATTATATTATATTATATTACGAGTCTAAATTTTAGATTAAAAAGATTGTAAAATTTAAATTTCATTAGGGTATTATAAAAGTTTTATTAATTGTGTTATGTTAATTCCCACACAAGCTAAAAGTTAAAGTTGTCTTTAAACTGCTTCATGATTTTAGCTGTAGATTCTTAAAAAATTAGTCAAAAAACACTTTTGAAGAGATTTACCAACACTAAAATCAGCTTATGCTACAAACAAAAATTGATTTTGGGAAGGAAAAAAAAATACCAAACTAAGCCTTAGTCACAACTATAGTTTATCCTTACTAATGTTTCAAATAGTTTTTTGGTTGTATATATTTTCTTTTTCATTACATGTTTGAGTTTAGCTTTTTCCAATAAATTTCTTACATAAAATCTATATATGTACACGTTACTTTTTTTTTGGCAAATGAATTCTACCTTTTTTATTACTATAAATTTTTTTTCCACATTTTTTATACTGGAGCGATGATGATGTTACAAAAACTTTTATTTTTAATGTATTGCATAGGTTGTCTGAATATTACTATGACTGCATATGATATTGTTAGATTTGACAAGATAATATAAATATTTTTAGTTCTTTTAATTTACACTATATAATAAAAGTTTGTCAACTTTTTTAAATATTACATTTACTGATTTTTTCTTAATATTCCTATCTAATCTAATAAGTATCAGTGTTTTATATTGTATATACATATAAATATATTTTGAATTACAATACTATATATGTATATATTTATAAATATATTTGTAATAATCTTAAATTCTTCACATCATACAACATTATGTTGCGAATAGATCTAACTAGTTTTGTGCCCGCGCCTTGCTGCGGGAAGATTTATATATTGTATTAGAAGTCTAAAAGTTTGTTTGGTATAGTATTAGTTTTTATGCGCATATATGTAAAATTGTTGAGAGAAACTACATTATTAGTGTATACACACATACGTAGATATATGTATATTATATGTTTAACAAAAGCTTTTTTGTAGGATTCTATATTTTTTGTTTTCTTTTTTTTCTATGCTTCTTTAGAGCTGCAAAATAAAAAAAATATATTTAAAAAAAGATTATTGCTGATTTTTTAGAAGATATAAATAATTTTAGTTATATAAAGTGTTAATTTAAGTATTTAAAAATAGTGATATTACCTGGTTCTTGTTCTTTTTCTAGATTACTCTGGTAATTCAGATTTTGAATCATAATAAAAGATTAGGATGTGTATTATAAATATTCAAGTATAATACTTATGAATAATTAATGTTAATCTATAACTATGTAGAAAAAAAAAAAAAAAAAAAAAAGATATAGTTTCATTCAAAACTATATATAACGATAGAATTGAGAAGCACAAACCATATCCAAGTGAATTTAAGAAGGACTTAAATAGCTACAAATTAACATAATAACATATCAAAACCAATGTCAAGAAAAGCAACGAAAACAATAATAACATTAGAATAAGATGAAAGGAGAACTGAAATAATTTTTGAATCATCCAAATGAAGAATCATAGACAATATCACAATCAAGTAAGCAAAATATGAGCACATAATTTTGAAAAATAATTATACATCATCAAACAGATGAAAATCAATTATAATCATTATTGGTATGAAACAAAATGAATTAAACATAAGATATAATAAATACAAATCGAGACAGAATTTTAAAAATAGTTTAAAAAATATTGTCAAGCAACTAAATAAACATGGATATATAAACTAGGGCTCCATAGAAGAAATGAGGGGATGGAAGAAATGAGAGAATCAAGAATAGGGCTCACGGAAGAAATGAGGGAATCGAGGACAGAGAAAAATAAAGCCTCTACCGGTTGCAAAATCACCAAAAAACCAAAGCCTAAAAATCTAAAAGACCAAAAAGCCCATAACCAAGAAACGAAAAAAGCAGAAAGAAAAAGGGTAAAATCGTCACAATACTATTGCAAGAACAGTGTGCATGAACAGTATAATTTAGGTTTCCTTTATAATATTTATTAATATGCATTAATGTTTTCTATTGTATTCCGCAGCAACGCGCGCGGCATACATACTCATTTTTCATAAAAATATAACCATTAAAAATGTGTATGCATGTATTTTAGCTAAAAATAAATAATTAAAAATTTAACAGGTATTTATGTCACTCTTAGGGAGTACAGTGAGAGATGACGAAAGTTTGGTGGAAACCATTAAAAAATTTTACGACATATAGCGAAACTTGCAGAGGCGCAAGGCTTTTGCAAACGAGTAGTCGGAGAAGACGGCGGGTAAGCCTTGAATGCTCAATTTCGTGACGGAAAAATGTTGAGGAAAGCATTTTCTTTCCTTCCAAACAGAAAATTTTCCTCCACATCGAAAAATGAAATCCCCACCCTCTACTCCTTCCTCCAACCCTCCGTCTTCGCCCTAAGGAGGGAACCACACCCACCGCCGTCGTCTCAACACGCCGCCGCCAATCTCCCCACTGAATCCCCCAAAACCCTAACCCTAGACGACGTGAATTCTCTGGAAACAAACCTCCAGAAATCTCTCCTGACGAGCGACACCGACGAGGCCTGGAAGTCCTTCAAGACCCTCACGAGCCGCTCCGCTTTCCCAAGTAAGCCCCTCACCAATTCCCTCATCGCCCACTTGTCGTCGCTCGACGACGTCCACAATCTCAAGAGGGCTTTCGCCTCTGTGGTGTACGTAGTCGAGAAAAACCCGGAATTGTTGGAATTCGAAACCATTGAGGCGCTCTTGAACTCCTTCAAGCGCGCCAACACTGCCGCCCCTGCTTTTGCCTTGGTCAAATGCATGTTCAAGAACAGGTATTTCGTGCCGTTTAGCGTTTGGGGCAATGCGATCGTTGAGATCAGTAGAAAAAAGGGCAGCTTCGCGGCTTTTTTACGGGTTTTTTCGGAGAATTGTAGGATTGCTACGGATGAGAAGTTGGATTTCATGAAACCTGATTTGGCTGCTTGTAATGCGGCGCTGGAGGGCTGTTGCTACCAGCTCCAATCGGTGAGCGACGCCGAGAAGGTTGTTGGGACAATGTCAGTTTTAGGCGTTAAGCCTGATGAATCAACTTTTGGATTTCTTGGTTATTTGTATGCATTTAAGGGGCTTGAAGAGAAGATTACTGAGTTAGAACGTTTAATGGTGGGGTTTTGCTTCAAGTCTAGAGTGGTGTTTCGGAGTAATTTGATTAGCGGGTATGTTAAGTCGGGAAATTTAGATTCTGTTTCGGCGACTATTTTACGTGGTTTGAGAGAAGGAGGGGGAGAATACTTTGAGTTAGGTGAAGAAACTTATTGTGAAGTTGTGAAAGGATTTCTTCAAAATGGAGGGATCAAGGCTTTAGCCACTTTGATTATTGAAGCTCAGAAGTTAGAACCTTCTGCTGATATGGTGGATATATCTGTTGGGTATGGTATTATTAATGCCTGTGTTAATGTTGGATTATCAGATAAAGCGCACAGTATACTTGATGAAATGAATGCGCAGAAAGGTTTTCTGGGGCTCGGTGTCTATTTGCCCATTTTGAAGGCTTACTGCAAAGAGCATCGAACCGCTGAGGCCACTCAATTGGTCATGGATATTAGGAATTCGGGGCTTGAGTTGGATGTGGGGACATATGATTCTCTGATTGAAGCGTCCATGTCCAGTCAGGATTTTCAATCTGCTCTTACTTTGTTCAGGGACATGAGAGAAGCAAGAGTTTCTGACTTGAAGGGAAGTTACTTAACTATAATGACGGGCTTAATGGAGAATAATCGGCCAGAGTTGATGGCAGCTTTCTTAGATGAGGTTGTTGAGGACCCTCGAGTTAAAGTCGGTACCCATGATTGGAATTCGATAATTCATGCCTTTTGTAAAGCTGGGAGACTCGAAGATGCCAGGAGGACCTTTAGAAGGATGATATTCCTGCAGTGCAAACCAAATGAGCAGACTTATTTATCTATTATTAGCGGATACGTTTCTGCAGAGAAGTATTTTAATGTTTTGATGCTTTGGAATGAAGTGAAGCGAAATGTTTCAATTGATGGCGAGAAGGGGATCAAATTTGATCATAACTTGGTTGATGCCTTCCTTTATGCTCTTGTTAAGGGAGGCTTCTTCGACGTGGTAATGCAAGTTGTTGAGAAATCTCAAGAGATGAAGATCTTTGTGGACAAGTGGAGGTACAAGCATGCCTTCATGGAGACCCATAAGAAGCTCAAAGTGTCAAAGTTGAGAAGGAGAAACTTCAGGAAAATGGAAGCACTGATTGCTTTCAAGAATTGGGCTGGTCTGACTGCATGAAAACCAGCGTTGCCCCGAGCTACACATTATTTAGAGCCCCTGCTCCTCAACTCAGGTCGCTTAATGATGGTTCAACATGATTTTGTTGAAAATTCATGCCTGGGGTCCGTTTGTACAGATGCCTAAGCTTCATGGTGTCATCAAGTTCTTCATTTATTGGTCTTGATTATGGTTTTTATAAATTAGCAGGCGTTCTGGAAAGAGTACACGACCATAAAGGGAATTCCTAAGGTTGGGCCTGTTGCTTGCAAGTGTGGGCAGACGAAGGATTTCAATTCTTTGCAAAAGAAGAGTTGTTGGCATTTTCTATGCAAGTTGTGAAGAACATCATTCGGTGAATGCTCGTGTCTTTTGATGGCCAAAGAGGAATGATTCGCCAGCAAAAGAGACTTCAACAATTTCATGTTAAACTTGTTAAGTTCAATGTGAAAGGAATGTTCAGGTCCAGTTTGGTGCCTAAAAATTTAACATACAAATGGCGGATTGGCGGTAAACTAGCTTATGAAGTGACTGATTGCAGTTATTTTGTTTGGGAAGTAATCTTCACTTCTTGGAATGGTGCTGCAAAAGCAAATTTCTCCATTTCTGTTAGTAGCCTACAGGTGAGAACTGATTTGCTCAGGAGTTGGGCATCTCCCGGATTTTTTTCTTTAAATCAACTTTTCTTCAAAGATTACGATGTTTCTTTGACGAATAACAATAAAATAATCAAAAAAAAAAAATTTTAACTTCATTGCCCTCAGTTGGTTGTGATGATTTTATTCTTGCCCGATTGATCTATAACAGTGAAACGGCACAGGGTATATATATTATCCTGAGCATTTGGTACACTTAAATCAACAGAGAGCTCCAAATCATATTGCATTTGTTTTGCCCATTTTCTTAGTAACCCTATATTTGTCAGGTACATTAGACAGTCATTTGTCCGTGAAGCTTGTGCCAGCTTATATTGTCCATGAAAGTTGAATCCTTTTCTAATTAAGTATTATTGCTTTAAGAATCTGCTTTTTTTATCTGTTGATTAACAAGGAATACATCAAAATATTAGTCAAAATGACACAAATATATGTATACGCATCGAATACTAACAGTAACAGGAAGATGGTATTTCTGCCTTTGGAGATGATTTGTTGCGCCAATAAATTAGACCATTTGGAGATGAATTCCCTTTGAAGGAAGTTTTTACAGTGCTTTCTAGCTTGGATCCCAACAAATAGGCTCTCCTTTTTAGGAAGGAAGAAAAAGGACACACGTTGAAAATAATCACCCCCACCGAAAAGATACCTCCAACTCCCTTTTTCAAATATCAACCTTTCAAATGTTACTCATGTGAGAAAAGACCTTTCCTTTTCTACACCCCATTTTTTTCACTCCAACATCACCAATGCTACCTTCCTCACAACCCTTTCTCGCTCTCTTTCTCTCCGTCTTTCTCATCCCCCAAACACTCTCCGACCATGTCATCCCCACCAACGGCACATGCCGCCAAACCTGCGGTACGATCCCCGTGAAATACCCTTTTGGCAGCGCATTTGGCTGCGGCCACCCGGACTTTTCCAGGTCTATAAAATGCAATGCCAACACTCTCCAACTCTCAACAGCCACAGGCATTTACACCATCTCCTCCATAGACTACCCAAGCAACACCATAATCATCACAGACCCTCTCATGTCAACCTGCTCTTCCATGCAAAACTCTGGCAGTTTCAGCCTTGACAAGGCCAGCCCTTTCACCATCTCAGATGAGAACATCTTTGCTCTCCTGGGGTGCTCCACAACCTCTCCTCTTTTCGACCCGGATGAAGATCTCTGCGATACGGGCTCGGGTTCTCGGGTTTGTAGGGGTTTGTACTCTTGTAAAGGCGTTTCAGGAATTGGGTTGCCTCAGAATGGTCCCATTAACACATGTTGTGTTTATGACTCTTTGGCCATTGTTGGTTCTGGCTATACTCTTGATCTTCCCAAGTTTCAGTGCTCTTCTTATACCTCCATTTATGAGTTTGGTGATGAAGGTGATCCAACCAAATGGAGGTTTGGAATCTCTTTGCAGTATAATGATTCTTATTACACCAGTACGTGTAGGGATTGTGAAGAGAGTGAAGGTGTTTGTGGTTTTGCTGGTTTGGATCAGTCCTTTTCTTGCATTTGCCCCAATGGGATTAACACCACCATCAATTGCTTTGGCCGAGGTAATTAATTAATCATAGTTAACTATGTATGGGGACCTTTTTTTATGTATTTTTATTAGGTTTTTTTTTTTTTTTTTTTTTTTTTTTTTTTTTTTTCGTGTTGAGTAATTCTACAATCAAAATGATGAGTGGACCTACAGAAGTCTTTTTCATTAGTTGGAATTCCACTATTTTTCTGCTACTACATTTGATTGCACGTCGCATTACTACATGACCAATTCTGACATGAATTATTTTTTTTTTTTTTTATCTTTAAAATTTTATTTTTGTGGTATGTTTTTTATATGAGTAGGGTATGCTTGGAGCGGAGCAACGGGCCTAAAAGTTGAAATCAAGAAAACTATTGCAGGTACATTTGCAACTCGGAAAATTGCCTTTTTTGACTCTTTTTACTCCATGTTCACCACTTTTTTCAACACAACCCGTCATTTGCTGATTCTTTTTTTTTTTTTATTTTATTTTTTTTTTTGACTATGCAGACTTTCCAATGACCTTTCTTTTCATCCAAATATGTTGAACTTTTTTTTTTTTTTGGTGAATAAGCATTCATGTGTTGATCTTTACTTCTCTTGTACACACTGTCACTTCAGAATGACCATTCAACGTCCTATTAAAGGAATACCTGAAAAACAAAAGTGCTGCTAAAAGAATTGTATTTGGCTATTTGCTTGATATATTTACGCTTTAGACAATATTATGCAACCGTTGAAGTGCCTATTGTTGACAGACTGAACTTGTTCTGTTAAGCACTGTAATCTTATCTTAATATTAAGTACAACTGTATAAGAAATATAATATAATTTCCTTTTTTTCTTCTTCTTGGTTGCAGGTTTTCTCCTATCATTGGCATTGCTATTGATTACTAGCAGATAGGATGGTCCAATCCTTTTGAAGACAAATTGCAAATGAATGAATTCAAGAGCTGTAGAGGGCAAGAAACTCGCCATAGTTTATTCCGAAAGATCTTAAGTTTTGAGTTATGGAGTACTGCTAAGTGCTAACCATGATCCTTTGTACCATTGCATTAGAGAAAGATACCATGTCGTGAATTTGTGGCCGCAATTTTTATTTGGCTTTTTTGTACGGACACCCCTTAACTTTTCAAATTTAGCAATTTGGTACCAATTCTTTTTTTTTTTTTCTGGCAATGACCCCGTCAGCTCAAAATTTTTGCAATTAAGAACCAATAAAAAATGACATCTTTTTTTGACGATATTGATTACGTGATGTGTACGTGAACGTCTATTCAAGACAATGAATGTCATTTCTCACTGTTGCAATGTTTTTTTAGGGTAATTGACCCTTGGTATAAAGAGAGAAGAGAGTCAGCTCATTTTTAATGCGATTAACGTCCACACGGCGTTGATAAGGAGTCCAATTCAAGAGTATGGATGGGTGGGAGGAGTATTCCTTGTTGGAACAGAAGCGAAGTTGCTTGTGTGCAAATGATGAGTCATTGATCAGATTGTACCACAACTTACAAACATGTTTACAGCTTCTAATTAGAGACCCCGTGGGCAGCATGATTTTGTTCTCCACTCTCTTCTGGCAGATGGGAAAACCTGGTCTTCATTTCTGCAGCTTCCAATTCAATAGTCAATAATGTAATCATGTTAGTAATTATCTATATTATTAGACGAGTTCTAAAGAATCTCTAATACAAATTGACATTCTATATAATGCAAATAATAAAATAGGAGTTTGTTTGTGTGTGTGTGTGTGTGAGCAAGAGATACTAATGTTACTTAAGAAATGTAAATATTAAAACATAGCAAAAAGTACGTGGCCATCCCATTGACAATAACAATATTAACATAAACAACATGAATATTAGATTGACAATTAAAAGACCAGGAAAAAAAAAAAAAAAAAAACATATAAATTTCATCTCAGAGTTGGTTAGAAGAAAAGAAGTGCAAGTACATGTAAACTGGTATGTAACACAACGTTATAGGCTTATAGCCAAGAAAATGAATAAAAAAAATAAGGGTGCCAAAGTATAATTGATACAAAGTTAAAAGTGTACCAGTAGATAAAAAAAAATAAAAAATAAAGAGTTGAAAAGAGATAGAAACCTTTGCTATTTTGACCTTACATGTCCTTGACAACAAAGTTATTCTGCTCTGTTTGCTTTTAAGTTTTGAGAAGTGTGTTTTTGGAGAGAGATTGAGTTTGTTTAGTTGGAGGATTCATTTTTTTATTTGAATGATAATTTATAATTTATTATAGTATTTTTTTTTAAAAATATACATAAATTAAAAATTATTTTAATTTTATAATTTTAATTCATGAATTAAACGGATAGATTATGATAAAGAGAGGAGAGATGTTCACTCACGGACATCCCAACTCAAGGAGTGCGAGCAATGAGGAGGGTGTGTTTCAACTTTGACTTTGAAAATAATTAATAATAAATATAAATAAACGAGAATTGAATTGGTCACTAAAACTTTCCCCTTGTTCCTGCAATAAAAAAGAAAAATTCTCTCCCTTAAAAAAATAAAATAAAATAAAAAGAAAACTCCTTTCTTAGTGCGTCTTGTTTCCTTTTCTTTCCCATCAACATTTTTTTTGTTATTCTTTTCATTGATTTTTTCCTTTTTTGAAAACACAGGTGGAAACCCGCATTACGCTTGCATGTGAGACATTTTTTACTTTCTTTAATTTTTAATAAGCATAAAATGCGCATCTGCTGGAATAGCTCAGTTGGCTAGAGCGTGTGGCTGTTAACCACAAGGTCAGAGGTTCGAGCCCTCTTTCTAGCGTTTTTCTGTCATTTATTTATTTTATTTTTTTTATCTCTCTCTCACCTGAATTTCCTTTCTCATGTTCTCGTCCTACGCTCTTCATTTCAGATTTAAGTTTAAAATTTAAATTTTACTCCATTAAAAAATAATTTTAAAAATAACCACATTTAATATTTTTTATTATAATAAAAAATTTTAATTTTTAAAAAATATTTAATTTTTAAATTTAAATTTTAATTTAAATCATAATTTATAATTATTATAATATTTTTTATTATAAAAAATACACATAAATTAAAAATAATTTAAATTAAATAATTTAAATTTATCAACTAAACGAATCTTAAATTAGCACTTTACACTCTTTCATCGTTGACTCGGATGAATGAGGACATTTAACCCGGATCGTCACTCAGCTCCGTAACGAAACGAAATCCGCCATGGAAGCTCCATCATCATCACCATCACCACCGCCATCGGGTTATGTTGTAGTGGAAGAATGGAATGGCTCGTCTTCCACCAAGCTCTCTAAAACCGCAACCATTACTGCTTCCCCTTCCATCTCCATCCTAAGGTCACTACTAAATTTCTCTCCTCTCGTTTTCTTCTCTCTCTCTCTCTCTCTCTCTCTCTCTCTCTCTCTCTCTCTCTAATAACTTTTATCCAAACTCGTAGATCTGCTAACTATTTCCACCATATTTGGAGGCGAATTCTCGAAGCCTTTGTACCCGAGGCAAGCTCTCCTTTTTATTCCTTCCTTGGTTTTATTTACTTCAAATTCGACGTCAAAAGAATAGTTTTTATTGATTATATATATATATATATATGTGTGTGTGTGTGTGTGTGTGTGTGTGTTTGTAAATGCAGGGCTTTCCCAGCAGTGTGACACCGGATTATGTGGCTTTTCAAGTCTGGGATTCTCTTCAGGTAATCATGCAAAATATAAATACAAAATAAAAGCATTTTCACAAGCAATTTCCTAATTTTCCTAATTTCTTTTTTTTAGGGCCTTTCAACTTACATAAGGACGATGCTTTCTACACAAGTAAGCTTCTTTTTCTATCACTTTCTATGCTCTGAAGGTTCACTGCAGAGTACTAAACAAAAAATTTTATTTGGGTGAAATACTATAAAGGCTTTACTAAGCGCTATTGGGGTCGGCGAGAAATCAGCCACTGTCATTGGTGCTACTTTCCAGGTAATAAAACTTTGGTGATGTTATTGTGCTTCCAATGAATTGCAAATGCCTAAATGGCTAATTATGGAATTCTTGCAGTGGTTTTTGAGAGACTTAACTGGAATGCTTGGAGGTATTTTGTTCACATTCTATCAGGTGGGCATTGTAGTTGTATTCCTCATTACTGATCTTATTTATGTTATTCATATGGATGCATATTTGAAATGGTAATATAATAATGACCGTAATTTGGCCAAGGGTTTTGTTTTTTCTCTGATAAAAATTTGGCTAATAGTTGTGCTGATAATATTGTCTTCCTAAAGATTTTATCATCCGCGATCCTTTAACTCTTGGAATTTGGACCTGTTACTTTTCAGGGTTCTAATCTGGATAGCAATGCCAAAATGTGGCGTTTAGTTGCAGATCTTATGAATGATCTGGGTATGTTGCTATCAGATTCTTTCCTTTTCAATTTAAAAGATAGTCTCCCGTGTCATCTTAACATTTAAAAACTTAGGCTCGTGCAAATATGCATTATGTATACCACACCTTCATACCTTCAGATTGTTCTTTGGAATTGAAATGGTCAAGTCCAACTTTCAGGGAGATTATAATTTCTACCTACTGATATATCTTTCACAACTGCTAAGTGATCAAAACAATAAAACCGTTTTGCGTGTCTTGTGCAGATGTGTGTGATAATGTTACTTGTTTATGCAATTGGTTGATGTGACGTTACTTCTATAAATCACTTGATTTGATTGTTGATTCTACATGTTAGAATTTGATGTAACTATATTTGACTAGGGATTCTACTGTATGTTGGTGGCAGGAATGTTGATGGACCTGATTTCACCTCTATTTCCTTCCGCGTTTGTGTTCGTAGTTTGCTTAGGGAGCCTTTCAAGATCATTCAGTAAGTTTTATACTCCATTACATAAATAAATAAATATATATATATATATATATATATATATACACACACATATGTATTATATGAGGCATTATATTTGAAGTATTTGTTCTCAGTTTGTACTTTGTAGCTGTGTCCGTTTTGTTGTCTTGGGTGAAGTAAAAGGAACCAAAGACAAAAGCTCCTTGATTAGAATCTGACTTTTTTCTTTTCCGGTACTTTGTTTGTTTAGCTGGTGTTGCAAGTGGAGCAACTAGAGCTGCTTTGACACAACATTTTGCTCTTCAAAACAATGTTGCGGATATATCTGCCAAGGTACTTGCACAATATTCTCACCCTTGGATGACAGCCCTTAAATATTTTATGAAATTGCCAGTACTGACCATTAAGTTTCTATCTAAAAGGAAGGAAGTCAAGAGACATTGGCAACAATGTCTGGCATGGCGCTGGGTATGCTTCTTGCTCGGGTTACCACGGGAAATCCATATGCTATTTGGTTTTCTTTTTTGGCTCTCACCGTGTTCCATATGTACGGTAAGTTTTGCTACTACCGTGTCTGATATGGAGATATTAGTTAGACAATAAAAATGCTCTGATATCTAGAGAATCTGCGGGCACCACCAGATTTTTCCTGTTCATGTATAGGAATAAAAGATTGATAATTCAATGGGTTCATTTCGGTCGTTTGAAATAATTGCATCAGAGAGGAAGAGATGGATGGACAGCTGGAGGGATATGGGTTTGGAAGGAAGGAAATAGTTTCATGTCGGGAAATAAATACAATCCTATTTTCAGCCTTTCCCGGGGAAATTTTTATATATTTTCCCACCCAAAGGTCATCGTGATACGTGGATTCAAAAACTATGGCTTATATTAATCTGATTATGTGATATTGTTTTCATGTATGCAGCGAACTACAAGGCTGTTCAGTGCCTTGCGCTGACTTCACTGAATCCTCAAAGGAGCTCAATTCTTTTGCAGCATTTCATGGAGACTGGCCAAGGTAATGCAATTGACCTTTAAACATGTCCCTAAGGCCTAAAATCCTTTTTTGCTGCTCCAGTTTGTCATTAACTTGAGATCAACACATATTCCCTCAGTGCATATAACTTTAATGCTCTGCATCTGAATCTTCTTCCAGTTCTCTCCCCTGAACAGGTATCTAAGATGGAGCATATTTTACCCGTATGGACATCTTTACAGAGCTCAAAGACTTCCAAACTAATACATACGCGGGTACGCTTAGGCGTGAGGGTCTCTTCGCTTAGTCGCCTGGAACTGTGAGTTTTTAGGCGTGTTTTCCTTTTTGTCTCATGCATGTCAGTTCTTTGGAGTATTAGGATGTTTTTGACGTCCTAAACATGTATTCTTTGAAGAACAATGATGTTTTCTGTAGCATTTTTGCAACCATGGTTGAGGACACTCCCTACTATTTGAATCACTATTTCTCTGTCAAAGCATTCAGGATTTGGGGCATCACTTGGGTTTTTTTTTTTTTGGTTAATGCTTAATATAGTATTTTCTGTCGACCGACAATTTGATTAATTTTGAGCAGGAAGGGCCTGTTGCATTACGCAGGATTTCATTACAGAAAAGGTTAGCTTTTTACTTAACTCATACCACCCTCAACGAAGAAATTTCAACCACTGACCTCCTGCTGATTTTCATTCTCTTTGTTGGTCTTTTCAGCAAAGTACTTACTAGTAGAAAGGAATGGAATTATCAGTGTCATTATGCACAAGGATTCTACTGCTGCAGACGTTTTGCAGTCATTTGTGCATGCTCACGTTATGGCAACTCTCACGGATAAGAACAATTATGTGCATACCGAAAGCCAATCATGGATGGATGGAAATTATGAAGTTTTTCTTCAGAAGGTACTTTGAGCGCTTTTTCCTACTACTGGATTTGCAACAATCCAACAGTTAAAAAGTGAATCTAATTATTTGAATGAAGAGCAAAAAAATGCTATGTGAACCCTAAAGTATGTTCCTGTTAGTTGGGAGAACCCGCTACCTTTATGATCTCGACAGACACAATTTAACAACTCCGATTCTAATTCAAAAGATATAATAGTTACGAGTATGTACTTTTTGGCTATGTTTGGAGTTGGTTTTGTTTTTGTTTTTCACGTTTTTCGAGAAAGAAAAAATGAAAACGGGAGAGAAACAGTGTTTGACATAATTAAAAAAACAAAAAACGGAAATGAAAACGATTTTTTAGTTTAGTGTAAAATGGGAGATAAATGAAAAACGACTTTTAATTGTTTTTTATTTTTTGTTTCTGTTTTCTCCTCTCTCGAGCACACAGGGAGAGAGAGAGATATTAATGGATTTTTTTATACTGAAAATAATCTCTTGATAAAACTACCAAACGCATTTTCAAAAATGATTTATGTCTGAGATTAAAAACATTTTCATTTTTATTTTTATACAAAAAATAAAATTATTTTGAAATGAGTTCTAAACGCACCGTTTCTTTATCTTTCTTTTTCTCCTTTACATTGCAGCTGAAGTTATCAGGTTGGAAAACAGAACGTCTTTTGTCACCCTCAATCAGTTGGAAAGCAAATTGGAGCTATGAGCCACTAGATGAGAAGCTTGACTAGGGACTATGCAGTGCATCATCATACATTTGAATGTGATGTATATAACGTACAATGGAGAACACACGCACACGCACACGCACAAAAGGGAAAGTGAGGGAGGAGATGAAGAAGAAGGGTCGAAGAGGGTGAAGAGACAAGAGGACCCACAAGAAAACTAATGTTTGATTTTTTTTAAGAACTTATGTAAAAAAAAAAAAAAAAAAAGGAGGTAGAACCTCTGTTTCTACCACAGTTTATTTATATTTAATATATAACTTCAGTTCCTATATTATATTTTGATGTTGCGACTGTGTATTTGGAAATGTATCATGCAAAATTTAATAAAATAAAATAACAGAAGTTTCATTACTAATTTCCTAATATTCCTAATTTCAACACAAGTAAGCCTCAGTTTAATCTCTCTATCTCTATCTATTTGTGTGAGTGAAATGGTCTGAGGCTGTATTTAAGTGCTGTTGGGGTTGGAAAGAAATCAGTCACTGTTATTTGTGCTACTTTCAGGTAATAGACCTTTATGAAGAGGGAAAAGACTAAGCTTTGTTGAGATAATAAGAACACAATGAATTTTAAATGCCCGAATGAGGATTGTTTTTTTTTTTTTTTTTTTTTTTTTTTTCAATATTTGAATTGTTGTAGTGGTTTTTGAGAGACTTATGCTTGGAGGTATTTTATCCACATTCTCCAGGTGGACATTGTAGTTGTGTTTCTCATTACTTATCTTTATTGTTGTTGTTCATATGGATCCATATTTAAAATGGTAAATTATTGGTTACTTTTATCCAGCTTCTATACAGATGGAATTATCGGGTTGTCTACTACTGCTGCAGACATTTTGCATTCATTCGTTCAGGCTCATTTTATGGAAACACTTGCGGGTAAGAATAGTTCTTTTTGTTTGGAGAGTCCGTTTAGTTTATAAATTAGAATTATGTTCTTTTTGTTTCCTTATCTTATAAATCATTTTCAAAAAAATAAATCTTTATATTGCAGCTGAAGCTATCAGGTTGGAAAAGAGATCATCTTTTGTCACCCTCAATTCTCAAATCAGTTGGAAGGCAAATCGGATTGCTTTTGGCAACAATGCCATTGATCGAATCGTCAACATAAATTTTGCACACACATTACTTAGAAATTCCATCCCTAAAATTAAACAGATTTAATTATATAAATTATGATATATTAATGTGTTTAATAATAATTTTTCATAATTAATTATATCATTAAAAATTTTAAATTCTCAATTTTAAAAATACGTTTACTTTTACCATTTCTTTAAACACCCTTTAATGTATATTTTTTAAATTTTTTCCTATTTTTTTCTTTTTCTTTCTTTTTTCTGTTCATTCTTTCTTTCCTTCTCTTTTTTCTCTCTACCTTTCCTTTTCTTTTCTTTATTTTCTTTTCTTCTCCTTCCCCCGCAGCACCACTCTCTTTCTCTCCTTTCTTTATTTTTCTCTTCTTTCTCTCTCCTCTGCTCCCCTTCACCGGCGTCCTTCTCTCTCTCTCTTGCTCTCCCTTTCTCTCACTTCTCTCTCCCTCTCTTGCTGTCTCTATCGAAGCAGAGAAGAAAAAAAAGAGAGAGAAAATGGAGGAAAAACGAGACTCATTAATTTGAGGTAAAGATTTCTTAAAAATCTACACTTGAGTTTAGATTCTTAACTTGAAAATTTGTAATTTTGGTTATATTTAATAAATTTTAAGTTAAGGATTAGATTTAAACAAATTATTGTTGAAATCAGATTGAATTTGGAGGTTCTCAGTATTAAACTTGTTGAGGTGATTGAAAATTGATTTTAATGATTTTTTGAGAAATTGTTTTGGAATTGAATTTAAATTACAGGTTTATTATTTTTCACATTTCTATCAGTATGCTGTCAAAATTTATTTAAAAACTCATTTTTAAGTCGAAACTTAAAGGGGAGAAATCAAGCTAATAGAATAAATTTTAATTTTAAAAAACTTCAAATTGAATTGTGAAGTTGTTTGTTAAATTTAGATTGAATCAAGACACTCTAATAGAAAATAATTAAATATGATTAAGCTTAATTCATTTTAAGAATGAGAATTATATCTTAAAATGTTATTTTTGTGATAAAATTAGTAGAGAAGATCGAGTGTTGAAGTTTTAAGGAAAGCGGAGACTATAGTAACGAGAAGCTAGCCACAGGTTTTATATTTGAGAGGTATAATATTCTTGTCCATATACTTGATAGTTTTATTTTAAATAATTTCAACCTATGTAAACATTTTGAAAATGATTTTGAGAAAATAACATGACTTATGCTATTAAATCATCATTATGTTAAATGAGGTTTTGAGAAATATATTTTATAAAGAAAAGTATTTTAAAGAAATAGTATGAATAATGCTATTGAATTCTTGATGAACTGAATTAAGTTTTAACATATATTTTCTTAAAATGAGATATTTTAAGAAATAATAAAAACACTTGATGGCCTAGAGATTGGGATATGAAGATCGTATCCTTAGAGGCAGGTTCCGAAACCCATACGGGCCACTACGCTGGTGAATTAAGGCTTAGTGATGTTGTAAGTAATTTATCACTAAATTATTTGCTGATGTATAAAACTGAAACTTTAAGATTTATTTCCTTTCTTTAAAGATGATTAGTTCGGACTATATGTTCAAACTATGAGCACTTTTATTTATAAAGTTTTACTAAATATATCTTATTGAGTCACTTCTTGATTAGTGGTGATATCATGGCTTTGCAATATGCTCATTATTAAGCTATTTTGCGACTGTTACTATGCAAGTATCTTTACTCTTAGAAGAATTCAGTTCCGGGTGTATGTCTTCGGACCGTGAGCATTTTTAAGTAACAAAATTTTATAAAATTATATCTTATTGAGTCTTTCGCTCACTTTTATTATTATATTTTCAATGTTTTAAACCCCTTCAAAGTCAGCAGTTTAGATTTACAACATAACAAGTGGATGTCAATAGATTGAAGGCTCCTCTAGTTTAGAAGTGGTTCATGTACTTTGTATTTCTGTATATAAATTGTATTGATCGATATTATCTCAGAGTTATATTATTTTTCTTAGATTTATGAACTATTTTAAATTTTTTTTCTTAGATTTTTGAACTATTTTTTTTTTATATTGTTTGTAAAAAATCTCAAAATTAAAAACTCGAATAATATTTTTTTGTAATAAAAAAAAACTTAATAATATTTTTTAATTTTATAATATTTTCATTAATCAATCCAATTTAAATAAGTTAATGATTAATCTCGTTTAATTAAATTTAATTCTTCTAATAATTATAATCTCATCTTTGAGGTCGTGATATTCCACGTGAACACGTCCTGTCTTGAGCATTGACATGTTTTTTTTTTTTTTTTTTAAACTTGGTTTACTCGTTTTAATAAATTTTTGCCAACTTATTTTTTTTTTTAAAGTGCTTCGCCTACTTTTTCTTGAAGAAGAGTTAACATCAAAAGGAGGACTAGCCTCTATCTAATACTATTCCATAATAATAACATGGACAAAATGCAATGTTGTTGTTGTTTTTTTTTTTTTTTTTTAAAAAAATGCAAACGTTCTAAATCCACATATCTGCACAAAATCATCCAGAAAGTTTAAAAAAAAAAAAAAAAAAAAAAAAAAAGGCATCTTGATGCGACTATTTGGCAACTTATCCCTTCACCCTTGCGGTAAATGCCTGCTCTTTTCAGCATATGAGCTTTAATGCCTTGAACCCAGAAAAGGAAAAGTACAGACTTGTTTGCAGCTGTATGTACTTATTTACGATGCCCTGATGATGCCATAAGAATACCAACAGCAGCAATAAACATAGACAACATGCTGATCAGCAATATGTATGTTCTTCTTGACGATTTTCTGTACTCTCCAAACAGAAGAATCCCCAAAAGTGCTCACTAGTGGAAGTGCCTGCCATTACCACACCAAAAAAAAAAAAAAAAAAAACCCAAATTAGTAGTGAACAGCATTTATTTCATTCCAAACTCGCATAAACGAGTTTACCCACGCGAGATTTATGTGTTTGAGTTCGAATCCAAATCCTCTACCCAATTTACTTTCTCATTTCTCATCCGAACAACATTATTGCAGTAGTCTAATGAGCTAATGGGACGTGAAATAAGGCGGAAAAACTGGACAAGGGATGTGTATTGTATCCAAACCAACCTGAACGGCGTCTGCCGCGGCATAGCCTGCGGCTTGCCCTCCCATGAACTGGAGCCCATTGCCGAACCCGCAGAGAAGGCCAGCCAAAAAAGCCCAGCCTCTGCCATTCCAGTCATTTAGATAAGCCTTGAATGATGTTTTTGGTAAGTTAAGCACAGGGTAGTAAAGGAAGGTGATGTTGAGGATGATGGCGAGAACAAAACAAGACACCGAGAAGTAAAAGAATGCCGTGTAGACGACCAAGTGAGGAACCCCATCGTTCAAGGTGTGCCATTGATCATTTGTTGCCAAGTTGAATGCTGGTGAGAAGAGAGAGAAGCAAACACCGGCAAAGAAGGTTATGGCCAGTCCAATGAAAGTGCTTTTCCCAAACACCTGCAGAGAAAATCATGATCACTTTCTTGATCGAGATGAACAAATAATGTTAAAAGAGAGATCAGTGAATGAATTGGGAACCAACTTTAATTGCTCTTCTTTTCTCAAGCTGCACAAGGAACTCTGCGGTCCCATGTTTTGCCTTCGTGGAAGAGATCGTGCCATATTCCAGATCTTCTAACCCAAATGAGAATGGCCAATGTTGAGGGAAAAAGATAAAGACCTACTAGTCTATAAAACCATGGCTATATAGTAAACAAGATTAGAGGTCCAGAGAAAATCTTACCCTTTTCTGCAAATGTAGAGACCTGTAAATCTCTGTCGAAAATCAAATTTGGAAAGAGCATCAATATCCAAAAATCATGGCACGGATATGATGTAAGATATCACTAGAAATTTTTTTAAAGTGGATGAAAATTAGTTAAACAACTATCACAAATCACAATGAAAAGTAAATACTAAGTAGAGGAATAGACTCAGATTATGGTGTGGTATTTTGTGCGACATGATTACCATCTTTTCTTAATTAGAATTCAAATGGTTCTCCTCAATGTCAGTGGAGAAAATGGCACATGAAACATAAAAATGTAATGAAATATGCACCACTCACTATCATTGATACATTTGTTTTTGTTTTTGTTTTTTTTTTTAATCATGTGACGAGTAAAAGAGGAGACAAGAAAATGAAAAGAAATCTATGGAAAATATGACCAACTTTTGTTTGACTCAAGATTCCATCACCCAAAAATAAATCAAAAGTGAAACCAGAAGAACAAACATTTCTCCTCTAACCATTACTTCTTAATGAACAAATATAAACAAAAGAATCATACGTTTCCCTTTCCTTCTGTTCAGATGCCAAATTTTGAAGCTTTGCTTTATTATCAGCTGCATTTGACGAGTGGACGACAGAGGCAAGACACACCGCGATCAAGAAGCAACCAACTCCAGGGAAAAGGATCTCAGCTCTATTAATTTTATCATCCAAAAAGTAGTTCAAGGTTGTTCCTGTTACAGAACCAGAAATTCAGTAACTCACTAGTACAAAACTTGACATAGACATCCAAAAAAGAACTGGCATCAATAGAAAAAAAACACAGAAGCTTATAATGATATAAAGTATAGATATATTTTTAAGAGTGAGAGGAACCTATGACAACTGTTACGCTTGAAGTGATCACTTCTGTAACTGATAAACCAACAAAAGCCCAAGCATACTGAGTGGAGAGATTTCCAAGGCTAAGGACCACCCCTCCTCCCATTGCAAACATCACAGATTGCCAATTGTACTGCACCAAATCACCCAATTACACAAGGAAACAAAACACCATCCAAAAAAAAAAAAAAAAAAGAAAAAAAAATCAAATTAGAAACTCAAAAAGGAGTGATTGGAAACTGACCTGAGAGAGTTGGGTTAGGAAATTGGGCTTGTCAGGCGTGCTCTCGCCAATCTGGCCGAAGGTAAACGCAATGAGGACAGCGGCCAAGAGATTGGTGATGGAGTAATCAAGGTACGTGTGCTGAGGCAGCCTGCCTCTTCTTTCCAAAAGGGTCAAGATGGCAGGCCAGGTGCCCAAGAAGAAGAGGGCAAGAAGCATACAGGCTATGGCGCCTCCTCTTACTCTCCACCAGATACATTCTCAGCCCACTCTCAGTTCGTGGTAAAAGTACTGAAGAAGATTGTATCAAAAAGATCCTGCAAAAGGAGGAAAAAACACAATAATGTTAACACATCTCCATCAATTGAACTTGTAGAAATATATATATATATATATATATATATTTATAATAATAATAATAAAATAAAAAATAAAACAAAATTTAGAAATTAGAACATTATTGGGTTTCCATATTACATTCAAGAAAATAAGGAATAATACTAGAAACCATTAACATGTGAATAATTGGGTAAAAGTCTTCAATGCAAACATTATCAGCAAAAAACTGAATATTCAATCAATCATAAAAAGAGACGTCAGATTGGCACAACAAAACAAGCTCCCAAAAGTTGGGGATTCACTTTCTACAGAACAACAAATACATACCATAACAAAGCAAAATCCTTTACTCAGAATCAACCCCAAACAAAGAATAATCAAGTTATAGTTAGAAAACAAAAGAACAGTATAACTTTTGAAGTGTTCAACGACATAGGACATAATAAATTATCAGAAAAAAGAAACAAACAGAAGAACAGAAAACCTTTTAAAGTGATCAACCCAAAAGTCGTTGGAACCCCACAATGGAAAATGAAAAATACGCAAGTAGGCCACACTTCCAAGTCCCACGTGAAAATCAACACTTCATCAAAGTTTGAACTTTTTAAACACTCTCTTTACAGCACAAAAAAAGAGAGTAGAAGCAGATCATGAAACTGAGGGAAACCCAGCAGCCAGAACAGAAAAAGGTTCTGAGATATAAAGCGTTGACGAGAGTTTTGTGCTAACTACCAAATGGATTCCAATAATTTTGTCAAATGGGTTTTGCTTAACTGGTGGAATCTTGAATTGGGATTCTTTCAGATCCAGCTTTGATTTGCTTGTTCCGCGTACCATTCGATACTCTTTTCAACCCCACACGTAACTTGGCCGTCATCCCATACCTTTGGTTCATGACTAAAAATTATAAAATTAGAATTATTTTTAACTTATGTGTATTTTTTATAAAAAAAAATATTATAATAAATTATAAATTATAATTTAAATGATAATAAGATATAAATTTTCTTAATAAAATAATTAAATATTCGTTTTTTTAATTTTTTAAGAATCCAATTACGTACTTGTTATTACTGTTACTTTTAAGTCAAATATCTCACGAGAGATTGATGTGACATTCTTTGCTTATTGTAGCATCTTGAAAATTTGAACACACGTGTAGATTAGGTTTTATTTGAGGACTTTTGACATAATAAAATAATAATTGACTTATTTTCTCCTAAAATATATATTTTGTTTTAAAATACACCCTAATGTTTTAAAATGATTCAAAATATTTTCAATTTATAAAAAATAAGTTAAAATACCCTTCCATTCACTTTCATCTATAACTCTGATAGAACGCTAACATGGCACCCATAATAAAACATAAAACATCTTAAATTTAATTAAAAATAAATGATTAGGAATATAATTATCAATTCAAAAAAAACCTTGTTTCTCTTCTTCCCCTTCACTTCTCATACAGACCTATAGAATTGAAATCAACTAATTATTTTATAAAAATAAAATTAAAAAATAAAAATAAAAATAACCCGCAAAGAAAAAAAAAAAAAAAAAAAAAAAAGTCTCGTCTTCTTCGCCTTCACCTCTCATACAAACCAAAATCCATAGGCTAAAATATCTAACAATAAGAACAAAAGATCTAATTTTCAAAAATAAAAAAAAATCAAATTAACCTCATTTAAACATCTCAAAATTTAGAAATGCACAATTAAACAAACCAAATCTTAAAAAAAAAAAAAAAAAAAATAAAATCACTCTTCCTCCCTCCTTTACTTCCTCGACTCCTTAGAATCATCAGAGCTCTGCGCTGTCATCAATGGCCAAATCTGGACCCCCCAAGGACGACACCGTAAAGAAGATTAAGTCTTGAGGGAATGCCTCTTGACTGTGTTCAACATCTTGTCGGTGCACTGGACTATGGAGGCAAGCGACTTGATCGTCGCTAGAAAAGGGACTACGCCATTGGGGGTGGAGGCCGGTTTGCTATTCAAAAGTTTGAGTGGGTTTTGATAAGAGATTTGATATGTATTTAAAAAAAAAAATAAAAAAAAAAATTAATTAATTTTTAAATTAATTATATTTTTAATTATTAATTTTATTTAAATTTTCTTTAGATATTTTATATTTTAAAATGAATAGCATGATTGTAAAGCGTTCCGCTAGGGTTATAGACCGAAGTAGATGAAGAGAGTATTTTGACCTATTTTTTAAAGGCCGGAATGTTTTGAATCATTTTAAATAATCAAGGGTATTCCATCCACCTTTATGATAGTATAGTAACTCACTAGCCATAAACTGTAATCAAAAGACACTCTCTTTTCTATTTTAAAACATGATATGTACTTTATGAGCATTTATAAAAATAATCCAATAATGATAATAGTAAATGCTCATGGAAGCAATATGACTTGTACAGTTTTTTTGGGTTGTGGGGTGTGTGTCGTTTTAATATTTTTGTACCTTTTTGTTTTTTGATTGTCGGGTTTACGTTTATGTTGTGTCGTCCTTTAATGTTGGTTTCGGAGTGTTCTCGTTTATGTTTGTCGACATTGGTGGTGTCATTTCTGTTGTTCTGTTTTGAATTGATGTCGTTTCAAGTTTTTGTGGTTTGGATATTGTTGCCGTTTCTTAACGTTGGAGTTTATGTTGTCGTTATTTACTTTTCTGCCATTTTCCATGCATTAGCGTCATTTTATATGCTTTTTTCTTTTTCATAGGCTTATGTTGTTATCTGAACATTTTATTGGTTGAAAATGATCGTTGGTTTTTTAAGTTGATGTTTGTCCGTGTCGTTTTATATTGTCATATTTCTAAGTTGTTCGTTTTCTTTTATTGGAGATAGAGATAATTGCTGGTTTTTGAGGTTGATGTTTATGTTGTGTCTTTCTTATAGGTTTTCCGCTTTTAATGTTCTTTCCAATGGTTGAGGTTGATGTTTGTGTTGTGTCGTTTTTATATGATTTCCTTTTTTTTATGGTCTTTTAACAGTTAAGGTTTATGTCGTTTCGTTTTTCCGTTTTGGTTCAAGTTTATTTTTTATGCTTTTCTTTTCTTTTCGTTTTTTTGGAAGCTTTTCTCGTTTTCTAGTTGATATGTTTTCCTAAAATATTTTTTTTAATAATTATTATTGTTTGAATATTGTTGTCATTTTTGAGGTTGTCGCGTTCAATATTGTTTCCAGATTGCTGTCGTTTATGTTGTCGTTTCATGTTAAGTGTTAACTATGATGACTGTGTCGTACTTTGAAGGTTTTTTTTTTCTTGCCTTTTGAAGGTGGTTGTCATTTTTCCAGGTTCAGTTTTCACGTTGCTTCATGTGTTCTAGTCTATTTTGTGCCGTTTTTAAATTGATGTTGTTAAGGTCGTTGACTCTTTGCTGCTTTTCATGTAATTTGCGTATTTGACTTCATGTCGCTTTCAAAGTTTCTTTGTGGTTGTCGTTTCTAGATGTTATTGCTCTAGGTTTATTGTCACCGATCCTATATTTAAAAATTTGCGGCAGTTCTAACCTAATAGTCAGCATACATCAATAAATGAACCATAATTTTCAAGATTTTTACACAAATGCATCCCGCAAATTTTTCGTTTACAAGTTCCACCTTGAAACTTTTTAAGTTCAACATTATTTTATGCCCGTTATTGATTGGGCTGCATTGGCATATTGTTAAGGATGCAAATGAAGGTGAGTGCAATTTACTCAAAATGCAGATCCAAGTCCCTCAAACAACTTCCAAATTCGCCTCTAAACCAACGTTTCCTCAGTGGCTCAGTCCATGACTCAAGTGCACCATCTTCATCTCAACCTTTTCGACGAGATGGCACTGGTTCTCATCTTGTTCCGCTACTGTTCAACGGTGGACCGGTTTGAAGACGATATATAATATAGACGACTGATGAGGTAAAAGATTCAAATACTCGTGCAAATGGAGCTATTTTCAAATTATTGTTTACAAAACTATATGAGAAAGAACTTAAGAAACGAAAACAAAACACAGACAAAGTTTGGCTAATCAAAAGCACAGGAGAAACACATCATACGGATATTCAACTTGACAAACATTATATTCTCACACAAGTTCATTCTATGACTGCCAATTTGCCACCAAAAAACAAGCCGAGAGATTGACCATTGAAAAACTTAACCGTACTCAACAGAGATGAAGAGATTAAGCAACTTCTATGTTACGTTCTCTAGACAGCTTTCTGGAAAATTCTTGTAGGTCGTTCCCCAACAAACGTTGATCGAAGATCATATTGGGCACCTACAAAGCAAAGCTATTCAGTTAATCTTGGAGAGAGAGAGAGAGAGAGAGAGAGAGAGAGAGAAAGGACAGGAGGGAGCATCAAAACCTTGTCTCCAAAGAAAATTTTGGTATTATTTGCTATAGCTTCAATAAATCTAAGCTCAAGAAATTGTGGCGTAAGCTTCAACTTGTTTGCTTCTGCTTCTTTGGTTACTCTGTAATTAGGACGGGTAATACCATTAATTATTTATATCATACTTCCTATTCATATGCTATCACCAAACAAAAAAAACAAAAAAAAAAAACGCAATTATCACCGGTAAAAGCTCGCATCTGCAAGGCTCTTTTCCCGAGCTAGATACATCTGGTTCTCAATTTCTTGCTGCCTCCGAGCACTTTCCTTTTCCATCAACTTTTGTTCCATGAGAATCTTACTGACACCAGCATTCTTCTCAGCTTCGCTGATAGCCATCTTCTTTGTGGTCTCGGACTCTTTCTCAACCACTCTCTGTCTCTCTATAGCAATCAAAACCTATATGGTCAAACAAACACAGATCAAGAAATCACATTATTGGTTCGCAACTGTAGGCAAAGGTTAATGGTATGTCCAATTATCCTTTCTTTGTGGAATAACATATATATTCTACATTTAACATTGAAACCAATGGAAAAATAAAATTGAAACTCCCATGGAACTTAAGCTCACTGGTCTAATTTGGGAATGCAATAGTCCAAGGGGTAACTTTGAATTTTGAAATATGTATATTCATAAAGTTGGAACTAGAACTATATGAAATATAAATAAAATTCTTCTTTCCTTTTTAAAAAAACAAATGTACCTTGGTGCGTTCTTCCTCCATTTGTACAAAATTTCGTCTTATACTCTCTGGTATAGTTGGCTTTGTGACGCGAACGCTAATTATTTCAATACCTGGAGCATAACGCGTGCAATCACCCTGAAGAGCATCTTTCATCTTTTCATCAATCTGGCAATATTGCATGCACCATTTGTCAGTCTAAATCTTTGTCAAGGAAAGATTTTGAACAATTAAAAGGAATTTTTCATATAAAAGAAAAAGCACAATTTCACAAAAGGAAGTAAAAGTATCACGAAAGACGGAAGCTTTACACGTGTATATAACAGCACACACCCTACTGCCCCTTTGTACACAGAGAACACCAGAAGACATGATAAGGGAAGAAAATTTTAACGTTTTCAAAATTAAACTAACATAAACTTGTTAGCCTCCAAAGGAGACAATAAAACAAAAGAAAAATAATTGTTTACTCGGTGACTATCTACAGTAAGAAAGATGCATCTGCTGTAAATGTCAAAGTAAATGTCCACATTATCATCATAATACTCATAAACATCTTCAGTGAGCAGTTTTCCTTGCCTGATCGAATACATCAATATAGACATCTTGAAGAGTATGAGAGCTGCAGAACTGATTAATCTCATGATGAATTTTGTCATATATCCATGTGTTGTCGTAGTTCACCCCGTAATTTAAGAGTGTCTCGTGTACGTAATCCTTACGAAGCCGGTTAACAACCTGAAGAAAGCATTCCAATCAGTGCTTAAAGAGAGAAAATGTTAAAACCTCAGTCAGACTTCTTGTCAGAAAAGGAGCAAAACCTGACAGGCATACCTCTATCTTCTCGAAAGTGATCATGACACCTCCTTTGGTACCACATGGAATATCCCTCACCTGCATTTTATTTTTTATTTTTTTGACAAATATAAAAGTATTAACATTCTGAAATCGAAAGTCTATGAATTCAAGGACTTGAGAAGCAACTTTACTTGATCTGTCTGAATGGTTACTTGAACAGGCTCATACTGGGTTATCAAAGGCATCTTGACATGAAAACCTGAAGATACTACATGAGCACATGTATGCCAAGAAACAATCGTTTGCAAACTCAGAAGAATGAGAAAAGTACCTGGATCGGTAATTGTCTTCAGAAGGGCACCTCCTCTCCAATACACCCCAACATGACCTTCTGGGACTTGGTGCAAAATGGATAAGCTATTACTAACACTTAAGGTCGATGACATCGCTATCTATAATTATCAAGATATCCATTTAGCAAAGATTCAAGGAATTCCTATAATGTCAACTTTGCTATAATCTTTTGACGAACCATGGAAAATTCATCAAATAGGACTCAATATTCTTTCAACAATTTCAGAGCTTCTAATACCAAAGCCGAGTTCTAAAAGCAAACAAAACAAATTCTAGAAATATTCTTTGAACGATTTCAAGCTTCTAACAGCAAAGCCGAGTTCTAAAAGCAAAAAAAAAAAAAAAAAAAAGAATGCAATGAATAAGAAATTAAAGCAAAAGTATATTCACACTAATGAAGCCTGGAAAACATGCACAAATTTGATTCTTAAGCAAAAATGGAGAACTCTTTAATGGAGAATATAGTGGAGCACAAAAGTATACTCAGAATTATATTCATAGAAATTAACAACACGAGAGCAGAAACAGTATAACGTAGAAAAACATTGAATTAGATGAAATCTACTATTCAATAAACGAGAAAAATTGTTCGTTTGATTGGTAAATTCATATTATGATTTGAATCACGATTCGTGATTTTGTTATAGTATTTTCTCTTAAAAAAACACACGTAAATCAAAATATTTTAAATCATGGTTCGAAATCATGAACCAAACTTTCACTAAGTATCTATGAGATGGCAATCAATGTAAGTTTCTAAATGAGGAACGCATTAAGAAAAGATGATTTAGGGGAAAAAAGTAAATAATCCTAGATTTTAACGCAAGCAGGTTGATATTCGAAAAAAAAAAAAAAAACGAACGTCATCGAAAACGGAAACCGACATAACAAAGATCCATCGAAGTAACACAATATCGGAAAACAGAACCAAATGGAAACGAAAAAGCGGTAGATTGAACTGATCGATGAAATTGCCGATTCAGACAAAAAGCAAAATCCAAACGGAAACTGCGATAGAGGTTCTTACCACGGCCAAAACACCGATGAATAGCATGAATACTGCAAGACCAGAAGATGACTCGCCACTAGTGACCGGTGCCGGCGACGGAGTCGGAGTCGTCGCCGGAAGCCTGGGCAGTTGCTGTTGTTCTTGCTCGTGATTCATGGGAGATTGTACGGAAATGATCGGATCTCTGACTGCAGTTTCAATATATACTGCTTGGCGCTTTTGCAGTACGCTTTGGCTAAGAGCTTTTTTTTATTTTATTTTTACTCAATGCTAGACTGCTTTTTAAATAAAGAGGCATGAGTTGGAATGAATTTTGGGCAAGGTATTTTTAAGGAGTTCTTATAAGCAATTTCTCCGATAGTATTAACAAAAATAAACTATAAGGGGGCGTTTCGTATGGGGTAATCATAAAGGTGAGAATGAGAATTTTTCAGATTTTCACATTTGGTATAATTATTAGACTTTTTTAAAACTCGGAAAAGTGAAACCTATGAGTTTCACATTACCCCATTTTAGGGTAATCCTAATCCCACCTAATAGGGTGTTATTCAAATTCTCGGGAATCTCAAAATCACGAGAATCTCATAATAATAATAATAATAATAATAATAATATTAATTATAATAATAATTATTATTATTATAATAATTAATAATATTATTAATATTATAATAATTATTATTATAATTACAATATTAATTATAATAATTATTATTAATATTAATAATAATAATTATTATTATAATTATAATTATAATATATAATAATAATTATTATTACTAATATTATTATTATTATAATAATTAATAATTATTATTATTATTATAATTATAATAATTATAATTATAATAATTATTATTATTATATTAATAATTATAATTATAATAATAGTAATAATAATTATAATTATAATTGTAGTAATAATAATAATTATTATTATTAATATTATTATTATAATAATATTATTAATAATTATAATTATAATAATAATTATTATTATTATTATTATTCATTTAAAAAATATTTTTTAATTCACAACATTCTCATGCACAACCAAACAGAGTAATGTAATATTTCTGGGAATTTGAAAAAGATTCCTATATAGAACCAAACACAATAATGTATTATTCCTAGGAATCATATTACCCTTCATCACTTTCCTGGAAATATGATTTCTTATGATTACCCCATACCAAACGCCCCCTAAGTAATTTACTTTTTTTAACTGTTATATTTGTTATATTTATATTAAAAATTATATTTTTTTAATATGTTATAATTTTAATCAGATATATAGCTGATTTTTCATGTAAAATCACGAGAAAATTCCTTACAATTTAGCATTTCCAAACGATGAATATATTTTATTAATAGTTCGTTCAAACACATGCATTACCAATATTATTGCAGATCATGGTCCCTGATTATGCGGGATTGGTATATTGCAAACCTTGACCCGTGATTATACGGGGATTGCATGATTGACATTAACATACGTGGAGTTGCTATATTTAACTAATGGTTGACTATAGATTGGTGTCTGAAAAAAATACGAAATAAAAACGATAGTTACTAATTTTCTTTATTTGTTTTCCTCATGTATTCTCAGATATATGCTATTGCGGCGATCATAAAAGTGTGCAATTACCAATTATCATTCTTCTAGTTCATAGAAAATTTTCATGGTATCGGAGGGGGGAAAAATGAGCGGTGAACCGGAGGAAAGCACAACCACCATCAAGAAGACGACCACAACGGCGAATGCACTTCACTACCACCTTGGGAATTCAAATAGACCAGGAGATCGGTTGGTGACACACCCACCCTCTTTGGGACGAATTACTCAACATGGAGGAGAGCGGTGACCAATGCCTTGGTGTCGAAACACAAGATGGTTTTCGTGGATGGAAGACTCCCAAAACCGGGAAGGAGATCCTAATGAAGAAAATTGGATAACATGCAACTCAATGGTAATGTCTTGGATCTTAAACTCCTTAAATGAAGAATTGCATGATAGCGTTATCTACCATGATACTGCACAAGGAATGTGGAGAGAATTGGAGGAACGCTTCTCGCAAGGGAGTGGACCGATGATTCAAAAGATCAAGGTGGAGATTACCAACACCCGTCAAGGTGACATGACAATCTCGGCGTACTATGCAAAAATTAAGAGCTTGTGGGAACAACTCGGCACATTCTCCAAGCCTCACAAATCTGGATGTAGCGGTTGCACTTGCGGCGTCGAGGCGAAAGAAAAGGAAGAAGAAAAGCTACACCAATTCGTGATGGGCTTGAATGAAGCATATGGCGTTGTTCAGTCACACTTGCTGTGCAAAGACCCCTTGCCAAATCTACCAAACGCTTATTCTCTACTTGCTTCCGAATAAGTCACTATAGGAAAGCCTTCCACCATCAGCGAGCTGGCTGCTTTCAAGGCTAATGTGGATACGTCGAGAGGAAAAGAGCCAAATAGGAGGCCACACTGTGATCATTGCAAGAAGGTGGGACACACCAAAGAGAATTGTTTCGAGATCGTTGGTTACCCGGCGAATTGGCAAAGCAAAAGGAAAGATAAGCCTTCCGCACATGCAGCCACTGCTAAAGGGAAAGAAAAAACTCAAGTGCAGACTAGTCAGCAGGGGACTCATACAACTAGTCTCACGCAAGAGCAAATTGATCAACTTCTATCTCTTCTTTCAAAGAAAACGCAGCCTGCCGTGAACTTCATTGGTAACACTACTCAAACACTTGGATAATTGATAGTGGGGCATCCGATCACATTGTGTCGGATGCAACATTGATGAAAAATTGTGAAAAAAAACTAAACCAATAAAGGTTTCACTCCCGGATGGAAAAGATGCAAAAGTTGAATTCGTTGGTACAAAGAGTTAAATAATAATATAAATCTCAGAGGGGTTTTTATTCTTGCCTGGATTTCATTGCAATTTAATCTCTGTTAGTAGATTGACAAGGGATTATAATTGCTCGGTTACCTTCACTTCAACTAATTGTGTTGTGCGGGACCTTACCTCCAAGAAGATGACCGAGATAGGTAGATTAAGAGGGGATCTACTATTTCAATTCCAATGATGAAGCACGAGCTAATAATGGTGAAGTCCAAATAAAAAGGCCGTGATACTACATCAAAGATTGGGGCATGCATCATCTTCTAGCTTGAGAAATGTTTTCCATTCTAGTTTCAAATTCAATAAGGATATAAATCCCTGTGATGTATGTCATAGAGCAAAACATATTCAAGGCTCTTTTTCCATCAGTAATAATAAATCAAGAATCATTTTTGAATTAGCACATGTTGATACATGGGGACCCTACAACATCAAGACACATACTGGGCATTCTTATTTTCTTACCCTTGTTGACGATTATTCAAGGGCAACTTGGTTGTATTTGATGAAGAGCAAAAATGAGGCACCAAAAATGTTTGAGCACTTTGCAAAAATGGTGCACACTCAATTTGGAAAACATATCAAAACTGTACGTTCGGACAATGCACCAGAACTGGTTTATGGAGATTTCAAGAAATACATGATGGAACATGGCATACTTCACCAAACTACATGCCCCCATACACCGCAACAAAACGGTGTAGTTGAAAGGAAGCATAGACATTTGCTTGAAGTAGCACGGGCTCTAAGGTTCCAATCCAACATTCCCCTACGTTATTGGGGGGAGTGTGTAATGACCGCAGCCTACCTCATCAATATCCTACCGACAGCAAGCCTAGACGGGAAATCCCCTTATGAAGTACTTTTCGGCAGGAAGCCATCTTATGATCATCTTCGCGTCTTTGGATGTCTATGTTATGTCTACAACAAGCCGAAGCCACTTGATGAATTTGAATCAAGGTCAAGACGTTGTGTTTTTCTTGGGTATATTCCTGGGAAGAAAGGATACAAAATTCTAGATCTTGAAACAAATAAGATCAGTGCGTCTCGTGATGTTATTTTTTATGAGGAACATTTTCCGTTTCGGAATGATGCAACTGTTGGAGATAAGGACACTGTGGCTGACTCTTCAAGTTTGTCATTTCAAAATTCACAAAGTCACCCCCTTGATGATGATCCGAATGAAGGAGATGACGTGATTGAAAATGTGCCTACTGATGCTCACGTTGATTATGAGCAAGTGCACGTGGAACCCGAAGTCGTACAACAAGGCTGCATTGGAGAACATGCTGAAGAACAAGGCATTGAGACACGAGACCTCCCATCAAGAGAACGCAAGTTACCAAAGTATTTACAGGATTACGTATTGAACTGTTCACGTGAAGATGGCAGCCCCCCTTTACGTCAATCACCTATCTCAGGCCATACTTCTACTACACAAGGTAATGTCCATGGTATTCTTCATACTCACGATTATCCAACACAACAAATTAAATCATGACACGGATATATCTCTTTGGAACCCATGAGCTTTGAAGAAGCTTCACAAGATGCAAAGTGGCGGAGGCAATGAATAAAGAGTCGCATGCACTTCAAAATAATAGGACTTGGAGTTTAGTCCATCTTCCACAAGGAAAAAGGGCTATTGGATCAAAGTGGGTTTATAAGATTAAATACAATCCGGATGGAACTATTGAAAGATGCAAGGCTCGTCTCGTCGCAAAAGGATATAGTCAAGTGGAAGGGCTCGACTACAACGAAACATTTGCGCCAGTAGCAAAATTTGCCACAGTTAAGTGTCTTCTCGCAGTTGCTGCAGCACGAAAATGGGAACTACACCAATTAGATGTTAATAATGCATTTCTAAATGGAGATGAAGAAGTGTTCATGAAGGTGCCAGAAGGCTACCCAAAGCAAGAAAAGGGAATCGTTTGTAGACTCCACAAATCCCTGTATGGACTAAAGCAATCCTCAAGGCAATGGTTCGGCAAACTCTCAGAAGCTTTGTTAACCTATGGTTTCAAACAAAGTATCTCTGACAGTTCACTTTTCACTCTATCCAAAGGTGACACTAAAATGGTTGTTCTGGTATATGTTGATGACCTCATTGTTGCAGGGAATAACAATAGAAGTTGCGACCAATTCAAGAAATATCTTCAGAGTTGTTTTCAAATCAAAGACCTTGGAGCACTTCACTACTTCCTTGGTCTAGAAGTAATGAGAACAGCTGATGGTATTCATTTATGTCAAGGGAAATATACTCGAGACATTATTACTGAAGCTGGGTTGAAAGATGCCAAGCATGTTGAGACACCTATTCCCCAACACCATGGCTTGTCGAATGAAGATGGTGAACTTTTAGATGATGCTCCGGCCTACCGTCGGTTAGTAGGGAGGCTATTGTACCTCACTCTTACTAGGCCTGACCTCACATATGCTGTCCATCTCCTAAGTCAGTTTATGCAAAAGCCGAGAAAGCCGCATATGGAAATGGCCAAGAGAGTAGTTCGCTATTTAGCCAAGGCACCAGATCAAGGGATTTTATATCCTACCAACAATAGCTTAGTCTTGAAGGCATATGGGGATCTTGACTGGGAACATGTCCAACATCCCAAGATCGATCCACCGGTTTTGTAACATTTCTCGGGTGGCGCCTCTAACGTGGCGCTCAAAAAAGCGAATAATAGTCTCATTATCGTCTGCAGAAGCGGAATATAGAGCCATGGCGAAGACTACCAAGGAAATCATCCGGCTTATTCACTTGCTCAAGACATTTTTGTTGAGGTACCTAAGCCACCAACTTGTTATGTGATAATAAGTCTTAACAATAATACATATTGCCACCAACCCAAAGATTCCACGAGAGAACCAAGCATATAGAGTTGGATTGCCATTTCATCGAGAAAAGGTTCACTCAAAGTAATCAATCTAGTCCATGTTACTTCTACCCAACAGTTAGCGAGATATTTTCACTAAAGCCCTCGGAAGTGCTCAATTTCAAAAGCTCCTTCGTGACATAGGAGTAGAAAGTAGTACAACGAGAGCTTAAGGGAGGCCCACGTATCTTCTCAAACAGCATGTGCAAGCTATGTTGTGGCATGCACACCAGCTTGAGGGAGGCTATTGCGGATCATGGTCCCCGATTATGCGGGATTGGTATATTGCAAACCTTGACCCGTGATTATACAGGATTGCATGATTGACATTAACATACGTGGAGTTGCTATATTTAACTAATGGTTGACTATAGATTGATGTACAGCAAAAATACGAGCTGTAAACGATAGTTACTAATTTTCTTTATTTGTTTTCCTCATGTATTCTGTATATATGCTATTGCAGCGATCATAAAAGTGTGCAATTACCAATTATCATTCTTCTAGTTCATAGAAAATTTTCAAATATTCTTTAACTGAAAGAGCTCCTTGGAAATTTTTCACTCTAACTTCAGCTTTCCTTAGGTAGTTTTAGGTGCTGAAACATGTACATGGTGTGACATTTTCGGCATAATTTCGGGAAATTTCAGGGATTGATGATTATAGAAAAATGTCTTTCCAATGTGCTTGTTCTATTATACATAATACAATGGAAATTGCGATGATATTAAATGCACATTCTGTAATCTTTTGATTTTTCAGTATTCTTCTCCTTTTCCCTTGTTTGTTGCTGATAGAATAAGAAATCAAACCTATAACAGGTTATAAGTGCGTCAAACTTACAATTTCCTATTATTCGCATAGAAAGAGTGGCAAAACCAACAACAACTAACTCAAATTCCATGTTTTGATATAAATATAAATATATATATATATATATATTATAGGTTTTATTCCCTCTAACTTTATGATAATTATTGAACGTAATATATAGTATAATAAAAAAAGCCTATATATACTGTTATTTTTTTAATAAATATATGCATTAATGTTTAAATATATAAATTAATGTTTATATATAGATAGTGTCTCATATACATTTAACCCCCTCCTCTGGCCCAAGTACTAACCTTCTCAGGACTTGTATTGAGTGCAATATAGCATGAATGTCTTTTAATGATTTTTTCCAATTGTAAGCAATATAGTTTGAAAATAACAGAACAACACAATTAAAATTTATTTTCAAAATTTCATTGAAAATCACTAGTTTTCATAACAAGAGGGCATCTGAATTTCTAAGCAAAACATATATGGAAAAAAGTAACTTATTTATAATGAGTAATGTTAGACACACTAACTCAAATCTTAATTTTTATATACCAATTAATGTAGCATGCGAGTTGTCGTTTTTTTATTAGTAGATGTAATATCTTTCATTAATTGACATGATAATATTTTAAATATTCACCAATATAAAAATGACAACTCACATACCATATCAATTAATATACAAGAGTTGAGATTTAAACTAGTATCATTAGCATTATTCATTTATAATTAAAAATAATAAAAGTATAATATTTTCAAAAAAGGAAGTTTTAAACAAGAAAACTTAAATTGAAACTAATAGACCCAAGGATTAAAGGAACACAATTAGAATTAGAATCTGAAATTTTTTGGTCAACTTATAACAAAAACAAAAATTACTTAAAAAGAAAAAGGAAAAAACACTATTTTGAAGGCGTAAACTAATTGATGGAAATTGTCCGTTGGGCCATTTCTTTGTAAGAAATACATATTTTTCATCTAAATTCGATATCATCAAAAGACTTTTTAAAAGTTAAAAAATTACCTAATTTAACTTTGGGTTTGGGTGATCTAAACGCGCAATAAAACTTGTCCTTCACGTATCACCAATCTAAAGTGACACCTATATTCGTAATGTTAACAATCATACGTTATTTAATGCAAAATTACCATATTGTCCCCTAATTGAACTGCACATGTTAGGCACGGCTTACGTGCGTTGTTTGTTTAATTTTGTACAATCATCTCATGGAATTAGAGGTAAAAGTTTGAGCTTTCCAGCCCAACTCTACCCTAAATAGAGGAAGATCGGCCCAATTTAATTTGAAATTTATAAAGTATTTTTTTAAGAAAAATTTAAAGAAAAAGTGTTTGATCGGGCCAACCCAGCCCGAATAAAGTTTCCGACTAGGAACCTCAATATGGTTTGATGAGCAATTAAACTGATTAGATCAAATTAACAGTACATAATTTATTTCGTTAATTTGAGTTTGTAATTTGAGTTAAAATTTAATTTTATTTAAAAAATTTTATTATAATAAAAAATTAAATATGATTATTTTTAAAAAAATTTTATTATAATAAAATTTAAATTTTAAACTCAAATTAATAAAAGACTTAAACTTTAAACCGACTTATTTAGTGCGACTCACACATTCACTTTTACGCGGAATATACTAAAGTAGCATGTGGCATGCTTTAGTAAATAAGGGACGGCTTTTTAAAATTATGGGCCCAAATGTCACTTAAAACGAAATTAACTCGATATAAAAAATAAAAATAAAAAAAATCAATGTGATATGCACGCGATGCTAAATCGCGTAAGAAAAGAGTTAAAAAAAAAAAAAAAAAAATGGAGAGGCAAGATGTCCGCCACAAGAAGCTCCAGCTCCGCGAACGAATGACACACACAGAAACACAGAAAAGCAGAGCCTGCAAAGTAGCCACTGGCTAACTTCCTCCGCCGGTGACGGAGATGCTAACTCTCACAGCCAGCTCCGTTACGCCCATGGCGGAAAAATGCACGTTCCGACGTCGTTTGAGGGTCCGGTCCGATGGGTTCCCTTCGTTCCTTCCCAAAGAGGTCGAGAATATTAAGGACACATTTGCTCGAAAGCTCGCCACACGGATTGTTAGGCTTCCTGTACGGCTCCTCTACCTGTAACTTCGTCACCATTTCTTCGCATTCTTCTTCCACTTATACATATTATATATATGTATACACACACACACACACACACACATATATATAGTCATTGTTTTCTCTAATTTATGCATGTGTGTTAGTTCGTTATCCTTTGTTTTCAGATGAATGGTTTGTTTGTTTTAGATATTCTGTTTTGCTGTTTTTTTGTCTGGTAAATAACACGTACACCCAAAATTATTGCAATAATGTTTTAAATTCTCTTGGCGTTATTTCTTTGCTCCAAGTTTATGGAATTGCTCGTGTGTTTTGAGCCTATAAAGTTGGGGATGAAAATTTTCTATGATTCATGTGTTAAGACTGTGGACTGATAATGTGAATATTTAGGTGCGTTTATCACTCATTCTAAAATAATTTTATTTTTTATATAAAAATAGAGATAAATTTTTTTTTAATTTTAGACATAAATTATTTTTAAAAATACGTTTGGTGTTTTTATCAAGAAATTATTTTAATATAAAAAAATTCATTAATGTCTCTTTCAATGTGTTCAAGAGAGAAGAAAATAAAAATAAAAAATGTCTCTCATTTTATACTAAATTAAAAAATTATTTTCATTTCCGTTTTTTATCTTTAATTGTATCAAACGCCGTTTTTCTTCCATTTTTATTTTTTTCTCAAAAAACTTGAAAAACAAAAACAAAACCAACTCTAAACATGGCCTTTATTTGCTCATATTGCTATTAGTCTCCTTTATTTCTGCACAACTAGAAATGACATTATTTGGTATAATTGAAGTAATTTTAATGGCTCTATGTTTGAGCCTACTTAATTGCAGGTAAGTTTGAAGGGAAATAGTATTATGAGTAGTTGTGTTAAGCCATTGATAGAGAGCAAGAAAAGTCCAGTGGTTCTTCTCCACGGCTTTGACAGGTCTCTATATATGCAAAAATACACTGGTGTTTTATAATATGGCATTGCTTAATATGTCTTTTAGAGTTTCACTGCATCTTATAATTCAGCTCCTGCTTAGAATGGAGATATACTTATCCATTGCTTGAGGAGGCTGGCCTGGAGACTTGGGCTGTTGACATTCTTGGTTGGGGTTTCTCTGATTTAGGTTCGTTTAATTTCTTTATGGTTCTTTATTTAAGTTTGATAACATCCCTACTAAAAGAATATTTGTGCAATTCCGTGCATTTTTTTTTTTTTTTTTTTTTTTTTGAAAGGACACTTTATCGCATATTTGTTTCCCTATATTGCATTTCATTTGGAGTACATACCCTTTCTCCGTAACATCTGTATCAACTTTTGTCAGTTTTGCATACTTTATCTTGAGGTGATTTTGACCATATACAATAAAGTTCATGCACCACCAGTAGGATATTCTATCGTAGAAAGCTCCATTTTATTTACTTGCACTTTCTCTTCTTCTACACGTGTCAGAAAGACTTCCCTCTGTTGATGTGGCCTCTAAGCGCCATCATTTTTATCAGGTACTTCCTATACTTCATCATTGAGGTTTTCTGGCTCAACATATTATTTTGAGAATGTGATTTTCTATGTTTGGATGTAACATTGTGGACCTTTTGTTTTTTACTAATTGATTGGAGAGATTAGAGCAACAACTTATCGGAATATTTGGTTCGGGGATATGCAAACATTTTGGGGGAAGAAAATATATCACAAAATATGGAATGTACCCTATTTTTCCAGCTTTGACGTTAAGTCTGAATTGGAGCTATTTCAATTTTGGCAGCTTTGGAAGTCCTACATCAAAAAACCCATGATATTAGTTGGACCAAGCCTTGGTGCTGCTGTTGCCATTGACTTCGCAGTAAACTATCCAGAAGCTGTAAGTGGTTTCAGCATAATTTTGCTTATGGTTGTGTCATAATTGTTCGATCGACAGAAGGACATAATTCTAAAAGATTGCTATGATAATGGCTTTTTACAGTGAAATATAAAATTTTCTGGCTCCTCTTTTTTCAGGTTGAAAAACTGGTCTTGATTGACGCGAGTGTGTATGCAGAAGGCACAGGAAACCTAACAAGTTTGCCGAAATTCGTTGCTTATGCAGGAGTGAGTTTTCTACCCTACTAGTAGTTGTCTTAAAGCCAAAACACACTTAGAATTCCGTATATGCATTCGAAATAATGTCTTTATTTAAGCCACAATGACCAAGGAGTTTAGAGTCCTTTCCGTTTCCGTGTGTCGAGAAATGTGGTTTTATATTTTCTGAGGCTTATTGGCTATGCAAGTGTTACGGTCAATGATAGTATTCATTATTCGATGAAGAATATACTCTGATTTCTGAAAAATTAACATCTATCCAGATGGAACTAGGATTAAATCATTTAGTTTGTCTTTCCTTGCTTCTGGTAAGAGAATTGCAATCCAACTCTTCATGATTGTTCGTTCCAACCAAAATACGTATAAGCTGCTGGTTCACTGTCTTGCAGAAATTGTGTTGCAAAGCAGTTTCAAGATTTTGCTTTTAACTATTTTAGCATGGTTAATAATATGTCTGAGCCATCATTGTAATGACAATTGACGATTTTGTTGAAGCAGGTGTCTTTATTAAAGAGTGTCCCTTTGCGTTTGTATGTGAATCTATTGGCATTCACAGAGATATCATTCAATACCAGCTTAGATTGGATGAATGTAAGTATTTCCTCTTGAAGAAAGTGCACATTCTGTTTACAAATATAGATTTCACACCTGATCATAGATCTGACACAAATTTTCATGTAATTTTAGATCGGTCGCTTGCATTGCCTGCTCCCATGGTGGGAGGATGCAACTGTGGATTTTATGAGGAGTGGGGGTTATAAAGTCGGTGCTCAAATAGAACAGGTACGTGTCAAATTATTCTGTCACATCAGTTGAGACGAGTTATTTGGAATTTTTGGTGGAGGAAGGAGGATGTTATATTGTAGGCCGACCGACTCTTTAACATCATAAAATTCTTTTTTCCATACTCACCTCTGTTTTTTGTCCGTGTAATTGGCAATTTTACTTTTAACAATAAATGAATAAGCTATGTCCAAGGCAACTGAATCTCAAAAGGACAAATATGAGTGGCAAATTCTACTCCCTTGCTTCTTTTATGTTGCGTCTTTCTTTAATTTAATCTCTTAAATTGCACCAAGAGAAAAGGAGACAAAAAAGAAATGTAAAGATAGAATTTTAGACTTAGAAATGCTTTAGAACTCTTGACGAGAGATAGACCATCAGTGAAGCTTACTTCCAAAATTCATTATGCGTCTTTTTCTCTGCCCTCACAAAAGCAGGATTTCCTTTTAAAGAAAAGAAAAAGGTCCCAACCCCCATGGATGCAATTTCTCAAGCAATCTTTTTATAGCAGGGCTATTGGATTCCACACATGAATCAACTATTAACTTAATCGAATATTGTATTGCAAAGTTTCAGTATATGTATAGTCCATGATGAAAATCCTTTCTTTCTAGTACTTTGCTTGAAGATGATGGTTGTATGGTTTTTGGAAGAACATTCTGGAGCTTTGTTTTCAACGAGCTAGCTACAATCTTGTTCGACAGGTAAAGCAGAAGACACTTATCATATGGGGTGAGGATGACCAAATTATCAGCAACAAGCTTGCAGTGGTTAGTATTCTTCTCTACAATTAAGTGAAAATCTCAACAACAAGAACAAAAAAATAAAAGGCTCAATCATGGATACCTTTGTCTATTATATAATGCAGAGGTTGCACTGTGATCTGCCGAACGCGATCATACGCCAAATACCGGATTGCGGCCATCTTCCACATGTTGAAAGGCCAAGCAGCGTTGCCAAATTGATTGTGGAATTTGCTCAACAAGATTTCTATGAAGGGGCTCAATACATCTCAGTTTTGAAGGTCCCCTCCTTAATCCCTCCTTGAATAATATTCCATTGGCGTTGTTTTCCTAAATGTTCACAGTTTTCAAATTTGGGTTGCCTTGTGGTCATAGTTTCAAAGTCTGTCACTTTGCAATTAATATAATCCTTGCTTTTTTGTTGTCTGTCAAACTATTGTGTTGAAATACTTGATCCACCATAAAAACGATGACAGAAGGTAAATAAATTGTCACATTTAGCATCCAATAATTATGCATAAAAGTCATTGCAAGTAATTACATCCAGTTCACCTTTATATGCAAATCGATTCTGTTTTATATATATATATATATATAGAATCCCAAACAAACAAACAAAACTTTGTGTCACAGACTCTTTGAATGCTTTTATTAAACATGTGCTTTGATATGGTGATACACGTGAACAACATGTGAAACTGCCCTTTAATTATTCATATTCTTCCAGAAATCAAATTTACCAACAGTGAAAGGAATTTTAGAGAAGCTCGGAGAGCACTAAACACATGACATGTTTATTTACTGATTTGATTTCTGCTTTTGTCTTATATTTGAAGTTTGTTGAGCTAAAGCTTCCACAAATTTTTTCTTTTTTTTCGAGAGTTTTGTGGTAGGCAAAAAAAAAAAAAAAAAAAAAAAAAAAAAAAAAAAAAAAAAAAAAAAAAAAAAAAAAACTGGTAAGACACAGTTTTAAACCATTAAATCATATCAAATAAAGAAGGTATGTCAAGATGAAAAGAAACTAACATTTGCTACTTATCTTGCAGATTTAATACATTATGACCAATTTGATATGAACTCCGCAGAAGAACAATGGAATTATGGGATGACATCAAAGGCAGTTAAAAAATAAAAAAAAAAAAAAAAGTGTGAGAGTTTTTGCTGGAAAAACAAGGATAAAAGTCGAGACATATCGTAAGGAATATTATCATATCCAATGGGATAAAAGACCATGGGTCCATTATGTCAAAGGCCTCATTTTTTAGAGTTTGTGGCCAGATGTTCGGTAGGCAGTTCACAAGTCTTAATCCCTCACACTTCTAACATGCTTGCCTGAAATGTCATATTCATTTAATGTTGTCTTCAGTGGAAAAAAGAAGGGAAATAAAGAAAGAAAAAGAAGAGAGTGACAAAAAGGAAGAGTTTATCTTCAATTTAATACTTGTTCCATTGTTTTCGCCTTTTTCGGCCATGCACGTTAAAATTCAATTCAATTATTCCTGTAGTTTGAAATTCGTGTACGATTCTAGCTTTTAGCTATTTTGTAATTTTATCCAAGAGAAATCGGGTTCTGGTCCGGCCTATTTTTTGGTTAATGATAGCGGTTCTACTTTCGTTAAGTGTCATATTCATTTAATTGAAGATTATCTACTTTCGTCTTGTTTTAATGGATAATTCTCATCAATAATATTTGTTTAATTATGATTTGAGTTTTGTAAATCTTATGATGAAAATAGTTTTATACGTAGAATTTTGATTCGATCACGGTAACCTCAATTATTCTAAAGAGAGAATTTGCAACACGCGTGGTCCAATAAAGCATAGACTGGAACTTTTTTTTTTTCGTTAAGACAGAACTTCCCTGTTTTAATTTTAGACTCTGTTCACTTCATTAATTCGAGTTAATAATTTGAGTTGAGATGTAATTTTATGAGAATTTTTTACTGTAATAAAAAAATTAAATGTGACTGTTTTTAAAAAAAATTTACTGTAATGAAATTTAAATTTTAAACTTAAATCGGTGAAATAAACATGATCTTAAATTTTGTTACGTCAAAGTGGTGGGAATCCACTTTAACTATTTGTAAATCATATTTAGACTTATTCTTATTAGGACTTGTCTATACCGTCTCGATAGTAAGACAATCCTTACAATGTAAGAAATAAAGTGAAAAGCATAGCATAGTTATCGATGTTGTATTTGATATCAAGGTTTAAATAAGTGTGATTTTAATTTTAAAAGTATAATTATAATTTATGATTTAAATCATGATTTTAAAATTAAAAAAAATTTAATTTATCATCTAAAATTAAATAATAGTTTTATTTTTTAAAGTAATTTTAATTTAAAACATCAGTTTAAAATTTAAACTTTAAATTAGAATCATTTAAACTAAACACTAATTTTTAAAAATTATTTTTTAGTTTTTATAAACAAATAAAGACATATAACCTAACGCTGAAAATTGTAATATAATTTTCAGATGACTAAGAACACGTTCTTAAAAAACAACTTAAATTTTAATTTTATTTAAATTTACGTTCTTTTAAGTTTTAATTTTATTTAATTTTACTAAATTTTATTTAAATTTTAACTTCAACTCAAGTTATAACTCAAATTTAACTCAAAAATTATATTCAAATTACAATTTATGCTACACTGTAAACACCTTTTGAACGTTAGTTGTCATATGCTAAATTGTAAGAACAATCCCCCACGTCATGTTAAAATTGTAAGAGCCATCCCCCAGTGGGACACTAACCCTTCTTTTTAGATGCATTAACTTTCTTCTTGAAGCAAGATTGGCCAGTCAAAAGAGAGGGGTTTAAACCAAACAAAAATATCAGCAAAAAAAAAAAAAAAAAAAGTGAAACGCGTGTAAACTTTGATAAATTTTAAGGAATGAAAGGGCCAAAAGTAGGAACAAGATGTCAACATCTACTAAAACAATATGGAAGCCAGCATGAATGAATGCTATTTAGTGTAGTTTATGAGAAAGAAATAGGAACTACTTATTTAAATAATTTTAGCTTAGGGTGGCTAGCTAGAAGATGGGGTAGTGGAGCTCCATTAAATAAACAAATACAGATCCTCTCATTAGATATACAAATAGAGACGAAAAATCTAATTTCTAAAAAGAAAAAAAGATCAGGTTCTACCCCCCGTACCAAGGTCATATCAGCCCACTGAAAAAAGGAATCAAATTCCCCAGCTTTTTTCACATACAGACCAAGAAAACAAAAACTAAAAACAAAACAAACAATAAAACCCTAGTGGGGTTTCTCTTCTTTTCATTTATGCCCCCCAAAACCCCATAATATGTCTGCCCCCATGTCGTGGCATAATCTGGTGCACACATCAAGGCCCATCCAGCGACGCGTGGCATGCCCTATAGGCCTAGTGTAATAGTAATAGTAGTAGTGGTGATGGTGGTGGTGGTAAAAATGTCTCAGTTTCTCAGCAAAAAGCCAGAAAACCAGAGGAAGGTCAGAACCGAAGAGATAAACAAGTAACTGCCCGGGTAGAGCGCCACGCCACCACTGCCATCGTTGAATGATGTGGTCCCCGTTGGGCTGATGCCACTGAATGTCGTTGATGGCGTCCCTGTTGTCGTTCCGGTGGTTGGTGTCAATCCGGTGGATGGTGTTGTGGTTGAAGGAGTTGTGGATGGAGTAGTGGTTGTGGGGGTGCCCGTTGTGGGGGTGCCCGTTGTAGGGGTGCCTGTTGTGGGGGTGCCCGTTGTGGGAGTGCCTGTTGTGGGAGTGCCTGTTTGGCTGCAGAGAAAAGGAAAGAGAAAAAGTAGGCCACGAGCAAGAAAATGTCATCTTTCTAACCAATTTTAATTTAATAATAGGTATTGTTATGCATTAATGTAACAAACATGCAGAGGGAGAATATAATATTTGGGAGATTTTTCCCATACATATATAACAAATGCTAATATTTTTCTATATCATTACAACTCATATCAAAGCCTAGATTTGGTTAGAAAAGCAAGCAAGATTTTGACTTTTCTGGTACTAGATCTACTTCTCCTTAGTTTATCTTGCAAGTTTGGTACTTAAGAGAGAGAATTTTGCTAAATTGACACAAAACCCAGCTGAAATTTCACCAAATTTTAATCTCAGTAGTTACAACACAAAAGAAGAAAGTGAAATTGTACCAACTAAAAACCCCAAAGAAAATTACAAAAAAATAAAAAATAAAAGGCAATTATAAGAATAAGACACTCCAAAAAAGTAAAATTTGCAGGGGAAAAAACCCATTTTGAGCTTATTAAATAACAACTAATTAACTAAACATACCTGGGACTCGAAGGGAACACACAAGTGGAAGTCTGGGCTGTAAATCACAAAGGAATAAAGGAATAAATAAATAAATAAGACAGAAAACCAATTAGTGAAAAAGTAAAATTTTACCCATTTACCCTTTTTTTTTTAAAAAAAGGTGGCAGATTAAATTGGTGGTCTTGATTCTTGAATGGGGAAGGTAGGGAACTTACTAGCAGGGGCAGTTGTAGATTGTTGGGCCGCGCCAGAGAATTCACAGCTTCCTTGGACTTGGCCTTTCCTTTGGAAGTAGCTGTTAACGGCGTAACTGCAGTGATCTTTTACGGTATTTGGTTGGAAACACGCACCGTTTTGAAGGATAGGTGTACAATCAGCTCCATTTCCACAAGCATAATCTATTGCCTTCTGAAGGCTCTGGTCACCAACCCCATCCTTACATATACAATAAGTCGCACCTTTTTGGAACACAAAAAAAAAAAAAAAAAAAAATAAATTAAATTAAGTTAATCCACACGAAATCAATTCTTTTCTATTAAGAAGAAGAAAAGGGAAAGTGGGGGTTTTTTTTTTTTTTTTTTTTTTTGCACAAGAAAGGAGAGAAAACATGGACAATGTAATCACCCAGAAAAAGAAGAAAAATAAAAATTAAGAAAAAAAAAAAAAAAAATGTTCATATCAATCTTTCATCTCAGAGCAGGGGCAAAACAGAGGAAAATCGGGAAAAAAAAATGCTTTTTTTGTCAAATCTTAAAATTTTGGACTCAAGATTTGGAAGATAAGGAGGGGCAAAAAAAAAAAAAAAAAAAAAAAGAAAACACCGTAATTCTTAAGCTTACTTGAATAGCCAGTGAGGGCCAAGAAAAGCACTATGTACACAAGAGTAGCCATGATTTGATGCAAAGCTTGTGGCGAAATACGAATGAGGAAAAGCCTTCTCTATGCAGATGTTGCAAAACTCTGAAACTACAGACAGCCAAGAGTAGAGAGAGAGAGAGAGAGAGAGAATGGAGATTTCTAGTAGACAATAATGAGAGAGAGAGAGAGAAGAATGACGGTGGGTGGTAGTGGTGGGTGTCTGTATCCGATGTTGCTTTTTAAAACCCACTTTACACTTATATTATTAATTTATTTTATCCATATTTACGTGATAAATAATTATAATTTAGTTTATTTTATTAATTTAAATTTTAAATTTTAAATTTTATTATAATAAAAAATTTTAAAAATAATTTTATTTAATTTTTTTACTATAAAAAAAAAAAATTTATATAAATTATATCATAAAAATTAAAAATTTAAATTAATTAATTTTTAAATTTAAATTTTAAATTTTATTAAGATGTAAAAAATTTTTTTAAAATAAAAAATAAATATATATTTTTTTTAAAAAATTTATTATAATAAAAAAATTTAGAATGATATAAAATATATATAATAATTTAAATTATAAATTTAAATTAATAAACTAAATAAATCTACGTATTAAACCGACCAATAATAATCAATTGTTATGGTACAGTACAAATATAAAAATAGTTAATACGAGCAGGGAATAGAGTTTATGGGGAAGTGTGTAACGAATCAGCATCTTTTTCCATTTTATAAATTTAAATTTTTAATTTAAATTGAGATGGGGTTGATATTTTTTTAAGAGTTTTTTTAGATTCTATAGTAAAAATTTTTAATGTGATATTTTTTAAAAGTTTTTTTTATTATAAAATTTAAAATTAAAAATTATAATATTTTTTATGAAAAATTTAAAATTTTAAATAATAAAATTAAATTTAGCGTAACAAGAGTCCAAGTGCTCATTTTGTTTTCGTCATCTACTTATTTACTTCTTCTATTTATGTGTTACTGACAGTCTCAAACGGTCTTAAACTCATGTGGGTGATTAAAAGTTAACCCAACCTGGTTAGTAGTCTTAGGTTCTGGTCCATCATTCTTGTGGGGTGAGGTGGACCCTACAATTTTGAGGTTCTTTGGGAGATCTTTTTTCATATTCTGCGTGCTGTCACATTGAGGTTTTTTGTTTTTTTTTTTTTTTTTTTTTTTTTTTTTTTTTTTGGTTTTTGGGCTAAAGGCATAATAATGAGTTAGCACACTGTGTCCTGCACTGCTTTTTTTGATGACGTGAATCAGCATCTCATTGTTGGTACACGAATCAGCATCTGTGTTGTTGTAGAGAGTCCAAGGACGGCTCTCTATTATAACGGTAGAAAACTTTGCTGCCTTTTTTGGGTTTTCTTTTAGAGCTCCCCACCGTAGGATGATGGGGTTGAGAAATGTGTTTACTCCTTTATTTTACGTGTTTAAATTTATAATTTTAATTTTATTATAATATTTTTTTTTTATAAAAAATTTTTTGAATTTTAAATAATAAAATTATTAATTATTAATTTAAACATATAAATTAAATGAGTTTAAACATAAATTTGAGTTTTGAGTTTTTGAATTTAAGTTGAAGGAAAAAATTTTAATTTTAACTTGAGTTTAGTCTCAAAATTAAGTTTAAATTCGTTTTTTGTTTTATGGGTCACTTAAATTTTACAAAAAAATATGAACTTAAATAAAATTATAATTTGAATTTAAATTTTTTCTGAGTTTTGTTCAGCAATAACAACCCCTTAATTCTTAGTATTAATGACCAAACTCGTAAGGTTGCTAGCTGGTTCAAATACAAATTAATAACCTTTGCCGCCAATGGTGACCTTAAACACACACACACTTGTATATACATATAGCTAAAAGCTACATTTCTTTAGCATTTTAACTGAGTTCAACCTGTCCCTATGTCGAGGAAGAAAAATAACCTATAATACGAGGACGTGAAAAATACATGAAAACGGTGAAAAATACGTGAGAAGGGTTTTATTAAACCATAATTAGACGTAATCAAAATAATGAGTTGAAGCTTGAATATGCAAATTACAACTACTTTCCATTACGATAATCCACCAATGAAAGCAAGCGAACGTGTAAAAGTGAACACTCCGTTGATTTAATTGAACATTGTCTAGTATTATTTATTTGCGTTTGCTAATTGTAGTTGGGTTGATCTAAATCATAAATACATCCAAATCCAACCCACAAACGTGAGGCCGACATGTTACTCAAACGTTATTTTTATCTTAATCTTGTTGGTTGTGTTGGCCTTTTGTTGCTGAATGATTGCTTAAGATTTGGCTTTTTGGGGAAAATACTCAAACGACACCCGTCTCTGATCAGCCAGAAAAAAAAAAAAAAAAAAAAAAAAAAAAAAAAAAAAACGACACCCTTCTCCCCACCGCCCAAAGGCCACGAGATAAAAAATAATAAAAAATAAAAAAAATTGGTCAATATGAAAAATTTAAAAAATATATAAAGTTAATTTTTACTTATAGAAATTAATAGGTATAAAAAAAATATTGATAATTAAGTTATAATTCACAATTAGATAAGTTATAAATAAACTTGTTAAACATTGTCTTATTATAGTTCATAATTAGATAATACAAACTAGTTATGAATACAATTTTCCTGAATTATAAATCGACAATAATTTATTTAATATCCGTTTATAATTAACAATTATGATTCATAATTAAATTATGTAACAAATTATGGACGAAAATAGTAATTTAACCTATTTTTATTAACTTATGTAAAATATTAACCTATTAATTTTAATTCATCTCAAATCTTAACTTATTTTTTTCTTTCTCTCCAAAAATATCCGTTCAAATTGGCAAAATAAATTGATCAGCAAAATAAAAAGGCACAATAAATCTCCACCCCAAAAAGAAAAAAAAAAAAAAAAAAAAAAAAAAGGCACAGTAAAAAGTTAGGTGGCAAAGGCCAAGCAGTGGTGGAGAAGGAAAAGTTTGGATGCTAAAATTTTGGGGGGTTTACGTGTTGGGAGTTCCCGTATTAGTGTGAGATCATACTATACTATATATAGAATCATTATGTAATTGAATAGTAAGAGAATTGTTTAGTAATTATACCAAAAAATTAAAAATTATAAAATTGGCCTTTAAAATTTAACTATTATCTCTTTTATTTAAGTTGTTTAAGTTTATCTATACTAATAAAAGATTTATTATTAAGGAGGTCAATAAAAAAAAAATATTGATAATTATAAAAGTGTGGTTTCATAGTTTTCTCAAAAAAAGAATCTCACACTGTTTAATTTTGAACTTTTAGATGCACTTCATCAAATTTTGTAAAATTCGCATACTTTTTGGCTTAATATTGTCTTATGTAATCTTGAGATTTGAAATAATGCAGGACAGATACAAAATAGAATATGACAGAATTTTCCTTAAATGTAAAATCGATAAAAAAAGGTAGTTCTAAAATATTCACTACTAATTATTTTTTTTTAGTTCATAACAATAATCTCATTACGCATAATACACTCATTTAATATCTCTCTATATTAACAATGCAGATAATAACGTTTTATTTTTAAGAGAATGTATGTTGTATTATATTTCGATTATTATCTTTAAATATTATCCTCTCGTATATAACTTATTATACACAATATTTATGATTACATGAAAAATCACAAAATTTTGAAAGATATTAATAAAGTATTCAATAATACATGCACATGAGATAATGAAAACACTATTTTATTAATTAAATAATAAATATATTTTTACATCTCATGTTTTAAGGACACTATTCCTAACGAGAAACGCATCCAGTTTGCTTGCTAGTCATAATATTTCAAAAAGGTTCAGGAACAACTTGTTAGATTCTTCGACTGAAAAACCTAGTAAATCAGCAGCAAGAAATGTATTAGAATAGACATTTACAAACTAATTTTAGCTAACTTATTATAATCATCATTGAAAAGAGCATATACCAACACGTATTAAATAAATTAAAATAATAATAACAGCAAAAAGAAAGAACTTATGGCTTTTGTTTTGTGTGTGGGTCAGGCAAAACAAACGCAAATCCATATAAGGTGGATCCAAAAGGGAAAAACACGAACTTGGAAGAATACTTCCATATTATGTGGTTGCTTTTTGATGGCTTTATTTCATGGTGTCTTTTAAAGTCTAGGGTCCGACTTTTCGATTGATTTGAAGAAAGAAAGGCCCTACATGGTGAGATAAATTATCTTTTAAAGTCCCAACCAAACCAACGGGACCCCTAAGTGTTTGGGGGTTCTAAAAGTTCCTATTTCCATGCCTCAAAAGGTGGACCACACATCACAAAGCCAGATGCCTCCTGCTCTCTTAACTTTGTGGGCAATGTTTTAATATGAATGGAACCTCAAAAATAAAGTTTGCAATCTACAACCTTTGCTTTTCCATATTCTACATAGCTCATAACAATCTGTCCATAAATCCAAAGCTCATCATATTAAATAACAGAACAACACTATTCTATTTCTTAGGGAATGTGATAGTTGTCCCAGCATCCAAACATAACAAGTTTATGGTTTTTTTTTTTTTCCCTGAGTTACCTGTTTCAAAAAGTTTTTGAGCAAGTTGGGCATGTGTGACATCTATGCTCCAACTTGAGGGGAGTGTTGATAAATGGTTATGTAATATTCTCACTAAACTGTATAGCCAACCCCTTACGAGGTACTTGTTGTCTGTGAAATGAATTTTTATAGTAAAAAGGGGTCAAATTAGATAATTATAATTTAGTAATGCTATTGGACATCAAAACGTTACACCATAATAATAGAGAAATAGTAGAAAATAGGTTAATATGAAAAGTTTAAGGAAATATACAGGCTAATTTTTAGTTATAGAAATTATAGGCCATAATTTGTCAAGTTATGGTTCATAACCAGATAAGTTATGGATAAACTTGTCAAGTTATGGTTCATAACTAGACAAGTTATGGACAATTATAGACAATAACTTGTCAAGTTATGATTCATAACTAGATGGACGAAAATAACTTATGTAAACTATTGGCCTATTAATTTTAATTCATCTCAAGTCTTGACCTATTTTTCTCTTTCTCCCATAATAATATAGTAATGTTTATAAATGTAACCTCGAAATTAAGTTTCTTATTTAACAAAACTTTCCATATTCTACATAACACAGCTACTGTCAATTGTCCAAGGATGCAAAGTCCAAAGCTCAACACATTAAAAAAAAAAAAAAAAAAAAAAAAAAAAAAAAAAAAAAAAAAAAAAACAGAATAATACCATCCTGGATTTATTAATCCATGGGCAAAGAAAAGTGTGGAAATGTGATAATTGTCCCAGCACCCATACATGTTAGGCATATGATATTCTTAGTGAACTGCGTGGCCCTACCACACAGCCAATTATACGTATTAGTAAACTATGACCTCTGAACTGTTTAGTTCATGGATTAGAATTATGAGATTAAAATTATTTTTGATTTACGTGTATTTTTTATGAGAGAAAATATTATAACGAATCATGAACTATAATTTAAATTATGATATGAATCCCCTTATTAAATGTCTCTTTTTTACATAAAGGTAGGGTCAACTTAGAAAATTAGAAGTAGCAGCAAAAATACTTGAGCAGGGCTATACAAGTGAATGGATAGAAGCCCACAAATTCTTGGTCCATGAAAGTTCATCCAAGACCAACAATATCAGGCCTAAACTCTGGCTTGATTACAGTGTAGCTTACTTAGGAATGGCCCAATCTATCAATCCGTGGGCCTTAATCACACCGGATGAGCGGAGTTCTGAAACTACCACGATACCCCCAAGATTTTTAGATAATATCTAAAACACCACTGGACTCCGAAATTACCATATCACCCTCGACCGCGACGACAACCCTGAACCCCACACACAGTCCAAAAACCCTAACTCAGTCCCAGTTCGGTGAAGCTCCATCAATGGCGTACCAAATGGCCTTCCTCGGTCGGACCCGAGCTCTAATCAGAGCGCTGAATCAGAACTCCGGCTTCAGAACCATCACCACCTTCCCACCTCTTTCGCAGGAGCCTCAGCTCGCCGAGCCAGGGAACAATCCCGCCTCTTCTCTCCCTCCAAACCCTGCCTCGGGAAGCCCCCTCTACAATGAGAATTGGCGCAGCCCGATCGCCAATTCTTCCACGAATCAGTCCGTGATTCCTCTCGACTTTCTCCGCCAATCGCCGGCCTCTCGCGCCATGGACGCCAAGAGCCTCATGGACGTCTTCGCCGACTGTACGGCGTCGCAGAACTGGTCGGAAGTGAAGCGGTTGTTCGAGGCTTGGGTCCAGTCGCTGGACAAGAACGGGAAGCCAAACAAGCCCGATGTGAGCCTGTTCAACTATTACCTGAGGGCCAATTTGATGATTGGAGCCACCGCCGGAGAGTTGCTGGATGTGGTGGCTCAAATGGAAGACTACGCGATCAAGCCTAATACGGCGTCGTTCAATCTGGTGCTCAAGGCAATGTGCCAGGCTAGAGAGACCGAGGCCGCCGTGAAACTGCTCGACCGGTTTGCTTTTTTCTCTCTCTCTCTCTTCCTTCACATTTGAATGTTCTCTGTAGATGTAATTTTGTTTGAAATGAGACATTTTGTAGTTCTTTAAAAATAGCATTTTGTTTTGAAGCTATTTCTTTGCAGAAATGAGACAACTTGAATACAGTTTAGTGGTCGTTGAACAATCTGTATATTGATAGTGAAATATTCTTTAAAAGATTATAGCATAACGTCTGCATAATTGTCTGTGAAGTGAAAGAAAAAAAAAAAAAAGCTATACTTTGATTATTGAGTGACTGGGTATAGAGAATTAGGATCATGCCAGAGACAAGACAAGTATTCCTTTCAGTATTTTGTAGGCTTTTGTTCTTTTCGGAAATTAATGTCTTATTTTATAAAAAATGAGAATGACAATGAAAATCTGGAAAGAAAGTTAAAGAATCCATTAGCAAATCGGTGTTAATTTATCTTTTTATTGGATTTGATCCCAGTGTTTATTGAAATCAAAGATTTTGCCACTCAGTGTCGAGTCAACTGTCTGTACCGTGCCTAGCTATATGAGGATGCATGCCATTTATGTTCGCCTTTCAAGTTAGTCTTGTAGCTTTTTTGTTTTTTTGTTTTCTTTTGGTACTCATTTATTTAGTTATACTTGTACAACGATGATTTCACAGATTATTTATATTTTAACTTGTCAGGATGCTGCTAACAGGGAAAGAATCGCTGCCTGATGATGAGTCGTATAACTTGGTTCTTGGCTTGCTTTTTCAGTCTGACAAGATTGATGAGGCCTTCAAATATATCGATTTGACATTAAAATCTGGTTATACATTGTCACTGAGGGTGTTTAGTGATTGTGTAAGAGTATGTGTAAATAAGGGCAGGTTGGATGCTTTAGTATCGATTATTGATAGATGTAAGGTATGTGATTGATGCTTTTGACAATTGGAGTTAGAGGTGCCAAGTTTTGTGTCATCTCTACTTATGTGATTTGGTTTCTTTTCTCTTATCAGGCAATGGATCAGAACAAAGCTCTTTGTCCTACCTGGGGATTGTGCAACTTTATCGCAGGTGTTGCCTTGCAAGAGGATAACAGCAAGTTAGCATATCACGCCCTGGAGTTTATGGCCAAATGGATTGCTAGAGGTGAGCAAACAAGGCCTCCTATCTGGCTATCTGTAGAAGAAGGATTACTTGTGTCAGCAATTGGAACTGCTGCTAGAACTTATGATTCTGATCTCTTGGATGCATCATGGGTGATCCTACGACGTTCATTGCGTCAAAAGAAGGCCCCTAATCCTGAAGCTTACCTCGCAAAGATTCATGCCCTTGCATCGTTGGGGAATCTACGAAGAGCTTTTAGTACCTTACAGGAATTTGAGTCTGTTTATGGAAATTCCCAAACTGAAGCAGAAGAGGAACTATTTTCTCCATTCACCTCCTTATATCCATTGGTTGTGGCGTGCTCCAAGAAGGGTTTTGAGACTTTAGATTCGGTATGTCTTTGTAAGAGTTAAACTCAATCCATATCTTTATGCATTTAACTTAAATTGACAAAAAGGTGAATCTCTGACGTGTCTCCCTTTTCAGGTGTATTTTCAACTTGAGAATTTGAGTCGCGCAGATCCTCCTTACAAGTCTGTTGCTGCTTTAAACTGTATCATATTAGGGTGTGCAAATAATTGGGACCTTGATCGTGCCTATCAAACCTTTGAGGCAATTGGTTCTAGTTTCGGGTTGAATCCTGACATTCATTCTTACAATGCACTGATCAAAGCTTTTGGAAATCTCAAGAAGGTGGATTATTTAGAGCTGCATTCTCTCTCTCTCTCTGACTTCTTTGTTGAGAAATGCAACCATTTTGCAAGGCCTTTTTTTTCCCCCAATGCATATAGGATTTGTACCCACCTTTTTATTTTTTGCTAGTTAGGTTGAATGTGAATTAAAAAAAAAAAAAAAAAAAAAAAAATTTCTAAGCGGCTTCATCTAATCTTATAACTGACTTTTGATTTGGAGCTGACTTGTGATCAGGAACAAAATTGCAGTTCTTTAGCGTCCTTATTTTGCACACATGTAATGATGGAAAGTGGCCCGAACATTGTGCAACGACACATCTGCGTCATATTTACACAACGTAGGCCAAAATTAAACTAATTACTTTTTGTGCTTATCGCAGACATTTGAAGCTTCAAAAGTGTTTGATCACATGCAAAGTTTAGGCATCAAACCCAACGCAACATCATATTCATTACTTGTAGATACTCATCTTATCAACCGAGATCAAAAAGCTGCGCTTTCCATGCTTGATGACATGGTAACTTCTATGTTTTGGGACTGATTAGCACGACTTTTCTTCAATTTTTCTGTCTTTGTGGATATGCTAATGTACTACATAACAACTTCCATGAAGGTAAATGCTGGTTTTGAGCCATCAAAAGAAACACTGAAGAAGGTCAGAAGGCGATGTATTCGAGAGATGGATTATGAAAGCAATGACCGTGTGCAATCCTTTGCTGCAAAGTACAAAATTCGAATGGGTACTGAGAATCGCAGGGATATGCTGTTTAATCTCCAGTACAGCACCGAATATGCCTCGTAGGTGAGTATCAGCACATATTGGGAGCCTTAAAACTGAAATGGAAACTGAGAGATGAAATCCATGTTTTTAAATTGTGATGTTTGTTGCTACTCTCATTCTGAGGATTTTAGCAGCGGACACTGAAGTTTATAACAACATTTTTTACGCCGTGCCTCTTCATTCTTTGCGTCAACCCTTTGATGGTTATGAATCATTGATTCATGAATGCGTGATTTGTTATTGCAGGTTTTATTGTTGGTGTGGAATATCTGAACGCCCCTGATTTGGTTCACCAAGATGGCGATTTTCTTGCTTTACCTTCCGATAATTTTCAACCATGTTTGTATATTACCCAATTATACTAAATTTTGAAGCTTGGTAAGATTAATGCCCGGATCATAGTCTTTGTTTTTTGTCATTTTATTTTGTTTTACCTTTGTATCAGTTTTGTGCTTTTTGAAGAAAATCTAAATGGCACTAATTTGTAGACTAGACAGAGAGCATAATTACGAGACGATATCAATAATAAAGATACCCCAACAGGCGTTTGTTTTCCGTAATTTTTGTTTTTGTTGTCGTTATTATTGTTTATCATTGATATCACTCTTTTGTAAACAGAAACTGAAAGGTACGAGTATAAATGTTTTTTTTTCTAGATTTAAGATATAGATTTCACGACTAGCGAAAAAAAAAAAAAAAAGGATATGCATCTTACTTCCATGTCATCATGTGTGTGCTGAGTTAAACAATATCATCATTTAGATCACCATCATAAATGATGATTATGGATTAAAAAAAAAGAAAAAAGAATTTTCTATGAATTTACCGTCAAATACAAGATTTTGCTTTTAGCCAAAAGTTATATATTATTGATGTCAACTTATTATTTTGGGTTAATTTCTATGAGGTTGACAGTTAATTTTATTTTAATCTTTAATTTTTCAAACGCTGCACATATAGTTTTTGAGGTTTTATTTTATTTCAATTTCAGTTAATCGATAATTTTATTTCAATTTCAGTCATTCTATCGATTAGGTGTTAAAATTTACTAGAATATGTTAAATTAGAGTCTAAAATTAGAAACTAAAATTTTGGGTCTCTGAGAAAATTAATTTTTAATTTTTGTATTGTTTTAGTCTCTAAACTTTATATGTTTTCAATTTTAATCCATAATTTCTATAAATTTTACCAAATATTTAATACCAAACTAATAGAAAGACTCAAAATTGAAATAAAATAAAACTTCAAGGATTAACTATGCAATATTTGAAAAGTTCAAAACTAAAATAAAGTTAAACCTCATGGACCATTTGTGAGATTAACCTTATTATTTTCCTTGATTCACAATAAGAGGATTGGATGAAGAAGCCGCATTATGGAAAGATAAGATTAGTATAATGCATGAAAATATAGTTTTCCTCTTAATTTTTTACTACAAAAAGAAATAAATGGTACAGCATTGGAGGCATAACCAAGAATCAAAACGCCAAAAAGTGTATTGAATTCACTTCCACCAAGCCTTTATGGAATGAAACAATTTATTACTCAACTTTTATTTCTATGGACTAACGCATCACAAAGCTTTAAATCCCATGCCACCACCAAATCCTAAGCTGCAAAGAATATTAATATACTATATGAAATCCTTTTGCATAAATACTCCTGCACTCTTCAAACCCAAAAAGCGATTCCTATGATGATGCAGCGGCAGCGGTTGCCTTCTGTAAATAGTAGAGTTACGTAAGTTTTTGATGAACTAGAGAGATGCAAAAGTGAGTCCCAAAAATGGTTACCTAAAAGGATTGAGTAAAAGTTTAATACTGTTTTACCCTTTTCTGCTCTTCCATGTTTGCCTTAATAAGGGAATAGATGGCAACACCGGCAATTGCTATCGCAGTACCAATACCGGTTTGTGAAGAAATTTTGTTGCCTGTCAAAGTTACGGAATCATTAAGATGTCAAATACTTTGATTTTCTTGCCAAAAGAAATATGATTTGAATGCATAAGCAACAGGCCGGGATAAGACATGAGAAGGAGTCACTGATAAAAGGATGTAGAAATGAGTAGTTACCGAAGATAACAATGGAGAAACCAATTACAAAAACACGCTTCAACACGTTTCCAACTGCATGTGTAAGCGGCGCAACCCGTTCCAGAGTGTTGGTAGCAAGCTGCAATTGTTATGATGAAAGATGGTGAGCACAGAGTAAGCTTCAATCTAGTACTTAACGCTAGCATAGTTTCAGTTATTAGTGATTGCTAAACCGCATCAATTTTTAGCCATGAGTGTTTATGGATGGAGATAAACATTAATGGATGTTAGATACCAAACCTGACTAATTAGTCTCTATGGCCTACCTGATTGTACAAGTGATAGAACATTCCAATCCAGAATAAGTCAGACAAGAATTTGGTAAGGCCAACTTTGGCAATAGCATCTCTGAAACCATGTTGCATCAGTTGGGGTCCCTCAATCTGAAATCAACACAAAGCGTTCAAAGTTCCAAGGTCAGAATTTTTTTTTCTATGAAATATGGGAATAATTAGTTAGACCTCCAAAAGAATAAACTTACAATTACAGCTGGCGGGACGCAAAACAAAAGGGCAATAATTGAAGTATAAGCATACACATTGGTACTGTCCATTCCGGTCTGTTGAAGCAAAATGAGTGAATAAATAACCGGGAAATTAAACGGAGAGGGGGAGAGGACAAAGAAAAGAAAAGAAGACGACTTTTGAACTGTGGATCTCACGTTCTTGTAGACCTTACCATTGCTTTCTTGGAATAGATACTTCTGTAGGTAAATGCAATGTTCGAAATCATCGCGCTGATGAAACCAGTCCAGTTGAAAGAAAGTTCAGTCAGTGATGCCATTGATACACCTAAAACAGAATTTACACACCACTCAGAGGATGAATTGCACAAGACTTCCTATTCTACTAATTTGTCAGGCTTATTTATGCGTATGCATACCAATGTGTTTGAGTGTGAATTAGTATAATTGGCATGAGAGTACAATCAACGCGTTGAAGAAATTAAGAAAAATATAAGGGAAATAATGAACGGTTATAGAAAGGTTACCAATTACTACAGGAGCCAAGGAAAGCCAAAGAGACAGCGGGATTTGGTGGCCCAAAACAAATTGAGAAGCAGCAGCATTGAAGAATGGCTCCAGTGCTGGTTAAAAAAAAAAAAAAAAAAAAAACACACATAGGAAATGATAAACATGAAAAACCATCATTAAAAGATTAATTCTGAGAGGAAGAAACAATCCTAAACTTGATTCTGTCCCAAGAAACTAAGGGATAGATAGAATAACTGAAAATAAGCGCTATGTATTCCCCATAAGATATTAGAAAAAACAAGTGGAACTGCAAGATTCACTGATTAAGCCAAAAATATGGAAAATGTGAACTTGCTTTACCTTTAATAGTGTGTGTGAAAGATACAGCAACGGCTGCAAATGACACATTAGACATGACATGTCCAAGGGCATGGCAAAATGCGACTGGAGTCAACAGCAACAAGAGCTCCTTGTTAATTGGCTGTATAACACCAAAATAATGAAGCCACTATTGTAAGAAACCATATTTTGTCTTTCAGGAAAGAAGGTAACGAATTCAAAAACTTAAACTTACCGCGCGCTTAGGTAAACCGACGGCCCAAGAAACAAGACAGTAGGATACTCCAACAAGGAGATGAATAAGCGAAACAAAACTACAAAATAAGGAGATTCAGCTTATTAGTTCTGAGGGAAGTGAATATAAAAAGCTAAAAACAATGAGATAAGATCAAGGTTTGAATGAAAAACAAGAATAAGTTATTTGTCTGAGAAGGCATACTATGGATATGGGAAGTAATTATAGACCTTCTTGTTGAGGATGTTGAAGATGACATTTAAAAAGTACCTGCATTGATGAAAGAACAAGATCATTAAATAAATTTATAAATACCAAAACGATTAATTGGTGAATTAAACAAGTAGAGTGATCTTCATGTGAAAATAATGGAAAATAAAACTGCTTCGTACCACATAAAGAAAAAGAAACCAGTGATCAACCAAGGAAATCTCTCTGCAAAGCTCTTTTCAGTCTTCGCATACCTGCAGTTGAAGTTAATAATGTTAACGCATCTCTACGACATGTCGTTTTTCATCAACTACAGATTACCTTTTTTAAAAAAATAATAACGATGATAAGTTTTAATAGAGGCCAGAAGGCGCCAAACACTAACGTAGAGTGTCGTTGTTATAGTGGCAGAACCTTAAACGTGGAAACGACAAGTCGTTTTCATTAACTGAACGACATTCTCTTGACGCAAAACCATACCGCTTTAGACGGAACGACAACAAAATGTTATCATTCTAGATCCATGAAAACGATATGTCGTTTCTAACAACAAACATCATCAAAGCTTCTTTGAGCACAAACTTCTTTCAGCACACGTCAAAAAACGTTTCTTTCCAATTCCAACCACCTTCCTTTCCCCACAAACAAACAAAAACTAAAAAACAGATCACGAGAATAAAAAAAAAAAAAAAGAGGAAAACAAGAAGAAGAGGAGAAAAGTAAAGTCCAACCCGTCGGAAATCTCAATCTCACGACCGTCGGCGTCCGCGGCTGCGGCCTTGGCGACCGGAAATTCAGCATCGGAACCTCGTCTCCTCAGGCGCTGATTCCAAAGCGAGAAACCCAAGGCCTTGTTCGGAACCTCGACGTTCTCAGAAGAAGAAGCTCTAACGACATTCCTCGTCAACGGCGAAAACGCCAAGCCTGAGTCTCTAAAAGCAAGCGATCGAGACTTGATCGCCACCAGAGCCGGCGAAATCCTCGTCGCCGGCGACAGGTAAAGAGAAGAGAATCGAGACTTACTGATCTGACACTGAACTGGACTGGTGACCGAATTCGAAGCCATGGTTTGGTTGATCACAGAAAATCGGTTTTGCTTAAAAGAAGAATTATGGGAACTTAACGTTGGAATCAAAGAGGTGAGTTTGTTTATATATATATATATATATATATATATATATATATATGTATTATATGAAGCGGAGAAAACAAAGAAGCCAAATTCTTTTTTTTGGTGGAAGTTATAGAAAAAAAGTGGAGTGAAACTGGAGAGGATTTCGAAGGAGAATATATGACTGTGTTTTGTTGTGGAGTTTTGGTAGGAGAAGGAGATTGGGTTGGTTTAAACTTAAAAATAAAAACAAAAAACAAAAAAATAAAAAAAAGGAAAAGGAAATAAAAAGTGGACTTTTTAGTGAAAGGATAGCCTCAGAATTCGAGGAGGAGTGTAATAATACAGAGAGGTGATGAACTCATAATGGCAGAGAGAGAGAGAGAGAGAGAGAGAGAGAGAGACTGTTACCAATAAACAGAGAACGACAGGGACTCCTATTAAGGGGTAATTATTATTGTCGTTTATGTCTCTTGGTTTTTTTTTTTTTTTTTTTTGGCTCTTTAAAACCACTTTTTTTTTATTATTATTTTTTAATGTAATATAGCAGTTCTCTCATACCAATTAAGGGAATCAACTCAAAAGTTTGTCCTCAAATAATCGAGATATTATTCAGTTAAGGCGTTATAAATAGTTCTTTCACGAAAGGAAAAGGCATTGAGAACAGAATCGTAGAACATCATTTTCTAACCAAGGAATTAACAAAGATGCTTTGCCAAAAATTAAATTAAATTAAATTAAACAAAACAAAATGTAGCGCTTTTGTTGATCCATGATCAATCTAGGCCACAAACTTGTGAATAAACTTATGATGAGATAGCCACTTGTCCATTTTTTTTTTTTTTTTTTTTTCAATTAGTAGACGTCATAAGTAATTTTAAAGATTTAATAAAAACCTCTTTCCTTTCAAAAAAAAAAAAAAAAAAAAGATTTAATCAAAACAAAATCATTTTTTCCCTTTTGGGATAAAATTTACCTCCAATTTGAAAATTGAAAGTTATAAAAACTAATTAATAAAATTTATAAACATATGTCTTTTGGAGAAGACTAAATGATAGACTTTGACTTGCACAATAAAAAAAAAATATTAATGCCTAACAAATAATAGAGTCTGTTTTATTTTAACGATAAAAAAAATAAAGTTTTTAAAGAATTGGAGGAGGTATTTAAAAAAATGGCTATTTATAATGAAAATTTATGGATAAAGAAAATTATACGAGTTCTAGCTGCAAATGGTGAAAGGCAATGGCCAACAACTGTATAAAATATGATAGAAGATTATTTTGTTAGTCAGTTTTTTTATGGTGATTATTTAGTTAATTAAGGTCTTTCTGACCAAGGAATTAACAAAGATGCTTTGCCAAAAATAAAATAGAATTAAATTAAATAAAACAAAATGTTGCGCTTTTATTGATCATGGAAAAAATCAATCTAGGCCAAAAATTTGAGAATAAACTTATGATGAGAATATGAGATAGCCACTTGTCCTTTTTTTTTTTTTTTCAATTATTAGACGTCATAAGTAATTTTAAAGATTTAATAAAAACCAAATCATTTTTTTTTTCTTTTGAGAGAAAATTCACCTCCAATTTGAAAATTGGAGTATAATTAATATAATTTATAAACAAATGTCTTTTGGAGAAGATTAATGTCTCGTTTATTTAACCAATTTGAGTTTTCAATTCTATTTTTATTACAGTTAAAATCTCTTATAAAAAGTCACATCTAACTTTTTTTATTACGGTTAAAAACTCTCACATAAAGTCACTCGAATTGAAAACTCGAATCGACAAATTGAACAAAGTCAACTTTGACTTACACAATATAAAAAATATTAATGCCTAACAAATAATATAGTGTTTTGCATTTTTAACAATAAAGAAACAAAGTTTTAAGCTTATAAAGAGTTGGAGAAAGTATTTAAAAAAAAATGGTTATTCATAGAGAAAAATGTAGCTTAAGAAAATTGTGGATAAAAGCAAAATATACGAGTTCTAACTGCAAATAATGAAGGTAATAACAAACTTTTAAAATATGATAGATTATTTAGTTAGTTGGTTTTTTATAGTGATTATTTAAAAGACGTTTAGTTTATATATTTAAAATTATTTTTATTTTATATGTATTTTTTATAAAAAAAAATATTATAAAAAATTATAAATTATAATTTAAAATTAAAAATAAATATAGAAAACAAACGTCCCTCTAATTAATTAAGGTCTTTGAGAGGATCGCCAATTAATACTTTGTTTTTTCGTTAATAAAATAGAAAATAAAGAACAAAAAAAAAAAGGGTTATGTTGGGCATGGAATTGGACGTGTGCAACGGCAACGGAAACAAAGTGGGTTATCATAGTCAGCATTACATTATTGTATTGGCAGTTCATGGTCATTGCCATCATAATTTATGTCCTAACAAAAGGCCCTGACATGATTTTTGGATTTATTCTTTAGAAGTTATAGATATTTCAGGTCATACTTCATAGTGATGAATTCAGGAAAATGCTGAGTAGCAATATATATATATATATATATATATATATATAAATTATAAATACTCAAATCAAAGTTAATCTCCAAAATTAAGAAGTAAAATTCACACATAATTAATCAATACAAACTTATTTTATTAAAATAGTATTAATTCAAAATCAAACAAAGCTTTTTATAAAAGTGTGGAAGAAAAAAAGTGGATAATAAAAAAAAACAGAGAATAAATATTGTCTAGATTATTCAACTAAAAGAATAGTGGCTATCTAGGACATCAAGTAAGAAAACCAATTAAATAACTTAAAATAGTGTGATAGGTTCAAAAAAAAAAAAAAAAAAAAAAAAAAAAAAAACAGAATCACTTTTTATAGAAAATATATTTTGATGGGGCACATTTGTAAAATTATATAAAATTATAAGTAAAAATTAAATAGATAAAAAAGTGAGTGGGGGGTATTCAACTAAAAGACATATGTAGCTATTCATGGTATTGATGATATCTTATCAAAACCAAAATTTCTTAAATTTATATGTGCTTAAAATTTTTTTTTTTTTTTGATTTATCCCATTTGAGTTTGGAAAAAAAAAAAAAAAAAAATACAGAATAATAGGTTTTAAACAGTGAAAATTTCGAAGGACTTGTGGACCGGGTTTGACGCATTTGAGATGAAGGATAATATAAAATTTGACCTGGACACAATCGAAAAAAAAAATAAAATAAAAGCCAGGGGGGTTTGGCATCTTGAACTTAACGCGTAAAGACGTAAGAACTAAGAAGAGGTAAAAATTACATAATGTAACAAACATTTCTTAGTGTAGAATTAGGCCTTGTTTATTTATTTGATGATTCAAATTATATTATTATTTTTTTTTAACTTATATTTTAATTTTCTTTTTTTTTTAATATATATTTTTTTACATATATACAACTCGAATCGACTTGAGTTAGATAAATAAAATTATTATGTTCATTTATTACTAAAAGATTTTCTCTCCTACTACTCCCTTTTTAGGACCCAATAGGATTCAAATTTATTACGCGTTGGATCTAGATTGTGTGGTGTAGAGCTTATACCTATTTCGGTGTTGCCCTTTTAAATGTTAGTTTTGGATTCTTACTTAAAAGAATCTCACTTGCAGTCAAGCCAAACATGAAGGGAGCATTAAAGACTGTTTAGTTTGTTAATTTGAATTGAAATGTATCTGTAAATTTTTTTTAATTATAATAAAAAAATAAATGTGATTATTTTTTAGAATTTATTACTATTATAAAACTTAAATTTTAAATTTAAATCGGTGAAATAAACAGAACTTAAATTTATTTTTTAATTATAGTTTGAGTTTAAAATCTAGGGTGAAAACTCATACCCAGATTTGTTCTTAAATTTCTATTTTAGAACACCGAAAAAAAAAAATCCCTTTACCTAATGGACGAATCCCAAATCTGCAAAACCCACATAACAATTTATCACAGAAAACCCCAGATCTACAAAACTCATAATAACAATTGATCATAAAAAGGAAAACTGAAGTTCCCAAATGAGATTTCAAAACAATCCAATCTCGTGCAGAACCCAAATTAATGTCAAAACCCAAAGTCTTTTTTCAAATGTTTGTGTGTTATAGGAGACGACGTGTTGATGGAGCGATTAAATATTATTATAAAATTAGACCACTTTTGAAATATTTACAAACCTAAACCATATTTCAATCCCAGGGTTGTAATTCGGCAATATGTGTTATTAACCCCGTAAATAGTGGCAATTAAAAGTAACAGTGGGCCTAATTATCTGTAAACTTGGGGTGGCAGAGTTACAAAAGCCCAAGCCTAAAATTGACTGCTTAGAAAAAGCCCAATCGTAAAACTTTTTTTTTTTTTTTTTTTTTTTTTGGAAAACCTCCTCCTGTCTCTGTTTCATGTCCCTTTGGAATTCAAAGAGCAAAAACCCTAGCGAGGAAAATCAGAAGGAAAATTGACCCACCAAATTCCTGTTTAATCTGGAATTATCTGAAAACATTTTACGGGAACAGAATCAGAGAACTTTCCTAGGAAAAAGAAAAAAAAAAAAAAAAAAAAGAGTAGGAAAGAAAACGGATTTATTTTATATGCGAAACACAAATGGGGAGTGGTGCTAAAGCAAGAGACGAGGAACAAGACGGAATGTCCGCACATTCTCCGTGCAAAGCTCCTCCTTCTTCTGCTTCTTCTCTCCCCAAGGTCTCTCTTTCTCTCTCTGTGTATGTAAATACACACACATGTATGTATAATTACGCTTGAATTAATTAATTTTTCAAAAAATTTCTGTTTTTTGGTTAATTAGGAGCAGTCTCAGGTTGAATTGGAGCTTAGACTGCTACAAGCTCTTGAAATCTATCCTCCCGTTAAACTACAAGGCAGGTTTTTTGTTTTTTGTTTTTTTTTTTCCTCTAATTTTCAAATTTATAGTTTTATTTTTCGTGTATATATATATATATATTCGAATTTGTCTTCGAGTGTCGGTGGGAGTAGTTTCGTGGTTTGAGGAATGTGTGAGGCTCTTTGCCAATTAAAGTTTTTGGATAGTGTTGGCGGTAAAAATTGGTCAACAGATTAATAACAAATTTTTGTGATTTGTGCACGGATTAAATGACTCTAAACGTAAAATAAGAAGAAAAGAAACAAAATCAACACAGAAGATTTATAGTAGTTCACTCTAATATAGAGCTACGTCCACCAAGAGTTTTTCACTATTCTGGGTAGAAAAATACAAGTTCTGGAGAAAGAGGTGTTCAAGAGTCCAAACCGTCCTCAGCCTATTCTTTCTGCATATATACATTATGTCGTTTCTGCCAATTATCAATTATCTAATTAAATCTCGTGATATCTTCACCATATTCCGGAACAGTAGTCTCTGATCACCGAGATTTAAGCCAATTTACTTGACTTTCTCCACTAGCTTTACCACCTACTTTGCATGCATTTAATGCACGTCAAATCTTGGTACAATTGTACTTCAGTCTGAACGTGGGTGGGTTCGTTGTCTTCAGCTCTTTGGAAGCGATCTTCGTTCATGGCCAGTGAAGCATTCGTCTCCGTGGTGTGGCCTTTGTTCCTTCTAGTTCACCCCTTCAGCGGGGTTGTTTGACCGTTAAGGGGACGTTCATCAAGTGCTCTCTACCGTCACCCTATATCTTTATGTCTTGATTATTTTATGCTTTAATCGCGCCACATGGCGCCCAGCCATTGCCTCGTGTGGGGTTTAAGGTTTTACCCTACAACAGATAGTATATTTGAAATATTAAACAAACTAGTTGTTAAAGTTTGTGGATGAAAAAAATTCGGGAAAATATTTGATGAAGTGGTTTGACAATGGCATTGAATTCTTGAAAATTGATATGGAGAATCCACCATATTTAATTAATTGGGGTTTTTGTTTGAAGGTCAGGGCTTTTAAACATCTTGCAAATTTGCATGTGGGTTTCTGCCACTGGGCCACAAGGTCTTTCTTTGCCCTTTGGTTTTGGCCACTACTTTTATGTTGACAAACGGCAATTAAAATTATTACTGGTCATAACGACCCCATATAGACCAAGATGTTGGTTGGAGTTTGTGGAGTCTCCGTCTTTGTTTCGGTTCTACTGAGTTATACTTGCCAATTGCAAACACAACTTGATATGTAATGTGATCATGGAATTTAGTAAGTCTTGTAATACTGTAAAACTTCAGGAGGTAATTTGTTAATGCACTGGAGGTAGTAAGTAGACAATTTAGATACAGAAACATTCCATTTAGGTTCATTGCTTAATTTGCTTTAAATTTTGATATATAAACAGACTAGCACTGAATAAGTTATCTTTGTACAGGCATACATCGCCATTTTGTTCTTTTTGGTTTGATGGAATTCCTGCGAAGAAGGTTTGTTCCGTTTGTTTTTATTTCTCTTGTCTCCATAATTTGGAGCAGACAATCAAACTTCTGCTTCACACTCTTGCTTTTGCTGTTTTTGGTTTCAGTTTTGACAGACAGTTCTCTGCTGATGAAGTTCTGCAGTTGTTGGATCGTTTCTACAACTTGGAAGTGTTGGTATGGAATATTAACGTAGAAATTATTGTTGATTTCTGACTTGTTTTTTAAAGAGGATGCACCGATAAATGCGATGTTCAAATTGGCATCATTTTCTGGATTCTTTTCCCCTTCCCAATACTGAAGATACTCAGCTTCCATGTAGTATAGTAAGCTGTAATGGGGTTATGTGAATTCAATGTTGGATACCACTGATTTTGCAAGGATGGTGTGGAAGGGTTTTGTGTTGGTCTTGATTAGCCTGATTTGATTATCTCTAAAGTCTAAAGTAACTTTGCTTATAATGCCATAATATGCATTCCATATGAGAAATCTCTATGCTATGCTGTTTGGTATTTATTGAATCTAATCTCATTCTTTACTGAAACATGTGTTGTTCTGATCCCATTAATCACAAAGTGATTGAACTTAAATAAATTGTTGAGTATGATTTTCTTTTGTCTTATATCGAATTATGAGGTTATTTGTGTGACTCTGTTGTTCTCTTCAAATGTTAGAAACCGGATGATGAGGATACGGAAATCTTGAATCACGAGGAAGATTTTAGCTTGCCTCAAAGTTTCTTCGTCAAGGAAGAATCATAGATGGGACACCTTTTGTAAATACCCTTGATGTGTTTATCTTGTCATGATTTACTCGTTCTGTTTCAAACCCTCCTTTGATTAGGATATGTAATGGTGGTTGTTGCTATGATGTACGTGGGATTTTATCAGGTGAAAGTTTTTATTATAAGCATTAGTGGTAAACCTTAAAAGGGGTGGTTTCCTTTGTCCTTATAAAATAGATTAGCGATGTTTAGTCCCTTTAATGTAAAGTTGACACAGATTTATTTTAATTTCTTTTTCTTGTCACCAATAAGATTTCCTTGGCAATAGCCTAACAGGAGAATAAAACATTGCTAGAACCTTTTTGTCACGTTCATATTCAATTGGCTAATTGCACATGCTTCTTAATTTGGTTAAAAAGGAGCATTATTACCAACCTTTTATCTCCCATGATTAAAAACGCTAACAAGGTGAACTATTAGTCTTAGACGTTATTAAACTTGGCTTCAATTTAATGTAACATATGATATATCCCAGGAAAAGGAAACAAATACTCGTATAGTGTAAGAGTTTAGATTTTTATTTTTTATTTTAATTAATATCATTTTTAATTAAATAATCATATTAGTTAAAAATGTATTAATTAAGTGTAAAGACTAAACATCTAGATTGATGCACTATGAAGGTAAGTGCAATAATTTTCTCTATATTATCCAAATAAGAGAAACAAAGTGAGAGTTAAATTATTTATGTCATCAACTTTAATCTTCCAAAATTACTTTTACCTTTTAATTTAATGGTCGTCTTTTAAAAACCATGGAAAAGCAACAAAGAAATCAAACTACGAACAATTACAAATGTAAAAGAATAGCTAGGCTTCTTCTTCTCACGAGTTTCAGTGGACTAAAATTTAAAACTTTAGTGAGAAAAAACATTTTATCAAAAAGGTTAAATTATGATTTGAACTCTGAAATGAATAGAACATCTTGGGCTTGGCACATGTCACTTGGTTTGGGAAATATTGCTTAATTAATTGCTGTTATACCCCCGTGTTTTCTTTTCTTTAATGAATACTACACTTACTCTCATGTGTTGCTATTTTGCATCAAGAAAGATCATCAAATTTTTCTTTCAAGTAATTCTTTTTTGGATTAATAATTACACCAATATGTATGGGCAAAAAGAGGATGTTCGGTCCCATTGGAGACTGCGGCGAACTTGAACCACAATAGGTGCGATGAAATGTAGTTAAAAAGCCAGGTGTTAAGACAGAATATAACAAAGTAAAGGATTAAAAAGAAGCATCCACTGCTACAAAAAGGCTGATATAAAAAGAACATGACGCAGAAGTTGGATGAAATACAGAAGAAAACTGATGAATAGCGGAAAAAAAAAAAAAAAAAAAAAGGAAATGATGCACAGTTGATAAATCTTAACTTCTGCCTCTGGTTGGGGTCCCTAAAGAGATAAAATACGTAATAAATTTATCCACGCGATCAGTTGTTCCTTCCACTTTCTTCATCAGAACAAAGATAACCCGAAAAAGATCCCATTTTGCCAAGCAGATTGATCCCCACTTGCCATGTGCATGGTTTTTTCAGGTCCCCCCATTAATGCTACAAAAGATATACAAATAAAAAAAAAAAATGTAATGACAAGTAAAAGTCAAAAACTGGTAAAATTAAGTTTTAAAAAGGGGAAAAAATGATGTAAGAACTTGCCTCAGGATCAGCGGGTTTCAATTCTTCGCCTTTAAAGTTGTCTTCACCTGCATTAGAGCATGATAAAAACACGAGTAAGATATTAGAATTATGTTTCAAAAAATAATTGGAACTAGGTGTTATTTATATTAGATCTGATTGTAAGTCTAGTTTAATTGTGTTCTTGAAATTAAATGAACACACAATATGGTATCACAGTTCGGTGCGCACACCTACATAACAGGATCACGCCCAGACAATAAACATTTCCACTATGTTCTAAGAATTACAACACTGATAGACTTATTCACACTAAAATTCCTCCTAGACTATGACAAACTCCCTTCGATCAAATAAGCTTCTTCCCAGAAACAACAAAATATTTCTTTCAATAAACACGCTAATGTGCTCACCAATTCTCATAAGACTTTTTCTGGATAATTTCTTCTGTAAAAACCATATTCAGTGAGCTAAAACCGAAGCCTTAAAATAATGCCTCCAAAAGGTCACGAAAATCTAGTCCAAAACAAAAACTTTATTCTCTTACTTCTTTTCCACAATTCTCTCCTATTTGATCTGCACGAGAAATCTAATTTCAACTTCACCAACAAATTCGGATTATTCAGCACATATCTTAATCCACTTTTCCTTTACTTAATCTTCCTTAAATTTGAGTTTTAAACCTCAGTCAAGTAAAATTCGGATTAAGTTTCAGGAAATCAAATCCGAAAGAAAATCTGTCAATTCAAATCTCATGCTATCTTCTAGATCCTTATCTCCTCATTTTGCTGTTTAGATACTCGGTAAAAAGATGCTCACAAAATCCGAGTAATCACATGCAAGAAATCTGCACATAAACCAGTTTTTATCTCGCCTCAGAATCAGCATAAAATCTGGTTTGAGAACTGATTCATCCTCCTACATTTTCTGCACCACAACCGATCCACATAAAATCTGCACTGCACAATATCTGATCAACACAAAATCTACACTGCACAATATCCGATTACAGCCAACACAAAATCAGCACATGGTCAACTTCATAGCTGCCACCCGGATCTTCATTGAACCTTCTAGAGCCTGGTTTGAATCTTTACAGACAAGGACAGTTGCCAAAACAGCCAACTTATAAAAACCTAACAATATAGTACCTCCATCTTCAGGCAAATCAGAGGTCCAAAGAGTGAGGTTGTCTCTCAATAACTGCATGATGAGGGTGCTGTCTTTGTAGGACTCCTCACTCAAGGTATCTAAATCTGCAATTGCCTCATCAAAAGCTTGTTTAGCCAAATGGCAAGCCCTGAAAGTTTTCATCAATATTAGATTCAGAATTATACCATAATAAGGAAACAAGAGAAATGGGGTTTTAGTTACCTCTCAGGAGAATTCATGATCTCATAGTAGAAGACAGAAAAGTTGAGAGCCAATCCAAGACGAATGGGGTGGGTCGATGGAAGTTCTGCATTTGCAGTACTTGAAGCAGCCTGATAGAAAGATGGAAATAAAAGGGTCATTAAAAAATGAAAAGATGCAAAAGCACTGCCAGTAATAAACAATTGTTCTAAAGTTGAGTGCAATTCAAACATGCCTCATATCCCTTCAATGATTGCTCAGCTGCCTCTTTTCTGTCCTGTTCAGTCTTGAACTCAGCAAGATAACGATAATAGTCACCTTTCCTGAGTTGGGCACACAGTTGGATATTTAAAATGACTTGTCATTTCGTAAAAAAAAAAAAAAAAAAATGTTGTCACATCTAAGCACACCAAAAACTAAAATCAGTGGGGAGAACTAAAAATAAAATTAGGTACCCTACTTTAAAACCATCAAATCTGTATTAGGTTCTGCGAGTATCATACACCTTTTCATTTTAAGGTAATTTTCACCAAATTAAACGTTTAGAAACATGTAATACGTTAAAAACTCCAGTAAATGTTTTTGTCAAACCTTTAACAGATTAGTCAAAATGGAAAAGGAGGAAATCCCGCCCATCACATGGGCAAGCAGAAAAAGTAACCCATCACTCACAAGCATATACAGACAATTATACTACAGTAACATATCTTGGAATATATTCAATATATACAGACAACCATATCAATAAAGTAAATGATCGGGTATGGAACTTTAGAAAGGGTTTTTTCTAATAATGAATAGAACGTGCCAACTTGCCAACCATCAAGGCAATTATTACTCACATCTTGTAGTAGAAAACAGTTGCTTCTCCAGAGGCAGAAGAAGGGATCAGATGCTTGTCTATAATGGTCAAAATGTCACTGCAAATCTTAGAGAGCTCATCCTCCACCTTCTGGCGATAACCCTTGATCAGTTTGACATTGTTCTCGTTCCCCTTAGACTCTTCCTTTTGCTCAATTGAAGACATAATACGCCAAGAAGCCCGCCTTGCGCCTATCACATTTTTGTATCCCACGGAGAGAAGGTTCCTCTCCTCCACAGTCAACTCAACATCAAGCTTCGCAAGCTTCTTCATGGATTCCACCATCTCTGAGGAAAACCAATCAAAACATGATTACTTCACAGAAATGTCCATTTTAGGACAAAGGAATATAATTGATATAAGGACCAGGGGATCTTAAAATTACAGTTAATGATACAAATCATAAATATTTTTATCATACATATCGTAAAAGCAAATGTGTTAAAACATGCGAGTTTCATTAAAAAAAAAAAAAAAAAAAAAAAATGCAAGTCTTTTCATATGTTTGAAAGAATGCCATTATGTATTTATCACAAAATAATATATGATTTAAAAACGACTGCCCCCAATGCTCGAGTGATCAATCAATAGACACACATCTTCACATAATTAATCAATCAAAGGGAGTCAACAGAAAGAGGAAAAAAAAAAAAAAAAACCGGATAGAACATACGGTAAAATTTCAGGACCAAATGTTAGAAAAATGCCCTTAACAAAAAAAAAAAAAAAAAAAATCTAAACATCAAAATGAGCCATTTGATTCCTTTTTTCTAAATATAATGGGAAAATCGTAAACCGTCAAAAGGAGTATAAAATTCATATTAGATGCAGAAAGAAAACTAACAATGCCGTAATTAAAAATGATTCCTTTGTAGCACCGAGTTTCAAATCTATGCCAACAGATCACATTCTATATTATTTTTTTATTCCAGAAAAAAAGATGAAAAATAACGCAGAATATCAAACGAGAAACACATTTGACAGTTTACTCCACCATTAAGATCCAAACACAACGGAGGATCAAAATTCCGATTAAAAACAGCAAATTTTCTCGGAAATATAAGAAACGACAGAAAATCAAATTTTCTCGGAGAAAACGCAAGAAAAAAATTTCACCTTCGTAGCGCTCGGCCTGCTCGGCGAGCTTGGCGAGGTAGACCTGAGTCTCTCTCTCCTTCTCGGCGGACGACATCGTTTTAGAGAGAGGATTCACGAAAGCCTTGTAACAAACTCGAAAATCTGCAGATTTTGTTTTTGGTGACTCTCTTTCGTCGTAATATACGAAATATGTGTGTTTGAATTTTTCTTTCTTTTTATTTTTTTTTAATTTTTTAATTTAGAGGTTAGAGATGCGGGGAAAAAGGGGAGGGAAGAAGGTAAATGCATTTATAGAGGGAGGAAAATGGCGTGTTAAACATCGAGCAACTTTTGGGTGGGAAGGACCAGATCTGGACCATTGGTTTGAGCGAGAGAGAAATAGAGGGGAGGATTTTCAAAGAGGAAGCGCGCAAATTGTGTGTTAATATGTGGATTCATTCAATTTGTTCTTTCAAATTTCGGAACAATAGTTACAATGCTGATTTTTTACACTAATTCACCCAACAAATCCCTTATTTTCCTCTCTCTCTCTCTCTCTCTCTCCCTAAAATTATCTCCCTTTGTTTTTTCCCAAAAGTTACTCCTTTATGCCAACTAATTTTATTAGTCAAATTTTAATTTTTTGAGAATTTTTTAGTCAAATTTTAATCATCGAATCATTTCATAATAAATGTGTTATTAGTTATTTTGTTCATTATCTAATATCTAGAAATAGATAAGTTGATTTAACGTGCGTTTAGAAGAAGAATTTATGTTATAGTTAAAATTATAATTCGTGATTCGTTACAGTATTTTTTTTCATAAAAAATACTTATAAAACGAGAATAATTTTAAATTATAATTTTGAATCCATAAATTAAACGTCTCAGTAGTTTGTTAAAAACGTAGTCAATGGTTGATCATGATTTAATATAGTTTAAATAAAACCTCCTATAGTCTTAATTTATAGGATGAAGTATATATAAGTTGATTTCTTTTTCTCTCAAATATTATTTTCTTCTAAACATAAACAATTGCTTTGCGGAGCAAACACATGAGTAGGAAAAATATTTAGCTGTAGGGTCTAACTGTTCAAACATTTACATGCTCAATAATTTTATTTTTAAAATTTATTTATCTATCTTTTTTAGAAATTAAAAGATATTTTGAATCTAAAAAATATATTTTAAATGTATCTTTCTGTATATTTTGAACCCAAAAAAAAAAAAAAAGCCCCTAAGTAAAGAGCATTTTCTTCTTTTCATACCATTTTTTCATAAAAATATGTGAGCGATGAAGTGGAAACATATTTATCAAACATAAACAGTGCATCTATAGTTTTAAAAAATAGAGAAGAGAAATTAAGAAAAATATAAAACTAAAAGCTTTGCCTATGTATTATTTTGTATATTTTTTTATGTTGAAAGACTTTTATCAGCCGGGGATGTAGCTCAAATGGTAGAACGCTCGCTTTGATGCGAGAGGCACGGGGTTCGATCCCCCGCATCTCCACTTTTCACTATTTTAATTTGTTTTGAGTTCTGGGCACAATTGATTCCCGAATTTATTTTAACTGTGACAAATTGTCTATTTAATTAAATTTGTTTAAATTTTTTATTAAATTTAAAAGATTAAAAATTGAGATATTAAAATATTTATATTATATTTAAATTAAAATACTAAAATTTATAATTATAGGTGTTTTTTTTTTTATAATAATTTAATATAATTGTCATTAAAATATGACATATTATATAATAGGTTGAGAAAATAATTTATTAAAATTAAATATTTAGAATGTAATTTGTTAAAATATGATAAATTTAAACTTTAAGAATAAATGTGTTAAAATTTTTTTATTTGTTGTTTTTTTTTTCAAATATTTTTTTCCCCTCACTTTAACAAAACCTTTGTATTTACTGCAACATACGGACAATGAATGGAAACATTGAAAAATGCTAATCCTTCAACATACGGACAGTGAACTTATTGTAGTTTAATAAATTATCTATTTAATTAAATTTATTCAAATTTTTTATTAGATTTAAAACATTAAAAATTAAGATATTAAAATATTTTTATTATATTTGAATTGAAATGTTAAAATTTTTGACTAAATTGTCTTTTTTATATTAATTTAATGTCTTTTTTATATTAATTTAATCTAATTATCATTAAAATGGAACATATTGTAATTATTTTATAAATTGAGAAGATAATTTATTAAAATTAAAAGTTTAGAATACAATGTGTTAATCTACGAGAAGTTTAGAGAGTAATTGTGCTAAAATCCTTTTATTTTTTGTTTTTTTTGTTGTTTTTCTTTTCCAAATATTTTTTCCCTTAACTTTATTGTTCTTTTGTAACTAAATTCATAAAAAATCTGAAGTCGAGTTACAATTTTATTTAAATTTATATTCTTTTATAAAATTTGAGTTTAAACTTGAGTTTGAGACTAAATTTGAGTTCAAGTTACCCCTTCAACTCGTGTTCATAAATTCGAACTCAAGTTAATTAATAATATTTTTTATATTATTTAAAATGTCATAACTTTTTCGTTTTAATTATGATTAAGATGTTTTTTTCTATACATTCACAACGAAAAATGATAAAACCCTACCCATATACACTATTAAAATTTTTCATCACTAGTAAAAATATTATCTAAGTACAAATTTAAGTTTTGATCCACCTAAATACAAACTTAAATAGATTCTCAATTTAAATTATAACTCAAATGTGCACATCTAAATACAAACTTCAATTACAACTTTAACTTAAATTATAACTCAAATTCAATTCAAAATTATTACTCAAATTACCCTAACTTAAAAATACAAAAAAACAACCCAAAACGACACCACCTCAAGTTTGTGTTTGCTGCAACTGCAACATACGGACAGTGAATGGAAACATCGGAAAATGCTATTCCTTCAACCAAAAACACTCCCAAAACCCCTCATAACCACCACCATCACAACCTCCCTCCGTCTCTTAACAACCGAGTCAACTCTCCAGACCCAACTCGCCAACCCACCGAGCCCAGTCGACCCATCCCACGTCCTCCGCGTCTGCACCATCCTCTACCAGCAACAGACCTCCCCGGACCCCCGCCTCCACGCCAACCTCCGCCGCACCTTCTCCGACTCCGAACCCACCCACGAGTTCTTCCTCCAAGTCTGCAACAAATTCCCCCTCTCATGGCGTCCCGTCTACCGCCTCTTCAACTACACCCAAACTTACCCGACTTTCCAACACACCCCCGTCTCCTTCAACAAAATGCTCGGCGTCGTCGGCAACTCCCGCAACATCGACCTCTTCTGGGAACTCCTCCGCGAGTCCGGACAGCGTCGTCTGGCTAACGACAAGACCTTCAAAATCGCCCTCACGACGCTCGCTAAAGCTAGGGAGTTGAAGAAGTGTGTGGAGTTCTTCCACGTCATGAATGGTCTCGGGTTCGGGTATAGTTTGCGGACTTTGAACAACGTCGTTGAGACGCTTTGTGGGTCTAGCGTTAAGCTTGTGGAGGAGGCTAAGCATGTCGTTTTTAAGTTGAGGGAGTGGATTAAGCCTGATGGGTTTACTTATAAGTGTTTGGTTAAGGGGTTTTGCGAGGTGGGGGATTTGGTTGAGGCGTCAAAGATTTGGAATTTGATGGTTGGTGAAGGGTTTGAGCCAGATGTCAATGCGGTTGAGAAGATGATGGAGACGTTCTTCAAGACGAATCAGTTCGACGAGGCGCTGAAGCTTTTTCAGACGATGAGGCTGAAGAGGATGGAGGATTTGGGGCTCTCGAGTTATAGGCTTGTGATTCAGTGGATGTGCAAACGGGGCAAGATTTCTCAGGCCTACGTGGTGTTTGAGGAAATGCGTCAAAGAGGGATTGAAGTTGATAATTTGACTTTGGGGTCATTGGTTTATGGGCTTGTCGTGAGAGGTAGAGTTAGGGAGGGTTATAAGGTTGTGGAAGGGATTGAGAAACCGGATATAAGTGTTTACCATGGATTGATTAAAGGGCTTTTGAGATTGAGAAGGGCAAGTGAGGCTACAGAAGTGTTTAGGGAGATGATAAAGAGAGGGTGTGAGCCGATAATGCACACGTATGTGATGTTGTTGCAGGGACATTTGGGGAAGAGAGGGAGGAAAGGATCGGACCTTCTTGTGAATTTCGACACCATTTTTGTTGGCGGTTTGGTTAAGGCCGGGAAGTTGTTGGAAGCCACCAAGTATGTTGAGAGAACAATGAAGAGAGGACTTGAGGTGCCTAGGTTTGATTATAATAAGTTTCTGCATTATTATTCAAATGAGGAAGGGGTGGTGATGTTTGAGGAGGTGGGGAAGAAATTGAGGGAGGTTGGGATGTTCGATTTGGCGGATATATTTGAAAAATATGGGGAAAAGATGGCTACTAGAGACAGAAGAAGAAACAGAGCCGTCGAGTCATGAGATTGAGCAGAGATTATATATGATTGTGTGAGTCAATTTGTTGGGACCTATAGCATGATGATTTTTGAAGAGGAAGAAAGGGAAGTTAACAAACAAGCACATGAGAAAAGTCCAGAGATTGGAGAATCTTAAGAGTGGACCATTTCTGTTGGGAGAAACAAGAAGATTTTGCTGAGGATTGGTCTTCTTCCTATTTCTTCAGTGAACCGTGGTTTCAAGTTTTTTTTTTTTTTTTTGTTTTTTTTGTTTTTGTTCTGTTTTGAAAGGTGGTTTCAAGTTTTTCAAATACGGCGAGTAACGAGGAAGAAAGGACCACAATAAAAATCCCAGCACATCGCATGTTTATAAGAGTAAGATTGAAATATAACAATTTATTTTGGAATATTTAAGAGCAAGGTTATGTAGTAATTATTAAAATAATTTTCACCTTCTATACCGTAAAATTATGTATGGCAAATGTTGGTTCAACAACTCAAATTATAAAAATTTGAGCATTTTTAATTAGAATTGTAGAATCTAAACTATAGTGATTCAAATTGTGATCTAAACAGTTGTTTAGATATGCAAATAAATTGTAATTTGAATTGAGAATAAAATCATAACTGTATTTAAATAAAGTGTTGAAAATTGTCATTAGTGTTTTATAACAAATCTTATAAAATCTCATTATAAATGACATTAAAAAATATACAATATAGGTGTAGACTTATTGTGAGCACATTAAAAAAACATCTCAATAGGAATTAAAATGATAAAGTTATGATATTTTTAATATTGAAATTAAAGAGAAAATAAAATTTAAAATTAGACTGTTAACAAATTGTTAGAATTCAAGGGTTAGGTGAATTTTAAAATCAATTTGAGTTGTCCTTAAACTATTGTTCATGGTTTAAATTGTTCTTGAATTTACCTCTTTCAAATACCAATTTGAATCTTAAACAGCAGTTTGAGTTGTTAAAATAAACATGTGCCTAGTTTCTATGATATTAAATCCAGAGTTAAATATCAAGTTATAACTTATAAGCAGCAGCAGCAACAACAACAATATCACCTTGCTGAATCAGGGATTAAATTCCATAATAATTAATTCACCTTGTTGAATCGTAGCATGTCGTCATGATTATGATAAACAAAAACTATGAGCGTGTTTTATATGAATATCGCATCGAATAATGCATCATATCAGAGCAAGAGAACTAGTACCATTGAGACACTGCAGCCAAGCGTGCCGGCCTCAGGTTTTACTATTTTTTTCAAACTACATCGACATGCCCACACCAAAAAAAAGACGTAGAAGAAGAAAACGCCTATATTGATATATTTTCAGTACATCAATTGGGTGTAGAGAGGGAGACAGAGAACGTATTTTCACCCTTATATTTGGTGGCCACTGATATTCTTTACTCAACTGCAGAATATTTTGTTCGTACAAAAGCATTAAGTTCAATACAAAATACAATAAAGAAATAAGATGGAGAAAAAATTGCCAAAAAAAAATATTGGATGAATGAATTGCTCTACAAACGCCGTGACAAAAAATGAGTTGCAGTTACTTTTGCCCAAACCTTCTAATCTACACCTTTTCACATTTCTTTGCCCAATACTGGAAAGATCAAGTTCTTGAGATCCCAGCATGGAGTATAAAGAGTAGCCATCATCCAATTGCTTTGTATTCTGGAAATAATATCGAGGCATCGTAGTTAGCCGGCAAGACAACGTTACCTTGGTTCTCTCTCTCGCTTTGCTAATCAACCGTTGGGTACTTGCCAGTTTGGTGACAGATAAGAGAGCTTTTACCAGAGGAAGAAAGGAATTATACACTTCGACAATGGTGAGACATCTTCAAGCCGAAATAATCATTTTTTCAGGAATGGTTTTTGGCAAACAAGCAACCGCTGGTCACTTCCATTCTGAAGGTCAATCACCCTTGCTTCCCAACGTACTTGTGTGGCAAGCATGCGCGCCATCTCTATTGTTCCCATTTTATCAGAAAGAACAACCCATCCCTGGAAAAGCAATCATGATTTCAGATGTCAAAGGCCATCCACTAATCCCACAGCACGTAATTAAGTATTAACTAGTCGCATAAAGAAAACACATTCAATCAAACTCATTATCCATCGAGAATTCATGGACTATTCCAGCATGCACAACAAAGAATTACCTCAGGGCGCAAAATCCGATCCATCTCCAAAAATAAGTCCTTCATGCTGCACCTCTCTAAGGTCAGATCAGAGAGTAACCCATTTGCATGAAGCATATCATATGTTCGGGGATATGTAGGGAAAGGTTCACACCTGCAAAACAAAATATGCATCACAACCATGAATCACTCATCGTCAAGTTCAAGTTATCAGCCAACTTTTAGTTTGGAAGAAATATGAAGAAAAATTTTTCTTGAATGGCTTTTGCTCGTCCTTAAGTTTCACTCCACAAAAAAGGTGACATTTAAAGGTAACGCAAATAAATTTCTATAGGCTTCACATATAAATATGTTCTAAATTATGATAATGATTCCTAATTTCCTAAAATACATTAAAGTGCATAAGCTTCATTCCGTCTTCACCTAAAAGCAAAATACTTGTGACATATACCAACTTGCTATACAGTATTACAGTTTAAAGAAACTAAAACCAAGACTTACCAATCATGCAAAACACCGGCAAAACCTTGATCCAAAATGAGAGGAAGAGTATTTGGAGCTCCAACAGGTACAACATTCATCACCCACACTGATTTCCTTTCCTCCAGAAATGCAGCATTTAATCCCCCATAATGAGCATTCATGTCCATTACATTGCGTACCATGTTAAATGGAGGTACCGGGTCTTCATCACCTGGTCTCTTTGGGTGATCCGAGAAAATTAACGGTGTAAGCAAAGACCAATAGTTTTTCAAAGCTGCTCTCATAACCTGCAAATCCTCAAAAATATCTTCGGGCTGAACTCCTGGAAAGATGAAACAGTGTCAAAAAACTAGATAGACTGAATTAACAATACCCCAACAACCATTTGATCTTGATATCTTATCATATAAAAAAGAGCTCAATGGTGGCAGTATAGGAAAAAAGGACGCTTCTCCCAATCCCAACCCATATCATGTCCCCAAAACCCACATAACCCAGAAAATAAAATAATAATACATAAATAATAAGGGCGTTGGAACAATACTTTCCATGAAGTTCAAGCTCAGCTGAGCTCAATTGTGAACCAGAGGACCTGTTCTGGATTGGAATCCAGCGTTTGATGGTGGTTCCACTAATACAAGATACAAGGGGCCTATAGTATGTTTGAATCTCATGGTCTTCCTTACAAAGTGGTATAGCGCCCTGCTTGCTATAGGAACAAACAAAATGAAAACATTACTAAAATTCTGCAGATAATACTTCAAAAGAGAGAAGTAAACAGACGGTTGCCTGAATTTTTATGACAGTATCCTCACCGAGATGTATAGCAATTAGTGTCAGAAGTTTTCTGCCAAATAAAAGTTTCATCTTGCTGAGCTAGAAGGCTCCAACAAATATCCTGGGTCAAGTCTTCAATTGGAGTTAACGCATTTCTTTTCTTCATATTTGATGAACTTCCATATGGCTTGCCAGTGGGGGTGAGGTTTCAGTACTCTATCAAAAGTAACATCCCATCCAGGTTTCATAGTAAGATAAGGCATGCCGTTTTTTCTATCAATGAATTAGACTTCCATTTTTGAACTAAAGCAACATCCCATCTATTTCATGAATCAATCATAGTCAGATAAGGCATGCCGTTTTTTTCTATATCAATGAATTAGACTTATTTATTTATTTATTTTTGCTGAACTAAAGTTTATATTTAGCAAACTTAAAAGTATAATTTGAATTTAAAAAAAAGGAATAGCACCCATAATAAATCTATCTAAGCAAGCACCTCTTTGGTCCCAAAGAATGCCACATTGGGCACAATGAACCATGTCAAATGACAATGATGGATATGGAAGCTGTCGAGCAATGAAGTTGGCAAGCATTGCTGGGAGACCTCTCTCAAGGGCCAACTGAACTTGGCTTCCAGTTGCCTCATATGCCGCAATGCAAATGGCCATTACTTTTAGCGATACTAAATGAGCTCCAAAGCTACCAAAACCACAACCGATATCTAGTACGTTTCGAACCTGTAGTCAGGACAAAGATTAAAATGCAAGCCTCCTGCACCCTACTCATTATTGAAGAAACATGTACATCGATGCATGTTAACATAAAGCAGCACCACATCACACTGCAAACCTTTTTTGTTTGAATACAAAGGCAGCATGGATAAGTATTTGATAAATTTCAGCCATTTGCAAGGGCAATGGCTGACCAGAGAGTAGCGACAAAAATTTGTATAACACGAATAAGACTTACCCCAGCTTGAAGAAACTCATAGTCACTTCCTAACCCTATCATCTCTGCAATCTGACGAGAATAATCCTTGACACCATCAAAGATCAAGCCATCCTCCGAATGAAAAGCAATTTGGTTCTCTTCTAGCAACATCAATCTGGACAGATTTCGTGAAGTTATAAACTAATTATGCATATTTGTAACCAAATAACAACTAAAATGACATTAAACCATCAATCATGAAAAATATTTTAACTGACTTGATTACCTTTTAGTCATGCTTCCAGATGAAAGAAACTGGTCTTTGGTTATCTTCACATTTCCACTCCATATCACATCCCTACCAGTCGGCCACCTTAGAGGAATCTTATATTCCTTAGGAGCACGAATCAGACACTGCTCTCCTTCTCTTGATAACTCACAATGCCGATCAAATTCCTCTCCATCTTTGTATCCAGCTAAAAGACTTGCTGAAACATTGTAACATGGCACATGATTTTCTCTTTCTTTACCACAAAGATCAATCTCTTTTTGCCGGCTAGGCGCCAAAAAGAGAGACCTCAGCTCCAGATAATCAACTGCCGCCTGCTCCTTAAGCCTTCTATAGTTTGTATAGATGTCTGGAACCCGGGTCGGAGTTACAGAGTAAAAGGCACCAGAAGAAGACGAACCGAAGACCGCAATAAGCGCAAGCACACAAACAAGGCACAAAAGTAACCAACTGAGCGGCGGTCTGGGGCCAAAAATGGCAGAGAATTTATTGAACCAAGAGCTTCTCATATCCAAATCTTCAACCCCGTCTAGAAAATCAAATAAAAGGGAAAAAAGAAAAAAAGTAAACCCCGCTAGATAACTAATTCCTTCAACATAAATCTCCAAGAAGATCGGAAACCATAACCAATCACTACACACAAGCTTCTATATATGTTACCATGTATCCGCACAACTCTCACAAGCATTGAAACGACAATTTAAACTTCCTTCCAAGAAACATGTGCAGATCTTCCGATTTTACCAAAATTCTCTCAGATTCATACACGAACCGATCATAACCATGAGCCGAACACAAATTGAGATCGCAATGCACGATTTTTGGCACTCAATTACGGATCGGAAATCGGAAAAAGCAAACAAAATAGAAGACTTGTCAGAAAAGAAAAGCTGGATTCAACCGAATGAACGCGATCAGTTAACGCCAAGATTACAAAACGACACTCTCCAACCAATAACCAACCTGCAGAGAAGTCGAGATCCACTAATCAGTTAAGAGCAGAGAAAGCTTCCAAATGAATCTAACGCCAGATTCCAGGGCAATAAGATCTCAAACATCACAATGCATCCATTTCTTCTTCAATTGCACCAAAATCTCAAAATCTCAAGATCTCAAGAAAGAAAAGACAACAAGACATTTAACGCAGATCCAATCACAATCATTGAGAATCGCACAAGAAGATTACAAATGCGAAATTGATCGAAACACTTACAAAATGATTTCTCTAGGGTTTTGAGGAGACGAACCAGATTTCTTGTCGCTGAAGAGTGAGATTCAAAGCACTGAGCAGAAGAAGAATAAGAAGACGAGAAGAAGAAAATTGGGGCGAAATTGAAATCCCAAATTTATTGGATTCTTTTTATTTTTGTGTGTGTTTGTCCGGTTTGGGGTTTTTATTTATTTATTTATTTGTTTTATTTTTATTTATGTGATTGAAAATCAAATCAGATCCAGAGAGCTCGCGGTTTTGGACAAATAAAACAAACGACCTTTGCCTCGTGTTCATTTTTTTTTTTTTTTTTAAATTAACGTTATGTGAGAATAATTGTTATTTATTGTTTATTGTTGTGTTCTTCTGCCCCATGTTTTTCCATTTTTTTTTTTCTCCCCTCTTGTTTACCTTTTAAAATTAAAAAGTAAAAACTATTCCTTAAAAAAAGTAAAAACTATTTTTTTTACAACTCGTTTACTTTACTGATTAGAATTTAAAATTTAAATTTTATTATAATAAAAAATTTTAAAAAATAAAAAAATCTAATTTTTCACATATTACAATAAAAAATTTCATATAAAATTAAATCTCAAAAATCTGAAATTAGTTCAAATTTTGGATTAATCTGAGCCTTAAAAACCTGAAATCATCGACGGGTTTGCCAAAGTGACGGGAGTTCACGTTTTGGATTGTCACAGGCCTTTACAAAAATAATTTAAAAAAAAAAAATAGTAATGCAAGACTAATTTAACGGTTTCTAATTTTTCTTTTAAAAAAAAAACAGAGGCTAATTTATTATTAAGATATTACTCCAAGTCTAACTCCTCCAAATAATTCCACTTTTCGTCACTGTAATGCTTGTCATCATCATGTTTGGAGGTTTCCTTTTTCTTTACTCTTTTCTTTAACCCTTTTTTTTTTATTATTTTGTACAAATAAAAGTGGGGCATCCTTCCTCCTTTTGCAAACAAATAAACAAACCAAAACTGTAGCACTCATGTGGGGTGGGTTCACCAATTTCTTTGTTTCCTCCAGACAAAATAATGAAACAGAAAATGAAAGTAAATTAGCGTGCATTTAAAAAAAAAATTCGTATTATAATTCGAATCATAATTTATTATTTATTATAATATTTTTTTTTAAAAAATATAAATAAAACAAAAATAATTTTAAATTTATAAATTAAATATCTTATAAAATTTTTTTTTTCTCTATTTGAACAAGAAGTTGATTTCGAACCACAACACTTCATTTTTATTTTTTCTATTTTTACCGACATCAAATAATTATAAAAAAAGAAAATAATTTAAACCCAGAAAGAGAATTAAATTTTGTTTGCAAAAAACTCTCACGTTCACATTTAACTTTTTATTACTAAAAAAACTAAAATTAAACGAGAATAGAAAATAATTTAATTTAACGGGGGTAGGTCCAGTCGGTAGCCTACGTCAAATAACCTGCATTAAAAAGTACGGCCAAACTCGATTGCAAATTTAAGAGCTTTATTTGTTGTGAATAAAAGATTTTTGCTTACTTTACGCATCCATATTCCAGAGTGTCACATCTAGAATGTGAGCTGTGCATATATCAAAAATTAAAGAAGACTGTGTAAACTGGTTTTTTCTACGTTAGAAAAAAAAAAAAAAAAAATTAATGGTGCAATTAATAGAAATTTCGCGGCCAACAATGGCGTACTTAACCGAAGATTTGAGTCTAACAGTTCACTAATTTAAATTTTTAATTTGAGTTAAGATGTAATTTTATATAAAAAAATTTTTATTGTAATAAAAAAATTAAATATAATTATTTTTAAAATTTATTTATAATAATAAAATTTAAATTTTAAACTCAAATTGATAAAATAAACAACATTAAAAATGACATCTCACCGAGTAAACTCGAATGCGTTTTTTACAATTAACTCCAACTCAAATTTTTTACTATAATATTTTTTTAATAAAAATGTAAATTAATTTTTTTTTACTATAATATTTATCTAATAAATTCATTTCTTATCAACTATTTCTTTTTTTCCTCAAAAAGTTCTCAACTATCTCGAGAGGTATTTTTAACTCCTTTAGTAGCCACTGTTTGAAAACGGCTAAGCACGTGCTAACTTCATGGTCGACATATGTGGCTGCAAAGTTCAGCATTTTTCCAGAAGTACAATTATTGGAGAATGAGAATCTACTTCGACCAGGACGATGCCCAATTTTAGACCAAACATGATATCATCAACCTTGCCGATCACAGACGAGCTGGAGAGGTGAAAATTGCAACTACAAAAACTAATCGAATTTGATATTTAATCAGCCATTGAAGAACAGCCAAGAGCTTCTGAGTTTATGTTTGATAGGAGGGATATAAATGACAAAAGAATGAGAAATAAAATACTTAAATAAAGGAAGTAAAATGATAGAAGAAAAATTTTTTCTCACATTTTAAAAAGAAAAATAAAAAGAAAATGTCAAAATTTAATGCATTTTATAATACCATCCGTATACAAATAAAAATATAATGAATGATTAAAATTAAAATAGTTATTTTACACTTTATTTATATATTAAAATTTTTCTTTTCAAAATTAAAAGATTAAAAATTAGTGAGCTCCATAAATTTTCATTTTCCTTCGTTCTTTATTTTCTCTCTACCAAACAACACAATATTCCATTTTCCTCTTTTAAAATCCTTCCTCTAATTTCTTTCCTTCTTCTTTTTCTATTCTACCAAATACACTGTTAAAATTTTCAATAGTGCATTCTAATTATGTTGCAGTAATATCATCCATTTCTTACATTAACGTATTAGAATCAAACAAACAAATATACCCAATTGTCAAAGAGGCATACAATCCAAGGAACTCAACATGAAAAGTTTGGAACAAGAAAAATTGAGAAAAGAGTGAGCATTGGCATTTTCCAAACAAGAAGTATGACTAATTACCGTATGATGCCTGTATCCTATTACCAAATTTTCTATCGGAGAAAATACTGTGGCAAAACGATTGAACTGCAAGGGCTCATTATCTAATCTATATAAATACTAACCCAACCACAATGAGCTTGAAAGAAGCCTTCTAAACCTCGAAACAAAACATAAATAATTTAATTGACAAGTATCAAAGTACCTCCAAGTACAATACTCTACACACCACTGTTACCATTATTCACTTTGTAATTTTCCTCCTTCAATGGCTTCCCAACTCCCTGTTCAAGTAATCCACAAACATCCTCTTCGCGCTGTCCGCATCCGAGGGGGGCGGAGGTCCGCTCAAACTCGTTTGCCCCGTCAACTTGATAAACGTCCTCCGTAGCCTCCGAAGCTCCGGTAGCCCAACCGACCGCGAAATGTTAACCGTCGGCAACCCCTGGCCCAATGACACCCCATTTAGAGGCCCTCCCATTGCCTGGGACTGAGCCTCCACCAACGCACTGATCACCTCCTGAGTCGCCCTATCCAACTCGTACAGCGAATTCGCCTCCGAAAACTTTGAATTCTGTGTGGCGATCGTCGGCTGCAGGATCTTAACATCTCTGGTCTTCGAATCAACCTTCTTCGTCAAGTACAAAAGCGCCTCGGATATCGCCGGAGAAGTTTTCTCGACGCCGTCTTTCCACGGAAAAAGCTCGAACAGCGGGGAATCCCACCGGTTTCTTCTCTCCGGTCTCTCGAACCTCGAAACCAAATCGTCGAAGATCTTCTCGTCGTAAGAAGCTTCTCCTCTCTCCCTCCGTTCCCGATTCCACTCCCTGCAATGCGGCTCTTCGACGTCGCAGAAGACGATGCAGTACCGAATCCCGGCGGCTCGGGCCAGGCACCAGAGCTCGTAGCGGTAGCCCTTGATGCTGTTCAAGGAATCGACGATGACGATGTTGTCCCTGGTCAACGAGCGGTCAACCTCGGACCTCAGAACTCCCCTTAGATTCTTCTCCGACGGCACGTTCGCGTAGCTCTGGTTCCTGTCCAGATGAAAGGAAGTCTCGTCGATGATTTTCACAGCTGGTTTCGATTCCGATTCTTTCAGTGCCTCCGCTAGGGAATGAGCTGCCGTGGATTTACCACTGCAGGGTTGCCCACAGATTACGACCAACGCCATTGCGAAAGGGATTTACAACCACTGATGCACAAAAGAAGACATGATTTTAGGGGAAAGAGGAAACGTTACAGTTATTCGGAAGACAGAATTAATTGAAAAAGCTACGCAATTGAAAAAATTTTCCGGGAAAATCGCGAACCGTATAATTGATAAGCACGAGAAGAATATGAGATATGCGGTGCATAGAAGAAAAGGCTCACCTTTGAAATTGAGGCAGAGAATAAAGAATTTGGGATTGAAGTGAAGAGATAGACGGTTGAAGAAACCCTATTTATTTAATTTTCTGGGATGCCAAACAGATGATTAAGAATGATGGATCGGAAGTGTCGCGGTGCGATTGGGGGACGCCGGGGTCGGATCAGACTGCTTTTGGCGGCGTCGGCGTTGGTCTATGAGAGTTGGGCTGTACTGGGGTTTTCATTCACGGTAGAAGGGAAGGGTATTGGAGAGAGTCCAAACGACATCCTTTAGTAGCTTTCTTTTACGAATTTGTCTTTGCTCTGATCCATCCGAGACCTGCGGTTTAAAAAACATTTCGGGTCAGTCTAAGTTTAAAAAAATGAGTTATTCTAGTGTTTTATAAGATATTTTTAAAAAAAAAAAAAAATCGGCCCAATCCCTTAAACTTTTTTTAAAAAAAAAAAAAAAAGACTCGATGAATTAAAAATTAAAATTAAATTAATAATTTATATAAATTAATAAATAAATTAAATTATTATTTTTATTTATAATTTGTTTATTATGAATCATAACTTAATAAGTTATTTATTATTTTTATCTATAAATTATCTAATTACGAATCATAAATTAATAAATTTATTTATAATTTATCTAGTTATAAATTATAATTTAATAAATTATGATTTATTAATTTTTATAATTAAAAATTAACCTATATATTTTTAAAATTTTTTATAATCTATTCTAACTTTACTAGTTCTATTTTGTTAAAATCGAAAATCCATCAACTTGTTTCTTTATGGATTATCTATCAGAAGAGTCTTCTCACTCCTAAAGACCGGAGCAAGAAATGTCTGTCATTTTTATATAAGAGAAAAAATAATTTTGAAGGATATTGAAAATATATCTACCCGATATTTTTATAAGGGGGATACACGGTCAATTTACGTCAAAAATAACATAAATGTAAAGATGCGTCTTTTAAGTAATATTGTTATATTTCTTTCTTACTATTTCCACGAGTCAAATGTAATAACAAATTAACGGTTTTTGCCACCATTGCCCCGTTAGCTTGTTGACAGTTGGAAGCACTTTTAATTTTTATAATTTATCTTCTCAACTTGTTTAACTATTAGAATTAATCACATAGGATAAACATTTGTTAAGTAAATATAATGACCATCTTTAATACTATTCCATACTAGTTGATGCGCAATGTTCAACTTCTAATAGTAATTACGATTCTCATATCAAATTAATATTAAAAAAAGTAAACTGAGTCCCACATTAAAAAAATATATATGAATATTTTCTCTCAGATACTTTATATAAAGTACAATTAGCCTAAACTGACCTTCATACATGTTAAAGCTCAAATGAATCTGTTTTAATTTTTGCTTTTGAATATAACCACTAAACTCGTGTTTGGTATGAGAATTCGTGTTATGATTTGAATCATGATTCATGACTCTCTCTCATAAAAAATACACGTAAATTGAGAATAATTTTGAATCTGTAAACCAAATGTCCACTTAATTTTCAAACGTCTAAGACCCACAAAAAAGAAAAATGAAGTACATTGTCCTAGCTTCCAAAAAAACAATAGAGACAAAATCAATTGTGGATGAAACAAATGTGATTAGTTGAAATATTAACATCGCAGTTCTCAAGTCCATCTAGAATTCTCCGTTCACTTCATCGATTCGAGTTTAAAATTTGAGTTTTGCTACTAAAAAACCTCTCATAAACAATCACATCTAACTTGTTTGTTATAGTAAAAAGCTCTCACATAAAATCACATCTCAACTTAAATTACAAACTTGAATTAACGAAGTGAACAGGCTTAGACACTCAAAACCCTTTTGCAGCGATATATATATATATATATCTATGTCATATTTCTTATGCGAAAGAAGCTACTCAAGTCATATATAAACCTTTTGATGAGGGATATAATTCATTTAAAACATGTCATTATATAGATATTTATGCTTAGAAAAGAGAGACTACACATAATAGATAATAACAAACAATTTCTCAACAGTATTTAATTCATCAAAACATGTCATTTATAGATATGCTAAAGATATGCTAAGAGAACAAACATTATACGTAGATAATTTACAATTTCTCAGTAGTGTTTACTTTTTCTTAAACAGTAAATTAAACACACTTTACGGTTACTTTTTGGCATGCTTGCAGATAAGCTCGAATCTGCAAAAGATTTATACGGTAAAAGGGGAAATGCAACGTGGAAGCTATAAGATAAGAAACCAAATGTTGTGTGCAACATCAAACAACTGAGCAAAGGGAATTAGAATTTAAGCACGAAATTTAAAATAAAGCATGTCCATTAACCAAAATCTAGCCTCCAATTTTAATAAAAGTAACAAGTTAAAGGACTTTCTATTGAGAATGTGTTTCTTTTTTTGTTTATAAATGATAACAAATTCACATCCAAAGTGCATGAGATCTGTAATATGATTCTTTTAACTCTTTCAACTACATTTTGAATGGGTCATATAATTGTGAATTGGTTTTCTGGCTCTTACCTTTTCAAGAAGCTATAGATCAGAAGATCCAATTTGTTTAACTTGTAAGTCGTCTAAAATTATACAACTTAGCAATCTCAAAATACTACCTTATCAAGATCAACTTGCCTGCTGAGAAATGCATAACGTGTGCACACCACTATCATGAAGATTTTGGGTAGACGACATGCTATTTTAGTCTAATAGTCCCAATCAAATTGTATTTGGGAATGAGTTCACACAAAATAATACTAGACAAGAAAAGAGAAAAATAGATAATAAGTAAATAAAAATTGAACGTGCGATGTACATGCATATAACAATAGGTATAAATTTGACTATAATATTTTTTGTCTATTGAATGACAATTTTATGATGCAGATAAATAAATTTTAATTAATTGATATACTCTTATTTATAGCTTAAAAGATATAGAGTTGCAAGTAAATAATATAATAATTTTAACACTATAAATAATGGTGAATATTTTATTTGTTATTTGAAGAACATAGCACAAAAAAAGGTAATTGTATGCATGACAATGTTCTAATACATCTACATTTGAAACCGCAATTTGATACAAACTAATTTTAAAATTTCTAGTCAATAGTGGTACTACGTGAGGTTTTAGTCTAAATAAAATGATAAGATGATCATTTTATCATGTAATACATTTTTTTTTAATTTAACCCATTTTTTTAAGTCTTACATAAGAGAAAATAATAGATGCACTAACAAAATCTCACATAACATTATTTTTTTAATATATAAACCACATATTTTGACAGGGCGAGCCTCGTGGGTTTAGAAGCTACTTTTAATATGTAATACAAACATTAGTTAATTTGACTATTTTTTCTTAAGGTTTAAGTAAGAGAAAATAGTAGATAATAAATAAGTAAAAGTATAAAAAAGTGAAGGGTGTAATTGAAAACAAAAATTAAACCCATTTTTTAAGCTCTAAGTAAGAAAGAGAGTAGATAAAAATATAAAAAGGTGAATGACATAAATGGAAATACAAATTAAATCTTTTTTTTTTCTTAAACTATAAATAAGAGAAAATAGTATGAATAAGTAAGTAAAAAGTACAAAAAATTGAGGACATAAATGAAAACAAGATTAAATCACATTTTATTAAGCATTAAGTAAGAGAAAAGAGTAAATATCAAGTAAGTAAAAAATATAAAAGGTGTAGAGCATAAATAGAAATAAAAATTAAATCATTTTTTTTTTAGCTTTAAGTAAGAGAAAAAAGTAGATAATAAGTACATAAAAATACAAAAAGTGAGTAGATAACAAGTAAGTAAAAACTATAAAAAATGTAGGGCACACAAAGGAAAAAAAAATTGGTTGATAGCTGCTTACTTTAACATATTTTTATTATATATTAGATGCATTTATATATTAACAGCCAATAGCGAAGTCATGATTTTATTTCAGGATGCATAAACTACAAATGTGAAAAATTTATAAACGCTAATAATATCAATTCCTACTAATTAACATATCATCACATTTTAAACACATGCATATGGATCAATTTATTAATTTTTTGATATGCAAATTAAAATTTTGAAAAAAGGGTTTAACTAGAGTAAATTAAGAAAAAAAATAATTCAATTAGTACAATAAAAGGCATTAAGGAAGAAATTAAAAAAAACCAACACGTAAAAAAATTATTTAGATTAGATTTAGTGGAGATATTCTAAAATTGAGATAATACCCAAAATACTCTTATATTTTGTCAAAATACCACTTTGATCTCTTTTATTATGTAAATACTTAAAACATCCCCGTATTTATAAGGCAGACCTAAAACACCCTCTGAAGTAATTAATTTTTTTAAATACCAAAATTATTTTTCCCAATCTTTATTAAATACATTTAACACATTCTTAGATCAAAATGTTAATAAATCAATCTTAAAACATGAAAAACTCTTAAAATAATTTAAGTATTTTTTAGATTGGATTTTTTTTTTAGAATTTTTAAAAATTTTACTAACTTTTTAGTTAAATCATATCTAAAATAACATTTACTATAAATTGGAAACATAAATCATGGTATTTTAAAAAAATTAAGGGTCCGTTTGGTTGGGGGATTCGTCTCCCGATTCGAATCATGATTCGTGATTCGCTACAGTAGTTTCTCTCACAAAAAATACACGTAAATCGAAAATGATTCAAATCACATGATTCGAATCCCTGAACCAAACGGACCCTAACTATTTTAGAAGTGTTTTAAGTCCCCTTTTATAAAATATAAGAGATATTTTGGGCATATGCATAATAGCAGGAGCAAAAGTGGTATTTTGAAAAAAAAAAAAACAAAAAGATTATTTTGTGTATTTTCCTTTTTAAAATTTATATTGATGAAAGTGGTCATATATTTATATATATATATATATATATATATATATTATAAATTGAGAATCGATGGGGTAGAATTGACAGCTGATGTCAATGTTTTTGAAAGTTTCTGATATTTCCACCAATATTGTCCCCATATTTCTTCAATATTCCCGAAACTTCGTAAAAAAATAAATTACAACCTCACGGAAATCATTATTTTTACCAATATTTCTCAATAGTTATACACTAAAGATATTTCGAGACTTTAAAAATTCCAAAATGTTAATAGAAATCTAAAACATTGAAGAATTTTTTTATCATGCAAAATAAATAAATAAATAAAATCAACTAAATTAAAAACAAAAAAGTAAAGACATTTAAGCATAATAACTTTCCAATCAAATAGGGAAGCTACTCTAGAAGATTCAAAAAAAGGCCAAACGATCCCCAAACAATTATTATTATTATTTTTTTACGTAAAACAATTCTTATATTATATAAAAACACGGTTTTAAGAAGTATGTTTTATTTTTAAGACCTTTTTGGTAGGTCGGCTTATTAATAGAATTAATTTTTAATTATTTAATTTAATTAAAAATAATTTTTGTTATAAATTTAACGATTGAAAAGTAAATAATTACCGAAAATTTATTTTTTTCAATCCTATCAAAAAACCTCCATTTATTTTTTTTCTCAAGAAAATATAATGATTTCTTTTTTTAGGGGAATAAAATGAGTTCTTAATTAAAATATACAATAATATAATTCCAAAAGATTTGATGTAATTCTATTAATTCATTCAATTATGATTCGATATAAGTTATTTCACTTCGCGGATTCGAGTTTTTGATTCGAGCTGAGATGTGACATTTTCTGAGAGCTTTTTACTGTAACAGAAAATTTTGATGTGATATTTTCTGAGAGCTTTTTACTGTAGAAACCTAAAACTAAAAACTCGAATTAGTGAAGTGAACGAGGCCTTAGTAATTTCTTTCTTCAGTTTTCTTGAAACACATTAGTACATACAACAAAGAAAAAATAAGGGCATGATTTAACTAACCTCTTTTAAGAGTTGTTACCACTAAGCTCTGTTCAATAGAAGGGATAAAGAGTGGAAATATAGAGAGAGTTGAAGGAATGGAGAGAAAGAGGAATGAAAAAAATTATAGTAATCCTTTATATTATTTTTATATTATTTAGTATGAGTGAGAGAGAATTAAAAAGACGGATGATAATTATTTATTTAATTACTATATTATTCATTTTATTTATTTAGTAATAATTTCTTTTAGGGATAAATAGACTTTTAATTTTAAAATTAGATGGATTGATTACTAAAAGAATCCAAATTGATGGGCCCGAAAGAAAACTCTCTTTTCATGCCTCCTCTCTCTCCTCTCATCTATCCAATCAAGCAAGAGAATTATTCTCTCCCCTCACTTCCCTCCCTCCATCCCTCCCTCAACCCTTCTCTTCCTTCTACCATACACACTCTTAAGATGCATTTAATTAGTATATTCGTATCATAATTTGAATTATAATTTCTCATTCATTATAATATTTTCTCTCACAAAAAATATACACAAATTAAGAATAATTTTGAATCATGATTCTGAATTCATGAACCAAACGTCTGCTTAGATTTTGTCAAGGCCTTTATAAACAAAAAGTAATAAACTACGTACAGATTGTTGATAAGTCCAACTACCTATATGTCTCAGAATCTGTCCTTTTCATAACGAAAGTTACCACAAACAGTTTCTTGAAAACCTTCTTACGCCAAATAAATTTTCTTCTTTTTTTTTTTTTTTTTTTTTTTTTTTTTTTTTTAAGATGGTTGAACTGGACTCCATAAGGTGCAAGGATTAACAAGTTGCAAAATCTCTGAAAGAATCAGCCAGGATATTTTCATCTAAATTATGACCTGCACAAATAAAAAGCAAAATGAAACAAATAAATAAACCATGTAACGAGCTCCATCATATAAAACTTTGCTTAAGCTGAGGATTACCAATAAAAACTATCTTGTTCATCCGAGTTTCTCTCTCTTTCCAATCACGAGCTGGAACAATGTCATAGATCTCCTTTACGGCCTGTGAAATTGCCAATAAATAATTCATCATTTAACACACTATGTATATACGAATACACATAAGAAAAGAAAAGACGGAAGGATTTAAGATGGAATTCTAAACTTCAAATAAGAATCTTCGCATTGACACATGATAATTGAAAATATAGCCTATAGGTGAAGAAACATGGCCTTGACAATTAAATTAATAACATTGGCATTCTTTTAAGTAGGCCTAGCTCAAGTGTGATCGCTTTTACTCCGCGACATATTTTCCAAAAGGTGGTCAGTAAAGGTAGTTAACACAGGACAATAATTATGGCACAACAGAGACAGCCCACCAAAAGACTTATAATCTTAGATCTTATGGAACAATATTCAGTTGAAATTCTATGGGAAAACAGTTGGTGCTATTGAATATGTATCATTTACCTGCAAAGTGTGTAGTTGATTGCAGTTTTGGACACTCAAAACCCCTTTGCAGCGATATACATCCATGTCATATTTCTTATCCCAAAGAATCTCCTCAAGCCATATACGAACCTTTTGACAAGAAATCATTCAATAATTAAATTTGTGCTCAGAAAAGAGAGAGATTATGATAGGAACCTGAAATATCTTCCACAAACTAACACTAAATGCAAGAATCATAGACTGAATAACTAGAAAAATGGGTTCTGGCTCCTTTTATTATTGAATTCCTCTCATACAACCATTACAGAGAAAACTCTCTTTCCACCTTAGAACGATAGATGAAAGAAAGAAAAGGAAAAGAATAAGGGATTTCGAGGACCCTCTACCTCCCAGACAAACCCAAGGGTTCCACCAAATTCCACACCCCTTTCCCTCTTCCCTTCCCCCCATATATTCTCTTCCTAACCAACTTCTCTAACAGATTCCCTAACAGAATCCGCCACCTCAGCACTGCCCTCCCTTGCCCTGATCTCATCACCTGCAATGCCCTTTTTACCCTTTCTCGAATAGGTAAACTTAATAGGAAGCCTAGGCGGGATCCTATCAGATTATATGTAGATAATAGTATACAATTTCTCAGGAGTTTTTACTTCTTAAACAGAAGTTCGAATACACTTTATGAAAAAAGTTTATTTTTGGCTCGTGAGTGCAAATAACTACGAATATGCAAAAGATTCATACGGCCAAGGGAAAGCGTAATATGGAAACTATAAGATAAGAAACTAAAATGTCTTGCAACATAACAACTTCAGCAAAGGGACTAGAATTCATGCATGTGATCTAAAATAAAGCCGGTTTACTAACCAAAATCTAGCCTCTAATTTTAACATAAGTTACAAGTTAAAGGCCTTTCTATTGAAAATGTGATTCTTTAACATAACAAATTCACATCCGAGTGCATGGGAACAGTAATGTGAGCCTTTGCTAGCTTGTCTCACTTTCTGTCTAACCACATTTCCAAATCGTATAATTGTGCATTGGTTGTCTGACCATGCAGCATTGGTATAACAGCATAAAGAATAATGGTGAAGGTAAAAGCAATCTAACCATTTTGAGAAGCTTTAAATAAAATCCAATAACAAACTGTATCTTTAGCAATATATATATATATATATATATATATATATATATATATATATAATGATAACAAATTTTAAGTCATCTAAAGTTATAGGTCTTAGTAATCTTAAAAGATTACCTTATCAAGATCAACTTCCCCCTCATGAGAAATGCACAATGTTCTCACACGTCTATCATGAAGATTTTGGGTCGATATTGCATTACTTTCGTCCAATAGTGCTTCTAACCGAGTGATGTGCTGTGAACGAAAATTGGTCAATATTCGTTAATTAAGCTTAGTATGAACAGAAGAGGAAACTCTGGTTAATAATCAAGATATAACTACTAACTGTAGCATCATAGGCCCGGCAATCCAATATATCGGACAGATCAACTTGACAACGAACAGTAGGAATAATACTAGCAAGCGCGTTAATGTTGTGTATCTCCTTCTCCAGTTCGTCCAAAGAACCCCCAGAGCCCTCTGGAGAAACCAAATCAACTTTGTTAAGAATTACAACATCCTACACAGAAAAGAAAACAATTAAGGCCCCAGAACAAGCAGCATACATATGTATCATTGACATAACAACAAAACACCTAAGGGAAAAAGATATACTGACTTTAATGTGTAAAAGTGCAAATAGGAACTACTAAAGGAATATTTAAAGTTGCAAGTATGATCAAACAGTCGGGCATTTAGTGATTACCGCAAAGGCAATTTGAGAATATGCTTCGGGAAATGAAGATGAACTACGTTGCTCGTTCAGCTGAAACCTGAGGTTTTTAGCATCGACAACCTGTACCATTAACAAGAAGAGATAGATATGAAGAAAGTTCAGTTGCAAGACATGACCGTTATAATGAATTAGAAGGATTACATTTCCTAGCAGAGAAACATGTGACTGCTGTAAACAAAGGCACAACATCGACATACTAAACAAAATTTGACATATAGTGACACCATATATCAATGATCACATTAAACAGAAATACAACTCAAATCAACGATTATATACTAGAACTACTCACAGTGATAATTGAATCAAGCTTAACTGCCGACTCAAGCTGATCATCCAACCATAGAACAGATGCAAGAGGAGCCGGGTTTGCTAACCCAGTAGTCTCCAGTAATATATGATCAAGTCTGCAACATAACAAAGCTATGATCACATCATTACAGTCCAAAAATACTATAACTAAGTTCGGTCAAGTGGGTGTAACTCTAATTTCGATACAAGTCAAGGGAAGCTAGTGTCATTTAAAAAAAAAAAAAAAAAGAAAAGAAAAAAACTCATGAGAGTTTTAAAGCTTTTATTACCTTTCCTTCCTCTGAACAAGTTGCTCCAATGCTTGAACCAAACTATGCTTAACAGTGCAACAAATACAGCCATTGTCTAGCTCAACCCACTCTTCAACAAGGGCCCCACCATCTCCTTCATTAATCATCGCTCTCTCCACTCCAATTTCCTCTCCAAACTCGTTCAATATCACCGCAATCCTTTTCCCATGCCGGGAATTCAGTATGTAATTCACCAGCTGAGAATTACAAAACCCAGAACAGAATCCGCACAGAAAAATAAATATGTATGAAATAAACATAACACTTAAGAAAGGGCTGGTGGGGATAAAGCTTACAGTTGATTTTCCGGCGCCGAGATAGCCCGTGATGACGGTTACCCCAACGGATACATCGTCGTTTGTGGGTCGTGCGTCGTTTGAATATGGTTTAGTGGATTGGTCGATTTGTACTGCGAGGGGTGGCTTTTCTTCTTCCTCCTCCATTTTCCGAATGGGTGCTTATTCTGGGCTCTAGGACTGTATTGCCGTTCTTGAAGGGCATATGCGACATGACGTTAGGTGGTTTATTATTATTATTATTATTATTTTTAATAATTGATATGAATCTATATATACAGGAAGAGATTCTAATCCGGCACTGATATTTATATATTTCTCTGTAAAATATGTATATTTTTTTTAATTTTTTCTTAAAAAATGTACATTTTTTTTTTATAAAATATACAATACGTACACATTTTAAAGAAGAAATGTACACATTCTAAAAAAAAAATACATATTTTATAAAAAAATATACAACTATCGTTTCAATTCGCATATCAAACCAGAGACTCATCCTATATATATATATTTTTTTTCATTTTTAAGTTTAAATATGAAATGACGTTTTTTTTTTTTTTTTTTTTTTTTTTATGATGTTTTTATATGACTAGTCAGGGCCACAAAAGTGTATATTTTTATGTTTGAGTGTTTTTTTTTTACAAATATGTTGAGTGTTTGATACATATATGTTAAATTTTAAGGGTTTATTTTTATTTATTTTTTTAAATTGCATTCTCTTTTAAGTCTAGTAGAAGTACGGGTGTAATTCGGCCGGATAGGCTCAGGTTGGACCGAAAAATTAGACCGAGCCGCACTATACGGGTTGAGAAAACTTTGAGCTGCAACACCCTCATAAGCTCACAAACCCGTAATCTATCAGGTGACCTCGAGTAGGCTCAGGTTACTTAGATTACTCAGGTTGACAGGCTTGGAAACTTTTTCAATTATCACAATATGCATAAAGCAAGGGTGATCTCAATAACCACATGATCACTTTTTAATCAATTAATCTGTGCTTATTACGGAAGGAATCATTATCAAACAGAACATGTATTTCCTTTAAGAGGGGATCTAAATGCAATGTGGACAATTAAAACACACACTTTAAAATCAAAAACTTCCAAAAATGACAAATTCAGTATTTTGAAGAGAAAAAAAGTTGTAAGAGAAATAAGAAAAATCGGATCTTTTTAGCGAGATACAGGTAAAATCACAAAGTCAATTATAAGGTGTCTAATTAACAATTATACAAATCCACCATCCACAGATTTACCCTCTTTACGCATATAAAAAGCAATATAAATAAAGAAGATCCTAATTCAACAACTATGACATACAAGCAGATAAAAAGAAATTCCCACCTCAATAACTCTAGAAAATTGATGAAACATCATTTTTTACACAAACTGTGAATACCCAGAAAGATAAATAAGTTAATTATTAGTCCAAAACATCATTTTTTAACGGTCCAAAAGCATAAAGTCCATAAACAGTTCATAAACATTAACATAATATCAAACATACTTCTTAACAGTCAATAAAATCTAGAAATAAAATTGACAACACGTTAAATAAACAGTCCATATAGTCCAGCAAAATAAGAAATTTAGTCAACTCCAAACAGTTTAATCCAGAATAATAGCACCTACATTCCCAGCTTGCCCATCATGTGTTGCAATAGAATTTGACAAATCTTTAGAAGAAAACATAACAAAAAAATCATTAGAATCAAGTTTAGGACAACAAAATAAACAACAACGAGATAAAATAAAGTTAAAAAATAACAAGTAAAACGTAAAAATATTACCCGACTCAATATCTTCATATTCATTAAACTCTTCAATGTCAATAAGGTTGATGTGCTCACGACTACACAGTCAATTTTGTGTACAAATCAATGCCTCCACCATCTTAGGGCTCAATGAACTCCTAAAGGGATTGAAGATGCGGTCTCCGGTACTAAAAGCAGATTCTGAGGCTACCGTTGAAACAAGAAAGACAAAAATGTCTCTTGCAGCTAGTGAGAGAACCTTGTAATTGGTTGCATTATTCTTCCACCAATCTAAAATATCAAAATTGGACCGAGTTAAATCATCCATAGGGTCTGTCAAGTATCTGTCCACATCATTTTGTACTCATTCACATTCTTCTCCTTCATTTTCCTAACAAAGGAGCTCCACAAACACCCTTTTCCGTCTATGTCCGTTTTTGCCTCTGTACTTGTTGCCGCCTCCCCACCAGATTCATTAGCCACAGATTCACCATTGTCCCTACTATAAACCTCATGCAGCCGATACATAATATCCTTCACATTCTTTGCTAATGTTTCAAAAGTGTATGAATCATATACTATAGAGAAACAATATGTCAAATAATTCATTTTGTACCTAGAATCAAGTACAATAGCCACAAAGAGAAGACAATTTATATTCTCAACATTCCCCCAATACTTTTCATACTTCTTTTTCATACTCACAGCCATGGATGAAAGCATTGAATCCTCTTGTTTGCTTAATTCAGATAGCTGGTTTTACATCTCACAAAGCTCATGAAAGTAAGAATTTGAAGTGACATTCAAAGTGGCACTAAACTTCAAAGTTATATCATAAAAAGTCTTTAGAAATTTCACAAACACCTTAATATTCTCCCAATCATCATCAAGTGGCGGGCCAATCTTCCATTTCCCCCCATCCTCTTCCCAAAAATAAGACATGAACTTGGCATATCCCTTTTCATATCTTTCAAAAGCCTTTTGAAACTTAATGGATGCATCTAACACATATAGGTGGAGTTCGATCTAGTAAGGACATCTAGGACTACGAGACCTTTGTATTTAATTTTCTCTCACTCCACACATGACTTGAATTTCAACAACCTAGCCGGAGAAAACCTCACATACCTCACAACGTTATGAATGGCAGTTATGGAATTATGTAGGTCTTTTAAACCTTCATTGACAATCAAGTTCACTATATGGGCACAACACCTAACATGCAGAAATTCCCTACCTAAAACAACCTCTTTCCACCATTTAATCTTCATTCTCAAGTAGGTAATCATAGAGTCATTTGAGGAGGCATTATCAACAGTCATAGTGAAGACTCTCTCAATACCCCAATCATGCAAACATGACTCAATGATTTTACCAACACTCTCTTCCTTGTGGCTTGAAATTTAACAAAAGTTTATAATCCTTTTTTGTAAAGTCCACTTACTATTAACGTAGTGTGCAATTAGACACAAATAATTAATATTTTGCAAGGATGTCTAACAATCAGTTGTTAGGCAAATCATTTGGCTGTTTTACTAAATTCATCCCTCAATTTCTTCCTCTCTTCCAAAAAAAGTTAGTAAATGTACTTGGCAATCGTAACATGGGAGGGGATAGAGAATCTAGGCTGCGTCACTTGACAAAAATTCTTAAATCCTTCACCTTCAACAAACCTATATGAAAGCTAATCTACAATCACCATTTTTTCTAACACTTTTCTACAATGCTCCTTGTTAAAACCTATAGCAACAAGATTACTACCAGTTTCAGTGTTGGTTTGAAAACTCATAATTTTTTACTTTTTGTCGTGGATCCTATATAAGTATTTCTTATATTGCTTTTCTATGCGAACCTTCATACTACTGGTGCCATGTCTCCTACTATCACACGAATATGTTGCCCCACAATGGATACACTTACACCTAGGCTCATTTGGATCCTCACCCTATATGATTTTGAAATGATCCCAAACAAGAAATTTTTTTTGTGACTTCTTCCTTTTTTTACTGTCTCCCTCCTATTTTTCGTTTTCAATTTTAGTGCCCAAAATAGATACAGGGGCAGGGCTGGGTGTGAGAGTGGGCAAGGTAATAGGTTTTTTAGGCACAGAGATGGAGGTTGGATTTTTAGTCTGGTATTGGTCACTTTCTGTTTCAGTAGAGGACTTACAAGTGCTTTCAGAAGTTTATGTCGGGTGGATGATAAATTTTTCCATCTAGCACACAAATTAACCTAAAAAACAGATAACATATGATTGACACTAAGCGTAGAGATTAACCTAAAATCAGTTTATCTTAGTTCTCATGAAAACATAATATTTCTTAGTTCTTAGTTATCACAAAACAAACAAAAAACAAAAAACAGAAAACAAAAAAAAAACTAAGCTTTTTGTTTCAGCCTTACCTTTTTCTTAACCTTTTTCAGGTATAGACTATAGATTGAAAATGTCTCTTCAGTCTTCACCCTTCTTCCTCAGTTGAAAATAAAAAACCAGAAACCAACATCAAACGAAAGTCAAGATTTTGGAAACAATAAATGAGTACCATATTATTAAAGCTCAATATTATCAAAAACGAGCACCAACATCAAATGAGAGTCAATATGGCCCAAACAAAAACAAAAAGAAGTTGATTTGTAATCAATATAATCAATATGATTTGTAAACAAAAACAAGATTTTAGAAACAAAAACAGAAACCTTATTTGATTTGTAATCAATATAATCAATATGGCACAAAGTTAGGTAAGACGAGTTTGTCAGGCTCGGGCTTAATTCTTACACCTCTAAGTAAAAGTATTTAATCAATTAATAAAAATATAAAGTTTTAAAAAAATGAAACATAAATACTTATTTACTATTTTCACTTAAAATTGATAATAAAATTTTCTAAATTTATATTTATAATTCCTAATAATTTTTATAAAAATCTAATTCATAAAAAAATCTATATATGCCTCAATATGTTAATTTTTATTGTTGTAACACAGATATTGTGAGCTAGAAAAGCTTCTCATAAAAATTGTAATGAAAAGAAATGTAAGGGGAATGGAGAAAAGTAAACGAATAACATTTAAAGTTTAAGAAAAATAAAAAGAATTAGTATAACATAGATGTAAAAACGAAGTTACATTAACTCGAAGAAAATGATTTTAGAAAAACTTTTCTAAATATTTATAGGTAGAGTCTCCAATTCGGCACTGATGTTTGTATATTTATCTGTAAAATATATATATATTTTTTAAAACGTATATATTTCTTCTTAAAAGATGTACATTCTTTTTTTAGTAAAATATATAATATGTACACATTTTAAAAAAAAATGTACACATTTTAAAAAAATATACATATTTTATAAAAAAAAATACAACTACTGTTTCAGTCTGCATACCGAACTGAAGACTCATTCGTATTTATATATTAGAGGGGAGTTCTATAATAGGGTACAAGCTCTACAGTACGGATTTTCTACTGATGGAGTACAAGTTTTATACCCCAAGATTAAAATCTATAGGTCAAAAAAAGTGAAGGACCACCAAAATAATATAAAGACTATCATACATAACACATCAGTTTCATTTAAAAATTTTTTTTTAAAAAAAAAAAAAAAAAAAAAAGCTCATCGTCTTTCAGATTTGTTAGGGTCAGTAGGTCAGATGAGTAGCATCGGCGGGGAAGGAACACAAGGTTCGCGTCGCCTTGGGTGGGGGAGGTTGGGTTCGCGCCGCCGTAAGACGACGATATTTTTCTCACCCAATCGTCCTAATCTTCGTCGGGAAACGTGAGAATCTCCTCGGCGACCCTCTAATTATGAATCCAACATTCGAGATCCTCCATCTCCCACTGCATCTCGATCGCACTCTGCTCCCTATCCTTCCACATTCGAGAGCTACTCGGACCCGGCGAAGCTCAGTCGGATGAGCCGATGAAGAACAATTTATTATTACTACTTTTATCATGTACCATTTATGTTTTTATGGCTTGCTCATGGTTGCTTTCCTTTTTTTAGGGAAAAAAATCTCTCGCTAAAAGAACTGAGTATTAAAAATTAATGGCAGTCATAATCGATATTAAAATCATACAGCAAGTTCCACAACCATCAGCGAATTTGAAGACGATTTCTCAACTCTCAAGTCGGAGAAGACGAACAAAGATCTAATGGTTATGTTTAGATTTGTTTTTGTTTTTGAGAAAAAAAAAAATGAAAACGATAAAAAAATAATGTTTGGTATAATTAAATATAAAAAATAAAAATAAAAATGATTTTTTAATTTAGAATAAAATAATAAAAAAATAAAAAATAATTTTAGTTATTTTTTATTTTTTATTTATGTTTTCTCATCTTTCAAATAGAGAGAGATATTAATGAATTTTTTATACTGAAAATAATTTTTTTAAAAAATGATCAAACACATTTTTAAAATAACTTCTATATGAGAATAAAAATATTTTCATAAAAAAAAATTATTTTATAACGAATTTCAAAACACATCCAATATGTTTAGTTTTAATTTTCATTCATTTTTCTAATTAGTAGAGTATAATCATGTAAGATAGAGACCATATTTAGATCTCCAAATCCTCACTAAGACTAAACAGCACCTTTATATTTTTCCCTATCAATAGGGAAAAGTAACCATCCTCTGCCATAGAATTTCCTATTTATAGATTATTTTAAAATCACGCTCTTCTTATCTTATTATAAACATAAAAGTATCTCTTAAAATATTGAAACTAGCAGGAAAATAACCCTGATAGGTTAAATTTTTTTATAAATCAAATACTACGCTCATTAAGATTAATGGTGTATATTAAATATTAATTTATTAAAAATTAAACAAACACATTTCAAAACTTAAAAAATAGAAAATTCAATGAGCCCAAAAAATAAAAATTGTAAGTTCTAAAAAAAAGTTTATTTTCTTTAATTTTTGTTAACGAATATTTGAGATTGTAGTCATTAAAGAAATATTAGAGAGATAAATATTTAGCAACACATGTGAGAAAAATAGTTCTTGGGAAGGTTAAAGCAAAAATAAGTAAAATTAAGCATTTATAAGTGTCATTATTGAAAATAAAAGAGTATTATAAAATATCGCAAGAACAATTAGTTAAGCAGAAAAATATTTGAGACAAATTATTTAAATAAACTTTATTGGAGAAAAACTATTTGAATTTGACATGTTTGAGAACATAAGATAATATTTTAAAGATAAAATGGATACACCAATACCAATTGCATGTTTTAGTTTAATATTGTATATGAAGATAATCTATAATAAAGAAAAAATGTTATAATAAATAGTGGTCTCTATAAAAGAAAAATTATTTTAAAAGGGTATTTAGAAGAGAAGCATTACAAGATTGAAATGGTGGAGATATATTTGAAAGGTTAATTTGGTAGGTAGAAAGTAAAAGAAATAAGTATTGTAAAAAAACATATTTTAAAAGAGAGAGCATTAAGGGGAAAAAAAAAAAAAAAAAAAAAAAAAAAAGAAAAGTTAAGTAAAGACAAAATACCGGAATAACTTTTTGTCGTTATTTCTTATTGTTATCGTTTTCGAATATTTTCCCTTGTCTTAAAAACTCTCTTTCACTCCCTCTCTCTCATTTGGTATTCAAATATATTTTTATAAAGAATGATGTGTAATTTATGCAAGCGGAACAAGTGAATATTGGTATCTAGTCAAATTAACACAGTATTTTTACTATTCTCCTTGATCCCATAGGACTCTTTCATTTCACCTAATATCCAACAGTTTCAAAATTCTCGGACGAGAAAGTCGTCTATCACTTGTGACCCCTAAAAGATTTGAGTTTTAAAATTCGAATGACGATATATTAGGTCTTATTTATTTCACTAATTTAAATATTTTAAATTTTAAATTTTAAATTTTTATAATAAAAAATTCTCATAAAATATCACATTTAATTTTTTTATTATAGTAAAAAATTTTAAAAAAATGTCACATTTTAACTTAAATTTATGAAGTGAATTAGGCTTAATCAAACTACTTTAGCCGTTATTATCCTATTAACTTTTGCAGAATATGTTTTCTATTATTTTGTTTTGTTTCGTCTTCTTTTATGTGTGTACGCGACTAAGATACACTCTTAGAAGACAAAAATAATAAACCAGCATAGAGCGGCTTAAATGAACAATAAATTGACGTAATCCATATCTTATGATTTATATGAATCACAAATCGTAGAAAACGACAATATTATCATCCCCAATTTCTTGAAAGCGACAAATGATGTTGAAATACTGACCTTAAGTAGTACAATGCATTGCTTCAGAGTACAAATTGCGTTTCGCAAAAAAGAACATACCGTGACGAAGATTCCAAGATTGCTTGCCCAGAAAACTTTCATAAAATCTTAGCACTTTTTCATAATTATTTCCTAATGATTCTTAGCACATTCTTAATAACGAACAAAAAGCATTGTGCTATCCCACCAGCGAAGGAAAGTATAAAAACAATGATGTTGAAAACAACCTGCGAGGAAAATAATTATAAAATATGTGACTTAGCTTCTCATTTGTGCAAATGATCACATTCCATAACAAAGAATAAAAATTAATGACCGTGTTTAGAATTGATCTCGTTTTTATTTTTTACATTTTTTGATAAAAAAAAATGAAAATGTTTCCAAAATAGCGTTTGACGTAATAAAGATAAAAAATGAAAATGAAAATGATTTTTTAGTTTAGTGTAAAATAAGAGAGAAATAAAAAATCACTTTTAGTTGTTTTTCATTTTTTATTTTTATTTTCTCATCTCACGAGCAGAGAGAGAAAGAGAAACATTAATTAATTTTGTTACATTGAAAATAATCTCTTAATAAAACTACTAAACGCATATTAAAAATAAATTTTGTGTGAGATTAAAAATATTTTTATTTTTATTTTTATATAAAAAATAAAATTATTTTAAAACGAATTCAGACGTGCTCGGTACTTTCTGACTTCATAACATTTTCTTATAATTTGCTTTGGAAAGAACTTGGTTCTTCGAAGTTTGGGTTGTCAAAAGAAAGGCCTCATTAAGTTTGAGAAGTGTTAGCACCGACTGTGGAAATCCATTAGTCAAGTACGACATCATATTGTAAGCTTAAAGTATACGATGCATATGAGTCTCACGTATATACCACTAAATAACATCATAAAAAATTTATTAAAAAAATGTAATAAAAGAAATCGATTTTGAGCAACTATAAATTAAACTATTTTCCTTGAAAAATGTTGGATAAATCTGTATTTAATTAGTGTATTTATATCATAATTTAAATTATAATTTATAATTTGTTATAATATTTTTTTTTATAAAAAATATGTATAAATTAAAAATAATTCTAAATTATAATTCTAAATGGTTATGTATGTTAAGACATCTCTTAACATTAATATTTAAAATGTTAAAACTTCATTCATTTTTTTAATTTAAATTATAATTTTTTTATTATAATATTTCCTCCCATAAAATTTTAAATTAAAAAACGAGACGTAAGTACATTAACCACCTTTGTATATTAACCGGTACAAAACTGTATGGGAAAAAGTTGTCGTTGACTTTCTTAGCCATCGAGATTCAACGTGTCCACACTAAAAAAATAATTCATTTGAAAAAAAAAAATTTGTTCTATTACTATACACATGTAAGGCTGTGAAACAGCGAAAGCATATCCAAAACACTTTTTTTTTTTTAAAAAAATAAAAATAAAAATAAAATAAAATCCACAACACATTAATGATTAAGTCCCACTATAAACGTTGAAAAAAGACAAATTTGGTAAAAGTTAGGACCATGACAAATAAGAACCAAACAACGCGTATGGACAGTTTGATTAAGCAGCGCCACTACTAGTCGCATTGCACATGTCGATGCATATGAACGTCCAGATATATGTGCCGCTACCGCCGTAAACAGCTTTCTAATAATGTTCCAAATCAAGCTTTTTGACTTTCAACAGACAATTTTTTTTCTTTTTTTTTTTTTCCCTTGAGTATCGATCTTTCATTCACTTATACAATATTCCCCAGTGTGAACGACTTTCACAAGCAAACCCCCGGCAGCTTTTGTGTTTTTTTTTCTCAGTACAAACAGACCGAGTCTTGAGTGCGATCCCAACCGGGTTGTCCCACATTCCTTTATGCGTCACAGACAAAATATAAAATGATAAATGGACATAAATTTTGACGTTGATAGTAAAAAAGAAATAAAATAGGATAAATATAAGATTGGATCGAATATAATTGCGAAAAACATGTCACATAAAAACAGGCTCAGATCGCGTGAACTACTCTTGGAAGAATTGCCACTAAAAGGGATTGAATCCTTTAACACACATAGCATTGCAGTTGATTAACTGTCAAGTCGTGTACATTTTGGGGACTTTATTATTTTAAAATCTCATAAAAAAAGAGATCATCAGTGTGATCTTACTCCATCCTCTATCCTCATTATATACAAATATTAATCCCACACGGTTTGGAAACGTGAGATTGTTACTAATTTCAAGTCACTTCGCTGATTCGAGTTTTTAATTCGAGTTGAAATTTAATTTTATGTGAGAGCTTTTTACTGTAGTAAAAAAGTTAGATGTGATTGTTTGTGAGAGCTTTTTACTGTAGCAAAACTCGAATTTTAAACTCGAATAAGCGAAATGAACAGGGCCTAAATGTGGTCTCTTTCTCTTTTCTTTCTTGATAATTTGGAAGAGCGTGGTCGGCCAAGCAGATAGTACTGAATCAAGAAGACAAAATAAAAATGTGTGTAGATGAATATATATTTTTATATATGGTACTTCAAAATAGAGGGACAATACAAAACAACACGAAAAGCAATATAGGATGATAGATAAAAGCAAGGCAAGGCAAAAAAGTAATCCCATGGCCATGAATGCTTATTCTGTTATGGCAAGCGTGTGAACTCAGGACTTAAAAGCCCTGTTTATTTTACTGATTTAAATTTAAAATTTGATAGTTTATTTTTTAGAGTGTAATTTGAGTGTAATTTTTTTAGTTAAATTTGAGTTATAACTTGAATAAAGTTGAGTAAAGTTGAATAAAATTAAAACTTAAAAGAACATAAACTTGAATAAAGTTAGAATTTGAGTTATATTTTTTTTTAATTTTTCAAACAAAAGAACAGACCCTGAGTTAAGCTACAGTAAAAAATTCTTAAAAACAATCATATGTAATTTTTTTATTATAATAAAAAACTCTCACATAAAATTACATCTCAATTTAAATTAAAAACTCAAATTAATAAATTAAATTGACCAAAAATTAATTTCATTCCCTCAGAAAAAAAAACTACCATGTTTATGGAGCCACTTATAAATGCCATATGCGTACGAGAGCCACCATTATTGGCCTTCTTTTCACTTCTCAACTACCCAATTTCGCACTATTGCTTTAGTACTAATCTCTCCTCTTCTTAGCTTCATCCAAAAAAGAAAAAAAAAAACCCCCATCTTTCGTATTCTATAAATAGAATTCATCACTTTCAGTCTCACACCTAATCTCTTTCAATTCACAAAAAAAAAAAAAAAAAAAAAAAAAAAAAAAAAAAAAAAAACGTTTTTTTTTTTTTTTTGTTTTGTTCTCATTCAATATTCAACTGAGGATGCATTGGAGAAAAGGCAAAGATTTGGCCACATTAGTGGTGGTTTTTGGTTTGTTAATCCAAACTTGCTTCTCGGAGATAAACAGAGGAAGCTTTCCAAAGGGCTTTGTTTTTGGAACAGCCTCCTCTGCTTACCAGGTTGGTTTCTCTGTAATTCCTTCTTAATTAGCACGTTTGTCTTTTGACATAAAATTTCATAACACTACTACTACAACGTTTTTTTTTTTTTTTTCTGGGTTATATCTTCTTCATATCATATGCATGAATAATTGTTTTCTTGGACTTTTCATCTGCGAATATTTGTTTCCCGAGACTTTTTTCTGCCCGTGATCTTGTTCGTTAGTTTACTGAGGAAAATGTAAGGCTTCTGTGGATGAACCCGTGAGGAGAGATAAGAGTGGTGAATACTGAAATGAATACAAGTACAACAATGGAAAAACGACATCAAAGACGAACATAGTAAAAGAAAAACTACTTCGCGTTTTTTTTTTTTGTTTTTTTTGTTTTTTTTTACTGTCGTATAAGTAATGCCAGGAATGTTTCAGAAGAGTACAGCTTATGTGACGTGTACGGAATTCGACACGAATTCATTGCGGAGCGAAAAATAAGGAACAACCATCGAAATTCCATCAATTACCGGGTTTTCAGTTTTCCATAAGAACCATTATCAGTTACCGGGTTTTCAGTTTTCCATAAGAACTATTCCCCTAATCTCTCTCTCTCTCCTCAAAATTTTTTTTTTCAATAATTAACACTATTTTTTGTTGAGGTACCACCGTATGACTACCGTTATAATTTTAGGTTAAGACTTAAAGAGAATGATATCTCTACTTACCATAATTATAAGTAATATCAACTTTTTTTGGGGGAGAAAATAGTAATAGCAACGTTTATTTGCCTTGTCGGTCAGTAATAGCAACGTTTGGAACTGTATATTAATATCTATATTAATAGCAACGTTTATTAGATGAAGTAAAGTAATTGATTGCAACAAGAAAGGAATATATATATATATATATATATTAAATTTGAAATATGCGTATTGGTGGTCTAGAAAGATGGACCTGTTTGAAAAAGTTTATGCTTTTATTTTTAAGCACTAAAAGATAAAGAAGTATAAGTTTGAGCTTTTTATTTAGATAGTACATGGAATAGAGTTTTGTTTGATTAGACCTTTTAAACGTGTTTAGTAAATAATGCTTTAAATTAAAAATATTTTTTTAGAGTTTTTTTTTAAAATTTATTAGTTTTTGGTAAAATAATTAGAAGAATAAATTTGACATTTTATATTTTAAAAAATGATTTTAAGATATTAAAAAATGACTTTATAAAATGTTAAGGTATCAATTTAAAATTATTAAAAACACATAATATTAAAAGACAATTATGCTAAACACATAGTATTAATATGAAATTTTCGCTAAAGAAAAGTGCCTTTTTCCTGGACATCTAGAAAATCAAACACACACACTACTACCATTGTATATATATATATATATATATATATATATATATATATATATAATATGTTGGTGTGAAATGTGAACACACACATACAAGTCTGTGTTGATCTCTTCAAATTATAAATTCGCAAAATCCTATTAATATGCTCTCGAATAACAATTATTACTTTTTTGAGGTTGAACTTCAAATATTTGTTAATTTCTTTAATTTTGTGGTTTTGGCAGTATGAGGGAGCAGTGAAGGAAGACGGAAGAGGACCTTCTGTTTGGGACACTTTTGCACATACTTTTGGTAATATTTCGTGTATTTTTTATTATTATTTTCTTTTAAGTTAAGATTCAAGGACAGAAAAGAAATTACAAGAATTTGTGCAGATATTTAGTATTATGACATGCCTAGTTTTTTTATTTTTTATTTTTTTTATGCGTGTTGGCAGCTTCATCTGCGTTAACAATTTGGATTTTGGTTCCTAAATTAAGAATCTTAACAATTTGGATTTTGGTTTCTAAATTAAGAATCTTTAATAGTTGACCACTTAAGTGTAAAATATGGGAAATGATTGTTTTATTCTCCATGTGCATGTGACATATTTGTCGGTATTTAATTTGTTGTATCAATTAATTAATTGGAAAAAAAATTGCAGTTACGCCAATCCATTTAATTGGCAAAGTTTCAATTACTGGATTGATTATGCAAAATAATCTGATTATCCTCATGATCCCTTGCATTGTGAGCCAGGTAAAATTATTGATTTTAGTAACGCCGACGTTGCTGTGGACCAGTACCACCGTTATTCGGTTAGTCCAAAATCTTTTATTATATTTGGTTATTTTATTAACTGAACTAATGATTCCTTAATTGAGGATCATGACATACCTTTTATGTGTGTGTGTGTATATATATATATATATATATATATATATATATATATATTTTTGGCACTGTATTCCTGGGTAAAAACAAATCCTAATATTCCAATCATTTTCAACAGGAAGATGTTCAACTTATGAAGGATATGGGAATGGATGCTTACAGGTTTTCCATAAGCTGGTCTCGGATATTCCCCAGTAAGCTTACTTTTGCTAATTGCCCAGTACAATAATAGAAGGATTTTAGTGCTTTTGTCCTCGAAACTTTTAGTGAATTGACAAGTTATCTTTAGACTTTAGATTTAAAAAAAAGTATTCTATCAGTTTGATAAAATGTTGTAGAATGACTCCTTAACAATACAATATGTGAAAATTTAGGGGAAAAAAAAACCTCATGCACATGATATATATGACATTTATTATCGTCATCCAAAATTTCAATCTCTACTTTCAAACGAGCTCAAATGACGGTTACAATAATAGAAGGATTTTAGTGCTTTTGTCCTCCAAACTTTTAGTGAATTGGCAAGTTATCTTTAGACTTTAGATTTTAAAAAAAGTATTTTATCAGTTTGATAAAATGTTGTAGAATGACTCCTTAGCAATACAATATGTGAAAATTTAGGGGAAAAAAAATCCTCATGCACATGATATAGATGTCATTTACTATCGTCATCCGAAATTTCAGTCTATATTTTCAAACGAGCTCAAATGACGGTTGCAATAATGTTTCTATCCAAATTTAATTACCATACAACGCACTATTAAATTCATTGGCATTTTACTAAAATTAAAAATTCAAAATGCAACTTGCGAATTCATAAAATGATCATTCGGGCAAATGTGCCAAATCTCTAATATTTTAGAAAACACTTGCATCGAATTAGCAACGCAGTTTTTTTTTTTTTTTTTTTTTTTTTTTTTTTTTTGTTTTTTGTTTTTCTGGATCTTGGAAACAAGTACAACTTTCGAGAATTTAAGATGATTAAAAGACAAAGATCTAACTATAGTTTTTGTTGCATCAGATGGAACTGGCCAAATCAATCAGGCAGGAGTTGATTATTACAATAAACTCATCAATGCCTTACTAGCCAAAGGTTGTGCTCCGTATTCTCTTATATCAAAATTTAATCAAAACTTTTTAAGATATGAAACCTCAACTTTAGTCAATCTTCAGGCTACTAAAAAGTTGTTTCTCTGCAAATTATTTATCACATAACGTGCCTTAGGAATTGAGCCATATGTGACCCTCTACCACTGGGACCTTCCTCAAGCCTTGGAAGACAAATACAAAGGGTGGCTTGACCGCCAAGTCATGTAAACATTTTTTTCTTTCTTCAATCTTTCACTTGCAATTCAATCTCGTTTGGAAATATATGTGGATGAATTTAGTGATCTACCACAGCAAGGACTTTGCGCTTTTCGCGGAGACGTGCTTTCAGCAATTTGGGGACAGAGTGAAGCACTGGATCACATTCAACGAGGCGTATACTGTCTCCGTACAAGGCTACGATGTCGGTCTGCAGGCGCCGGGGCGGTGCTCTATCCTTCTTCACCTCCTCTGCAGGGCTGGAAACTCTTCAACCGAGCCTTACATAGTTGGTCACAATATCCTCTTGTCTCATGCTGTTGCTGTGGATATTTATAGGAAAAAGTACAAGGTAAGAAGATGATAAGAGGTCTGAATTAACCTAACACAAGCTTCTGTTTTATCTCTTGCAGGAAACTATACCAACAAAAAAAAAAAAAAAAAAAAAAAAAAAAGGACAGATTTTTGTGAGCCCATTTAAGCACTTTGAATGTTTGTGCACAAAAAGTTCTCAAATGATACACCTCATGAACCTGCAATATAACTTATTGGCGGTATAAAAGCCGAAATAAAATAATAATTTCAGTTTTATCGTTGCTTAAATTTGTTTGGTCATTCTGCAGAGTAAACAGAAAGGGTCAATTGGGATGTCTCAAAGTGTGATTTGGTTTATACCAGCATCAAACTCCACAGCAGATATTGAAGCGGCTCAGAGAGCCCAAGATTTTCAGCTTGGCTGGTAATTGTCCAAAACAAATTTTAAATTCAGTCGAAAGTCCTTGAATAATCAGAAACTTTACCTACTTTCAAGCACTTGTGCCAAACGCAATTTTGTATTAAAGCTTCCACTGGTTAATGTAACAGTATTTAACAAATTACAGGTTTCTTGATCCCTTGATGTTTGGAGATTATCCAAGTACAATGAGGAAGCTAGTAGGAAACCGTTTGCCAACTTTTTCAAAAAGCGAGTCTTCTCTACTAAAAGGATCCTTCGATTTTGTGGGCATTAATCACTATACTACTTTCTACGCGTTCAACGTTACACTTTATGGACTTAATGACACCTATCAAGACTCTGCTGCTCTTACAACTCGTAAGTTTACAGTTGAACCCTTTTTTTTACATCTTTTGTAATGCTTTATTGAGATTAAAAACATGTTTTGTTGCCAAGTGATAATACTAACTACGTTGACAACACGGAGTTAATATAATATCGATTAACTTAATTACGATTGCCTTTGCTCCTGTTCTAATTATTATAATTTCTTTAATTGTTGAAATTAAGACACTTTGACATTTCAGCCCCTGTCTAGTGAAAATAATTACTGAAACAACACAACTACGGTATTTTAAGACATCGTTCGTTTCACCATTCGAATCACAATTCAAACATTTTTTTTACTATAATGTTTTCTCTTACTAATATTTGGCTTTAATTTTTTTACTACAATATTTTTTCTCACGTTAATTTATTTTTTAATTCAAATTCACAACTCGAACTAACCAACGTTATAAGAGTCAATTTTCTCCACTATAACTTACGTGACAATAATCTCCTATGCTTGACACGAGGCATACGTTTTGAAACAGCTGCTGGACTGTAGAAAAGGCCTAGTATTATATTATGCTTTGTTGCTAAATGATGGTACTAACTATATCCTTGTTCTACTTGTCCTTTCAGCATTCAAAAATTTCAAACCTATTGCAGACAAGGTATGTAGTCTATAGGAGAAAAATGTCGTGGGTGTTTAGAACCGTTTTTTAAAACGGTTTTCATGTATTTTGAGAAGTAAAAAAATAAAAATAAAAATAAAACAACTTTTGTTTAATAAATATTTTGAAAATGAAAACGAAAACGAAAACAAAAACAGTGAGTTGTTTTTGTGATTAAATTAAAAAACAGTTGAAATATATTTTAACTTTTATGTTTTCATTTTTTTTAGTACTTATTAATAATATTATACTATATTAATTAATAAACACGATTTTACTTTTTTATTATACTCAAAACAATCTCTTAAAAAATTAACTAAACATAATTTTTAGAATTGGTCCCAGAATGATTCTTAAAATAATCTCATATTTACTTTTTATTGAAAACAAAATCATTTTAAAATCAATTCTAAACGCACCAGTCATGTTTAAATGTAAGCCTAATTAGTGGCAAAAGTAAAAGAGATGAAGAATTTTCTTTCTTTCACCAAACGCAACTATTTTATGTTATACGCAGGCAAGTTCAATATGGTTGTACATAGTACCAGAAGGGATGAGACATTTGATGAACTATATCAAGCAAAAGTATGGCAATCCCCCAGTCATTATCACTGAAAATGGTAAAATCTTCTAGAAACCCGACAGAAGCCAAAAATCTGCTCCCAAGTGGTTTTCCATTTTCGCTGTTTTTTCACTCCTAAGAATATTCTTTTCCTTTGACCAAGAATGGGAACCATTATTATAACTAATCTCTTTTTCTTGACAGGGATGGATGACCCAAATAACATATTGATTCCCCTTAAGCAGGCTTTAAAAGATGAGAAAAGGATCAAGTACCACAATGACTATCTAACAAATTTGTTGGCTTCTATCAAGTATGCACAATATATATATATATATATTATTTATATTTTTACAATATTTGGTGAACATTTCTAGGATGTTTAGAGCCTAATGGTATGGTTAATATTATTATTGTTGTTATTATATTTTGAATGCAGGGAAGATGGCTGCAATGTAAAAGGGTATTTTGTGTGGTCTCTATTGGATAATTGGGAGTGGGCTGCTGGATTTACATCTAGATTTGGTCTCTATTTTGTTGATTACAATGACAAGCTCAAGAGATACCCAAAGGATTCTGCAAAATGGTTCAAGAACTTCTTGACTTCTGCCTGAAAAAAAATAAATTAAATAGGAGGGTGCTTCACTCTCTACTCTTTACACCAGTACATGCAATGTACATGTACAAGGGTTTTCCCATTATACCTTCTTCCTTACCATTGTGGAACCTTCCTTTTTCATAAAGAAATGTGATTTAATTTCCTGAGCTCTCTCTCTCTCTCTCTCTCTCACACACACACACACACACACACACACACACACACTCATATTTGTATATACAAATGTAAATTAAATTGAATCTATTTTGATGACATTATGCATGAGTTAGATACATCATGGTCAATTCTTCAGGAAAAAGAATTATGAGGGGCATACTTGAGTCTAGAGTGTTCATATGATATTTCTTATAACAGTTGTAACTAGCAAAAAAAAGAAGTAATATTCCCTAATTTATGTATTTACATGGAAAAATTATAGAATTCAATAACGATAATCACATCAAGTTACGATTCTATTCTAAGTTTCTAACAATGATACCGAATAAACACATCCGTGAGGACCATGACTAAGGGATCTTCCAAAAATTTATTTAAAAAGTAAAAAGAAATACAAGCTAAAAACAAATAGTTAACGAAAATACAACAAACGATATACGAAAAGGGAGTTAGTTTTGTTTTAAAAAGAGTAATTTTTCTTTTGAAAGTGGATAGTTAGTTGATTTATATACATGCGATATACAAAAAAGTGTGCTTATTTACACATAAAAATATGATATTGGCCTAAATTAGACCAAGATTTAGACGCTATGTATAATCAGTGACTTTTGAATTGAATTGTGAATTTGGATTAGTTAAAAAGGTTTGGTGAAGATCCTCAACATTCAACAATGACATATAGCATTGCCGGTAAACACAAATTTCTAAGCTTCCCATTTATTTTCAATTAATGAAAAGAATAAATGGTTTCTTAAGTGGTGATCATTACATCAAAAAAATTGATGTGGAATACTGAGCATTTTATAGAAGCAAAAACATACTCAGAAAAACCAAGAATAAAAGCCAAAAAGTCATCAAGTATGCATGGTTATATATATAGTTACATATCACATGCATTACATTACACAACTTGTATGCATATATATATATATATATTAACACAATATTTTTACTGTTCTCCTTGATCCCAAAGGACTCTTTCATTTCACCTAATATCCAACGGTTTCAAAATCCTCGGACGAGAAAGTCGTCTATGACTTGTGACCCATAAAAGATTTGAGTTTTGAAATTCAAATGACCACTATTTATTATAACATTTTTTCTTTATTATATATTATCTTCATATACAATATTAAACTAAAACATGGTGAAGAGGCAGCGATTCACCACGGCGACAATACAATTGTTGGATTCAAAAAAGTCAGGCATTTTCAGTGGAAAATATCATCACCAGAAGTATGCGAAACTCAGTGGATCATCAATGAATTGAGACTAAATATTGGTGTCTTTCCTGACCATATTCTCATGAACGACAACATAAGGAAAGAGGTAAATACTAAATAGAGCAAACTGCATTACATAATGTTAATTGTTATGTGAAACTAATTATTGATTGTAGATTTATATAATAGAACTTTTAAAAAAAATAAACTATTGGTAGGTTTCAATTTTTTAGTCGTTTAAGATGACTCAAAAACTATTTGTTTTACTTTTTTTTAGATATGCTTTTAATCAGATTCAATAATAAAAAAATGTGTATTATTTATCGATACGAGGTCCTACCGTAATTCAAGAACCCTTACTCATTTGTTTTGATGAACAACTATCATCTTTGTGATTTCGTTAATGATTTTTTTTTTTTTTTTTTTGCGTTATGTAGGTGAACAGGTGGGCTGTGTGCAGATTAATAAAAAAGAGAAATGAGGATTCACAAGATGTGGATCAGGATGATTTTGCAGAAGAGGAATTGTTATCATCATCAGAACCTTAGATCATGAGACGAGCAAGATAATTTAGGGTTTTCTTTTAGAGGATACACGGGAATTGTTTCAGTTTATTGTACATTAGGAATTTAGTATTTAGGTTTTCTTTTCAAGTAAAGAAATTATTATAGTTACTACTATTTGTAAGGTTCAAAGTGTAATGAGTTCACTTTTTAAGTGTTTTTTTTTTTTTTTTTGCTTCCTCTATAAAAAGAATTTTGAGACCAAATTACCACATCGGCCATTTGTGGTTGAGTAATTTTGATAAATACATTTTAAAAGTGTATGAGTCTGAATTTTTACTTTTTATTTTTAATTTATAATCTTTTTAGTTAAATAACTACACTAATAAAAGAGTATTTATCAAGAGTAAGAGATAAAGGTCCAGACTCATGCATTTTCAATAATAAATTCTCCATTTTTTTCAAACTTTCTAAGGCTCTTTACGCATCTAACAAAATTTTAATGGTAGAATTTACATATAGCAAAATTATTAAAATATTATAAAAATAGCAAAATTTTGATATTATGAAAATAATGTTTATATCATTATATAGTACAAAATGACATAATCATTATCTGGCATCATTATGATAATGATTATGCCATTTTTGCTCTATTTATGATATTCTGAAAATTTTGCTGAATTTCAAATCAAGGTATGAAAATTTTCATGTATTAAAACAAGCACGTCTTTAAAAATTATTTATGAAATTGAAAAATTCAATCAAATCTTTTGAAAATCTTAATTATATCTTTTGAAAATTTAATTTTCTTGTACTTTTTATATGCAAAATTATTAATTAAATTCAGTTTGGCGTTTTTATTTTCATCTCATGTATATAGTATATATGCTATGGTATTTGTACACACATAATATATATAATATATATGGATGAGTTTTAAACTTACCTTTCTTTTTTTTTTTTTTTTTTTTTTTTCCCACAATGCAAAGATTCAAGTGTCACGCACGTTTTTCTTACATTTCTGCTCTATAAAATACTAATAAATATTCCGGAAGTCTAATGATCATGATCTACGCCTCTAACTCTCAATATCATATTATGTCATTGGTCATTTCACCGATTCAAATTTTCAGTTTTAGATTTTTACAGTAAAAAATTCTCAGAAAATGTCTAATCTAACTTTTTCTGCTACAGTGAAAAACTTTCAGAAAATATCACATCTCAACTTGAATTGAAAACTTGAATCTGCGAAGTGAACTAGGCCATGTTTACTATTTTTGTTAATTATAATGGAAGCCAATATTATTTTTTTCAGTTTGAATGCCATTTAGTTGTAATTTTTTCACAGTTCCTTTTATTATTTATATTCTTTCCTCTTAGGTTTTAATTCGAATCCTCCAAGCTTTTCTACCAATATTGAGGAAGATTTTGTCGCGATCGTCTCAAATATTGATAAAAAGGTTATTATGAGGTTTTGGATGTATTATTTCTGGTTTCCCACTTAAGAAATTCACTTGAGTATTATTTTTCTTTTTATATTTAAGATTTCGAGTCATTCTAATGCATATTAGTGTGTGGTTGTAATTTTTAATTAAAAAAGATTATAGATGGTGAAAATGAACTTATAACTGAAATAAATAGATTGAGAAAATTCCGTTGTGTTATCTAGTTAAGAGCTAGAGAAAGAGGACCTTAACAAGATATCATTAACAAGAGAACATTGGAGTCACCTTTATGTTCATGCATACCAACATGTCTTGTAAAGAGTTTCAACATGTATGAGCTTGAGCCATCCACATGTCTTTCCGCGTAAATGATGTGCCCCATTCGTTTCGTTAGTTTGAGTTGAGAATTTGAGTTAAAAAAATAAATTCATATGAGAGAAAATAAGATAGCAGAAAAAAGTTGAATTTAAATTTCAAAAGAGATGCTGTAACAAAAAGTTTGAATTGCGATTTGAATTGTAAAACGAACAAAAAAAAAATAAAATAAAAAATAATACACTGAGAACTAGCTACAGCATAAAAACAACAGAAATTTATCTAAGGAAGAAAAAAAACGTAAAAGTAATTCTAGAGAGAGAGAGGGAGAGAGAGAGAATAGGGAAGAATGAGAATAGTTCGGCCTGCTATCGGAAGCGTGTCTCAGGTCAGCCGGCCTCTAAAATACACCCACGCGCTCTACGTCGGCCGATTTACACAATGGTGGAGTCCGTGTTGGTGTTTTCTTCTCTTTTAGTTGTCGTGGAATAAAGACAGTCATTCTGCCGGTGTTGGTGTTTGTTTTTCCCTACAAATCACAAGATTTGTGTGGGCCTTGGTTGTTTGTAGTTGTGTAAATTATGTTCCCCCACCAAGCTATAATCAGTCTTTGCAAAAAGTTTGTTACAGTCCTTTTAGGAGAGCCAACCGTAGAGGGAGATGAAATGAGCCAATATAAGTGCTCTAAATTGTTTCCATTATCAGACCTTGGATCTATGTACTAAGATGCCAACTTATCTACCGATTTTAGTTTGTTGTATCAAATTTTTTATATTAAGTTCTCTTTTAGGTTTCGTAGTTTGTTGATTAATGAAATGTTTTTGTTTTCATTAAAAAAATGACTAACTACAGTATTTTCTTTTGAAAAAAAAGTGTCAATTTTTTTAATATTAAACTATACACCATTTAACATATTCTCCCAAAATATTTTCTTGTTTTGGGCGTCAAACTCATAGAAAGAAAAATGACAGTAAGCGAAATAAAAAGATATATTTCCTATACCTTGAGAAAATTAATAAATGCCAAGTGGTATGTAAATAATGTGAATTTCTATAAAAAAAAATGGCAATTTTTAAGAATACCTATTGAAATGGAGCATACTTTTATTTTTATCTCTTAATATTAGCTAATAAAATTCTACTTTTTATATTAAAACTAGTTAATTGATAAAATTTTTTAAAAATAATACTTTTAGTAAGTCGTGTACTTAAAGAGAAAACTCTGTAATTTTTTTTTTTTAAAAAAAGAACATTTAAATTTTACATCAAATGAAATTGGGAATATTTAAATATTTTTGACGGTATGTTTAATTTATTGCATGTTTTAATTCGATATAATTCCGATATAATTTGAGAGAGTTCAGGATTATATCCAAATCCAATCATCAAGGTATTTTTTCATGTTATTTCACAGAATTTTCTCATGTTATTTCACAGAATTTTCCTGCAAATAATTTACTATAATAAGAGGATTTTATGAAATCTATCGAAATACCGAGAGTAAAAAATAATAATAATAATAAGCTACTTGTCCATGCTCCCCGCTCCCGTCTTTCCTATTGCCATCTTCCGTGGATGGCCTCCTTCTTAATCTAAGTTTCTTCAACAAATACATCTTACTACGTATTTCTATTGAATTAGAAATGAAATATAAATTGTATTTAAATAAAGTATTAAAATCTACTATTATAATATTACAACACATCTTTTAAGATTTTATTGTAAAGGTATGTCATATTTGGATATACAATATGAATTTTATTTTAATATGAATTTAATCAAATCTATCTAGTGCATTATCGGTAGCATGTTCCTACCGTTTCAAAGCTGCAATTTTAATAATTCAAAATCTAAATGGAATAAAAAAACAAAGTTTTATTTATGTTAGAATTGAATAAAATATAAGTTGGTGAGGGAGTGAGAGATCATGACGTGTAGTGGAGGTAAAAAACGTGTTGAACGAATGAAATCAGTGGGGCCCACTGTTTCTGAGTCACCGAAACCTCGTTGGTTGGACCTTAAACGAAACCCCTCCTTCTCTTATATATATCAGCCAAACCACTCAGATCTTCTACATATTCAGAAGTAGAAGAAGAAGAAGCTCCTTTTCTCCCACCTCCGCTTCTTCTTCGTCAGATCTCTCTCCCACGACACAAAAAACAAGCCACTTTGTAAGTCTGAGGTAATTCAGCTCCTCGGTGTTTGGTAATTTGATGTTCTCGGTTGCGTGGACAGTTTTTTGCTTTTTGGTCTTTCTCGGTTTCTTGTCGTGGGTTTCTATATTTTGTGTTAGTCTGTAATTGTTGTAGTTTTGGATTTTGCTTTAAGACAGTTGTGCTGTGAACGGATCTTGTGAGTTTCTCATTGTTTGGCTGTAGATCTGGTTAGTAATCGGCCATTTGTGTTTTGAGTTTCTGAGTGTTTGATGTTTTGTCTTCTTAGGTTAATGAAAATAGAATTTTGTATGAGCTAAAAGACTTGAAATGTTTTGTTTTTGCTTGTGAGATATTTCAATCGATTGGTTAGTAAAACTCTGGATCTGCAAAGTTTAAGGTAGTTTTTGTCATTTTGACGTGTAGATCTGATTTTCCTGTCTGCTTCTTATGCGAACTCAGTTTCTGTTTATGTTCTCTCCTTGTCCTAAACATGAAATAAAAGTTGGGACCCTTTTTTATTTTTTTACATTTGGCTTGCCATGTTGCTTAAATAAACTAGATCAACGTTTGTATTTAAAAATTACATTTTTGTTTTGGACATTTGTGAGGAATAAACCTTGTCTGCAGGTCGTACAGTATTCATTATGGTTCATCTGGTTCTGTTGTTAGTAACTTAGAATATTCTGTCTCAGAAAAAATAAATTAAAAAAAAAAAAGAATTTGGTAATAAACAAAGTCCTAAATATGGTGGGTTCTGGCAGTTTAAGTTTGCCGTTGCTGATCTTTATGTTTGTCCTTTTAGTTACCAATTTTGTTGGTTTTTTTGATTCTTAACGAGGTTCTGCTTTGCTGTATTTTTAGTGAGTCTTTACAAGGAAGCATAAAATTGGTGATCTGGCTTTTAGATTTTATTTCTCTAATGCTTTCCCTTTTATATGTCCGCTCTTCATTCAGGATAGTTATAACAAAGAAAGATGGTGAAGATCTGTTGCATCGGAGCTGGATATGTCGGTGGCCCTACCATGGCTGTGATTGCACTTAAGTGCCCAGAAATTGAAGTGGCTGTTGTGGACATCTCTGTTTCACGGATCAATGCCTGGAACAGTGAGCAGCTCCCCATCTATGAACCGGGTCTTGACGATGTGGTCAAACAATGCAGAGGGAAGAACCTCTTCTTTAGCACAGACGTTGAAAAGCATGTCATGGAGGCAGATATAGTCTTTGTCTCAGTCAACACTCCTACCAAAACTCAGGGTCTTGGTGCTGGGAAAGCAGCTGATTTGACCTACTGGGAGAGTGCTGCTCGTATGATTGCAGATGTCTCGAAGTCCGACAAAATTGTGGTTGAGAAATCGACTGTCCCTGTGAAAACAGCTGAGGCAATTGAAAAGATTCTGACCCACAATAGTAAAGGAATCAACTTCCAGATCCTCTCCAACCCGGAATTCCTTGCCGAGGGAACTGCAATCCAAGACCTTTTCAATCCGGACAGGGTTCTCATTGGAGGTAGGGAAACCCCAGAAGGTGCAAGGGCTATGCAAACATTGAAAGATGTTTATGCTCATTGGGTTCCTGTTGATCAGATTATTTGCTCGAACTTGTGGTCTGCTGAGCTTTCCAAGCTCGCTGCAAATGCCTTCTTGGCACAGAGGATATCTTCTGTTAATGCCATTTCGGCTCTCTGTGAAGCAACTGGGGCAGATGTCACTCAAGTATCCCATTCTGTTGGTACAGACTCAAGAATTGGGCCCAAGTTTTTGAATGCCAGTGTTGGTTTTGGTGGGTCCTGCTTCCAGAAGGATATCTTGAACTTGGTCTATATCTGTGAGTGCAACGGCCTTCCTGAGGTAGCAAACTACTGGAAACAGGTCATCAAGATCAACGACTACCAGAAGAACCGATTCGTTAACCGTGTTGTTGCCTCAATGTTCAACACAGTTTCAGGTAAGAAGATTGCAATTCTAGGGTTTGCTTTCAAGAAGGATACCGGTGACACCAGAGAGACCCCGGCTATTGATGTGTGCAAGGGGCTGTTGGGCGACAAAGCCCGGTTGAGCATCTATGATCCACAGGTTAATGAGGAGCAGATTCAGAGGGATCTCTCTATGAAGAAGTTTGATTGGGACCACCCTATTCATCTTCAACCAATGAGCCCTACTGCTGTGAAGCAAGTTAGCGTCGTGTGGGATGCTTACGAGGCAACAAAGGATGCTCATGGGGTATGCATTTTGACCGAGTGGGACGAGTTTAAGAAGCTTGATTACCAGAAGATTTATGACAACATGAGGAAGCCTGCATTTGTGTTTGATGGTAGGAATATTGTGGATGCCCAAAAGCTAAGGCAAATTGGGTTCATTGTTTACTCCATTGGTAAGCCACTAGATGCTTGGCTCAAGGACATGCCTGCTGTTGCATGAAGCTCTCTCTGAGGTCTCATCTCGAGATGCTTGGAGGGTTGGTATCAAATCAAATTCTAATATTAAAAGAGGATGCTTTGTCCCACTTTACATTTAATTTTTGTTATTTGTTATCCCCTTTCTCTAATTTTGAGATTTGGTTTTTGTTCTATCCTTATTATAGGTTCTAAAACACAGTATCTGGATCTGTTCTTACTCCTATCTAGCTAGCCCAATATCTGAATTTGTTCTTTATTTTTGTTTTTTTTTTCTTTAATGTAATAATAAATGTGAAATCCAATAATTTCTATACTATTCATCTATATTTGCTGTGTGGGTGGTGGTGATTGTTCCAGGGATCTGCCTTTGGGCTTTGGCATTCAACTTTAGTCCCTTACATTCCACAATTATTTCCTCTTGTAAGCAGAAAAGATGCCAATTAAATGGATCTTTTTTTTTCTTTTTTTTGGGGGGGTGTGTAAATCCAATTAAATGGATTGCTAATCCTTAGTCCCACTCCCAGTAGCTATTTGATTTTATCTCATTGACTTCCCCGGCCATTTGTGGATTTCAAATGGCCTATGGGGGTGGCATTTGCCGTTGCTCCAGAGAATCAAGTGGAGATTTCTTACCTTCAGGAAAGAAAAAAAGAAAGATACAAGGAGATTTCTTAAAAAGTTGATCATATTGCAAAGCATAGTATAAGAACACCAAAGGCCATAAAAGAAAAAGGTTGATTATTGTCCGCTTTGTCCCATCTTTTTGTATAAATGGATGGTCCATTAGAGTAACACCTCGATAAACGAATGTCGATAAATTAATAATCTAAATTAAATAATAAAATCCTTTGGTCTTGACTTGAGTCAATTTATTAAATTAATAATCGTATTAAATGCATAACATAATAATTTTTTACGAATTCGGCCCAATGAATATGTAAATTAATAATTAATCAAATACAAAAAATAATAATAAGTAACATATAAAATTAATCATATTAAGGACTTATTTTTCATCTAGGTATTAAGTTTGAAAAATATGTACATTAATTTTATGTTTATATGTATTTATTACCATTTTATTTACAATTTACTTACATTAAGTTTTGAACTTCTATGTACGTGTGTCTAACATTTATTATACACATAATAATTTTTAAAATTCTATAATAAACGTATTAATTTTGACTCTATCTAATTTTCTTTTTAATTTATTCATAACTCATATGTAAATTTTGATCAAAAGAATAATACATGTACTAAAATGACACACATTATTAAAATATAAAACTCTTCTTAAATTAATAAATATTTATTTACCGATAAATTAATAATTATTCATTTATTGATAAATTAATAATCTCATTAAAATAATATATTTTTTTAGTCCTGGCAATATTATTTTATAGAGGTGTTAGAACTCTTGCTATTGAAATTTGGAAAAACGTTTTAAGATCACCACCTTACCCATTTTTGTAGCCTTGTCGGAAAAATCATTCGGTAGTTGTTTTTGTTTGGATTAATTTCATAAAGAACCCTCGAACAATGTACTCTTTTTCAAAATGTCTCATGAGCTTTTAAAACCGTTCAAAACACTTCCTGATTTATAGAAAATCATTCAAAATGACCCATCTGTCTTTCTCCATATATAATTATGAGGATTTAGCTGATGTGACAATTATTAAAGATGGATTAATTTTATAAATACCACCCCGAGCTATGCATCCTTTTTCAAAATGGCCCATGAACTTTCAAAACTGGCCCCGATCTATAGAAAACCATTCAAAATATCCCATCCATCTTTTTCCGTCTATAATTCTAACGATAGCCATTCAAAATGCCCCATCTGTCTTTCCCTACCTATAATTCTAATGATTTTGTTGACGTGGCAGTTATTAAAGGTTTTAAAAAATGCATTTAAAATATAAACTAATATTAGGAAAAATACCGTATTACCAAGTAAATACGTTATTACTGGATAAATACAGTATTTATAAGTCGTCAGCACTGACAACATAATTTTTGAGTAAGTACCTTATTTACAAGTAACTATGATATTTACTAGTTATCGGCGCTGACATATAGATTTCTAGGTAATTAAAATATCTACAAGTAAATATGGTATTTACCGGCTCCAGTGCTGATGGTCAAAATTTTAGATAAATATGGTATTTACTAATAAATACGATATTTAGGAGTAAATACAGTATTCAATGGTCACTAGAGTCGGCATCAAATTTTCATATGAATATGGTATTTACAAATAAAAACGGTATTTATTGGTGTCCAGCATTGGAGGCTGAATTTTCAGATAAATATGACATTTACTGGTGAATACGATATTTACTGGTCGCCGGTGCTGAAGCCAGTCACTAGCCATTAGCCGGTGAATACAATATTTATCAGTAAATATAATACTTGTTAGTAAATTTGGTATTTACTAGCCACCTATGGCCAGCGCCAACCATAGTGGAGTTGACTAGAAGGGAGAAGAAGAGAGGTGGGAAGGAGATGGTTTAAAGGTATTTTTAGGTTTTTAATAATGTTGATAACTTAAGATATTAAATTGTGCTATAAACTACATATTTGAAAAGTTGTGCTATAATTTACTAATCACCCTACTAATTGTGCCATTTCACTTTACTATAAATTATATTTAATTTTATTTGTTAAGTGATTATCAATTATTAATTATGTAATATATTAATTTAATATTAACAAAATTTCATAATATAACCAAACACGATTTTTACTTTTTATTATACTCAAAAGTTAAAATAATCTCTTAAATAACTAACTAAATGTAATTTTAGAATTAGTCTTAGTATAATTTTTAAAATAATCTCATTTTCATATTTATATTGAAAATAAAATTATCTTAAAAACGTTACCAAACAGGTAAGAAAATTGCAGCACATTAGGCTCTGTTCATTTCGCTGATTCAAGTTTAGAATTCGAGTTTTGCTACAGTAAAAAGCTCTCACAAATAATCACATCTAACTTTTTTACTACAGTAAAAAGCTCTCACATAAAATCACATCTCAACTCGAATTAAAAACTCGAATAAGCGAACTAAACGGCCCTTAAGAAATTTAAAAAACGTAAAGAAGAGTATTCTTTTATTTTTCTTTTTTATTATTATTTTTTTGTGTGGAGGTAACATCTGATTTGGGTTCTCAAAAAAAAAAAAAAGAGAATAATTAATAATATTGATTATTGGATCGGTCCACTATTTTATTTATTTATTTGTTTATATTTGTTTACAGTAACACAACAAATTGATATTATTATGATGAGGATGTAAGTGTAACCAAAACTTTATCCAATTCTTATTCTTAAAAAAAAAAAAAAAATAATAATAATAATTCGATATTCCCTACAACAGAAAGGGTTAAAAAAAAAAAAAAAAAAAAATCAAACGGAACCGTTTTGCCTATATATGTAAGGGCTCAGTCTAAGCAAAACGCTCGCGCGTGAGACCAAACCGGTTTTTCCCCTTTCGAACCGTCTTTCTGCAAAAACCACGAACCGTACCTTTCAATTTTTCTTCCTTACCTAACCCTTCGTCTTCGATCCTCCGCCGATCGGCCTTCAATTTCTTCAATTTCCCCCAATTTTTCTCCAAATCTCTGAATCGAACCTCTCTGTGTTTCGATTTGCCTTCTTTTGCCTTGATTAACACCGATTTTAAACCCGGCCGTTGACTTCGCGGGTTTCTAGGGTTTCGATTCTGAATCGACCCCTTTAGGTACTTATATCTTTCAATTACTTGTATATTCCGACTCAGATTTCGTTGTTCTTTCTTTTCCCTACGTTGATTTTGTCCTATTTTGTCAATGATTTCGAGTTCTTTGAATTTCTAGGGTTTCGAAATTTTCGATCCCATAGGGTTTGTTTTTTCCTTTTAATTTTTATAGGGGTTTTGCTTCTTTCGTATGTGTTTGATTGTGTCATGTCTTTTTGGTCCGTGATTTTGCGGTTGAGTGCCTGAATCGGAAACCTAGGGTTAGGGTTTCTGGAAGCTTTTGGGCTTTTTCCGATTTGTTGAATTGAATTGGGGTTACGTATCCTGAGGTTATTATATTGTGTTTTTAGTGTAATTCATCGTTGTATTATAACTTTGGGATGTTCAATTTGATCTTCCAGTAACCTGTGTTTTTGGCGGTCATCTGAAGTTTGAAGTAGAAGAGTTTTTGGAGGCAATACTTTGGTTTTTAAAAGAATTTACCTTCGTTTTTAAAATTTTTAGAAATCTTAAGAGTTTATCCGTACGCCTGGTTTATTGCTCTCACTGTATAGTTAAAAGATAACTTGATTCCACCTTCCTTAGATTACTGACTAATAGTGCTGACAATAGTTGTAACTTAGGCTATGAAAGTTGTTATAAAGTTGTCTGTTTCCTTTTGGAGCAGATAAGAATAGTTTTACTCTAAGTAGGTAGACACTTGTGTGCGAGCTGTTATCATAGCTTTGTTGTGCACGAATTTGACCCCCTTTTATGATGCAAGTTCAAGAACAAAATTTCTTTTGAATGTGGATGTACACAGTGCTTTTGATTTTTTACGATGTCTCTGTTGTGGTGACTCAAGTTTTTTATTTTTTTTTATTTTTTATGCTGATATGTCTTCATTTTCATTTAAAGTTTTTTACTTTTACATTATATGGTTGCCTTTTGTTCTTGTACTCCAGCAATGAACTGAATGGGCTTTATTATTTAACTCTGTTACACCCTTTTTCTGTTTTCTTTTTTCAGGTCAATATGGGATGCAAGAGGCCTTTTGAGGGGATGGAATTCGAGGAGCTTCGCTTTAAGCATTCTAGACAGCTTGAATATATCAACAAGCCAACTTCGTTTTCTAGAGTTTTGTCTTGCTATGGTACACGCCAGGAAGCTCTTATTCCAGGTAAAACATGGCTCGGCACTGCCAGTGTTCTCTGCTACTTAACCGGCTGAACTATGCTTATTTGGTTGCATTATTTTAATGTCTGGTTTGGTATTAATAACTTTTAGGCAAGGATGAGGGTGAATCATGTAAATTTCAGCGGACTGCAGTGCATGCAAAAGACACATCTGTTGAAACTTCCACTTTGGTTGACAAAGATTTTATAATCAGTAACCCCTTGTCATTAATGACCAACAGTCCTCATGAAGAACATATCAGTTATGGTCTTTTTGGAGCACTGGCCTACTCACCTTCGTCCCCTGGTTCTCTTGACTTTGACTTCCCAAGGAGGCCATACGCTCCTTCAGATGATGCCTATTCTTTGTATTTGGATTGCTCTCCTAGAAGACAAGTTCCTGTCGGTCCAAATCATCAAGCCAGCATTCCAATTTGGAGAGGAAACATAAATGAGAAAAAGGTAGATCGGACAATGTTTGAATCTGAAGCTTCCTTCTCACGTGCATTGTTGCCAGATCTTGTTGATCATTACAATGAGGAAAGGCTGATGGGAACAGTTGTCACACCGATGCCCGACTCAAATTTAACCTCCGAAGAAGATTGTGAGGTTGGAACTGGCAGAATGGAATGTGACTGCCCAGATGCAGGTTCAGTTAGGTGTGTGCGACAGCATGTTATGGAAAAAAGGGAATCTTTGAGAAAGTCCCTTGGAGATGAAAAATTTGTAAATTTGGGATTTTGTGAGATGGGAGAGGTGTCATGTAGATGGAGCGAAGAAGAGGAGCACACTTTTCATGAAGCTGTATACTCCAACCCTGCATCACTGGGCAGGAACTTCTGGAAGCACTTGTCTGCACTGTTCCCCACTCGAACTAAAAGTGAAATTGTCAGCTACTATTTCAATGTGTTCATGCTTCGCAAACGAGCTTCCCAGAACAGATCTAACTTGCTAGAAATTGATAGTGACGATGATGAGTGGCATGAAAACAATGGAGGTGGTGGCCGTGAAGCTCGAGATTTAGAAGGTGATGAAGACTCTGCAATTGAGTCTCTTGTTGATCAAGATGACCAGCAGCCTCATGAGGATCTCTCTGAAGAAGAAAGTGAAGATGATGAAAGCAGTGATGGTGGCGATGATTATGATGGTAACGTTGGACATGGTACTGGAGACGTGGCTTTAGAAAATGGTACAGTGGATCATATATCAAAACAATTCACTCCAGAGTTTGTTGATGGGTGTAAATTTCACCCTGTAGATAAGATTTCAGATAGTTTCCAGGACGATTGTGTTTTCCAGGATGACTCGTGCATGTCTTTTGAGTGTCCGACCAACATGTCTGACTCATGTGGTCCAGTCGATGGTGAAGCTGCTCTTAGAGGGAGTGAAACTAAGAGTGAGAATAGCAGATGCCGCCATAGCGAATCAGATGCATCTCCTGGTGTGGTCGACGATCATCTGTATTTACCGGAGACCTTGGATGCTAAAGTTTGGGATACGAGGTATTCTACACGCCCGGTTAAAAGTTTTGATCTTCTACCGTGGAATATGATTGAAGACATCTTTGGGGAAGGCAAGGATGATCCGAAGACAAGGGATGACGAGGACTAAGAACATTAGCCAATAGCTTTCCAGACAAGTTCAGTGCAGCTTTCTGAGAGCAAACTCGTGAAGGTTGTCTGGACAGTAAACAGTCAAAAGACTAGATATAATACGCTAGGGAACATCTCAAGCGTTGGAGATTTTTTTTTTTTTTTTTTTTTTTTTTTAATTTTTGGTTCTCCTATTTACAATGTACACACTCTTTTTGTTTTTGGAACTCAAAATTCCTTGTGGTAAATATTCTCTTCACGATAATAAGATGCATTTTTTGCTCTTGCTTCTCTAGAATTTCAATATGATCTGGGGAATAACCTCTCTTGAAATGGTTAATGCTCTTCGTTCGGCAACACTTTGAGTGACCTTTTGATGCTTTTGTAGTGCAATCTTTAAAGCTCTAACACCAACTCCGTAGAATGGCGCAGGTGTTGTGAAAAGATCCAAATCAGAGAGAAGCTGTAATACGTATCCTGTTCCTCCTTTGAGAAACGGAAAGTCTCACAAGAATCGGACCCTTATTTTGGAACTTCATCCAATATTCTTTGTAAAGTAACACCCATGTTTTCAAGCTATATAATATTCAAATATAGAAAAGGTGGGCCATGAATCAACCTCGCTTAGAATCGGACCCTTTAGCATAACTTGCGGTCTACGAGAGGCATCCTTCGCCACTCTGCTCCTGTCAAGTCATAGCGTGAGCGTGGGGTGGTCTCTCTCCCTCTCTCTTTTATTTTATTTTATTTTAATTTTTTTATTTAATAATGTGGAAGTCAAGTCTACAGAACTTTAACCAAAATTGTGTTGATAACGCACCATTCATCAATGAATGTGTGATTTATAATACTATTATGATAAGATTGGGGTGGGAAAAATGAAAAATGTAAATTAGTCTAAAGAAAATGGGTCTCTCTCTTGTAGGCTTTTCTACTTGTAGTTTTAATTTTTAATCGTTAAATTTCATCGAAATCACACCAGATTGAAAATGTATGAAGAAAAAAAGGTAACTTTTAATACACATCTAACGACTGAAAAGTAGAGAACTACTGATAGTTTATATTTGGAAAAAATTTTAAAAATTTTCCCTGAACTATAACCCTTTTAACACTTTGTCCTCTGAATTTAAAAAAGTAACATCCGTTCCCCCAAACTTTGTTTTGTTAACTAGTTTTTCCCTTATGTTACAATGAATGACGAAATTCACCACATGCCAGGCACATGACTCATCTGAGGATGGTATTATCGTAAATTAACCTGTAAAAACTTTTCCAAGCGTTAAAGATAGAAAACCCAGATCTTGAACAACATAAAGATCAGGAAAAAAGGAAGAACAATGAATCTAAGACGGAATCATCGAAGTGGAAAGGCTCCAGACATATATTGCAAGAGTCTTTTTTAAAGTTGTTGTCAGAAGGAGGCGGCGATTGTGATGAAGACGAAGGTGAAGCTATGATCGCCATTGAATTCTCTGCATAACCAGAAGAAGACGAAGACGAAGACGAAGAAGCAGCGAAAGCCATCGAAGAGTGAAAGTGAAGGAGTGATATGTAATGTTGAAAAGAGAGAGAGAGAGAGAGAGAGAGAGAGAGAGAGAGAGAGAGAGAGAGAGAGAGAGAGAGAGAGAGAGAGAGAGAGAGAGAGAGAGAGAGAGAGAGAGAGAGAGGTGAAGAAGAAAGGAACCCTAGAAAAAGTGGTAGAGTGGGAAAGAGAAAGTGAAGATGACGATCAAAGAAAATATGGTTAAGTTTTTCAATAAAAATGAGAAATTATCTGATTAGGAGGATATAAGCGTAATTGCGCTTTCAATTCTCACTAAATAAGTGACACATGACAATTCTGTCACTTATTATAATAGAAGGGGCAAAACTTATTAACAGAATAAAGTTCGGGAGGAATAAATATTATTTTTAAAATTCAAGAGACAATGTTAAAAAGGTCATAATTCATGAGGAATTTTTGAAATTAATCCTTTATATTTTTTTATCCTAGCAGAGAAACTTACAAAGAAAATTTATAAAAGAATAATGCTAGGAACACTAACTTAAATATCAATTTTTGTATACTAACTGATGTGGTATGTGAGCATGTGCTTAAAATATTATTACATTAATTAATAAAAAAGATTATATTTACTAATAAAAAAATAACAATTAATATATTATATCAATTAATATATAAAAAATGAGATGTGAGTTACTTTTTTATTAAGCTACTTCTTACTTAAGGCCGCTTTATCATATTGTCCCTATGAGAAATACGCGACTCCCATTGTTTGAAGTCAATGCTTTTACAAATAACTCTTTTAGTTGGTTTGGCACATTAGATGATGCTCAAACAATTTAAAAAAAAAAAAAAAAATTGAGGCAAGATTTGGCAAATAATAATAATATATCTAACCAACAATTCTTAGAGAAAAAGAAAATCAAAATAAAGTGTTGGTTGCTACTCTAAATTAGAAAGAAATCCTTCCGCGGTTCTGGCTCAATTTTCAAGTTAGCAGACGAGAGGCAAGACAAGTGGCTAAAATTCTATTGTGGACATTTCCATGTTCGTTAAAGTTCGACCAATTCGAAATAAGATCTAAATTATAAAATGGGCAAAGATTGTAACCCCCCAAAAGAAGATGCATTGTGCTAGAAGCCAAGGAGGAAACAAACTTTGGATACATGTCAGCAAATGCGTATTTGACAAGCAGATCGCTACAATTGTGGGGTTGACTATATCAAAGCAACTAATAACATTTGCTGGTTTTTACTAAGCAAATGTATTGGTGTGTGATTTGTTTCTCAAAGGAATGTTGAATTTTGGAATCACAAAATTCCGGGTGCTACTTCCTAGGAAAATGTGCTATGTTATTGTACAATCACTTGCTTGAATCAAATGATGATCACAACTCATTTACACCTCATTTATTTTATCGATTTAAATTTTTAATTATAATTTTATTATAATTAAAAATTATCATAAAAAATCACATTTTATTTTTTATTATGAATTAAAATGCTCACATAAAATTACATATCAATTCGAATTGAACGAGAACACACTTTTAAAAAAATTATACAATGTTTTTTTAAATTCAAATTTAATTTTTTTTATTACAATACTAAAGAGATACGAATAGGTGTAAATTCTGACACCATTACAACCCACTTATTGTGACTTTGTATTGAGAAAAGAACGAATGTCCATGTAGTATACTACTATGAAAGACTGAGACAACATTTGAAGTGCGTAACAATGATTTTGAAAACCAGTATGTAAATACTAAATGCATGATTTAATAATCTTTCTGAGCGGAAAAAAAAGAGGAAAGAAAAGATGATTTAATGAAAGAGTACTAGTGCAGTTCTACTGAAGAATAGAGCACCTATATATATATATATATATATATATATATTTCAAAAGTACATTATTATTGTTTTTTTTTTTTTTTTTTTTTTTTTTTTCATAATAATCACTTGTAACCAATCGTGTTGATTTTTGCAGCAAGATAAAGCTAAGGCAGAGTTAGGGATATTTCGGTTTTTTTAACCGAATATTCTGTAGTTTTCTTTTCTTTTTTTTTTTTTTGTTCCTTTTTTAAATTTAGCTAGATATTTCTGTTTTTTTTTTTTAACCGAATATCTCTATAATTCTCTTCTTTTAAAAGAGCTAAATAATACTTTTACTCTTTTAAATAATGTTAAAGATATCATCTCTAATCTTAATTTTTGTATCAATTTTAAGTTGTTTTCTGATAGATGTTTAGAAGACATTGACATCAATTAATAAAGAAATTGTATTTGACTAATAAAATTAGAATAATGTTGAAATTAGAGTTGGTTTTATAGTATTTTTTTTCCCCTCTTTAAGGTAGAAGCTGGATATTTCTGTTTTCAGTGTACATATTTGGATATCTGTATGTATATATTTTGTATTCCTTGGACATTGGGATCTCAAAAACTCAATCACTAATCCTGACCGTCCAATTGAACAGCTAAAGGTCCTCGCATGAGTACACGTGCTGCCTATCTTTTCTTCCCCTTTTTTAGTCTATTGCTTCCATGCATGGAATTCTCCTCCAACTACAACAACTCAAACAAGAGAGCGAGAAGAGAGAGAAATCCAGTCTAGAGAGAGAAAAACACCAAAAGAAAAGAAAGAATGAGTCATATGCTTCATCAGCTCTGATTGTTCTTCTCCTTCCCCTATTATCATGTCCTTTCCAATTTTCATCTCCGTCCTCCTTAAATTCTGATTTTTTTACTTCTTATTTGCAAAAATTCAATAGAAAAAAAAAAGGAATTCAGAGGGACCCTTTTGTGTGGGTCGGATCTCGTACTTGACAAAAACTGTCACATCTAAAACACACTTCCATTCTCATCTGCACCCAAAAAAAAAAAAAAAAACTTACAACTTTCATGATCCGTCTTTGAAGGTTACAACTTTCTCGATCTAGAATTCTAGTTTTGTCACTTCCTCTGTTCCATTCACCATTTATTTGGGCTAGAGAGTTCGACCATGGAATGTGGCATTCTTCAACCAGATACAAGGTAAACTCATCATCCGTTAACTAATGATTCTCTTCCTCTTTGGTTTTTGACTTTTTTCCGAGCTTTTTTCATCATGGTGTCGTCATATTATCAGGACCCATGCGAAGAAAACTGAGATTTCATGTGAAGAAGTTAGTAGGAAACTCAAGAGTGATGATCAAAGTGTTAGAATGAGCCAGAAAAATTCAGGGTCTGATTTAGCTGCTAATTATGTGCTTAGAGAGAATCCCAAGAAGACAAAGAGGTTTGGAGATTCAAAGGAACAAAAGGTTTGCAAAGAATGCGGCAAAGGGTTTCAATCTTTGAAAGCGCTTTGTGGTCACATGGCTTCTCACTCGGACAAGGACAAAATGGTTAAGAAATTTCAGGAGCAGAAGCTGGTAATGGATGGTCACTCAGATACGGAGACCTCAGGACCAAGGCAGAAAAGAAGGATTTCTAATAAGAGAATTATTAGGTACAAGAATCTTGATCTTTACTCTGGCTCTTCTTCTGTCTCGGGAATCGAGCAGGAGCAACAAGAGGTGGCTATAAGCTTGATGTTGTTGTCTAGGGATTCTGGTTACAAAGGAGGTTTGGATTTGAATTTGAATTCTCTTGCGGATTCTTCAGATAACAACTCAGTGGTTTTGGAGGCCAAATCGTCTTCTATTGATATGAATATGAACAAAGTCGCCAACTTTGATGAGGAGAAGTTGAAATCTGGTGTTGGGGCTAGTGTTTCTGAGAATTCTGATTCTGGGTATTTCAGAAATGGGCCAAAGAAGATTGAATCTGATGTTTCTGTTGATGGGTTTCTCAAGAATGGGGAGTTTAGGAAGCTGGAAGTAGAATCAGGATCTGGGATTGGTGCCAATAAGTTAGGGATTAGTGGTGAAAAATCTGGTCAATTGGGAAAGAGAATATTGGTGGATGAGGAAGAGAAAGATGAAGAGAATTGCAGAGGCTCTTCTAAGTATGAGTTGAGAAAGAGAACCAAGAATGGGCTCTATAGAGGTGAGGCTTTGATGGGGTCTTGCAAGAATGAGTCTAATTATGCTTTCAAAAGTGAAATATGCAGAAATTTTGAGAAGAGAAGAAGCAAATATGAGTGTTTGACTTGTAACAAGACTTTCAAGTCTCATAGAGCTCTTGGAGGACACAGAGCAAACCATAGTAAGATCAATGGCTGCTGCGAACTGATATGCGAGAGCGGTGAGAACAGCATAGAAAATGATAACAGCACACCTGAGGAAGCCAAGATCATTGAGAATGGTGCTGGGAAAACCCCAATCAAAGAGGATTTCATTGAGAGGAAATCGGGTTCAAAAAAGAGCAAGGGGCATGAGTGCCCAATATGCTTCAGAATGTTCAAGTCAGGCCAAGCTTTAGGTGGTCACAAGAGGTCCCATTTTGTTGGAGGTCGTGAAGCAAATAGTACTATGGTGATCAGAGAGGAAGAACCCCCTGAGGCTGAGATAACAGTACTTTTCGATCTAAATCTTCCGGCCCCGATGGAGGAAGACAACAATGAGGATGTTGAATTCATGGCATGGTAGGTTCAGCGACACAACAAGAATGAGCTTTAATTTTGTGGTTTAATTCTTACTTAGAAGTACCTTTTTTTTTTATTGTTTCCTGATGAAAGTTCATTTCAGGATTGTATAGACTAGTCTTTTTTGTTCTCCTCCAACAATGTCTTCACAGAGATCATGATGTTTTCAGTTTCTTGTTCATTGTTTTCATTTTGGTTCTGTTTGATTTCGGGGAAAGGAATTCAGTTAGATGATCAATTTCTTTCAAGTATCAGAACTAGATTCTATGTTACTTCTTAGAAATTGATATATTGTGTGAAATTCACTTGGAGCCATCGTTTTCATCTTGCTAAGCTAGTGGCAAAACGACAATTTTCAACCCCCAGGAAAGTGGGTGTTTTGCAGAAAGAAAAAGACTAAAATAGCTTTCCACTTAAATTGTTTTATAACCGGCTTTATTTTAAAGTCCTTTTGGCTTCTTTTTGTAACTATTCAGATCGTGAAAACTATGACCATTTTCGCTGTTCAAAGTGTGTTCTTTCTAAAAGAATCAAGGACCACACCTGCTTTACAGGGAAATGTTGAAAAGTGCTCCTTAAAAATGTTGGGAGGGAAGTTTCCTTTTGAAGTTACATGCCTAATACAAATGTGTCTTCACAATCATATTTTATATATGATCTTTGTACTTACAATTGTTGCTTTGAACATATCCGCACTTAAAAACAGTTTATTACCTCAAAAAGACATGATTCCCAAGTTGCATTTCTAGCAAATATTCTCTAAAACAGTTCAATATAAAGGAACAATCTTTTGTGCCCTTCTCTATTCCAATATGTATAAACCAAAAGATGCTCATGGGCTTGTTATGGAAGAAGGCTTTCAAGTCCTTTCCCTCAGCAAACTGTCCTTGAAAATATCCTGTTACACCGATTAGATCTACTTTTCATAGAAAGAGGAATATACAAAACAATAGGGTAGTTGGGCAAATCTTAAATTTGAAGGTAGGGATAATTAGTCTGTGGAATCATTAGGAATCAGAGTCAGATGCACTTTTTATTATTGGAGAAGAAAAAAATGGGGTTCAATTGGTGGTTGAAAAAGCACCTACTCTTAAGGCATAACAGTTGATAATCTTACTGTAATGTTATGTATATTTATGTCTCCTTTTCTTTCTCCTCAGATTTACACGGGTCGGTTGAGTATTTACTTGACCCTTTATTTTATTCTTCAAACTCTATTTATTGTTTCCTTTTCCGTTCTATTATCCATGCTGGTGAGTGTTTTCTTAAGAGGACCACATTTTTTTTTTTTTTTTTTTGGCCAATAAAAGGGGATAGAGTAAAGAGTATTGAGCTAGCATCAAGCCGAATCAAAAACCACTTGATTGAGTTTCCAAATGCTTTATAAAGATGGACTTGTGAACTCTTATGGCCTGGAGTCGGTTTGTATCATATAGGATCAAGAGAGCTACCTGTAAAAGAGAGACCATCTCTCTCTCTCTCCCCTAAGGTTGTGAAGATAGTAACTTAAGTACTTTATAAATACATAATGATTGTTGTCCCAATTATAGTTTAAAAACCAATGCCGAGAAGAGCTTTGATGGGGTGCTCAATGCATCAAATATAAGAAAAGTTTTTAAGTAGACGCCTCAAGAACAAGAGATGTGGCCAAAAAGAACTCATCAAAAATTACAAAATCTTCCCTGTATTTAAGCAAAATAAATTTTGTATTCTGAAAAATCGAGAAGTAACATTTCGAATGTCAATTTCTTAAAAATCTCACCCTCAATGTCACGTTTTGTCAAAATTGAACATTAGGTATTACTTCCAAAAGAGGTTAGGAATAATTGTGTGGACATAGATTAGTCATGGTGGACATGATATTTTGCTTAGTCCGCTAAAGTGGTCAAAGGAGTAGAATTGTAATGGAATTAACAACATCAGAGGAAATATTTTTGTACATATTGCTATTAGAGGAATATGAATGCCAAGTGCCAACGTTCATGTCCATTGATTTTTGGTATTTGAGCAACGATGGACGACAAACCCATAACTATTCTAGAAAAGTTTGGCGGTAAGTGGTGGCTCAAAGTCAAAATGAACTTTGGGAACTTTTGTATGTTCTCTTGCTGGATCTAGACCGACATATTATAATTCAATCTCTAAAGGACTAAAGTTTATTTCTCAAGAAAAGCAATTGGGAAAGACAACTTCAACTAGTGCATTAGTTTTAAACCTTGTGAATGATGGTTTGTGATACAAGAATAAGAGCTTCACCAAAACCTGGTTTTCCTTTTATATTATATTAAATGGAATTTTTTTTTTTTTTTTTTTTGTCTTTCCCTAATGACTGATGTGCATGTTTGTGGTCAACTTCGTTGTTGTTCTTTTATGAAAAATGTTTAGAGACATTATCAGTATTAAATACAATCATTAATAAAAGATGAGTTTTTACTGTGCATTTTGGTGCGGAATTTATCTTTTATTAATGAGTTGTTCTCAGGATACTTTATATATATATATATTATTTAATATTTTCTTTATTGACGTGGGTAATGTAATTTAGTCTCTTAATATTGTTTTGCTTTGTCGTTTGAGAAAATTTCAGGGGGCAGATAGGAAGACTAGTGAGGTTGGGGGATAAGGTTTGGCACTTTCAAAATTATGTTGGGCTGTCGTTTTCTGCTCAAAACATTAAAAAAAAAAAAAAAAAAAAAAAAAAAAAAAAGTTTCTACTTCTTTTTCGTTATTATTATTATTTGTTTTTCAAAACTTGAAAAAGCTAGTCACCATGGTTATCGAGTTTAAGACGCTTAATGGATATTAGTTAAAATTCATTTATTTTTTGATTAATCTCACAAATAGTCGAGGTTTACTTTCAATTCTATTTTAATTTTTAACTTTTAAAACTTTTAATTTTAATATTGGTCTTAAGGGCTTATTTTGTTTTGGTTTCGGTCATTTCGTTAGTTAGGTGTTAAATATTTGACAGACTCGGTAAAAATTATAAACTAAAATTGAAAACATCTAAAACTTAGAGACTAAAACAATACAAAAAAATAAAAAATAAAAATAAAACAAAAATTAATTTTTACAAATAATTTCTAAATTTTAACTATTTTCAATTTTAGTCTACAATTTACATAGATTTTGTTAAATATTTAACATTTAGTTAAAAAAAGAACTGAAAATGAAACAAAATTAAACTTTAAGAACTAATTGTGGAACATTTTAAAAGTCAGAGTCTAAAATGAAATTAAAAGTAAATTCAGAGACTATTTGTAAAACTAACTCTTTATTTTTATTTTTATTTTTATTTTTATTTTTTTGAGAACAAGGAAGTTTAATATGTGTTGATATTCCTAGATTTCCTTTGGATCGGATTATTAATGGTAAAATCACAAAAAAAAAAAAAAAAAAAACCCTATAGGAATGCCTCATAAGAGATTTCTGCTCTTTTCTAATTATGATGAGCTTTCCGTGATCATTTCTTTAATATGAATGAATATTAACTTAAGGAGAATAACATTTAAAAACAAAATCCAAAACTAAAGAAGTTCGTATGAGTACATCCTCTAAAAATCATAAGCTCTTCCATTCTTATCATTTTTGATGATTCACTTTACCCGAAAAATATGTCAACAAAATAATGATGAGTCTTTTTTTATTTTATTTTAAGAAAATAAAAAAATACAAATATCTTTTAAAATGTTTGAATTTAAATTTTTATCTTTTATTTTTAATTAATATTTTTTAAGTTAAATAATTATATCAGTAAAAAAAAGAAAAAAGTAAAAATTTAGAGTCCAAATTTATGCAAATTCAACAATTTTTTTGAAAATAAATATGAAAGATGTTCCTTGTTCCTTATAATTTTTTTTAATTATTTATTATTTTTTAAAACTTTTTTCTTTGCTGAATAAATATTGTTTTTTAAAGTTGGTTATTGGCGAAAGTTTCCTAGCTAATCTTCCAGTCGTGCTTTTGACTTGTTCTTGACCAATCCTTCTCTAGTTTTTCGTTGGTTGAAGGCTCACGTTTCGCTGCTTGAAGACTCTAAACTTACAAAAAAAATATTTCAAGAAAAAATAAGAAAATATGAAATATAATATGATATTCATTATTTATTTAATAAAAAAGTTTATTTATTATTTTATGTGCATATATTATAAAATATTTTATAAATATCATTAAAAGTTTTATGATTATTTATGTGACCTTAAATATTATATATAACTGTTCTATGTGAGAGGATAATATTTAAAGATAATAATCAAAACGATGTGTGTGATGAATTTAATTAAAATTCTGAATCTTTAAATTAAAATATTACTAATATATGTCATTTTCATTCAGAATGGAATGATGTTATCCGCACTGTTAATATGAAGAGATATTGAATGAGTGTATTATGTATAATGAGATTATGTGGAACAAGGACATAGACACAATATGAATTTATGATAATTTCCGTTAAGTATAAAAATTCTAATTGAGTCTACTGAAAATTATATATTGTGACGATTCTAACTAAGTAGCCGTGTCTTAAACTCACTAACATGTAATCACTTAAAATACTTTAATTAATTAAACTAAAATTTGCAATTTTTTTTATATACCATATAATAAAGAGAAATAAACTTAACTTTAATATTAAATTAACAGATATTAATTTTTAAATTATATAAAAAGTCTTGGTCTTCTTAAAATCAAACTATATACATACAATTAAAAAGTCTTATCATAACAAAACATATTGCGAACTAAAATGCGAGCGGTATACATTTCCCATTCTCCACATTGCTTGCCCGCCGTTGCACAAAGTGTATCATTCACCTTTCATTGGTTGTTTTCCTACAGTATAAATACATCCTAAGGGTGAGTTTATACTCAATAAGTAGGAACTAAGTCTCGGTAATTAAAAACAGAGTACTTAAAGTATATCGGTAATGCATGCACCAATTATGCTCTTTTATAAACCTGATTTATTATTCCTTTGGGCCTGTGTGTACGTACCAGAATGTGCACACGAACAGTGGGTAGAGAGGGTTTGCAAGGTCCCCTACACTGTGACCCTATTTTAGCTCCCCAGGTACTGAATGATTGCCTCCTCAGGCCTTAAATCCTCTTCGTAGGTCGAGAGGTTAGTACGACACTCTTAAATATTTTTATTAGTCATATAGAACTTAATAGTGAGCATGCGATATGTCATGACATAACATACTATAGCTTTAAGCATAAACATGTACATAAAACATGTATAACTTTCTGTTTTTAAACTTATTCATACTATAGGCGAGATTTACACTTACCTGCTATCAGCCAAGGTCAAGACTATACTACTCACTGAGGTTAACCTCTACTGCCGTGTTCTGTAAAGAAAACCCACTGAGGGTGTGAGTTTGACTTATTATAAGCTACGATATTTATCTTAGTCTATTTAGGAATTTATTCCTATACTTAGAACATATTTCTTTTTTAAATAATGATCATTTGACTTTTTACATATTACAATGATTATTTTAATAAATCCTTATCGTATAATTTTTCTTAATTGTCTTTATTAATCAGTCCTAGATTGATAACTTATTCTTTTTAATTAGTTAACTAAACCACGGTCTATGTCTAAGTTACCATTTTATATTATTTCTTAGATTGGACCTAAAATTATATTAAAGCCCATTGATGTACAACATATCTACTTCGTTTCTTTACACTAGCGTGTCGGACTTAGGCTCAAAAAGTTGCAGGCCTAGTATGGGTGTTAGGCCCATACCTAGTGTTTTTATAAAAATTCTCAATCCGATCCCATTTTGAAAATCGTTAGTAAATCATATTTTACTGCTATTAATATTGTCGGTTACTAGAAATTGCTGCCGGGAAACACTAAGTGATTATTTTTAGAATATAAACATAAGTACGTAAACCTTTTAAAATTTCCTATTTGGCCTCATATATTAGGTTTTCTCTTAAACTTTCAATTCTTGTAAAACTCGGATTCAAACGTTTTCAAAAAAGGTTCTGTGCTAGAGTCTGAATAGTTTCAAATCTTACATGTTAACTTTTCTGTTTTTCCTTAATCTGTAATTAACTACATCTTAGAGTTGGATTCTTAAAATTTGAGTGTTGCGATGTTTCTTCGTCTCGTCGCTATCTAAAAGTTTCATGTTCGTGGAAAGTAAGGTTCGGTCTCCGAATGGCCCGAAATCTTAAAAATAGTGGTTGTTTTGTGCAATTTTTAAAAAGGCCCGAAAACACATCCTAGAATAGGAATTGTGACTTTTCGCAACTGTCCTCTAAAGAGTCCAAAAATAGTAAAACAGAAACTAACTCAAATTGACAATTTTGAATAATTTTTATGAAATTCTAGGCATTTTTGAAAAAACGTCAAAAAACACATTTTAGAGGTAGAATTGAGATTTTTCTCAGTCACGAAGAAATTTTAAATCAAAGTAGACTAAAATTTTTTAAAGCAAAACAAAAACTTGTCAACTTAATTTTTGTGTGTGCATCTTTTAACCTCTTAAAACTAACATGCAAAGCTTAGATCTTATTCTAAACACATAAAACAACAATCTTAGGTCTCATTCACTTCACCAATTTGAGTTTTCAGTTTTAGATTTCTACAGTAAAAAACTCTAAGAAAATGTCAAATCTAACTTTTTCTGCTACAGTGAAAAGCTCTCAGAAAATGTCACATCTCAGTTTGAATTAAAAACTCAAATATGCAAAGTGAATGAGGCATTAGACCATAAAATACAAATTCAAAAACATAAATTTAACATTAGACTCCTTGCATGTGAAGATCTAACCTGTTAATACATATATAAACAATAGAAACACACACTTTGTAATTAAATCAAACTTTGTTCTGAAAGTTGAAATGATTAAGTTTTAAAGAATCTTACCACAAACTTTAGAAGATGAATGGTTTTGATCACCAAAGTGAGAGATTCCTACAAAGATTTACACTTTTTAAGAAAAAGTTGGAATTTTAAACAAAGAAAAATTAAAGAAGAAAAGTTTTGATCTTTACCCTTGAAAATGTTAGGAAAATCCACACAACTCCTTCTCATCCTTCTTGATTATGGTTTTAAGATCTCTTCAGTGTGAGGAAAAGAACAAAATTTTTAGAGAGAGAGAACTAGAGGGGTTTGGCCAAGAGAGGGAAAGAGAGAGAAAAGGTGAAAAAAATAAGGAAATGATGAAAGTAAGCTTAATTCTAAGCAGTGATATATATATATAGACAATTGATTAATTATACTTAACCATAATTCTTAAGCTTCTTATCCTTACTAATGTTGGTTTCTGAATCAAATTCGGATGCGAAAGCGTGGGGTTTGCTGATCGTGTATAATAAAAATTTTCATAAAACCTTTGAGACATTCTATAGATTATATTAATTTATGCACGAATAAATTAATCACATTAATTCATTTATTAAGAACTCAATTATGAATAATACCTGGCGGCCGATTAGGATGATAACTTGAGTTCTTTGACCTTAAACAATCCTTGCTCCATAGCTTTGTGTTTAGAAAACCAATGTCTTCCATGACAATTCCTAGAATCTACGAAGATGTGTGTGTGGGCACACTTGAGACAAAACGGGTTAGAATAAACACTCGGATTTTCACAAACATGAACGCATGCACGATATGGAATTTTTAGAGAAAAATTTTTCCTTTTCACTATACTAGAGAATTTCGGCCACCATATCAAATATAGGTCAAAAATTGTGTTAAAAAATTTTCTGTCATTCTCTTATTTATAGAGTAGAAGTCAAACTTCTAAAAGGAATTCAATCTTTATCTCCAAGATAAAGCTTGTTAATTATCTCATATTTGAATTTGGAACAAAATATCATATTTTCTTTTATCTATTATGGCCGGCCATAGATAGGGGATTTTATCCCTGTGTAGGCACTAATATCAGATAGGGAAGAAAAAGAAAATTATCATTTATCTTGCAGTCCAATTTTGACTCAAATTCAAATTCAAGTTTAAGTCAAACTTAAATTAATTTGAATTCTAAATTAAACAAGTTCTCAAATAAGTTTAAATGGATAAAACTAGATGTGTTCAAATTCAAATTTAAATAATCACATTCTTTAAATAATAATTAATTCTTAATTAATTATTTTTGAGTGTTTAATTTTAGAATTTTAGAATTTTAAAATTTCCATTTTACCCTTTATGTTTTGTAAAATTACTAGAATGATACGGGGACTAATGGACCTATAATCCCGAGCTCTAATAAAATTAGTAATTAATTAAACACTTTAATTAATTAATTAATTCTATTAATTCTAATAGTTACTCCACTATAAACTTGGAATTACATTCTCGAAATTATAGATATAAATTACTTCTAAACTGTGAAGTGTCCATTCGATATAGTCAATGCATATAGATCAATCCTCTCTAAATAATTCATAATTAGAGCTAGGTAAAATCCGTTAACCTCTCTAATTATATCTCTATCCTTGAGTACCATTGATTCTCTAATGGACAGTGATTCATAAAACACATTCATGAATCGGAGCTCCTATTGGTCCAAGTACCGAATCAACCTTCAAGAGAATTATTTATCTACTTTTTTCTCAAGAAGGAATGAATTCCATCTCGTATAGTAACATTCCCGGCTACATACTTCATCATATCTCCAAAATACAAGGAATAGAATTCAGGGTCTCAGAATCCGTACCGAGTAAATCAAAAGACACAAATCCATAAATAGGAGTCTGTTAAGAACTCAGGATTAAGATTATTCTATATATGACTATCGGTAGACTCAATTAGAATTTCTATACTTAACGAAAATTATTAGAAATTCGTATTGTGTTTGTGTCATTGTTCCACATAATCTCATTATGCGAAATACACTCATTCAATATCTTGCCATATTAACAGTATGGATAACACCATTCCATTCTAAATGGGAATGACGTGTATTAATAATGTTTTAATTAAAGATTCTGAATTTTAATTAAATTCATTATGAACACTATTTTTTATTATTATCCTTAAACATTATCCTCTTGTATATAACACTTATATACAACGTTTAAGGTCACATAAATAATCATGGAATTTTCATTGATATTCATAAAATATTCATAAATATATGCACATAAAATAATGAATAAACTATTTCATTAAATAAATAATAAATGTCCTATTACATCTGATGCTTCCAGGACACCATTCCTAACAACTGATTGGACTAAAAAAATTGATTAACCATGCTAATAGTGGGCTGCTCATAGTTAAGAGAAAAGGGGAGGGGAATCTTCTTAATCATGACTTGTATTACTTTTCAACCCAAAGACATATCTAGTCTCATCCTTGTCTCCCACTAAAGTATTCTTTTATTAGATTAAGCTTGCACTGACAGTAATTTCTAGATCAGTTTTTCAGACACGTTTTTTGACGGTTTTCAGTCCACTGTTTAAAACACAGTCCAACACTATATTCGAAAGAAATTAACATTGGTTTAGATTTAAAAGCGCGTAGATTATTCAGGCTGCTTACAGATTTTAAAACTTGTCTTAAAATAACTTAAAATTTGAGTTTCACATACTTGTCTTAAACTCTCAGTAAAACATAATAACTGACAGTGTCGTTTTCTAAGTCTAGCTTTACGGTTTTACTAAATATGTGACTCGCGCAGCATCGATTTTACTAATTGAGAATTAAGAATTTCTTTAAATGTTAGAGTGCTTCTTAGAGCATTGCTAATGCTGTACAATGTTAAAAAATTCTTATGAACAGAATCACGAGTCATAGTTGAATCGAAAATTTCTCTCATCTTAAATCGCAATAAGGATTATCGGCCGAGTCATGACATAAAAAATTTTGACATAAAATTTTTATATAGAATTTAGAATAATAATATTAATTTCATAAATCCTTCAATACAAAACATGTCATTATCCAAGAAGTCCATGATTTAATTACGTAAATTACACTAATTAACATCAGTCATTACGTATATAGAATGATCTTAATCCTGAGTTATTAACACACTCATATTTGTGGATTTATGTCTTTTGATTTACTCAGTACAGATTCCGAGGTGTTGAATTCTATTCTTTGTATTTCAAGACATGATGAAGTGAGTAGCCGAGAATATTATTATATGAGATGAAATCCTTTCCTTCTTGAGAAAGAAGTAGATAAATAATTCTCTTGAGGTTTGATTCGGTACTTGGACCAGTAGGAGCTCTGATTTGTGAATGTGTTTTATGAATCACTGTCCATTAGAAAATTAATGGTACTCAAGGATAAAGATGTAATTAGAGAGGTTAACGGATTTCACCTAGCTCTAATTATGAATTATTTACGGAGGATTGATCTATATGTAATGACTATACTAAATGGACACTTCATAGTTTAGAAGTAATTTATGTCTATAATTATGAGAGTACAATTTCAAGTTTATTGTGGAGTAACTTTTGAAATTAATAGAATTAATTAATTAATTAATTAAAGAGTTTAATTTATTATTAGTTTTATTGGAGCTCGAAATTATAGGTCTATGAGTCATCGGGTCGTTCTTGTAATCCTACAAGACATTAAGGGCAAAATAAAAATTTTAGAATTATAGAATTCTAAAATAAAACACTCAAGAATAATTAATTGACAATTAATTATAAATTAAATAATGTGAGAGTACATTAGTCTGGACCTTTATCCCTTATTTTTTTATAAATGTCTTTTTATTAGTGTAATTATTTGACTAAAAATATTATGAATCAAAAGTAAAAGATAAAAATCCTGACCTACATACTTTTAAAAAGTATATGTCAAAATTATCCAAATTTTAAAGATTTAGGCTCAACTAAAGGTTCAATTTATCCTATTTAGCTCATTGGAACACAAGAGAATTTATTAAAGAGAAACTGCTTAACAACTCACCACAACTCATCGAGGCAAAAAAAAAAAAAAGGAAAAAATAGAGAATTTAGTGAGTCTGGATATTTACCTCTTACTCTTAATAGATACATTTTTGTTGTGTAATTAGTTGATTAAAAAAGTTATGAATAAAAAAATAAAGAATAAAAATCTTGACGTAGATATTTTTTAAAAGTATTTATTAAGATTACTTAAAAATTTAACAACTGTTTTTGACCTCAAACTTAGAAGTGGCAAATGGGTTGCTCCTATTTTTCTTTTTTCTTTTTTTAATAGAAAATTTGTATTTAATAAACAGACATATAGTCATAAATGATACTAATTATAAGTTTTGCTCGCTAAAGAAGACCAACTGTTTTAAGATTACTCCTATTTAAGATTACTTTTTTTGAGTTTTATAGACAAAACAACATGTCATTAAAAATTTAACAACTGTTTTTGACCTCAAACTTAGAAGTGGCAAATGGGTTGCTCCTATATTTCTTTTTTCTTTTTTTTAATAGAAAATTTGTTTTTAATAAACGGACATATAGTCATAAATGATACTAATTATAAGTTTTGCTCGCTAAAGAAGACCAAATCTACCAATAAAGACGAATAACAACCTTACCACAACCTAATTATCTTCAAAATCACAACCTTTATCACTTAATGCATTTTTGTAATTATATGTATACATAAACCTTTTTAGAGGTTTTCTTTGGCGTTTATCTTGGATGATAAGAAGAACTCTTGCTATAAATGATTTTGTTTTGTTTTTTGTTTTATTTTTATTTTTATTTTTTGTTTCTTTTTGTTTCTGGAAGGATGTAGTGGGGGTGGCGGCTAGATAGGGAGGTGTGTTTGTGTGCAGTGGGCTCTGGCTGTCCAACTTTGTCGCTTGACGGAGATGGGCTAGCTATTTGCCACATTGACCTAATGTCTGCGCCATTTTCTATGGGCCCACTTTGGGGGCCCAAATTGTGAGCCCATCACGTGCTTGGCTCCCCACTTTACCACTTCCTCCAAACTGGACCATAGGTAGACATCCATTTCCCAGTGCAATAATAAACGCATATATCCATTTTTTTTATTCACATATCCATTTCAGATCCATTTTTTTCGTCATCTACTTAATTTTTAATTTTATTTTTAGCTTGGACATTCAATGTAATTATGTGAATTCATTTCTACCTATCAATACTATAGTATTTAAGATCATATTTTCTAAAAAATAAAAATTGGACTGAAAACTATAAACTAAAAATTGGACTCAATATATAACATATTAACAAAGAACGTAATGACCCTATTTACATGACTATTACTTAATTACATAATCTTAAACTTAACTTAAAATACTCATATATCTGGAATTTTTTAAAACGAAAGAATAATTTCATAAAACATTTCGTAACTTAAACTAAAATCTTCTAAGACGATTTTAAATAATAAATCGCTATAAATTCGTATTTCAAATACTTTTTAAAACCTTTATAAACTAAGGTTGTATAATTACAACCTCAGACTTCAATAATATACATACATATATTCAAATCTCGTGAACCGTAAATACAAATTTTTTTAATGTTACTATGGAAGATTTATTCGTGAACGGTATCCATTTTCATCCGCCGCTTGCCACTGCCCGTCAAGAGTTGCTTATAGGTTTCTTACCAACAACATGAACATATCTGCATGAGCGTTCGCTCAACAAGTAGGAACTATACCTCGCAAAACTATTGTGAAGACATATAATAAAATATGCATGTTCCAATTATACTTAATTATGATAATGTCTTATTAAACTCTTATTATCTTACTACATAACATGTTACTACATAACATCACCTTCGTAAACGTAATCGTAATTAGCATAAGATGAGTCTGTGATTATAATTTAACTATCGCATAACAACACATAACATATCATAACATATCATGACATTGCTTGTCATAGCATATCATGACATAACATAGCATATAACATGAACATAAACATAATTCGTTAATTTCATAATTAACGTATCCCATGCACGTCATATGCTTTAAATTACTTGTCATTAATTATACTGTAGGCAAAGTTTGTACTTGCCTTTATTGTTCCACTACATACTTCCTTCAAACTGGTTATGGGAGAAACCTCAAACACTATGAATGATCCTTAGTGACATTGAAGCAATGGATACCAGATTCTAAACTTTATTTGATCAGTCTGAATCGCCTCGATTCGTGTGTAATCGATACCAGACCATTTTTAACAGGGTGGAATTTGGCCAAACAGAGTGCACCATTGCGCTCAAAATGTTGAAACGAGTCGAGAAGTGGTCTCGGATCAATGTTTGGACGATGAGTGGCTGGAGAATTGAGCTTGCCGAAAGCTGGCCGACATTGGCGGCGTGTGGCGTCGACAGTGGCTTTAGAGGATGGGCTTACACTTACTTCCTATTTCGACCCTTCTGAGTGCAATGGCAGAGTCAATTTCATGAAATTGAGCCTCTAACATCATAAATCTAACCAGTAAATTACAAACAATCCAGAGATTCAGATATTCATCAATCAGTAGTGGAATCTTGAAATTGGCATGGGGCTTTTCTTCCCTAAACCTTTTTGAACATTTTGACACCTATAACACACCTCATCACTATTGGAAAGCATGGGTTTACAAACAATCTAGAGACACAGATCTTCATCAATCGGTAATGGAATCTTGAAATTCACACGGGGCTCTTCTTCCCTGAACCTCTCTGAGCATTTTGACACCTGTAACACACCTCATCTGCGCTGGAAAGCATGGGTTGAATCTCACCTTGGTAAGGAGCGATGGCGACCTCAAATTTCCAACATGCGATGGTTGAATCATGCAATCGGGTTTGGGCTTTTGTTTATCGTACAATTCTGAGTGATTTGGTACCCAAAGCCTATCTCATTGTTGCTGGAAATTATGGTTTCAATCGTGGCTGTGGTGGTGTGTGATGGTGGCTTCAATCTCTGATTCACAGAGGCAATAAACTATAACTAAGGTGTAGGTTTTGATCATCACCCCCTCTGAAACCATTGACACCAACGGTATAAAAAATGGTGGTCAGAATCGTACAAAACTAGGAAAGTTGTGGTAGCCAAGATGGACAGCTCTATTGATAGTGGTCTAGTGAGAATCAATGGGTGAGGCAACATTATTTTTGTTCGTCTCATCGATATGAGTCCATAGAGTCCAAAACCACAACGATCGGAGGTCAGATGACAAAGATATTGCGATCAAAAGTTTCGGTATTTTTAGAACTTTAGCCGGTGACTGTGGCTTCATTCAGAGGAGTTGGTGGCTGCATGACACCATTTTGAGATCATCTTGACAAGAGCTTTCCTTTGGTGTGAGAGGTGTCAAAAACTGACACTAGAATAATGATCGGAGGTGGGCTGCCATGAAGAGAGAGAGAGTGTATGTGACGTGAAAATGTGAGGGAGGGGAGAGAAATGGGAAGCATCTCATAATTTCCTCACTTACCATGATAAAATGGTGTCAAATGTCATCCTTTGATCTTATCCTCAAAAATTGCCTCTAAATAGATATAGTTTGTACTACGTGGAGGTGATTATTTAGCCAACAAGAAAATTTGATTTTCTAATGGGACCTTTTTCTACAACTCACTTGCAATCCCTTATCAATAATTCTATATTTATTTAAATTCTTAATCATGTAGTAAAATTAGACTGCATTAAGTCTTAAAATTATTTCTGAATTAAATAAACATTAAACTTGATTTTTTTTTGTGCATTTTGCATCGGTAATGACATAATCATTGGTAATGTCAATTCCCGAGCTCAGATAACATTTTTATATTTAAAATGCTATTCGCATAATTCTGATTTAACTAATTGGCAATTAAGGACTTCTTGAGTGTTAGAGTATTTCTCAGCACACTATTAACATTGTACTAAACTTGAAAATTCTTACAATTAAAATTCTAAAGATAATTTCATATTAAAATTCCTTCTACCTTAAATTAAGGTGAGAATTATCAACCGAACTATTTGATCACAAGAAGTGAATTTAACTTAAAACTTACTTTAGAATTTTGGAATATTAATATTAATTTCATAAATTCTTTTGTCACAAAAATCAAACATGATATTTATGAGAAAATCCTTAACTTAAATATGTAAATTACATGAATTAAATTTTAAGATTTTCTCGGCCATTACAATCTATCTCACTGAAGAATTTTTGTCCTTAAAATTTGAACCAAGGTATCTTTTCTCATATCTCTTTCATGTTCCTAGAGAATTTTGCCACAAAGTCTTGACTAGAGGATTTACGCTATTCTTAAAGGTTTTCTCTTCGCGAACTAAATCCATATCTGATTTCTCTTGAAATTTATGACACGGTGCTCTTATCATATCATCTAAAGTCTGTACAGTCCTTTTAGATTGACCATCCATCTATGTTAAAAAGTTGTGTTGAACTTTAAATTAGAGCCTATTTCATCTTTAGACTCATATAACTTGACTAGTAGTTTGATAGGAATAACTGAGCTTAACGACAAAGTGAGCATATTTAGTCAGTCGGTCGATGATTACCTAAATTGCATCATTGTCATTGGATGTCCTAGACAATCTTACTACAAGCGTTATCGTGATTTGACCCCATTTCCATTCTAGAATTCTCTTGAAGGGCGCTGATGTTCAGCTTTAACTTCCTGGGAAGTAAGGCACTTTGATATAAACGAAGCAAAATCCTTTTCCTAGGTTTCGTATCTGCATCCATATCATAATTTGGTACGTGGGGATTGGTTAGGAGGTTCATCCTTTTATCACCTTATTTATGGACTTTTATCCTCCAGTTATGAGGCCTACGGTAATGATAGTCTAAACCATGCTTATCTTACTTGCTCTAAAGCTTCCTAACAATTCTTGACTGTGAGCATATCCTTTCAAATCTCTCTTACATATGTCTTGCTCCTCTTTAGTGTAATGATCAAAAAAATCTCGGAATTTAAATAATATAATTTATGTATTCAAATCAAGGATTTTTCCTGGAAGAAAAATCTATTATGTTATATTTTGTGACTGAAGGATTTATGAAATTAACATTTGTATTCCTAAATTATGTAGCAGATTTCATGTTAAGTTCATGTTTTACAATCAAGTAAATTCGATCGATAAATTCTCGTCGTACTTTAAGGCGGAAGAATTTCCAGTACATATATAGTTTAAGAATCTTAATTCTAAGAATCTCCAAGCACAATACAAACTAGCATCTAGTACATATACAGGAGAAAATTACAGCTAGTATAATTTTTAATAGTTTTAAAGAAAACTTAAGAGAGTGGACAAAAGTACAAAGGGTAGGTTAATGTGTATTATTGGATGAGGTGTGATAAGGGAAGATAAAGAGTACTCATGATTATTTTTTTTCCCGCTCTTTTTTCACTTGGCCGGCCATGCTTAGGGAGTTTATAGCAAAATTTTAGTTAGTTGAGTGTGCTAGAAGATGTCATGATGAGATGAATCAAATCAACTATTTGACAAGAAGGCTTACTTCACTTCTCTCTTGAAGCATCCAAACTGGCCAAGCAAGGGGAAAATTAACCAAAAACTTGCTAATTAAGTTAGCTTGATAGGCTAAATTAAAAACTAAGAAGAGATCAAGCAAAAGTCTATAGATGTTAGACCATTAGTGCAAGTATTAAATTAGCCCATTTTGCACATTTCCTCTCATTTTCCACACACCAAAACCAGCCATCCCCTACCCATTGCTTCTCAAAATTTCCTCTCACTCTCCTAACCTTAAGCCACTAGCAAACACTATAAGAAGAAGAAGAAGATCAAAGTGTTCTAAGAGGAGTCTAGTCAAGCATTTCTCCAAGGGTATAAACTCTAAACCCTCTCTTTCTTATATTCTAGCAAAGTTTGAGATTTAGAAATATTCTTCTCAAATTTTCTTATACTCTTCTAATTCTAAGCCATTAACAAACCTTAGAGAAAGAAGAAGGTGATCAAGTGTTCTAGGAGGAGCCTAACCAAGGATTTTCTTCAAGTGTATAAATTCTAAACCTTTCTCCTCTATTTTCCTACCAAAAATTTAGTTGTGAATCAAGGATGTAATTTGTGGTTTTTGAGGAAATAAGTTGTAATAAGGGTGTGTGACTTTTATGTTGGTTTTGTGTGTTTTAAGGTTAGTTTGATTAGTACTATGTGGTATGTTTAGGTTTGGTTTAAGTTGCTTATTTTGAGTTGGAAGAAAAAATTTTCGATTACTTTGAACATGAAAATAAGGACCCTAGAGCGAGATTTTTTGGCATTTCAAAGCTTAAACTTATGGTTCTTGATGTTTTGAACGTTTTTCTATGATTGTGACATTTTCCCCTTAGGTCAAGAAAACTGAACTTGAACATGTGCCTCCCCTTTGGTCAGGAGGTTAGTATGTACTCTTAACTTTTTTGTTTCACTTGTCTTATTCTTTGTATGTAGTATGACATATTACTACATAACATCACCTTCATAAACATAATCGTACTCAGCATAAGATGAGTCTGCGATCGGAAGCTTCAGGTATTTTTGAGTATTTTCGAAACTTTGACCGGTGAGTGCAGTTTTGTTTGGAGGAGTTGGCCGCCACATGACACCATTCCAAGTTAGCTCGATGAGAGCTTTGCATTGATGTTGGAGGTGTCAAAAATTGACATCGGAATAGTGATCGGAGGTGGGCTGCCATGAAAGGTGAAGGATGGTAAAGGGAGGGAGGGAGAGAGAGAGAGAGAGAGAGAGAGAGAGAGAGAGAGAGAGAGAGAGAGAGAGAGAGAGAGAGAGTGTGTGTGTGTGTGTGTGTGTGTGTGTGTGTGTGTGTGTGTGTGTGTGTGAGTGACGTGAAAATGTGAGAGAGGAGAGAGAAACATGGAGCATCTCATAAGTTCCTCACCTACGACGTCAAATCAGTGTTAAATCTCTTCCTTTGATCTTATCCTCAAAGATTCCCTCCAAGTAGTTATAATTTGTACTCACTGGAGGTGATTACTTAGCCAACAGGAAAATTTGATTTTTCGACGGGTCTTTTTTCTACTGCTCACTTGTAGTATGTTATCAATCTCTAAATAATTCGACGTTGATTTAAATTCTTAATGATGTATTAAAATTGGACGGCATTAAATCTTAAATTATTTTTCAATTATATAAAATCTAAACTTGATTCTTTTTTGTATTTTGCATCGGTAAAGACATAATCACTGATAGTGTCAATTTCTGAGCTCGGAAACATTTTTATATCGAAAATGCTATTTGCATAACGCTGATTTAACTAATTGGTAATTAAGGACTTCTTGAGGGTTAGAGTGTTTCTTGGCACACTATTAACATTTTATTACACTTGAAAATTTTTATAATTAAAATTCTCAAGATATTTTCGAATTTAAATTCCTTCGCCTTAAATCAGAGTGAGAATTATCAACCGAACTATTTATGTCTCGTTCATTTCACAGATTCGAGTTTTCAGTTCTAGGTTTCTATTGTTAAAAGCTCTTAGAAAATGTCACATCTAACTTTTTCTACAACAGTTAAAAACTCTCAGAAAATATCATATCTTAACTCGAATTAAAAACTCGAATCTGCGAAGGAAACGAGGCTTTAATCACAAAAAGTGAATTTAACTTAAAACTTACTATAGAATTATAGAATATTAATATTAATTATGTAAATCTTTTAATCACAAAAATCAAATATGATAATCTGAGAAAATTCTTAACTTAAATATATAAATCATATTATTTTAATTTTAAAATTTTTTCGGTCTTTATATTATTCATAGTCAATGGTAAATTAAAAAGTGAATAAATTTACTAATAGCTTCCCGAATATGTTCTAAACGAAATTTAGTAAATGGTAATCATAGTAATAACTAATAAGTAGTAAATGGAAAAAAAAAAAAAAGAAAAAAAAAAGAGTAATTACTAGTGAGCGATGGTAATCTCACGTAGGAGATTGGTGAAGGCGAGTACAGTGAGAAATAACCTGCAACAATTTCGTTTTTTTTATTATTATTTATATAAGGAATAAATAATAAATATGGAGCTGAGACTGCAGGAACTAGAGTGGTGGGGGACACATAACTGTCTTAACGGTCAAAAGGGGAATCTACGGAAGGATCCCCTAGGAAACGGACACGCAAATGCATTCACACCCGCACATCACGCCTAGGAAAGCGGGGGTCCTTTTTAATAGATTGAAAGTTTCACCGTCACATTTTGGCGGGAAACCCGCAGCCCTTCAGGGCATGTATATCGGACACGTGTCAGTCAAAGCAAGTGCGTTCTGTTGGATATTCTTTATTTATTTACTAGATAAATGACCCATTTAGTTCGTTGATTTGAATTTTTAATTCGAGTTAAGATGTGATTTTATATGAAAGTTTTTTACTGTAATAAAAAAATTAGATGTGACTGTTTGTGAGAGCTTTTTACTGTAGCAAAACTTGAATTCTAAACTCGAATCGGTGAAATGAATGTGGCCAAAATCATTACCATGAGACTGGTTTTTAAGACATATAATGACTAAACTGTCTTTTTCATTAGTTAAACATAAACTAATAACTTTTAAAAATATTTTTGTAAAACATTTTAATATTTAGTTCGTTGATTTGAATTTTTAATTCGAGTTAAGATGTGATTTTATATGAAAGTTTTTTACTGTAATAAAAAAATTAGATGTGACTGTTTGTGAGAGCTTTTTACTGTAGCAAAACTTGAATTCTAAACTCGAATCGGTGAAATGAATGTGGCCAAAATCATTACCATGAGACTGGTTTTTAAGACATATAATGACTAAACTGTCTTTTTCATTAGTTAAACATAAACTAATAACTTTTAAAAATATTTTTGTAAAACATTTTAATATTATTGTGATTGTTTAACTTTTGAATGTTTTAAAGTAATTTTATATTTTTTTTTTAATTACTAGTTTATTATTAATTAGTGATAATAGTATAATGAGCATTTTATATCTCAAAAAGCAGTTTTAAAGTATCAAAAGAATATTTTTTTAAAGGTAAATGTACCGTTTTAATATTATTAAAAATACATATATTTTATTATAGTAGAAGTTACTAAAATAATTTTATCCCTTTACTTATTAAGGATGTAGGCACTTCACGCGCGCTGAGAATTACTTTTTTGTTTAATTTTATTTTTTTAGAAATTGCTTAATGGTTACTTATTCTTGAGGTTATTTAAATGTTAAAGTAAAAATAAAAGGCAAAATGTAGTAAATAGTAGATTTATGAAACTAAATTAAGTAAATAGTAGATTTTAAAACTATTTGAAATAAATAACAATTTACGTAGTAAATGAATTATTTACCACGTGAATAGTTTATTTACGGCTAGTAAAAATATTTTTTCACGTAAAATTTTTTTATGACTAGTAAAAATATTTTTTTCTATGTAAATAAAGATTTTTAAAGATTCTTTTACCACGTAAGGTAGTTTTTACCAATCATAAATGCATTTACTTAGTAAATGATTTATTTACCACTTAAGCTGCTATTTATTTTAAATAATTTTAAAATATGTTATTTATTTAATGTAGTTTTAAAAATATACTATTTACTACAATTTTTCAAAATTTTCACAAAATAGAATATCCATCAGCCATTGATTACAAATATAATTTAACGATAATTTTGCACATGACTCTACAAAATTTGAATCTGCCATATAAATTAAAAAAAAATCCGCTTTAATATATGTATCGTACCTTTCATTTCAGTTCCTAAAATTCTGAAGGAAAAAAAAAAAAAAAGATTAACCTGTCCTTCGGAACATGTTTCTTTTCTATTTACGTAAATGTACATATTGCGTTCTATATAATTACCTTTCATTCATATAACGAGTAGATCGACAGAGATTTTTGCAAGGTACTGCTCTGTTTAAAAATAGTAACTAGCTATTTAAGTTTTTTTAAATGAAAAAATATTGCGCTAATTAAGCCGTACTTTGTCTACAGCCTTTTGTCTAGACTACAAAAATTACACCCATATATCACGGTTAAAAAAAAAAAAAAAAAAAGAGATCATGAAATTGGTGACTTAAACCACCCACTCAATTATCATCCTTAAAGTTGTAATATTTTATTTCAAAATAAATGAATTGCATAAATCATATTTATTAGTTGTCATATATAATCAGCAGTCGCAGCTATAATTAATAACAAAAGAGAAATATATATATATATATATATATATCGATAATAATTATTAATTCTAACTAGACTAGGATGTGATCCGTAATTAGTTCAATGTCTACTCGGTGGTTAATACGTCTATTATCATAGAACTCAAAATGGAAGGGAAAAGGAAAAAGGCAATTACGCAACAGTGAAGTGAATGGTGTAAAGTGGGGAGCACAAAATTCCTAATCTCGATCTACACGAGCCAATGGCGAAGAAGACAGAAAAGAAGGACAAAAGGTCACTGGGCTAATAAAGTCGTCCACGTTATGATGATGTTGAATTGGTAACGTAAACCTGAAGAAAAAGATAATAATAAAAAAAAAGCAGGAGTGAAAAAAGCAATATGTCGGCTGACTCTGAATCAATAGCAACATATTTGCATGGAACTCCACGCAAACTCACCAACGCAACCGGCAGATTTCTCACAGTACTACTGCTACTTTTCCTTCAATTTCTTTTTTTTTTTTTTTTTTTTTTTTTTAACCATCATGAAGCAAAGAGAAATCCAAAGATATTGAACCAAATAAATAAAGTAGACGATCTAATATCTACCTATACCTTTGGTGATATTCTTCTAATCAGTACCGAGGAAAAAAGTAAGGACAAAAAAAAAAAAAAAAAGATGATAATCATCTGGTTCTTCTGAAAAAGATATGAAAAAATACATATATACATACGCACACATTTATGCTAGAGATAGTGAGAGCTCTATGAGTAAAGGAGGTGCTATACATATATACATATATTAATTGTCTGGCTGGCTAGCTAGCTACCTTCAAAAAGGAACTGCAAAGCAGCTTTCAAAGATATTATATATATGATGCCTATAATCAATAATATTCTTGGTAGTGAAGCAAATTAGAAGGAAATAGAGATAATTAAGCTAGCTTAATATGATATACTTATATTGACATAGAGGATAGATGAATAATATCAAAATGGAAATCTGAATTAAAGTTTTGATATTCATGATCATGAGAGTGAAGGTGGAGTGGACCACACATGTGATGAGTACCTGATACGGCCATGCGCATGAATATACATGAGATACGGAAACTCAGTGATGATCATATGTATTTATATGGATCAGAAAAAGTGGTATCCAGTACTTTGACAGTTGACAAAGACCTCGCCCGTTTTCTCGATTCTTGAAACTAGCACCATTTGGGGATCGGATCAGATAATATTATAGACATGGTACGTTGTTGCTGGTCAAAAAAATGTGAAACATTTACTGTTTGAGATCATCCGCATGCAATGCCTACAAAAGCTTTCTGTGCTTAGTTAGTAAAGCATTACAGGAAGATTTAGGTTAACTACTGTTATATATACATATACGATGAGAACATCAGTAAAATTTTGGATGTTATGATGACAATATATAAAGGCCTTATTTGCTATGATAAATTATTTTTTTGCCGGATTAATTTCATAAATGCCATAAATGCCACTTGAACTTTATGTTTCAATATATCCCTGAATTTTGAAAATGGTTTGTCTAGCCCCTAGAAGCAAGAAAAAAAAATGGTTCAAAACACCTTATAAACTAATGTTATCTCATAAATGCCCCATAAAGTATTGGTTTTGAATCAACTTGCTCTCTGATTTTTAAAAGAATTGTGGGGCAAGTTGAAACAAATTAATGATTTAAAGGACAAGCTGATTTAAAATCAATAGCTAGTTTAATTAAAAGGTATTTATAAGAGTTCAAGTAATGTCACATTATCATTTTTTTAGTCTTATAATTGCAAGTAGGATACATAATTCAGAGGGTGAAATGAATACTTTTTAAAATTCAGATGACATGTAAAAACAAGATACAAAATTCAGAGGTATATGAAATTAATCCTTTTTTATCATATAATTTTATTTGTCTTTCAGTTTTTTTAAAAAATTTGACACATGTCATAAACTGAATTTGCACTTAGTTCATATAAAGTTTCCCAAATAAACAAAAGGACTTTATGCAATCAAGCATGGTAAACAAGAGAACACAATTAGAAAGGGAAGCGGTTTTATGGATAATATCAGCCACATATATGAACTTATTTCGCTGAAATTTTCTAGTAATTTTTAATTTTTAATTTTTTTAAAACAAATTCATAGTAGTCATGTTTTTCGTCTTTAAAAATACTGGACTTTCCAGCAGTGAGAATTGGTATATGTCAAGTTGTAAATCGAGTTTCAGGAAATATGTTAGAAATTTTCAAATGATGAATAACACTAATTAAAGCTCTATTGATAAAGGCACGCGTGCTTCATATGGACAAGTTGTTTTATATAATTTATCAACGACGAAGATTCAACTTGCATCTTTTTTCGTTGAAAAAAGAGCTAGCTAGACAACTGAAATCAGTCATATATGAGAACATTCCAGTGATGTTAACAAAGCTCTTCACTAAAGTTGTATCCTTTTGCTGAACGAAAAGCTGCCGAGGGATGCACGATAAGCAAACATTATAAAGTGGGCAATTTCAATCAAAGATAAGATATATAGTCCACAAGTAGTAGATCCCGCGTAACAGTCACAGAGATATGCTTCTAGCCAATGAGAACTACATGATTTTGGTAATGATGCATCGCCACAGGGAAACAATATAAGTACACAGTTCACATCACAATTTAGAAATTGGCCCTACCATATATGCAATTGCCCATTAATTAAGTATTCACCACTATTCACTGTCTCATCGGTTCCTCACATCACATATATTTTGCTTTGAGATGGATGGTCTAGTTCTAGCAGCTAGCTATCGATATCATTTTTTCATATATATAGGGATTAATTTTGCGGTGAGAAATACTTTACTAATAATAGTCATGAATATTTATATATAGATTGTCAAATTTTCATTTGATGACGCCGAATATCATATTATTTGATTGATCAGTTATGTCTTCAGAATTAATGCTCACCGCTAATTAGAGAGCTTGTATGCAAATTAAGAGCTAACTAATAATGACCAATGATCATCGGAAGAATAAAGAACTATAAAAAGCTTATATATCTAACTGATTTGCTAATTCATCAAGCAAATAAAAGACTAGCTACCGGTATATTTAGAGATGTGAATGCATATTCTTCATATAATTTCAATTTAATATGATTGGAGTAGAGATTAGACGACATACTATTTTTACCTTATGATCACCTACTACGCATTCCAGGAGGCACAATATCTCCAAGCAATCCCTCATCCGTAACCTGTACTGGAGTACTTGAACTCTCTTGCACTGCTACATGGGAGTCTCCAGCTTCGCTAGGCACTTGGTTGGACTGGATCATGGTAACGGGAGTATGATCATTTTCCGATCTGGGCAACGGATGAATCGTCGGATAATAGAACTTCGAGTCAGGCGGCAGCAACTGCCCAGGGAAGGCGGTTTCATGAGCGATAATTCCACCTCTAGGGAAGCCTACAGTGTGATGACAGTGTTGGCCTTCGTATGTTGTGATGACGATGGTGGGATCTTCAGAAGAGCGCTCTACCCTTTTCTTCACAATGCATTTGCTATTTGTGCAGCGATAATAGCTCCTGCAAAATACATGATAGTTAAGGCCGTAAGATTTTGCGCATCGTTATAAGCTGGAAACCATTATATTTTAAATTTTAATCAAAATACGGATTCTTTGAGCCATATACATAAATATATAATCAAACCATTTGTTTTAAATGTCAATCAAAAGACTGATTCTTTGAGCCACATGCATAAATGTATAATCAATTATTCGGATGCCCGAACTTGTTCTTCTTTACGATTTCTTTTGCTATAATACGCAACTATATGCGTATAGGACGGCATTTAGCGTAATGCATAATTGAGAATCAAATTACTTGCATGGAATAATTGTCCAATTAAGACTATCCTATTACTCTATTAAGTACCAAAAACAATAAAAAAGCGCAATGAACTCACAAGATAAATATTCAGCCAAAAAAAAAAATAAAACTCAAAAAGATAAAAATTATACAACAAGATTTAATCAAACTGTTTGTATCAAAATCAAGAATTTGAGGAAGTAGGGAATCGTATTCATACAACAAAAAATTCATTAAAAACATTAATAATGCAAAGAACGTTATTAAGAAGGATTCAAATGCAACTGATTTCTCTCACATATGAGGGTCAAGAAATATTATACATAGAAAAGAGTTCCACCAATATGTTAGTAATCAAATCTTTTCACCTGTTAAAGAAGAGACGAATCATATTACTAGTATATATATTTGTATAAATAGTTTTAGTCTACTTTATAAAATATGTGAATGTAAAAAATGTATTGTGTAAAAAGGCTAGATATCACTTGAGCTGTATATACACCTCCTTTTTTTATTACATTTGTTATTTATTCGGACCAACACGTGCCATACTTTATCAAAATCTATCTTTTATGAATTCAACCGATCCAACAAAAATTATTTTTCTATTACTAATCACGGGATAACTACTGTTGGAATGAGTTTCACATAGATGGGATGTATTCAATTCCTTGGTGCTAATCACCTCTTTTCCTCGGTTTATAATTAAAAGAAAATATATTAATCATCAAGGAAACAAGAAAAGTATCAACTACGCATACTATCTATCAATTTGGAAGAAGTCGTAATAGAATTCATACAAGAAAAATATTTGTGTTCACGCAACTTGAAATCTAAACAACTGGAAAAGGACCGCTAAGATAAATAGATAATTGAATAATTCGCTCAAGAGAGGTCATTTCATTTCATTTACAGAGAAAATATTTGTTTGCATACCTTGGAAAGGGACTATTTTTAACAGCCTTCTGTCCATATTTCCGCCAACGGTAGCCATCCTCAAGATGATCAACTTCGCTCTTCGTCATAAAAGCAACTCGTGGCTGCTGAATTCGCTTCTGCCCTTTCTTTTTTACCTTATTTCTGCATACCGAATTAAATTTATCAAAACAAAAACACCCTCAATCTCAAATATTAACATAAAATCACGCGTATATCATCTTGGGTATCAGATGAATTTGTTACTTAAACTAAATGAATGGTTAAAGGAAAAAAGTACTCATGCATTATGAAGCGCTGTAAAAAGGTAGGAGTGCATAAACACGCGTTTCTTCTTTAGGACAAACACAAAATGTTTCTCTTAGAAGTGAAAAATTAGACAGAAACTCTCTCTCTCTCTCTTTTTTTTTTTTTTAAAGAAAAAAGAAATATGGGAAATGAAAAGAAGCTAATAAAAATGTCACTATACATGAACTGACTGCTCGTTAGCAATAATTTAGAAATTAGGTGAAAAGCTCTAATCAAGAAACAAATAAAAAAAGAATTTTAAGCACAAAAATAGTATTATCGTGAGACGGCAGGAAGTACTGCGCTGCGGTGACAATAAATGGACTATATTTAAATCATGTACTAATAGTATTGGCGGAATTTGAAAAAGAAATACTGTATTAATAGTTCCAAACAGGCATTGTATACATAATATATCACGAATCACTTCAGTGCTTCAAAGATAAAGTCAGAATTCAATGTATGTTCATTGATCACTTTCATGCTTTGCCATGACTCAAATTTAATGTTATGATGGAGTACTACTCCATACGTGTATAAATCATTTGTCATACACATAAATGAGAATGTGATACTATATACGTACGCCAAAAAGTTGCCCACTAGCTAATTAAGCAAACAGAAAACCAAACTTTTCCCGAATAAGGAGAGATAGTGCACTGCATTAATCAATCAAGTAAATTTGTGTGTGTGTAGTAAAATTTCCATAGCCAAAAATACAAATGATATCAACAACGAGAAACCCTTAAACAATGAATCAAAAACTCAAAGCAAGCCCATACAAAGACATGAAGAAAGAATTCCTATGGGTAGAGATGGTTTTAAGGAGCATTACGTGATGCAAACTCGAACACAAAATCACATTTAGCCATAAACGATGCAAATGTTGGTGCACTTACAAACTACACGTTTTATCTTAAATAAGAAGACAACAAAGACCGTGAAGGAAAGCCAATTATTTAACATTCATGTTGGAATAAAAAGGTAATTAATTAGTATGTTGCTGCTAAAAAGTAATGCGTAAATAACTGAAAAAGTTGAGAAATTTTTGTTCCCTATTAGCTTTTTTTTTTTTTTTTTTTTTTCCCCCACTATATTCTCGACTTTTCCCCACACAATTTTACGTAATTTATCAGAAAAGAAAATTAAAAATTAGGACCCACAAGCACACGGTTTTATTCCCAAAACCTGAAAGCAAAACTTATTTAAAAAAAAAAAAAAAAAAAAGAGGAAGAAGAATTTACTGCACGCCGTTCCCGCCGCAATAGCGGCGGTGCTGAGGAGTTTAAAGTAAATTTTTAAACCCAGAAAAGCCCCTTTGTTTATATCAATTTCCCTTTTGCTGACCTATTTTTTCTTTTTTTTTTTTTTTTTTTTTGAGTACCGAAATTACGAAACTACCTTCCTTCCACAACTTGCATGAGCGGTGTGGTAATTGTGACACTTTTTTTTTTTTTTTTTTTTTTTTTTCACGAGCGTACGAACGCGAAATTGCACTGTCGCTCTCCCTTCCTAAGCAAGCTAACCTAGCTAGCTATTAGCTAAATTCCGATTTCCGTTTTATTACAAAAAACCAACCCGTCATTTAGCCCAACAAAAACAAGTTAATTTACGGTTTTAGCCCACTCACGGTATAACCTCCGGCGGCGGTTTTCCGCCGGAGCTTGTGGACTTCTCCGGCGGATCCTCGCTCGAGCTCGAAGACACCGACGGATTATTCGACGCAGATCCGACCGGATCGCTAGCCGCTCCGCCGCCGCTACACTCCGCCGCCAAATCTGACCTCTCTTCCATGGCGAAGGCGGCCGCGTTCGTCCCGTCCAAGCTCCCAAACCGGTCGTGCTGGGCAGCGCCGAGGCTGGCCTCATCCTCCTCCGCTGGAAAACTCCACCCGAACTCGCTCAATATGGTGCTCTCCCTGTCGCCGGAGGAGAAGAAGAAGCCGCCGTCGCCTCCGAGCTGAGTCCAGCTCGACTCGGCTGCAAAATCGGGGCCTAGATCGGATTTCTCTCCTCCGTCGTCGTCCATGTATAATTACGAGCGATCCAGAAGATCCAAGACCTAGATCCGTCGAACCGAATTCACGCTTCAATTAGCTCCAAAACAGTCGCGATAGAGAGAGAAAGAGAGCTAGGGTTTTCTGGTTATGGGAAGGACGCGTAGTTTTTGGGAGGGACATGGAAGGGATTGACTCGCAAATACACAGTTTGATACAATACATACAGAGAGAGAGAGAGAGAGAGAGAGAGAGAGAGAGAGAGAAGAAGAGAATCAGAGTGAGAGAGAGAGAGAGAGAGGAGAGAGGAGAGAGAAAGAAAAAGATAAGTTAGAAACGTCGCCGTCAAGAAGCTCTGATGGGGGTAGTAGTACGGGAGGGGCTGATATTTGAGCATGGAGAGAGGGAAGAGGGGAGGGAAGTGGACCCCACGCGCATGAATAAATGAGTGAGAGAGTGAGGGACATACTTTGGGACGTGACGGTACACGCTGTCCCTCTCTCTACCTATTCTTCTCTTCCACTAATTTAACCAATTAAACCACATAGTGTTTATCTTACATTTTCTTTTCCTTTTCTTTTTTTTTTTTCCCCATTTAAATACGGTACATCTCTCTCTCTCTCTCTCTCTCTCTCTCTCTCTCTCTCTTTTTTTATAATGGAAAAATCTCTTTCGTTAAGTACACATTTTTTTGCCACTCTTTAGCAGTTGGAGGGGGCTTAAAAAAATTTTTACTCACTTTTTCTAGTAGTTTATCCGTTTGATTCGCTAGTTTACATTTTTTTTATTTGAATTTTTTGATTCAAATTATGTAATGAATTGATAATTAAATGTGTAGTTAAAATTTTAATTTGAATAAGTAATAAAATTTAAATTTATATTTAATAGGTGTGAAAAGCAAATAAAGTATGCACTATTTTAGTGTTTAAAAATAGTTTGAACGTTTGAATTTGAGGAAATGGTTAAATTCTAAGTTGTACCATTCAACTTAGTTCAAATGTGAAAAATAATTTAAATTGCATGCTTATTAAGCATCAGTTCAAACTATACTCACCGTTTATACTGAGTTAAACTGAACTAAACCAATAAAACAAACTGAGGCTAAAAATATTTTCTAATATCCAATAACTAAAAAAAATAAATAAAGCATATGAGAAAATTGGTGACTCACTCTTTGATTTCATCGTTCTAAGATTTTTACCCTTTATTCTTAATTAATACCATTTCACTAATATAGTTTTTTGAGTATGCACTATTTAAAGGTCTTCGACTAAATATGTGAAAATCTATACATTTTGAAGGGTATTTGTCTCCTTTTCTTAAACCATATACACCTAGAACTAACAATTTAGCATAGGCAAAATAGGTTGGCCCGATCCCGTTCTTTCACATAGGCATGGACCCCAATCCGGATTAGGTGAAATTAAGCTAGGCCTAGAAACCTAATCGGATTGGGCTCGGGTTTCTTTACGAGAAAATTTTTTAACTTATCTTTAAAAATACATAGTCTCAGTTTTTAGTCCTCACATCGTGATTAATATCCTTTTATTAATATAGTTATTTGATTAAAAGAATACTTTTTAAAGATTAAAAAAGATATTAATTAAGAGTAAGTGATGCAAATTAAAATTCATGTATTTTTATATAATATAATCTCCATATGCAAATTAAAAATTCATGTATTTGTAAAGAAGATCTCCATTTTTTCTTACAAAAATTATGGCCCGGTTTAGGCAGGACCAAATGAGCTTTCAGGCAGGATTGGATCGATCATATGCTCATAAAGGTTGGCCTAGCTATAGTCTGATTTCACATTTCGAGTCAAGCAGCCAAATTGACAGCTTTAAAAATAATAAGATGTATCATAATGCTTTGTTTTTAAAAAAGAAATTGGTCTGTTAGTGATTGATCGGTAAATTGTTATCTGACCAGTAATTATTGATTGACATTAGTTGAACACTTATCGGTAAAATAAGCTATTGGTTTGATTGCCACAAGTAATTAGTTATTCACAGATTGAAATTTTTTTCAAGAGACGATTATTTTCTTAATTTAACAAAATTTGGGATATATATTAAAATAATACTCTACAATATATCAGTTTGCTACATATCCAAAGAAGTTATTTTCGTAGAAGTTGATTTGTCAGGTAATTTCAAGTTGCTCTATGAAGGCCGCCAGCATCCGAAGCCAAATTTGGAGATTCGGCTTACATTCTCTCACTCTCTCTCTCTCTCTCTCTCTCTCTCTCTCTCTCTCTCTCTTTTTTTTTTTTTTTTCCTTGTTGTGTCCTTTTAATAATTTTATATTACTTCCATTAAAATATTTTAACAGATATGATCTTTTAAGTGATGTGTTATCATATTTTAATTGTTATGTTATTTCAATTAATGTGGGTTGGTATTATTTAGAAGAGATAAAATGGAATAGGAATAAGGGAAGATGAGTCTAATCCATATATGGCATAAGATTAAAAAAGTTGAATTTAGAATACTAACCATACCAGCCTACTTAAATTAGATTATGCGAATCGTATTTGTTTTTAATAATGAAAAATTATTTTCTAAAATGTCATTCTGATTATCAATATTTTAATAGTTTTTTGTATAATAATATTGGAGTATCAAAGTTAGTATTGTGTGAATGTGTGATTCTTTTTTTATTTGCAAGATATAACGGAATTGCATTTTTAATATAAAACTTTACTAATATTCTTTCTTACTTTTTATTCTGTATTATTATTATTATTATTTTGGTTACTTGTCCATATTATATATATATATATATATATCATGTGTGGTACTGAATTTAATAATTTCTCAATTTATTTTGCAATTTGGCATTAATATATGTGAGATTCGCGAGTTATGTATGTACCACACAATAGTGTGTAGTACCGTAGGAATTATGCTTGAATGATCACCACACTGCTTGTGCTTTAACTTTTCTCCTTTTTAGTTCTCTCTCTCTCTCTCTCTCTCTCTCTCTCTCTCTCTCTCTCTCTCTCTCTCTCTCTCTCTCTCTGTGTTTTGTTTTTTAATAAGATGCGTCTTCTTTTATTTTGCAGCATTACATTGAGTTGCTTGTACTATAATTATTTCGAACACCATCTTAATCACCTGAAGGATGTACAACTTTTATTGAATGATCTAAAACTAATTTGGAAGTTGAGCTCCAAGAGGGAGTTTTTTTTTTTTTCCCTAAAAAAAAAAAAGAAGTTCACGATGAAAAAGTAGGTAAATTATAATAAAAGAAGTGTTTATGCGAATAAAGGATTATTGTAGTTGTTTTTGGGTATTACATTTGAACAGGATGCATATTTGATGTAATGGCAGAAACATGCACCTACACATAGGAATGGCTGAGATCAAGATCCAAAGGGCAACCTTTAAATATAAAAAAACTGAGAAGTCGACCCCAAGTACGAAAAAATATTCTATTAATAGATTTTTGTTTTAAACCATTATATTTATATAATTTTTGTTAATTTTTATATTTTTATGTGATTTTCACCCTCTGTGATACTCAAAAATTTGCACTATTGGTAGCATATTTGTACAATAAAAAAACTCATTTTTTTAAACACCATGCCTTTCGCTAGGGTTTCTTCTTCTCTAACTCTTGCTTTTTTTTTTTTTTTTTTTTTGCCCCACTTTTGCAGTGAATTGTGAAGGGCCAGAGTCCGGTGCCGTCCTTGGGCTTAGCTCTGGACTCCTGGCCCCATTAAAGGCAGCTTAGGTGGCGCGGCGTGAATCCTCACGGCTTAGGTGGTAGCATATTTATATTGTAATTTTCACTTGAAAACCCTGTTTTGACCTTAATTTTTAAAGAGAACCCAAATTAGCTTCATTTGGGAATCTAGAGTAAATGAATTAGCATCTTTAATTCATGTTTTGAGAATAAAACCCTTGGAATGATAATTTGAAACATGAAATGGTTTATGAAACTGGTAATCGAATTATGACACACTAATAGGAAATCGAAGTATGAAATTGAGATTGAATTACTTTAGGAATTAAAATTAGATCCTAAAGTGTTGTTTTTGTATCAGTGATAGCTAAGGAGTTGAATTGAAGGCTTTGAGGAAGCAAAAACCAGAATAGAGCAACGCTAGCCATAGATTTGGTACTTGAAAGGTAGGATTCCTTATCCCTTTCTTTGATAGCCTGTTTTCAAAAGAGTTTTGGTCTTGCAAATATTTTAAAGAAAGGGCATGTTTGCGAAAAGAAAGCATTTTAACACAATAGCTTGATTTTAGCTATTGGAATTATAATGAACTATTTCAGAAAGTTTAATGAATGATTTCTTAAGATAAGAGATCTTGCAAATCGGTAAACCAGCTGATGGCCTAGATAGGATATGCAGAGTGTATCCTTGGGGGCAGAACCCAAAACCCGGACCGGGCCACTACGGTGGTGATAAGGCTTGTGCTTGTGGTTGTGTAAGTAATTTTTCAGATGATAAATTACTTGCTGATGCATGTAATACATAGTTTTCAGTTTATATTTCCTTTCAAAAAAAGGATGTGAGGTTCCGGCTGTTGTGTTGGAACTGAATATCTATATTTACTTGCTTGTTTATTCATTCACTTACTCATTCATTTATTTACTTGTTTATAAAAGTTATTTCAAAATCCATCCTACTGGGCCTTTTGCTCACGTTTTATTTCTTTTATATAAATGTTAAACCCCTTCGAGGCGACGCTAGGAGCAGTGCTAAATAGCTGAGATAGCTGCTACCATCTGATTTAGTGAGGATTGTGATCATCATCCCTGTGTACAAATGTAAGAATTGTAAATTCTGAAACTTTGAACTATGGATTTCTAGACTGTGGTTTATGTTTGTAATGTTATTTACATGCTCATGTATGTACAATACTGCAAATCCTGTGGGTGAAGCCCTGAATAATATTAGAGGCTCAAGTTTTAACCTCTTGTAATCGGAGAGTGCGGTAGAGCCCTGAACTTTTTTGAAATTTATTTTCAGCTAAATGTGGGGCTCGTTTGGAAATTTCTTTAATATTTTTATTTTGATTTGAATATTATAATTTCTAATGCTTAATCACTTTTCTAATCGCGTTTAACATCTAAACGAGCCTCTACGTCACTAATCCCTGTCTCGGGGCGTGACAAGCTGTTTAGTTTTAGTGTGTTTCTGTTGTGTCGTTTGGTTCCAGAGGTGGTTTCCCCACCTTCCAGTGTTGTTTTTAGGTCTAGTCCGCAAGTTTTTCTTTGCGGTGTTGTGATAGGTCCCGGTAGTCTCTCGATCTCAATCGATCGGAGTTATCCACTGATTGTGGTGGTGTGCTTGAAAGAGCCATTTGTGTGCTCTATTAGTTGTGTGCACTATTAGTTGTGCCCCTTTTTAGTTTCCTCTTTTTAGAACTTGGTACACGTATTACCCCTTAAAGAGTTTCAATCGAATTTACCAGTGGTTCCAGTGTTTAATTGAGGTTGAGTCGTTAAATGCGTTGTGGTCTTTTGCATTTGAATTAGTGTTTGTATCTTTCTAATTTGTAATGCAATGTCCATTTCAAAAAAAAAAAAAAAAAAAAAAAATCTTTCTAAAAATGGGGTAACTCCTCAATTTTAATCACTTATTTAATTTTGCTTTTTAGATTACAGTTCTTTCCTCGACTAAAGCTTATTCAGAATAGGCGATTTCAATAAATAAATAAATAAATAAAGTAGTTAAGTCTAAATTTTATCTGTTTAAATGTGAAGTCTTATTTTCAAAATTTCATCTTTTTTTTTTTCCTTGAAAATGAAAGTGGGAGAGCAAGCATAGGATATAAAAAAGTCTCATTTATTATTCCAATCCCATTCTCTCCGAACAAAGAATCTAGCTGGATTAACTTATGTGGATAAAAGATCAAATGAACGTTGGTAATTTATTGATTGTAGCAATCATTTTTGAAATAAGGATTACAATAGACGTACATATTGACAGAAATAAATGTGTGTACGTATGTGTATGTGTGTGTATAAATCTATCTATATATATATATTAATATATAGATGTAACCTTTAATATAGTAGATTATGAAATGCCAAGAGCCCGGCCACTTTGCGTAGACAGGTGGATGGAATAATCCTTTGTTGCGTTATTATCGGTGGTATTAAATGTGAATACTGTGTTGAGCCTTTGAAAAATTAAATTCTGATGTTTAAAGACTGTCGCTGGCCAAAAAAAAAAAAAAAAAAAAAGAGCAGTTTCTTTTCTTTTTTTTTTTTTTTTTTTTTTTTTTTTTAGATTCGGTTATTTGATTCATTGAAAACTATGTAACGAGTGTAGACAACTTCATTATATAGACGTTCTTGAAAGAAAAAAAAAAGTGTTAAACACATACATGCATATGATTATATATACTAAAGGAGTGCCTGTGAACCACTGTTCACACAGGCACAAATACACTCTTCATTGTACAGTAAATTTGTGTTTCCCGGTTTGTCCTTTTTTTTCTTCTCCTTCTTCCATGCGTGGGCTTTTGTGTCTTTTTAATCGGATGTGTTGTCATTGTTCGTTTTTGCCCTGGTTGCTGATGGCCCTATTTGGTTTGAGTTTGGCCTTCTCGGTCATTTTGTTTGCCACAAAGCTCTAGGGCTCATCTCTTTCTTCGGTGACTTTGCTTTGGCCGCCTCTTTTATTTTCGTCTTTGTCAGAAGCTTTGCATGCGTTTGTTGCTTCTTGATTCTTCTCATTTCTTATTTGATCTTGGTTTTTCGGATGCTTTGGGTGCATGCTTCCTTGATTCGTCTTGGCTCATTTCTCTGCTGTTTTAATTAGTGATTTTCCTTGAGATTTTTATGTCGTTTTATTCTTTTGTTTTTCCCTTTCTAAAAATTTGTCCTGGCTCCTTCCCTGCTATTTTGATTAGCAATTTCCGTTAGATTTTTGTATGGTTTTGTTTATTTGTTCTTCCTCTTTTAAAGGTCACCCGTCTTTTTTATTTTTCCTTTTTTGTTTTTTTTTTTGGTACAAAATTTCTGCTGCTTTCGCGTTGTTTTGATTTGTGATTTTGCATGGTCCTTTTCTGTGTTCTTCGCGGAGTGAATGTTTTGGGTTCCATGGATTTTTTTTAAATAACGTGCTTTGTCTTTGTTGGTGATTTGGTTTCTATTCTGGTTGATTTGTTGAATTTCTTTATTGTTTAAAATCCACTGTTATTTTGTATTTTGCAACTTTTTCCTTCTACTAATGATTCTCGAATTTTCTATAACTGCTTTGTTTTGTACATCAGCTTATTTGTTTGTGCATAGAGACTTATATGGTTGGATCTTCTTAGTGGCTGATTTCTATAGGTGAGTGCTAGATTTTTTCTTCTCTCTGAAGATTTTTATGCCAGCTGATTTTGTATCTAAGTTTCGGCTAAATCAATTCCTTTTGCATTTATCGATTCGGTGATCTATAGTGATGATCTATGGTACCTAGGATGTTGATTTGTACTCTTGCCTTGATGATCTTTTTCGTCTTTGTTGCAGAAGCATTAAATGAGTTGGTGATTTTTCTGAAATGTAGAAAATCTATAAAATAATAATAATAATAATAATAATAATTTTAATAATTTTTTTTTTTTTTTTTTTTTTTTATTTTCTTCTTCCTTATGTGAATTGATTATCGTTTGACTTTTTTTCCCTTTCTTGACTTTAATCTTATACTACTTTTACTAATTTATTTAATTATAGATTTATTTACCGGATGTTGTCCACTGTGTTTTGAATTACTACATGTGATATTACTACTATAATTTGGCCTATTTGTGATGACATTTATTGGCACAAATAAGTGAATATTTGCAGCAACATGAATTTCATAAAATTAAAAAACTAATGTCATCGTAAAAATATCACATGTCATCGCAAATAATGGATGGCGCCATATCTCATATGGCGCGAAGTTTTAGTGCAAAAAAACAACATTTTTTGTGACGACATTATTTATGACACAAATAGTCCCACACAAATAAAATTTATTTTATTTTTTTCCCAAGCAAAAAGGATTATTTTGAGGGGTGACAAAATTTTTTTACGACGACATTATAGGTGCCGTCGCAAATAATAATTCTAGAACCTTCCTTTTGAACCCTAAATAATTTATTTATATTTGCGGCAACATGTGTCATCGTAAATAGTCTTTTGAGTTGTCACAAAAAAATTTGTTATATGCCCACGAGCAGAGCCTCCTCCTTTTTTTCTCTGATCGGTTTCTCTCTCTCTCTCAATTAGCCTCCACCCATTTTTTTACGGCTTTCTCACTCAAAATCTCTTTGTATTCTCTTCAAAATCAACAATATAGTATGTTTTCTTTGTTTTTTCATCCAAAAAATCTCAAAATCTAAAATTCCGCCGCCCCTGCCGAAATCTGCCGCTGCCACCACCCTTAATCCTTGTTAATCTTGCCGTTTTTAGCCCCCGTTTTAGTGGGTTTGAATTTTGTAAGTTTTTTTATTCGAATTATTGTATTTGGTTGTTTAGAATTTATGAGTTTTTTGTTATTTGAATTGTATATAATTATAAATTATAAATCTTAAAATTTGATTTATATATTTTTGAATTTTAGAATTAGTATATAATTTGAAATTTAGATTATAGATTAAATTTTAGATTATGAATTTTGATATTGTTGAAATTTGATATTGAGATTGTTGAAACTTTAAGATTATAATTTGATTTAGGTTGAGATTAAAAGTTTTAATAATTATTCTTGGTGGCACATCTTGTAGTTATGGTGTGCTGAAATCTTTTAAAAATTATTTTTTACACGTTTAAATTTTTGAATAATAAGAAAAAAAATATCGTTATAATGCCAAAATTTTATTAAAATCTATTAATTTTAAGAATTTAATTAATAAGAATCAGTTATATTAATAGAAAGAAAATTAAAAATTAATTATAAACATTATGAATACAACAATAAAAAAATAACTTGTTCATAAAACTTGATAAAACTTATAAAATTGATGCATGAAATGTTAAACTTTCTTTATAAACGTGATTATATAGTTGCAAGAAAACATGAAGTATGATTATATGTGTTATTATTTTCAAGATGCTAATTGACAAGAGTTGGATACATATGAAAAATTGATTGTTTGATCAATATTTGGAATGGTTGTCTGCATTTATCAATATTGCCAAATATTATGTCGATAAAAGCGGTTGTACAAGTTGTCCGTGTCGGAGGTGTTTAAACCATAAGTGTTTTTCAATAGAAACAGTTAGAGCACACATACACCAATATGGTTTCAATCCTTTATATACGGCGTGATATTACCATAGTGAAGACGATGTTGCGAGCAATCCAATAAATGAATCAGTTGACGAGATGGTTGCAGTTATACATGATGTTATTGGAAGTAACTCTGATCATGATATGCTGGAGAAAGTAGAAGCTGAAGTGTTAGGTGATGCATAACACGATGAATAAAAAGAGTTGTTATCTAAGCTCAAATCGACATTGTATCCAGGGTGTACTAAGTATTTCTCATTGAATTTTTTGGTGAAACTCATGCGTTTAAGGGTGCTGCACAAATGGTCCAATGAGTGTATGAACAGTATTTTGAAGCTGTTGAAAGATGCATTTCCTAAAGGAATTAAACTTCCAGATTCATATTACAAGGCGAACACGAAATTAGGTAAACTCAGTTTAGGCTACAAGACAATACATGTCTGTAAGTATGATTGTGTGTTATTCTATAAGGAGAATGTTAATCTACAGGTTTGTCCAATATGTAACAATAGTCGATTTTGAAGATGATGACGACCTAGAAAGTGTCGATGATGTTGTAGACATTCGTAGTGACGACGAATAGAGCCAAAGTAGTTACCTCAAATTTATGAATTTTTTTATAAAATTTTTAAGAAATTGTGTACCAAATAAAATAACAAATGCAATTGTTTTTACGACACAACATCTCAATGTCTAGCCCAGTAGCTACATACGCCGGCTCTATAGGAGGATCACAACCTCCACTTGATCCAATGAGACTCCCGACACATTGTCAATCAGGTATTATACGCTATAACACATGCTCTTAAAACTTGATACTTGTCAAACTCTCTATAATCAAATTTCGTTATTTTTATTTTCCTATAGTTCCAGAGTCGACATCTAGACATCAATCTGGTCGAGGAGTAGCTATAGGTCGAGATATAGTAGAGACAATACACAAAGATGGGAAGCTCAATTTTACATTTGACGAGGCAAGTTCGTGGTAGGTGATTGGCAAAAACGCCAAATATTTTGACAGTACTGCCAGCTTGAATACAAGAGATATATGTGATCCACATTACAACGCCTAGAAGGACGTGCCTGAGTAGCACAAAATGAGGATTCAAAATCGCATGCTGGTATCTATTTGAAACAAAATTTGTTTTAAACAATTTTACTTTTTATTAATTGGTTTATTTAATTATTAAGTATGTTAGTAATTCATCAATGATTATTGCTAAAAAATCTCCTACAAATCAACAAAATCGTGGTAGTCAGAAGTGGACTAGCTTCCATGATAGAAAGTCATACTCCTAGGATCATTTCGATAAGGTAATACTAATTTTCATACTTGTTAAGTTTTTGTCACTTTAGCTTAATAAATATTCCAACACGTTCAACTTGATTAGGTAAATTCTGAGACCCAGGAGCCAAGATCATTAATTGACAATTGGGGGGACATGCACCGTCATGGGCAGAATTTTATCAATTCAAATGCGGAACATGCATTTCTAAGTAAATTTTAAACTTATTTCTTTTTTCATATTTAACATAACATATTATACTATTTTTATTTATTTTTATTTCATTTAACTTTGTACGATTAGATGGAGGTGGAAAGAACTACGCAGATGACACAATCTGCTGGCGAAGGTTCATTCACGACAGTCAATGAGGAGGGGATTATATCCCAAGTCTTGAGAAAGCGCAGATGACACACTAATGGAGTGGGACCGACACTACCACGGAAGAATCGTTCAAGCGCTTCCACCTCATCATCTGCTTCGCAGTCGGATGGGTTGTCTGTGGTTAATTTGCCCCAGCATGTTCAAAACTGGCTGAACAACCTTTACATCGAGCAACGCAACATGTTTGACAACTAGCAGATCATGATGGAAGTTATGCGCTCGATGAATCCCAACATCAACTTCTTACCAGTTAAGCGCCCCCAACCGTTGGTTCCTTCGCTGCCTGAGCGAAACAAAGAAGATGAGGATGTGGATGACGGTGCTGCTAATTTAGGAGATTAAAATATCTGTTTTTATTTTTCCTATTATCAATACTTTTTAGTATCTCTTAATTAATTTACTTTTTAAGACTTTTTTATTATTGACTTATTTTTTTATTTTATTATAAATTTTCTTCTCAATTTTTATCTTTATTAATTAATATTATTAAGAAAGTAAAAAAAAAATATATATATATATATATTTGCGACGACATTTCTAAGGTGTCGTCGCAAATAGATAAAATTACTAGCGACAAAGTGTCGTCCAAAAACTGTTTAAAACCTTTTACGACGACACTATGTCGTCAAAAATACTCTATGCCACGTCATCATCAACGACATATTTGACAGAATATTCGCGACGACAGCTCAAAATATTGTCGTGGCAAATATGTTATTTGCGTCTAATTTTTTGCGACAACTCATTTGCGACGACATGTGTCAAAAAAGCTATATTTACGATGACATATTGTCTATTTACGACGACATTGAGTCCCCGCAAATGACCTTTTTTATGTAGTGTATTGTTATTGCTTATTTATTGCTCCCCTTAGTATATATAACAATTTGATTACAATCTTTATGTGCTAATTTTTTAACTACTACATGTGATATTGTCATTGGTTATATACTGTTTAGATATGCAAAGTTGCTCTCTTTTGGTGTTTATAATAAAATGTTGTTGCTCTATAATTTTGTGTGTAAATTGCCTTTTCTTTTTTCTTACACTTAACGTCTTTCCTTTTTTGTTCTATCATTGGTTATTTACTCCTCTGCTTTATCTTAGCCTATTTATTGCTCCATTATTTTGGTTATGTTCCTTTCACTTCTATTTGTTTGGTTGATATTTCTTATTTAAGGCAGCGTTCACAGTACAACATCTCAGGTGCTATTAATAATTTTTGTCTATATGTTCTTAATATCTGTTGTTGATGCTCAATGTATTGTTTTGTTGTGGTGCTATTCTTTTCTATTATTTCTTTTAGTGTTCAAACAAATTTCTTCTTATTATCAATAAATGTTAGTAATCTATGATTGTCTTTTTTTGTGTTTCATTGGTAGATACTGTTGATATATAAAATTGTTGTTTATTTGTTCTATAATGGTATACATATGTATGATTATACGTATTCTTACTTAACATATTTAATCTTTACTTGGTTTTGGTGTATAAGAATGATGGTTATAATTGCTTTTTATTTATTTTCTTTCATGTAATTTCCTCAAAAATTGCTATCGATATGTTCTCCATATTTTGATTCTTATTTTCTTTGTGCTTTTTAAGTAAAACTATTTGAATATCTTCCTTTTTTTTCCTCTCTCTTTGCTTAGTCTAATATTTTTGGGGTTTTAACTGTTCTGTTTCATGCTACTCTATTTGTTGTTGGATCTGTTAGATTCTCTCTTTGGCCTCTATTTAATTGGTTCATATTCTCTATTTAAGACAGTGTTCTCAATGTTACACGTACTATTAATAACTTTTGTCTATACCTTTTTAATATGTACTATTGATATTGAATGTAATGCTATGTTGTGGTGTTATTACTTTGTGTCGTTTGTCGTAGTCCTCAAAAAAATTTCATTCTGTTACTATGTTTGTCTTTCTCTGTGTTTTGATAGTGGATCGTGAAGACATATTACTAGTTTTGTCTTATTGAGTTTCATGTAAATTGTCCCAAAATTGATGTGAATAGATCTTCCTTATTTGGACTCCAATTGTTTCTATCCTTTTTTACTAGAATTATTTCAATGTTTCTTCTTTATTCTTTTGGTCCTTTTTAATTCAAGGACATGGTATTTTAGATACCTATTTAAATTGAACTCAGGTTTCATCTATTTCTCTTTGCTAGATTTGTCTATGCTATTTTTCTCATGATCTTTTGAACTTGGTTTTTAGTGCAGAAATATCATTTTTGCCACTGTTTTGGCTTCTACTATTCTCCCCAATATTCATTTCTTTACTTTGAATTTTTCTATTTCTGTTTTAACCATTTGATTCAAAATTTATCCCTCTATATAATATCTCCTATTATTTTATTTTTTCTCTTGTTTTAAAAATATTTGAAGCGCCGAACTTCCAATACCGTTGGCCCAAATATTAGCCATCACGTCAGTAGAGTTGCAGACGCCAGATTCAAAGGAATCAACAACAAGGTAAGACATGCCTGCTGATTTATATCAATTATACATAAAAAAAAAAATAATAATATTTATGACTTTAAATACATATCTAAACAATATCTTATCATTTTAGCCATTACTCACAAACAACGGATAGTCAACATCCAATATCAAAACCGCAAACATCGGCGATAATGCCAATAGATCCACAGACACCAGATCTGAAAAAAACAACTGCAAGGTAAGAGATATTTATTAATTTATATTATTTATCGACAAAAAATAATATTTATAATTTTAAATACATATTTAAACAACTTTTATCATTTTAATTATCATTTTAATATAACTGCTTCTAAATAACTTAATTTACATAACATAACCCGCAAAAGATTTTCAACAATCCCAATCTCTAATACTAATTCTTTCACAATTTGTATTTTGCAGTTAAGAAACGAAGAAGAGCAAGCAACAGCAAAAGCGTAAAAACATTGTAAAAGACTTCTTATGACAATATTATATAAATATATCTGCATATAAACATCTATATACAAACTAATGTACAATATTAGTTACCAACTTTTTGTGCACCCTATTACTGCTACCCACTGCAACGCGCAGGTAACCAGCTAGTCTTAATTATATTGATAATTATTGACCCGTGTTTTCCTAGGAAAAGTGACCAAACCTTATTTTATGTTAAAACACTTATTGAACTAATTTGAGACTAACACTTACTTTTTTTTTGAGAATAAATACAAATAATTACTGTGTTTAGAATTGTTCTTGTTTTTATTTTTCACATTTTTCAAAAAAAAAAATAAAAACGATTTCAAAATAGTTTTTGGTACAATTAAAGACAAAAAATGAAAATAAAAATAATTTTTTGATTTATTGTAAAATGAAAGAGAAATGAAAAATGACTTGTAGTCATTTTTTGTTTTTTGTTTTTATTTTCTCCTCAGTCAAGTAGGGAGAGAGACAAAGACATTAATAAGGTTTTTTTATATTGAAAATAATCTCTTGATAAAACTTCTAAACGCATTTTTAAAAATAATTTCTGTTTAAGATTAACATGTTTTCATTTTTATTTTCATACAAATAAATAAAATCATTTTAGAACGAGTTCTAAATATGCCAAATATATTTTAATTTTAATTACTCTCTTCTTTTCACCTACTGTAAAACCTTTATTTTTCCCCAAACGAAGCAAAAAAATCGTGGAAAGACCATACATGACACATAGCGAGTGAGAGTCATTTTCCACACGAACGGTTCACTCATGTGTACCAATTAAATGGGACAATGTTGCTGAAGCTGGACCATGATCATATATATATATATATATATATATATATATATATATGTGTGTGTGTGTGTATAAGTTATTCATGGGCTTTTATAATTGGATATATATTTATATATATAAATATAAATAAAATAAAGGCAGTTTCTTCAGAGTCCTTTTGTGTTGTAAGTATCTTCTCCAACCATCATCCTTATACCAAAACCTTTAACGTGGAAGCACTGTGTCCTCCCAAATATAACACAATTATTACGTGCATTATCTTAGTGCCCCATAAGATATAAATATGTGTGTGTGTGTGTGTGTGTGTGTGTGTGTGTGTGTGTGTGTGTGAGTGTAAGGAGCGCAATATAATACTAAGAAGGTAGGGCATGAGCTGATTTCTGAATTGGTGTTTAGTCATATATACGTACGTGCAGATCATGACAATAACAAATACATAAATGGATATTTCTGTTAATTATATATATATAATTATTAATGGAGAAAGATATGATATGTAGAACCTAAAAATGTAGTACTGAAAGTAGGCTTTATCCTTAAGAGTTCATTGCCAAACCCCTTATAAGTGAATTGTTTGGGTCATATATACTATGCCTTATATATATATATATATATATTTATATGAAGCTACCAAAGGTGGTTGATAATTTAGTGCTACAATTAAATGTCTAAAAACAGTGTTAATTGACCATCACTTTGGACACCAACCCACTGGTCCATCCAATTATTAGAAAAGTTGTGCATGAGTGGGCTTAAAATATCGAAAGGAAAGACTACACGTGTAAAAAATTCATAAAACGTGCCGACTAAAATCTCATCTCCAGGAATTGAATAGGAAAACAAATTTGTTAGGAAGTTATATAAAATTAAACATGCAATCTTTGAACCTTCGGCTAATTTTCAATATTAATATATTATTATAATTTACTTTTCTTTCTGTAAAGTTCCAAATTACGCCTTTGAAATTTTAAATGATGAAATGAATAGAAATTAAATGTGACGTTTACAGAAATAAAACAATTATTATTATTATTATTATTATTATTATTATTATTATTATTATTATTATTATTATTATTATTATTATTATTATTATTATTATTATTATTATTATTATCTTTTTTAAACTTTAAAAGTTGGAAAATTTTTATTTTGGTACCCTCTATTATATCAAAATTTGAGTATGGTATTCTCTATTTTTAAAAATTTCATACTATATCTTGACCTTTTAGAAAAAAATTTTTTAGTACATTAGAGATATTTTTTGGGACACAAAAAGATAAAATAACCCTTATTGTAAAAAATTCATCTGTATAGAATTTTGAAGAAAAAACGGATTTTAAAAATATGATTTTTTTTTTAAAAAAAAAAAAAAGGATTATACTCTACATGTATAACAATTTTTAAAATTCTTTCTTGCCTTCAAAATTCTGGCTAACAGATGAATTTTTACAATAAGAATAATTTTCTTTTCGTGTCCTAAAAAATGGATATGAGGTACCAAAAAAATATCTTCTAAAAAGTTGAATTACCGGCATAAAATTTTTAAAAAACAGAAAATACCAAAATTAAAATTTCAATATAACATAGGGTACCATAATAAAATTTTCCCTTAAAACTTTTATATTCAATTGTTTTCCTCAAAGGATAAATGCAGTTAAAAACACAAAATGGGACAAATGATATTCTATTTTTAATGTAATGTGTTGGTAAATAATATATCTACATATATATAATATTGGAGGTTTAGCGCATATATCTGTGCGCGCGCGTGTATATATAGGCGTTGATTGTTTTCCAAAACCCCTGCCCCGCGATTTGCCGACTCCTTTTAGAATGTGCACTGATAATCGGCTCCAATGTAATATTGGAGCCATGGAAATCTTGGCCTATTTTTCCTTTCTTAGGTCTGCTAGAAGCCTGTCGAACACATTGATTAGGGTATATCCTGAACTGGGCTGACCTGAAACTGTTTATTTTTAAGCAATATTTTTGGGAGACTCTTTTATGATGGGATTTTGTTAAGACCGCTGAAGATTTCATGATCACAGAAATAGAGGTTAACAATTGCTTGTCACAAAAAGCAACTTCTATAAAATACATATGTAGGATCAACAGGCTATGTATGATTATATGTTTCTATTATGGCCTTTACACAATAATTGAGCTACCCTTCTAAGTGCTAAGAGATTTGGAATATGGTAAAAAGAAAAATGATTTGTTTAATTGCATTAAATCTAGAAGTACATATGCTAAAAGAAAATCTAAGAAAAAGGAATACAAATAAAAAATAACAAGTATTAAAAGAAGTATGATATGAATCTTGTAATATCTTATATTTAACAGTTGATGAGGGAATCAGATCATATATATTGATTTGATATTTTCTAAATATTTAGAAAAAAAAAAGTATTTTAAACATTCTCCTCTTGAAAAACGTAATAAAATACTTGTAAGGTCAATTTGAAATAGTAGGGGTTCATCCTTTGTACAAAGGAATACAGCGAGGCAAGCGACCCTCATCAATAATCCTATATACTCATTTTGGCTCTACCGATTCTATTATTTTACTATTTATTACTATATTATTATAAATATTAATATTTTAACTTGTGTTCTTGTGCTCTTGTGCCTTGTCATATCATATTTTGTTGGTCATAATTTAATGCTATGATTAATAAACCGTCACGAGCAGTACCCCACAGATTTTGTAGATAGACTGTAGTTATTTTGTGTTAATGTCTATTGACCATGATGGGTCCAATTGGTTATACCTCCATGGCCTCTATATCTCTGCATATATCAGCATAGTAGTTGATTTAATTTGTGTAACAACCTAGGCATGCATTTGAATATTTGTTTAAGATATTTGGTAAGCAAATTATTATAAGAAAAAAGATATTTGATTCAAAATATTAGACTACTGATTTTTCTATATATATAAAAAATGTAATTTGGAACCATTTGAATTTGATTATTTTTCTAATATTGATGTATATGTCAAAAGGGTATCATACTAGCCACTAGAATTATGAAATGCAATATGTGTGTGCATGTAAGCAATTTAGTACGTACTTATAAATTCTTCTTTTAAAAGTCTGTTAGTTGTTAAAATTCAATAACTATATAAAAATGTCTTAAATTCGACACCTGAATCAGTCTAACAAATGCAACTTTTTTCGCATTCTCGGTAATATCACTTGTTTGTGCGTATAACATTTAATTCGCCTAAATGTAACATTCAAATAATATAATCCAATGTGTGTAACATTAAATATTACATTTAAATAAACTGTATGTTACCGTATGAATGATGTTACACGAAAATTAAATTTCCCTACGTACCAAAAAAAGAAGTTTCTTTACTGCGAAAGAGGGGGGAAAAAAAAAGGAGAGAGAGAGAAGTACATATGAATTTGTTACACGAAAATTAAATTTCCCTACGTACCAAAATACTTGATTAATGAAATTCTCTTTAAAAAAAAAAAGTGAAAACCCCAATAATGATAACACTATATATCATACCATGATAGATATATAGAATCCACCACTAAAATGAGAGAGAAGCGTGCTTTCCCAAGCAATGAATTATAATTTGCAGTGAATTTTAACATGAATTAGTTACAATCCTGTCACAAACATTATTAATTACTAGATATGGATAATTCATTAAGAGTCAATCTGATCATGAATATTTTTGTATTATTAAATACACATCAAATGATATCATAATAAGTAAGAAGTAAGGATATCAATCAATACCTTTCTGGCACTCACCAACGAAAGTTCTACGACAAGACATCTCAACGTATTAAAACAACCTATAATTGGACCAAAGTAGTAAGTAATTCCAAAGTGCGGTTATACTGTGAGTTATTACATATTTTTAGTCAATTTGTTAACCTTTGAAACTTCTTATTGATCAAAGAAAGTAGATTTAAATCTCAAGAAATGAAAAGAAATACCCGTAAAAAAGGAAGAAAAAAAAAACAGAGAGAGATCAGGGAAGGCTCGTTGATGAACACTAGATATATATATATATATTGTGATTTACTCGCTTTATATTTCCAACCAGTAATACAACTAGCAGTCGGCAAACCACTGAATATAATAATAATTAGTTAACTAATTAAAGAGATATTGGTAGCAACATTCGAAGGATAATGGATTCGTAGCCCAAAATGAAATATTAGGGCCATTATAAATTCATGAATTTTTAAATGAGGACAAAATAGAGTACTAAAAAAATCTTACCAGTAAAATATATTTTTTAAATTGTCTGATCAAATCAAGATCATAACTACAAATATATATATATATATATATATATATATACACACACACACATATATATTTCCTATCATACCGCATAATTTCCTTTAAATAAAATTACCGATAGCTTCTTCTTTTCTTTTCTTCTTCTTTTTTTTGTTTTGTTTTTGTTTTTGTTTTTTTTAAGCCCGGCTTCTAATTAAACATGATCGAATTTTTGGAATGGAAATCATTCGTGCGTAGAGCAAATCAAAGAATTATTAGAATTTGAAAAATGAAACCATGAGCTGATACCGCGTGTGCATGTTGAGCTTTTCAATCTCTCTCTCTCTCTCTCTCTCTCTCTCTCTCTCTCTCTCTCTGGGTCAATGTTATCATAAGCAAAGAGGGCACACACAGGAATGCGCTCTCTCTGCACTGTCGTCAATTCTTGTTTATACAAATATGCATTTTTCATCGTGTGAAGAGTTTAATCTGTACTTAAGTATAGTCACTTGGGGTCATGTGTCAAGATTAGTCAATTATAGAGAAAAATCAAGTTGTCTAGCTGTTAGCCTAGTCAACATGTTGGGTTAATATCATTTGCTGAGATGAGTAGACAATTAATTCAAAAAGTTTTGTAACTGAGTCGGTTGTGAGTGATATTGAGAGAGAAAGTAACTGGAGAGAGTAGAGAGAGAGAGCATGTAGATTAAAGTTTTCAAATCCTTATAAATAAACAATTTATTTATTGAATATGTGAAATTTTAAATTTTAACTCTTAAAATTTAATTTCACACATAAAATAATCTCTTGCAAATTAATTTTGCAGCTTAAATCAACTTAATCATATTAAATCAATTTTAGCACATAGTTCATATTTTAATTTATTTCAAAACTCTTTTAAATAAATAAAATAAATAAAATAATACGCGTGTATGCATGACATATTATAAAACATATGAGTATGTACACTTTATCAATATGACATGTTATATGCATTGACATATAATATAAAATCACCAATAAATATAAGTATAAAATATGCAATTAGCTATTGAGATGAATTTGACCAGGTCCCATGAAAAAAATAGATTACAACTATATTCAACGAGTAATTAATATAACCAAATCGAGTAAATAAATAATTACAATAATTATTTTCTCCGTTACATCAACGGGTCTTTAATTTTTGAATTCTTCATTCGTCGGCTTCATTCTTCGTCTTCAGGTTGGATTTCATCTTCTTTAGGGTCTAGAAATCTTCTGGGTTTGATGGCACATATATCTAGGGTTTCAAAACCCTTTGGACTTGCATCGCTTAAGTCGGCTGGCTGGTGGGGCAGTCTAGCCGCCCTGCCTTTGCGTGCTGATTGCACAAACTAGCGTTGGCCAGTAGTGGCAGCACCCTCAAGCAAAGCACCCTCAAGCCAAGCGTCCTTGGACCAAGCGTTGGCACACAGTTGCCTGTTGGTTGATTCGAATTAGGGCTGCATGTCCGGATTTCTTTTGTTCGCAATGATGTGTCTCGTAGGAATATCAATCTCGCACTTGTGATTCCAAGCCCTAATCTACCAAAATCTTAGAATTACAATAATTATAATTCCCGAATAAAATTACAAATAATTTAATGAATGAATATAACTAATACATGAAATCATATAATTAACAACCAAATTCATCATCCATACATTTATCAACATGAATCAATATAAACATCCATAAATAAATGTAAGTGCCTACCTATAACACACACATAAATTAAATATCACATATTTAATACAATATTGATTATTGTATAATCGAAACATAAATTAATATAGCCTATAGACCGCTATCATATCAATTGTTGGTTTCCAAAACGATTTTGATTGCGGAAGCGTGTATAATAAATTTTTTATAAAACTTTGAGATACTCAATTGATGACATTAATTCATTCACAAATAAATTAATCAAATTAATTAATTAACCTAACGAACGATTAGGATGATAACTTGAGTTCTTTGACCACGAATGTTTCTTGCTCAAAGCTAGTTTAGATTCCTTGAATCTACGAAGACGTGTGTGTGGGCACACCTGAAACAAAATAGGATTAGCAAATAAACACTCAAGTTTTGCACAAACACCAATACATGCATGACATGGAATTTGGGAGAAAATTTTTCCTTTCCTTACACTCTATAATTTGGCAACTATAGCTAGGAGAGAGCAAAAATTGTGTTCTCTAATTTTCTGCAGTCTCCTATTTATAGAGTAGTAGTCAGACTCTCAGAAGAAATCTAATCTTTATTTCTATGATAAAGCTTGATAATTATCTCCCACTTCTAATTTGATTTTTGAAACAAAATCCCTCTCCCTCCTTTATGCTCTTAGCCAGCCACCACAAGGAGATTCCTCCTTATGGTAGGCACATACTGCAGGGAAAGTATAGGGAAAAATTCTGCATTTATCCTGCAGTCCAATTTTGACTAAAATTCAAATTCCAATTTAAGTCAAACTTAAATTAATTTAAATTTTAAATTGAGTAACTTATGAGTCAAATGGATAACTTGGAGAGTAAACAATTGAATCACAGAGAGATTTACACTATGCTAGGTGTTCACACCATGTGAACACCTTCACATGTGTGTTTCAAAATTCAAATTTAAACTTAGATAATCACATTATTTAATTAATAATTAATTCTTAATTCTTAATTAATTATCCTTGAGTGTTTTATTTTAGAATTCTGTAATTCTAAAATTCCCAATTTACCCTTCGTGTCTAGTAGAATTACAAGGACGACATGGGGACTAATGGACTTCTAATTTCGAGCTTTAATAAAATTAATAATTAATTAAACACTTTAATTAATTAATTAATTCTATTAGTTCCAGTAGTTACTCCACTATAAACTTAGAATTGCACTCTCAAAATTATAGACATAAATTACTTCTAAACTGTGAAGTGTCCATTTGATATAGTCACTATATATAGATCAATCCTCCATAAATAATTCATAATCAAAGCTAGGTAGTATCCGTTAACCTCTCTAATTATATCTTCATTCTTAAGGACCATTGATTCTCTAATGGATAGTGATTTATAAAACACATTCATGAACTAGAGCGCTCTTACTAATCCAAGTACCGAATTAACACTCAAGAGAATTATTTATCTGCTTCTTTCTCAAGAAGGAATTGATTCCATTTTGTATAATAACATTCTCAGCTACCTATTTTTCATGTCTCAAAAATACAAGGAATAGGATTCAGGGTCTCAGAATCCGTACCAAGTAAATCAAAAGACACAAATCCATAAATAGGAGTTTGTTAAGAACTCAAGATTAAGATCATTTTATATATGACCATCAGTAGACTCAATTAGATACTTAACGAAAATTAGTAGAAATTCATATCGTGTCTTTGTCCCTATTCCACATAATCCCATTATGCGTAATGCACTCATTCAATATCACACCATATTAACAGTGCGGATAACACCGTTCCATTCTAAATAGGAATGACATGTATTAATAATGTTCTAATTAAAGATTCCAAACTTTAATTAGATTTATTACGAACATCACCTTTTGATTATTATCCTTAAACATTTTTCTCTCGTATACAACACTTATATACAATGTTTAAGGTTACATAAATAATCACAGAATTTTCATTTGATATTCATAAAATATTCATAAATATATGCACATAAAGTGATGAATAAACTCTTTTATTAAATAAATAATAAATATCATATTACATCTCATACTTCTAGAACATCATTCCCAACACGCATTACCAACAGTGAAGTTTCATTATTGTCTAAAGTTATTAATTGTTGTTTGTCAAGTCTAGTATGGAATTAAAAGTTGAATAAAGAACAATGGTGGAGATTGTAAAGATTTTGTTCTGTATTCAAGTATAGTCACGTGGGGTCATTTGTTAAGATTAGTCAGTTATAGGAAAAAGTCAAGTTGTCTAGTTGTTAGCCTAGTCAGCATGTTGGGTTAATATGATCATTTGCTGAGACAAGTGGACAATTAATACATAAGGTCTTGTAACTGAGTTGGTTGTGGGTGATATTGAGAGAGAAAGTAACTAGAGAGAGTATTAAAGTCTGTAGAGAAAGTCTGTAGATTGAGATTTTCTGGTGATGTATTTTTCTGGGTTTTGTAAAGGATTTTTTCAATAATAGAACTTCAAGATTTCTCTGGAGAATTTTCATTGTTCAGCTAAATATGAAAATATGTTGATCAATTAAATGCCAAATAATTTAGCTTCTCGCTCCCCTTTACCATACAGCTAGGGAGAGGAATTTGTGACCAATTAAGTTTTGCACTCACACAAATGAATTGCCCAAAAAAAAATGGAGATAACAGCAAGAGCTCATGGTGATGTAGCGCCACCGATAATCTAACCCCCTAATTTGTCGACAAGGCCGATCTCCCCCCATAAACCCATCTCACCATGACCGATCTCTTCCGGACAAGCCTCAGGAATCACCAGTTCCGATCATGACCAGCCACGATCCAAACTCGCATAGGCAGATCTCCTCCAACTGCATTTTCCTCTCATCCCCAGCAAGATTCTTTCAACCCCAGCTATGGAACCAATGTCACCTACATGCATGCCATGAACTTGTGCGCCGCACACTCAATCGCGCCACGGACCAGCGCAACCAACACTGGGCTGGTGCCAGATTCCGGCTCTAAGGGAGAGAGGGGGCGGCACAGAAGAAAGGAGTACTAGCAAAACACCAGTTGACGCGATATAGAAAGATAGAAAGTGGCATCATTTTTTAGATTTGATTTGTTCAGAAAAAGTTAGTAACCCATAAAATATAGGTTAATATAGATTCAAACCACATGTTTAATTTTTAGTGTTTCAGTTGATATTTAATCAATCATATTTTGACATGCATTTAATGGATTCCAACATTAAAAATGAAATATTAGTTAGAAACGTTTTAAATTTTTTAAACTTGACATGCACATGTTATAATATGTTTGGTTAGATAACATCTTAGATATGAAATTTGAACAATTGATCTGATCCGATTAATATATATATATATATATATATATGGGTGTGGTTTTAATAATTAGTCTAATATTTATCTATTTATAGGTATCTTTGCTTTAATCATGTATAATGAGATTAAGTTTTTATCAGGATACATCATCAATTATTACTCATAAAATTATGTATTTTTTACAAAACAGTAACCACTGAAAATGTCAGTCTTTATATATATAAACCAAGTATCATAATAGGATCAATTAAGAACGCCATTATACAACTATATTGAACCATATATATAAATATTCACAAACTTGGATCATATTTCAATTCTACGATTTTAATTTTGCCATATATATGTGTATGTATATGTCTCATTAACTTTAGAAAGTAATAATTGGAATATTAAGGCTAAGAATATTTTAAGGCTTAATTTTTATGCTCTTTAATTAGGTATTTGTTTTTTGTTTAGTATACATGATATGGAATGATTTAGTAAGAATATTTTAAGGCTTTTACTAGGCCTGTTGGCGTTTGTCATGATATCCGTTATAATTTACAACCTTTTGGCACCATTGAAAGATAAGACACTGTAAAAACTAGCTATATGTAGTTGCTAATTATCAATAAAATTACCCAAGCTAACTCATATTGAATAATGATCATCAGAGCACAAGATTGTAGCATAATTTAAAGGGACCAATTAATTTCCTTTTCCACTTTTGGTTTACCACTCGCTTTCAAGAAATGAGAAAAGCATTAATGGTAATCTCTTATCCTATTCTGGCTGCGCACATAATTTATGCGTTTTACATTTGCCAATCATAGCTTTCTATTAGTTCACAAAAAGGGATGTGAGAATATATAATATATATATATATATATATATATATATATATATATATATAAGGTATGTGAGAATATTGCGACTGAAAGTTGAAACCGCTATAAAAATTATAATATTGGAAATGATGAGAGGAAGATCATGATCCGACGGTCAACTTACGTCTGGAGCCCGACACCCCACGAACATTTATTATTATACGTAAGATTAATGACGAGGAATCATAAAGTGGGCCATAGGGATATAAAACCAATAACCAGAAGCATTGAACCTTGATCGTGTGATAACTGATGTCATCACAAAGCACCAAATACCATAAAAAGAAAATTCTCTTGTTAGTGAAAAATCATCATTACACTCCTAGTGGGGGGGGGGTTTGGGGTAAAAGCGATCTAGGCCATGAATATTCTTAATCAACAACCATTTTGTGTCTTCTTTGAGAAACCCTAACTGAAAGTGACACAAACATTACACATATTTGTAATTACCAAACCAATTAGACCAAAAATCTTGTGCAGAAACTTGTGTCTGTTCTGCACAAGCAAAAGTTCACCAAATATATATATATATATATATATATATGTGTGTGTGTGTGTGTGTGTGTGTGTGTGTGTGTGTTTATATGTATGACAAAATATGAGTAACCTTTATATATACTATATATGAGCTACTGGAATTAATTTTAATTAGCAGGTTTATGCATGTATGAGTATAGGATATAATATTTTGCCGGAGGAGTCATTTTGTGATCATAAAATACAAATGAGTACATATTGCTTAGAAACGAAGGATGGACCACTTCTCAGTCTATGGTACTTTTCGTTATGTTCCTTTTCATTTTCTTTCTTTTCAACTCCTTTCGTTTTTGTTTTTGTTTTTTGTTTTTTCGCCACATGGGATAATCTTTTATTGGTATTTGCAAGTTCCACTTGTTCACTCTTATTCTAATTTCTCACCTTTTTATTTGGTAAAAGAGTATATAGCCGCGTGATTTATGAACAGTTCAGTCCCACCATAGGCTCCATACACGTCGCAATTAGCAGTGTGTATGTATATATGTGTGTATTAACATATATACACATTATATATATATATATATATATAAGTTAGGAAAAAGGATGACAAAGACACATTGACATTGAAAATGATATTGACGAATGACTAAACCTAGCTAGCTGCCTCATGATGAGGCTTACAAACAGCAGCTTTTAGAACAGCTAATAAGTAGGGATTGTAATTGGTTGCGATGAAAGACAATATAATTCTTATAAACCAAGTGATTCCAAACCGCATATGTATATCAATATTGAAAGTTTTTGCTATCTATCTAGCTAGCTAACTATTGCCTTTTTTTGAAATACTAATCAAAGAAAAACAGAAGTTTTCTTAAAGAAAACAAGCTACTAGCTAGCTAGTTATAGTCTAAACTCAACAACAATATTAAAATTTTTGTATATTAGTCAATCATAGGGCATGTACATTCCCTTGCGATGCCGTAATGTGATTGATGATCGATCTCCGTGAGATTGCTCCAATATGCCCAGTACCGTTGATGTATAGACCTTGCATATATATGTAAAAAGCAAAATATCATGCATACTAATCTCTAATTATATATTGGATAGGGCACTTACAACTTTATTGTTACACCTCAACTCTTTATGGGGTCCACCTTATGGGATTCTTGACATAATGGGGTCTTATATTTGTTACTCATACGTAAATGCCTAGAGAAAACAGTACGTATGAATAATGAGTATAAGACCTAATTATATTGGGGATCCCCGTAAAGAGTTGAGGCGTTACATTTATACTAGTAGTATTTTCACTCAACAATGAGGTCATTTCTAAAGTGAAAATATAGAATGATGGTAGCGAAAACCAAATTAAATTGTATTGATGATCAGGTGGCGCTTCTTCTTTGAGGATAAAAGGGAAATAATCATATCAACTATTATCATATTATTTATCAAGAAAAAAAATGAACTAAATCCCAATAAATTATGTTTTAGATCATGTTACTTTTGAGAGTCTTTTGGTTTAATTTTAAATTTAACCCCGAAACATAGAGATTCTATCTCTTTGCCTCCTACAACTAAAAATGGCATATACTACCTCCTGAATTTATCATAAATTGCAATTTGATACTTTCACATGACTAGTTAGTGAAAGGCAATATAAAAGAACGATAGTGATGGGCGAAAGTTGCGAGCAAAGGAGGAGGAGACACTTAGGGTTAGGATGAGAAAGAATTTGTGACTAAAAGTATTAAAAGTTTTAAGTCTTTCTTATTTAAATTTAGACAATTAAAAAATTGACGCTTCGGTTACAAAAGTGCCAAAGTTGCAAAACATTTAATTTGCTCCGGAGAGAGTTGTATCAACTTTGAACTGTAAGGGGTTGAGACAGTCATCATTAATTTTCAAGGATAAAAAATTAAAAATTAACCCTATGTGGTTTTTATGATAGGTTGGAGTGGAAATGGACCAAACAATTTTTTTTTTTTTTTTTTTTTTTTTTTGGAGGATAAAAATGGATCAAACATTGAAACGTGCCTAAGCGCACAGTGATCAGAGAGGATTATTAAAGTAAAGAGTAATATTCCAACTTTTTATTTGCTTCGAAGTGGTGTTTGTTGCACTGCCGAGGACTTTTGAGTCTCGGCAGCACTCTTCTAGATGATAGATAAGTTTTTAATTTCAACGTGACGCGTAGAAAGAGAAGAAAAAAAAAAAAAAAAAAGGAAGATGATCGAGTTCCCGAAACTACTTTTTGTGATGGAATCATATCCTAATTAGTAATTATTCTCTCTCATAATTCAGTCCAGTTTCACACGATGGTAGGCATGCTTTCTTTGGGATCATTAAAGCACTACGAGTGGATCTCTTGAATATTGATCTCATTACTTTCGCATTTAAATAAAAGCATATAATTATCATATATATATATATATATATATAAAAAAGGGGGGGCTTATCTTTTAAACTACTTAAGCAGCTAAAAGGACCAAATGGCTAATCAAAACCCCTCTAATATAGAGTAGGTTTGTATTTTGGATGAATTTGTTGGTAGCTAACCTCGAGTTATTTAAAAAACCTACATCAAGTAATTTTTTATTGTAAAAAGTTAATTTTAATTACAAATACCTAGGAAGATTAGCAAGGAGCCAAAGATTGTTATTTTATAAATTAATTGATTTAGTTGATGTGAGAGGGAGTAGTACCCTACTGAGATTCAGATTGATGTGTAATTTGCTTTGATTATAAAGTAATTTCTTCATAAAGAATGTAACTTGACAGGGGCCTATATATCTCTAAAGTTGATATAAGAGAAACTTTTTGGTCATGAGGAAAAAGAAAAGGAAAGAAGATTCCGCCCTGGCTTTGATATATTACTGTTGATCATGAATTGCCTCCAAGCACATAATACCTAGCTAGGCTCCTTATACTTCACTTTAATCGCATGCATGCATTTTAAATATATATATATATATATATGTATATGTCGATTGACCCCATTTTGTTTATATAAATCTACACTTATTTTCCACACACACACAAAAAAAAAAGAAAGAAAGAAAGAAAGAAAAAGGATCCACACATGGTAGCTCCGCACAATTCTTCTCAGCCTTAAAGCGTCAAAACTAGTAGCCAATTCTTAAAATATATGTGCCCATTTCCTGATCAAAAGCATGAAATTAATATATATATATATATATTAATTATCAAATAAATGCAAATCTTAGTGCACTTCTTCTACCTTCCTAATTCATTAAATTCTGATCCTTCGTGTATAAATAAGAGAAATTATGAGTACATGTTACGCAACAATGACTCGACGTCCTTTTCAAAAAAGAAGAAAAAAACAATGCTCCAATGGCGTACAGATAAGATATGTCCTACTTCTACTCTACCACAAATTTACATTATAAATTAATTTGTATACAATATTCCGCATATTTCATCTCTGCAAGAATTAGCCAAATATAAAAATTCAAAGAGGGAGATTTTGGTGCGTATATGGTATAACATAATTATCAAGATCTGCTTTTTTTTTTTTTTTTTTTTTTTTTTTTTTTTTTTTGAAATGGAGATCTGCTTAATTTTAAAATAAGCTTAATCCTCATATTACATGTAGGCCTGCCCCATGATTGGTGTTCTAGCTCTCTCTCTCTCTCTCTCTCTAAGTCACCGACAACAAATTTCCCTCCTAAAAGCATTAAACATGTGAGATGAGTTTAATTCCGAGTGATGCACCAGTTCCTCTCTCTCTCTCTCTCTCTCTCTCTCTCTCTCTCTCTCTCTCTCTCTCTCTCTCTCTCTCTCTAAATCACCGACAACAAATTTCCCTCCAAAAAGCATTAAACATGTGAGATGAGTTTCACTCCGAGTGATGCACCAGTTCCATTAATGCTTGACAACCTCCAAACCTTATAACAACTAAAAACCAGGTCCCTCATCTTAATGGGAAGTTAAACAAGATTGTACTACCCATTTAACTCATTACAAAACCCAGCTATTTCCCAGGCCTGGTTCCCAATTTTTCATTAATGGCTGAGGCCCAACCTTAATGTCCTAGGGTAAAGCAAGAGTTTATTTCATCCTTATCATCTTGATTCCATAGTAATATTCATTTTTCACATCTTTGATTAAACATAAAAAGAAAAGAAGCTTTTCATTTTGAATGCGTAGTTCAACATTTTTTTTTAAAGTTCGGAGAGGTGGGTGGGTTAAAACTATACCCTTTAGAATGAAATCAGATATAAAATTACTGTTAAATTATCCCTATAATCATGATATTTATTCGTCACTGATATTAAATAATTATTATGATAGTATTATTAACATTTCTTTTACCATCGGTCCAAAGGTCATAACAATAAAATGACTGACTCAGACCCTATTCATTTCACCGATTCGAGTTTTGAATTCGAGTTTTGTAATAATAAAAAGCTCTTAGAAACAGTCATATTTAATTTTTTTATTATAATAAAAAACTATCATATAAAGTTACATCTTAACTCAAATTAAAAACTTAAATCAGTGAACTAGACAAGTCTTCTGTTTTTTTTTTTTTTTTTTTTTTTTTTTTTGTAAAAATGTGTTAGTAATATATAGATCGGGAATTTGAGCGGTGTGATTCGTGAACCCATTTCTAGCAAATTGTCTTATTTGGCTACAGAATGTGGTGCACTTGGGGCTATAATAACCAATGAGAAGCAAAAGAAAAAGGTGGGGAATATTTTGGATTTTTCCCCAACTCCATGTATATATGATTGATAAGTTTAGTATATATAGTTCATGGTAATTCAACGGGGTCAATCCTCCATATATCTTTTGCATATTCGTGGATTGTTCTGTCACTGCTGAACTTGTACGAACCAGCTGTGTTCAAGATCGACATCTTGGTCCATCTCTGTCCCATCATTGATTAAGGAGAAAAGAACAACACGAAGAAGAGAATTAGTTATATGTGACAACTTAATATTAGATCTATGTACACATTCCTGAATGCAAAAGAACTCTATGGCAAAGCTTAATTTTAAATTATTTAATGCATGATTTTCAGCCCATATATAACTCCAACTATTTATAGGACTTGTGTAATTTCCTATGTACATTGTGTTTACACCAAGTATAGTTTAATCCGGGCACTTCAAGGCAGGTCTTTTACCATGGGTGGTGGCGGCATGGTGGTAAAGACATCCTATTTGGAGCCTTCGCTTCCATATATATAAGGTTCGAGTCATTCTCATACTACACACGAAAGCCTGTCCTTGACATAAATTATGTGCCGGTGGACTCTGAACTTTGAATTGATAGCTGTTGAAGACTCAATGTCATAACCCTTATCATCCCACCTGTGATTCCAGTAGACTCTTCTAATAGGTGTTGTGTCGGGAAGCGTGAAGACACTACTGATCCTCTTTTGTCTATTAGAAAAAAATTTCATGACGGGTCTTGTGTGTGTGCGTGAAAATGTTCTAGTTCGGTTTTTTCGGCTACTCTCCCATTAATTTGATAAATGAAACGCAAACATAAAATTCTAACTCCATTCGCTTCTTCCACTATAAATATGAGCAGAGAAAAGCATAGTACGTAAATGGAGATATGGAATATTACTTACTTTCTGGTCTCGATATGCCTCATCAACCTTGCCTTGGCACTCAATGTAGCTAGGGAAGTCCTTTCCAACAAGAAAATAATCGGCACGACCATAACCTTCATTTCCTTCCAGAGATCCCATAAGTTCTTCATAGTTATAAGGACCAAAAACACCACTTCTAACAAACGCCTTCACTTCTTCAAACCGCGGGTCGGGCACAAACTGTCAAAATTTCAAGCTACTGTTGGTTTTTCTTTTTCTTAATTTCCTCAATTTACAAAGTGAAAATAAATAGTTCAAGATATGTAAGTAGAATCCCTTTAAAAAGGAAGCATAATAGTGTTTGAGAAGAAAAGGTTATCTTACCTTTCCCTCGGCTCTTTCTTTCCGTAGTCCAGCAATTTCATGAGCTCTTGCACCAAAGAGGAAAAAGTTATCTTCTCCAACCTCTTCTCTTATTTCAACATTAGCCCCATCTAAGGTTCCAATTAGTATGCAACCATTGATTGCAAATTTCATATTGCTGGTTCCACTTGCCTCCATTCCGGCAGTGCTACATTGAAATGGAAAGAAACAAAACCAATCAGATACCATGATAACAAATTTAGTTCAACACAATTTTCATTTTGCTGTCTCTGTTTTTTTTTTTTTTTTTTTTTTTTTTATTACATGTGTTCTATGAGACAATTAGATAATAATAAAAGGATCAAGGCAGCTTGATAATGTGTCCGAATAGAGAAAACAAAATAATACCTTATATGCTGGGACAGCTCACTGCCAGGAATAAGCACTTCTGCAACACTGACATTGTAATCAGGGACAAATACTACCTGTAATGAAAGACGCTTTTAAATGGCAAAGAACCCAAAAAACACAGAAAAATCATAATTGTATGTATGTATATATACTAAAGTACACTGTTGATACTCTGCATATTATAAGCCACCAAATAGAAAAGATACCTTCAAAAGATCGCCTATATCTGGATCATGATTTACTGTTGCTCCCACGTCTGTGATAAATTTGACAATCCTCTTGGCTTGGACGTATGTGGCAAAGGCCTTTCCTCCAAATATACACACTCGGGGAACAAACTTTTCTTTTCTTTCCTCAGGACTCATTTCTTTCATTTTCTTATAGCGATAAACAATCCCCATGATATTCAGTAACTGCCTCTTGTATTCATGGATGCGCTTCACCTATAATAGCTGGCGTCTTTTTCAGCTTTAGAAGATGAAAAAATAGTTTCATAGAATAAGCATTGAGGCATCAAGTCATCCACATGAAATGTACATGTGCTTAATTCAGGTATATTTTACTTGCAATTATGTGTCATTATGCTTAATGTTGTTTTATACTCCAAAGTCAGCCTTTTGCTTTGATTCTGGGAAGCATTAGAACTATAGAGTTCGTCAAAGGGAATGACCTGTACGTCGAACATTGCATCAGGACTGACAACATAACCCGTCTTTTCTTTGAGGAATGATGCCACTTTTATCTTGTTTCTCCTTTTCGCTTCCCTCCATTCTAATTGGAGATCTTCAGTATCAGCAAACTGAGGAAGACTAACATTAGAACCAATAAAACTGTTTAAGATAACAAGGTAACTTATTTCTTCCTTCCATGAACATAAAGATAAATATTCAAATAATGTACATCATATGGAACATGAGCAGAATGTGTCCACTTATGCAAACAGTTTGAAAACAAAGAAACTTACCTTTCTAAGTGTCATTAATAATTCTGTGTTTGTTACCCAGTCTTCAGTGCCAATCCACTTGGTTATAATGTTACTAAGATCTAGATTGCAAAATTTAATCCATCTCCTTGGTGTCACTCCATTTGTTTTGTTTTGAAATTTATCTGGCCACATCTGTGGGGGAAAAAAAAAAGGAAAAGAGAAGAAGCCATTTGAAGTTACCGTGGGACTTGTGTCCTACGGATATTTGCATGGTGAACCAAATAAGAAAGACAGTAACTTTCATCTTACCTTATAAAATTCGTTAAACACTTCATCTTTTACTATTTGGCTATGAATCTTGGCAACCCCATTAACCGCATATCCACCTGCAACACATAGATTAGCCATGCGGACAATCTTTGGCAGTTTTGGATCTGTTTCAAATGTCACTTTTGTTGTCCTTTCATCGCTGTCATCCAGTTCTGCAGATTGATTTTCTTCATCAATGGCTTTAGTTTCTTCATAAGTGGATTTGGTTTCTTCAACAGAAACATCAGCTTCCTCAGTGGGATCGTCAGCAGAATCTTCTTCTGATATGTTCAACAATTCCAGAATGGAGTCGGGCAACTCAATGTTGTCTAGAATTCTCATTTCTTTCAGCTTTTCTTGTAACAATTCAAGATCCTCTGAGCCATACTCGGCAATAATCTCATGGATTAGCTGGCGAACACATCAAATAAATTCAAGTTAAGGATCTGTCTACCAAAAGATATCCCTTTGTTAGTAAAATCTTAGAGCTAAAATCTTGAATTTACCTGCTCATCAATCAATTTTATGATCTCAACATGTCGAGGAAGCAATTGTTGCATAAGCTCCAAGCTCCATTTCTCCAGTGCCTCGGGTAGAACAGTATGGTTTGTGTATGCAACAGTTCTGGCTTAATGGTGATTGAATCAGAATAAGTTTATTAACTACTGCAGCGAAAAGCATTGAATGGATTGCGTATAGCTCATTTGTGATCATAATCAAATCTAGTTTTCATAATTAAACAGAGAAGTACACACAAATAACTCAAGCAAAACCAATAATGAAGGACAATGAATTTTTCAGTAGCAAAGGGCTGATCACACATTTAATAAGAACACAACATATTAAAGCACCATAAAAGAAAGTACCTTTGCGTAATATTCCAGGCTTCATTCCAGCTCAAACCCTTCACATCAATCAATATCCTTATCAGCTCTGGTATGCAGAGTGTAGGGTGAGTATCATTCATCTGCACTGCCACCTTTTCGGGAAACTTCTCCCACAACACAGGCTCTCCTGATCTCTTTTCAAATCGTGCAATAATGTCTTGTAAAGAAGCAGAGCATAGTGTATATTGCTGCTTCAATCGCAACATTTTCCCTTCCATTGATTCGTCCCCAGGGTACAATACGTAGCAGATCTAATCAGCACACAACATTGGTGTTGCCATCATTTAGTTTATGTACAACAAACAGTAGTCTAACGAGTTAAGTTTGTTGATTGTCCTAATGCATTGACAACAAATTCAACATGGAAGCAAAATTCTGAATGATAAATAACCTTTTCAGCAGTCTTCATAGCTGCATATGCTTTGGGATGATCTCCAGCATTGAAAGCGCCTAAATCAAAATTTTCGGATGCAACTTTTGTGGACCACAGTCGAAGGTTTATGGTGGTTTTTGTTTTGTATCCGGGTATTGGAACATCATAGGCAACAGCAATTATATCTTCTCCTCCCACCCATTGTTTATTTCCATCTGGCCCTGAAATGACTTCACCATAGAACTTTACAGGATAGCTGATATCATTCCTTACAATCTCCCACGGATTGCCCATCTGATAATTTGATCAATAAATACATAAACATAAGATATCACATTATTTATGGCATTTGAATATGCTAACATAATACGTAATGCACAAAAATGATAAGATCATACCTGAAGCCAATTTTCAGCAACTTCCTCCTGGCCATCTTTAGTAATGAGTTGTTTAAACAAGCCATACTTGTATCGTAGTCCATATCCCCATGCAGGGTAATTGAGCGTTGCTAAGGAGTCCAGAAAGCAAGAAGCAAGCCGTCCTAGTCCCCCATTCCCAAGTGCAGCGTCTGGTTCCTATTAATCATGAAATGTGCCAATTCAAATCTACTTAAATTTATGGTTTAGAAACTTCAGCTCTTAATTTTGACACAACTATGACACAAGCCACGGGAAGAAATGGAGCAAAACGACAACAACTTTTTTTTTTCTTTTCTTTATTTTTTTTTTTTCCTTTTTGTAGCATTGTTTATGACACTATTAGAGAATCGAATGAATTATCAACTATCTGACCTGCCGAGCTACATCTTCTAGATTGTAGCCCAACTTTTTCAAAGCCTCCGCATAAGCTCCTGAGAGCTCCAAATTACCAACCGCATTCAGCAATGCTCTACCCTGCAAGATAGTGGAAAAATAATACATACATAGCTTTATAGGTTTTTTAGCTTTTCTCCTTAACCTTCTTTTTTTTTTTTTTTTGAACGAATTGGCAAGTTACTCTCTAAATTTTTAATTTTGACAAATTATTCCTCAATTGAGTAAAATGTTGCAGAGTGTACCCATATTGATGGATGATGGTAATATTTAGAAGGAAAGACCTTTATATGCATAATATGACATGCTCCAAGTGTCAATCGATATTTCAGTCTTTTCTTTCAAACAAAGTCATATAACACGTACAGGGACGTTTTAATAAAATTTTAACAAGCGTCATATATTTGGTAACATTTCTCACTCTGTTACACTCATAAAATCCATAGGGTAATTTGCCAAAATTATTACTCTAGAAGATCATTTACCAACCATGAAAAGTTCATGGAACAAATTTGTCAAATCCTAACTTTATGAACCTATATACAAACCAAGACTCACTTACAACCACACACACTTAAAAAAAGAAAAAAAAGAAAAAAAAAAAAATGAACCTGCAAATACTCCATTGAAATGTAATAAGCCTGCTTGACATTGATCTTCTGATAGTAGTCAAACGTAGCATTCCAGTTGATAATAAGCATATCGCGAACGCTTTCCGCGGTTGCATAGTACGCCTTTGGGAGCTCAAATTTCTCAGGCGAGAACGAAGGCGTGAATTCAGCGTGGTACTTTATGCTCGAAGAGATGGACGACGAGTTCGGCACAAAGTTTGCCAAAGTACCTGCATTTCTTCATCAGCTAATTGATTATCGCTTCGAATCGGCCATTACTATAAATTCAACAGATACTTATATTTGAAGAGACAAACAAACAAACAACCTTCTTGAGAGATAGGATCTTCGATTTCCTGCTTTTTGTCGCTGGCGACGTTCTTCACGCATAAATTCCTTCTTCTTCTCGGTCTTCGCGAACTCCAAACAGAATTGACGAAGAAGAGCCTCCAATTTGAATTCCACCGATTGAGATGTCGGAAGCCGGAGACGAAGCCGGACTTGGACGGCGTAGTCGTCGCTGAGAACGAGATCGTTGCCGCCATTTCTCTCTCTCTCTCTCTCTGAGTTTGTGAGAGAAGCGGAGGGCTCAGAGCGAAATGAGTGAAAGAGAGAGTGGAGAAGTGTTTTATCTTATGGTTTTATCTTATGCACTGTACCCTTTGGTAAGGTTTGTTTTTCAGTTATTCGCGTCATGTTAAAAACGAGGGAAAATATCATCGTGGACTTGTCGTTTTCCTATTTCTTTGTCGTATAGGGCGGTGGGTCACCAGTTCATTTCTTTGTCGTTTTTAATTTGCACTGTTTGAAGCCAGAGAACAATTTTTTTTCCCCCTGCCGCTGCTGCTGGGGAACAATCCTAATATGATTCCTTTCATTTTGGGACCAGATGTCAAGTTGCCCATGCAATGACAGAGATATTTTTGAAGGAAAAGTAACTAGTCTCTTTTTCCGACATTTTTTTTTTTTTTTTGTTGATCAAAATTCGAAAGTCTCTTTTTCTTTCTTGGAACTAATGAAAATGCTACTAAAATCACAAAGTAACCGTGTCAAACTTATTTTTTTCCTTTTTAGCTATATTTGCAAATTTGCGGTGAACCTTTACGAAACTTGTTTGTGTGTTGGGATACGGAGTAGGAAAAAGCACCTTTTGGAGTTGCAAATGGGCAATTTCACCCATTAAAATTTTTATAATTTGAATTGAGTTATGATATTTAGAGTTAAAATTTAAATTTAAATTAGAGTTAGTATTTTAAGAGTCCATATGAGCTATAAATTTGACACAATTTAAATTGTGATGTATTTATTTAACAAATTTATTATTCTAACTACCATCTCAATTTTCATCCATTTATATGAGAAAATGAAGGAAAAAAATAACTTCCGTTATTTAAATTAAAAAACATGCCATGTTTTTAATTTTTTTTAAAATGTCATATTCATAAGTTAATATATATAACCAATTAATGAAGGAAGAAGTTACCTCTCACAACCAAAAACAAAATTGCAATAATAGAAAACAAAATTGTGAAAATAGATATTGCCTTAAGTGGCTCGATTTACACATTGAAAAACATATCTAATTATGGATTGTTATTTTCTCGTTGGGTCTGTCACATGGACGTTGTCATTTCATCCCTTAAGAGACTTATTTGTGTACGATTCGTTGTGTTTCTTGGTCCTTCTGTTGCCTGATCTGAATTGTGATTTTAATTTACATCTTCATCCGCGTTTTAAGGGTCAATTTCACTTACTGAAACCCCATTTTGAAAGTATTGGGTCATAAATATATCATCATATTGATACATGCATATGAAGTTATGTAAGACCACACAAGCAATGGGTATTTTCACCTGTTTTCTCATTGGATAGTTGTTAATTATCTTTAGAATGCGGAACCATACTTTCCACACCCTAAATATGCACTTAATACAATTCTGGAAAAACGAGTGGATGCAGTTGAACAACTCACACTCACTACGAGGTCGTCCACTGCGTGCCCTATATTCTTACAAGTGGTATGTACTACCATGATATGGTGCTAAGAAATAACTTCTGTTTGTGTAACCCGAGTCTACTAAATAAAATTACCTACAGAATTATCCAAAAAGACAAGCAAATTCCTATTTGTAAAAAGGTAACAACCACAATCATATGACCTTTTAGCACTTAGCAATGCAAAAAATGATGTTTTCTTTCAGGTGGGATTGGAAATTTTTTCTCTGGCCCATCAAGGGCAGATTCAAGTACGCGAATGTCATGCGCAAAGCCCTCCCACTCGACAAGCATATATGTAAACTTCATGTCAAAAGAACACACACCCAAAACATTTTGAGACATAAATCCCTTCCTATTTCTCCATACCTCGGCATTCTCGGGCAGCGGAACACAAAGAACGTGCGTCCCATTGAGTGCACTAACACAGTTCTGCGAAGTAAAACTAGATTACTGCTACACATAAAACAAAGCTTTGTAAAATAACCTTCACATAATCAAGTAGCAATAAAGTGTCTAGACTTACATCAAATCATAGTCTGTACTTGCTCTTACTTGCTTCAATGAATGGATCGATATAGTTAAAGTACAGGGGCATAATGAAATCATGCCGTAGATGATATATGGCATTCAGGACAATCACGAAATACTTTGAGATTGTGAATCCCGAATACTACCATTTATGTTGCGTCTCCATATTACTTTCGCTTTGACATACAATTGTTAGGAACATAATCAGTTGCTTGTCAATGCTCATATTTCTAGTGCTCTTAAGTAGATTCTTTTGTTCGAATAACCAACTCAACCTCTTAAAACAATAAGTTCTCATCCTTATCTTATTGTAGATCACGACTTCATGTCCACCTAGCAAATCACCAAGCCGTTGATGACCTGTATAATGGCTATTATTTCTTGGAGTTGGAAGTGGTCTTTCTAAGTAATCGGCACAACATAACAGCATTGCGGCCACACCAAGTGTGTAGTCATCTTCAGAGTCATAATCACCATCCCAATCTGGGTTGTTTCCTGCATTTGATGGGCCCCCACTCCACATGCTCCCTGTAAGTTGTATATGATCTACAATACCAATATGCAATAATGTAACAAGTATGGAGTAAATAACAATCTAGCAACTCTTAGACGGCAATACTTGTTTCATAAGGTGAAAATAAATGTCATTAACAACCTAATTCATCATACACGGCAAATGGAAGATGGATAAGGCCTGTGTGGGTAAATTCTAACTTGTTCGAGCATACATCACAATACTCTAAACTCACAACATAACATAGTACATAAGCCGGTAGTAAACAAATAATTGAGAGTTCATGAAAAAAAAAAAAAAAAAAAAAAAAAAAAAACAATCTCCCTACCCTAAACGAAATGCTTACAAATTACTCAACATAAGTAACGAAGAAGTCTTCTGTGTTTACACATGATCGTCATTCCCTTCTCCACCAAATGGTCATGAAAAATTTGGGAATTGATTACCCATGTAATATTGTGGTGAGTGTTGGAAATTAGGAGGGCCTTGTTGAAAATTTTGGGGGGTTTGCTGAAAGTTAGGTGGTGGTTGGTTTAAATTTGGGGGTTGTTAGGGGAAAAGTGCATGATGTTGTGGGAATTGTTGCTGTGGAGACATATAGAATGGTTGGGAACCCATAAATAGTGTCGCGGGGTTCATGAAGAAGGGATACGTTGGGCCAATAGGTGGGGTCAGTTGATTCAACAAGGACTTCAATGTTTTCAATACATATACAAGCCTTTGACTTTCTTTCAAATGTAAGAACAAGTTCTGACAGTTTGAGTTACAATTTAAATACTCAGTGAAAGATACAACCTGCTCATCATCAAGTAGCATCTCACTTATATTTCATGGCATTGGTCAAAGGTTGAAGTCGGCGTTGCAACAGGCTGAGTAGCACCAGAACTAGTGCCTCTGCTAGACTAGCAACTCTCAAGAGTGTTGGCTATACTTTTCAAAAGGGTTTTTGCTTCTGGATCCATCATTCTTACCCCACGTCTTCTTGGTCGCTTCGAGATTGGCCACAACAAAGAGACAATGTTCAATAGGCGTCCTGATGAGTTTAGCGCACTGCGCATTGTTCTAACAAAACCTTCCTCAGTCTCTAATGATTGAGAGGTTCCGCCAACCACATTATCCTCCCCCACATGCAGTTGGGAGGTGTCATTTTCCTCATCAGTATCCTTCATTCGTGATTCAAATGCACCACGTGCACGCCTACTCGCAAAGGCCTCAAAATAGAGCTCGTAAATTTTTTAGTGGGTCTTTGCGTGTACGCTTTGCCCATTTGTGCGTCTGTTAACAAAGCAACTTGGAAATGAGAAATAGCTGCATACTTCTATTATAAAACCAAATATACCGAAGTACATAAGAAAACTACTAACCTTGCAGAAGTCATTCCGATATTCTTCGTACATGTTGGGCAATTTTTCACAGGATCCCATCCGAGACCGGTGTTCGGGCGAAGGGCAAGCTTAGTATTGAATTTCTTTTTCAGTCTTTCCTTGGCCTTTTTCACTCGACCTGGAGGAATACGAGTGGAAAATAGAGGGGATAATTTGCTGGCCCATTGCTCCCAATATGTTGCTTCTGGTTGACGGCCGATGTTGTTCTTATTGTAATCCGCAAGGCGGATTATCAGCGCATATTTTTGTTTTTTAGACCAATAGAAAGTCACGTAATCTTCATTCCGTCGCGGCATCTAATAAATAAAAAACATCAAGACCACCACCCATGACAAGAAAGGGACATATGCTATGGCAAAGAAGAATGGATGATTAAAGCAAAATATGTCAACTCATTTGGCTTAGAAATTCATATAAAAGCATAATCTCAGTTTCGGAGAACAACCCTTATGGCATGACAGTTATGCTACCAAACCTCATTCTAACAAGTAAGGGATCACAGTGCAGAACTCTTAATGCCCCATATTCAGGACACCGCATCATGGTTCAATCCATCATAACCCGCGTAAATAAAGCAGCAACTGATAACTGCCTAAATACCAAAAGGATAGCGCTACAACGAAACTTATGTGCATAGAAAAAACGAATCATCATTGCCAATAATCCGGCCAAGATGAACAAACACCACATCTTCTCATCCAATTATTAGGTGTAATATATTTATATAAACGGAAGACAAAAAGTGTATCAAAAATATGAAATGAGCATTTAAAATGAGAAGTAATCACATAAACCTATAAGTATTGTATACTTACTTCCAAAAACAAGAACAACATAGCATATATATGCAGAATGACCAAAGGCATCTTATTCTTTTGTTAGTATCTCCTTATTTGTATTATAAGACTTCAATCAAATTATGACAGTTTGTGATGTATATTATTAATAGTAGCACGTTTCTTTTTTTTTTTTTTTTTTTTTTTTCTACTGATTGAAAAAGATTTATAGCCGTTTTAATTAAACTTCAACATTCTTGTGTATGTATAACAATACTTGTTTGGTCTGACGATGTGCCTTGTTTCAATGTAAACAACTCATAAATTAGATCACATCCTAATTAAGGTTTATCACTTCCTCTTTCAGTCTCCACCCGAATGCTAAAAACGATAGCTCCATCTACAATAAGAAATAAATCTTCAATACTCCTCTCATTCCACTCATTTATGGGCGTCCCCATCAAATTAGCAACACACAAATCAACATATTCTGGTTTTGGTATGTAACAGGCTTGAAAGAAAATGGCCTTAGTAACCAAGGCTCATCAAAGACCTGAATACATTGTGGTTCTAAGTTGGTGGTAAGTGAAATTTATGTTTAACATGTTTTATGCTTATGTTTAATCAAAATCCATTTTGTTAGTCCATTTTTTCTTGGTATACCGGAGGCATTAGTGTCTAATATTGATCTGTTGGCTTACCTGGGATGATTAATTTTTTGTTCTTATAAGTTGATTAGAGACTTAGGTGTATTTTGCATATTTTCTTTTTGATCTAGGCACAACACCGATGTCTGCACATAAGAAAATTCTAAAAATAGAAAAATTGCATGTAAAAAGCAGAACTGTGAAAATACTCCCGTTCACTATAGAAGATTGAGGTTAATGATCTTCTCACATCCACAAACAATTTTTTTGATCTACCATTCATGAATCTCAAATCCATATCTAAGCTATATCTAAGTTCAAATTCAACATCTATAAACCCATAGTGCACAAACAATTTTTTCAAACTCTCTTAAAGGAACATGTTTTAGAGAAAGTGTGATAAAGAATAAAGTTAGGTAAGTTATTCAGTTATAATTGTAAACATTAAGTGCACATGTTCAATATCTATAACAAAATTAGTGGTTCTTTTTCTTTTATTCTTGTTTTTTACCTGAACAGATTGAAAAAGGATTAGAAGATGATTAAAACTAAATATATCAAATATGTTATCAGAAAGGTTTGAATATATATATATATATATATATTTTGAGAAATAGATTTCTTTTTGACTAAAACTTAAAAAAACCCAGCCGCTAGAGTTCTAGAGAGAGAAAATTAGAGAGAGATGCTCTGCAACAAGCTTATAGGAAGAGCTTTTTAGGGTTGGTGGTCTAGCTATTCATCGGGCTGCTGACTTCCAAAGTGCGTCGGAGAGATTGCAGAGGTCACCGACGTCGAGTTTGTGCCGACGAAAGTGTGGATAGTCATCGAAATAGAGTTGCTCAAGGGGAAGTAGTTTATGGCTTTCTATCTTAGATTTGGACCGCATTTGCTACCTGATTCCGTTGAAACTCTGGGAACTAGATCGTGAAAGTGAGACGAGGAAGGTGGTCCGCAGCGTGTGGCAGTTACCACTCATTGGCGGCAGCGTGTGGGTCCCATGTGGTACCATGTCTCTGGTGCTTTTATTGCCGTTTCAGGAACTTTTCTCCGGCACCACTTCTACCGTGTTTCACACACTTCCGACGTCTTGATTTTGCTAGTTTGATTTCTTAGGATCATTGTAGATATTTTCTATTTTTATGTTTCATGTTTGTATTTGTGTTATAATAACGGTGATTGTGTCCTCATCTATTAACGTTAGGTCTTGGCTAAAAGGTGGTCTCCCCACCACTTTTAGTCCGAGTTATGTAGTTCATTTTGGGACTGAGATGTGGTTCATCTGGAGTTGTTTCGAAGTGGCCGAACCCACAAGACTAGTTGGAGAAGTTCTCTCCGTTATTAGGTAAGGGGTACATTTATATTGTCTAATCATGTGAATAGCACTTAATTCTTCTCTAATTTTGTCATGTATCTTAACTCTTTAATGGTTTTTTCAATGAAGTTGTGCTATTGCTTAAGGAAAAAAAAAAAAAAAAAAAAAAAAAAAAAAACCCTTAAGAAATAAGATTTTTGTTAAAGAAAAAACCTAATTAATATGTTATATTTTGAGGTGTAAAGATAATTAGTTAATAATAGGGCCTTGACTTAAGGGAGGCCTTAGGCAGTTAGTTGCCTTAGCGGTTAACGGCCTCACCCTTTCGGCGGTATTCTAAATGTCCTATTGTTGCCTTCAGGTACAATTCTTGATTTTTTTTTTTTTTTTTTTTTTTTTGTAACAATTCAAAATGTTCGGGTTCATGAAATCACCCGCAAACAAGATCTCCAAGCAGAAATCGGTCGACCCTGGATTCTCAGCCTCTTCCTGCACAAACCCGAACCTCGAAGATGCGAAGAACATGCTTAAGCCCTCCAGAAGAACTTCGTCGGAGCCAATGCTCATTGGGCCGGACTTCGAAGAAGATGATTATGACAAGAGAAGAGACAGGTATCGAAACGATTTTAGCGATTCGGGAGGGCTGGAGAGCCAGAGTGTGCAGGAGCTGGAGAATTATGCTGTGTACAAGGCTGAGGAGACGACGAAGAGCGTCGACAATTGCTTGAAGATAGCAGATGATATTAGAGAGGACGCTACTAGGACACTTGAAATGTTGAACCAACAGGGTGAGCAAATCACAAGGACACACTTGATGGCTGTTGATATGGACAAGGATTTGAGCCGGGTAATTCATGTTTGTTTAAGTGTGTGATTTTAATCTGGGATTATTATATAGTTGTGTGCAGTTATGAAAAATATTGAGATAGTATTTAATTATATATATTTCAATGATTGATTGGGATACATTTGTTGTTTTTTACAAAATATGGACATAGCTAAAAGTTATCGAAAAGTTTTACGGGTAAAAATCAAATTTTCTAAAGTTAAGTGGAGCACGTTCTCCTTCTCAATAGAATGCGGTTCCGCAGTCCGATTTAAGTCTCTCTCTCTCTCTCTCTCTCTCTCTCTCTCTCTCTATATATATATATATATATATATATATTAGTCTGTCCTACGAGATTTTTAGAATAGCTATTTTTTGAGGGTAAAAAAAAAAAAAAAAAAAAAGATTGAATGGGGCATTTTGTGTTAAGACCGATTTTTCTGCCATGATTTATCTGAGTAGGTTTTGATTCATAGCTGATTACAAGAAGGTGGAATTTTGGACAAGGAAATTTCTATACATCCATTGTTTGATGTATGGTTACTATGAACGGGTACAATTGGTAAAATTTAGTTTGGTTGAGTTAAGAAGAAGTAGAGTCCTTTGGGTGGAATGAGATTATCAAAAAGACCAAAGCTTCACATGTCTCTTCCCAACTTTTTTGTGTTATTCTAATCATCGTCTTAATTCTTTACGTCTCGTTCGCTTTGCGACTTCGAATTTTCAATTCGAACTGAAATGTGATATTTTCTTAAAGCTTTTAACTGTAACAGAAAAAATTAGATGTGATATTTTTTCAGAGTTTTTAACTGTAAAAACATAAAATTAAAAGCTCGAATCGTGAAATGAACCATGCAATAAGATTCCAAATAAATATTCCTTTTAAAAAAATTATAAATAATTAATGAAATTACTTAAAAAGAATTATCATGATAAATATTGTTGTGACTAATGTAATTAGTCGCAAGTTATAACTAAATATTATTTTTATGTGTCGTGAATTCAAATTTTCAATTGTTCATCTTACAATTATAAGTTTTGACAAATGGTTTGTGGAAACAGGGTGAGAAGCTTTTAAACAATCTTGGGGGAATGTTCTCCAAGACTTGGAAGCCCAAGAAGACCCGAGAAATTTCAGGGCCTCTTATGACTGCAGGTTTCCTTTCTATATAAGCTTTAACTTTCTTCACTTTCATAACACGCCTCATCACTTAAAATGACGAGATATTCTTCCGTAGACTTTACAAAACTCGTTTAAAAGTAATAAATTCATAATTGGTTTTTGGCTTGGATTAACAGATACTTCATCAAAGAGGAGTGTAAACAACTTGGAGCAGAGGCAAAAGTTGGGTTTAGCTCCTATACCGAAAGGAAAGTCGGGTACTCGAACGCCTCCTCCCGAAACTGCAGGCGCTTTGCAGAAAGTTGAGGTTAGCGTTTGTTGACTGATTTGTTAAAGAGTATCGCATTCTTTATATTGGGATATGATTATTAACAGGTTGAGAAGGCAAAACAAGATGATGCTCTATCAGATTTAAGCAACATTTTGGGTGACTTGAAGAACATGGCCGTGGACATGGGAAATGAACTTAACAGGTTACTACTTGTTTAGTTCTTAATTCTTTTAACTCTGTTATTCTGACTAGTTGCAACTCGAAACTGTTTTACGAATTGCAATTGATGATTTGGGAAACTGCAGACAAAACAAAGCTCTTGATCATCTCTCTGACGACGTGGATGAGCTTAACTCTCGAGTGAAAGGTGCTAATCAACGAGCACGGCATTTGCATGGGAAGTGAGGGTTGACGTTTTTCCGCAGCTTACCAAGTTGATGATAGTCTTTTAATCACCTTATTATGTTTCCTTAATCAATTTTCTACTTTTTCATTGAATGTTACAATTCGTTTAATCCCCCACAAATCACTAATACAAGATTCATGTTTCCAACACAAATACTTCTAACGACGCCTCAACCAGTAATCCTCATTATAATCTATGGAATTATCAAGATTTGTCTGCCTTTAAGATCCCAGAGAAAATGTGCTCTTTTGATAGGTGAAAACTTTGCCATGCAAAACTGGTAGTGAAAGAAATACTTGTAAAATTAAATATTGGAGATAGGAGATACAATACAGCTTACCATTATTTGAATACAAAATCAATATACATAAAAATTTCAAATGTTTCACTGCAAAATCCCCACCATATACCGTGCCATAGAAGCAAAGGTAAATCGAATATTTACGGAGACGATGCTCTCTGTGCACCCGTACAAGTATATCCTAATTCTATCCTGGTCATAAATGATACAACTCAAATCCCAGAACCCAGCAGCAGAGTCCCATAACACAATGAAAAGCTTGTGCTAATTAAAAGCGGTTTGAAATACCAGGGAAATCAAAACTTTGTGGATTCTGTAAATCAATTTATGTCTCCTCACTCTTAACAGGAGTCCAGTTATTTCTGGACAGAGCCCCTTTCCTTGCATGTGAAATGAAACCAAGAACATAGCCGATAAAAGCCCCAAGCACCAAAATGCTAGCTCCCTTCACAAAAAAAGAGAATGTGGATTCAACTCCATGGTCATGCATTGTTTTGGATTGGCTGATATCACCATCAACAATATCTCTGCTAATGCCACCGTTGAGAACTTCTCCAGATGCTAGAATGTCCACCACATCATGCACCTTTCCGTCATGGTTCCCAACATAAGAAAGGGTTAGCTTTTCCTTTGTGGCAATCAACCTTGTGTACCCGAATTCACCTCCACGGTACATAGACTGCTTAGGCTGCGGGAAGATTGGGACATCTGTGTGATCTGGTCTGGGTTTCCAAATTGGTTGCCAGTCCTGTCCCGCCATGCCTATCACGACATGAACGGGGTATCCCTTCCAGTTCAACCCATTCCTGACTTGGCTTCCACAAGTGAAGTTATTTAATGGACAAAACCTCTCATACCTATGAACATGACCCCACAATGCAAGTGTCACGTTGTTCTTCACAAACAAAGGTTCCAAATGCTTCAGCATTTTCTCTCTGATTGGAGCATCTCTGATTTCATTGCTCGTCGTGTACATTGGCCTGTGCCCTTGGACTACCACGAAAGGGGTCTTGCTCCGATTAACAGACTCCAAATCACGCTTGATGAACTCGTACTGCTTGCTTCCTTGAAGAAAATTGGTCTCGGTTGATAAATATACAAAATGAACTGACCCCATATCAAATGCATAGTAAAGGTTCCTAGTGGCAGGCGCTCGGGTTCCAGTTGGTTCTGAAGAGTTCCCAGGCATGTTGAACCTAAGGCTATAGGGCACCCCACATTCACCACCCCCATCTTTTCCGTATATTGACCACGACCAATCAGGTTTCCAAGGTTGTAGAGGCCAATCATACTCGTGATTACCAATGCACACATGGTACGGAACTCTGGATGCAATCGGTTCAATTTGGTTGAAGAATTGGTCCCATATCCATGCATAGCCTCTTGCATAGCTAATATCTCCAATGTGCGAGACAAAAGCGGGCTTGTCACCTAGTGCTTCAATGTCGCGAAGAATCCACTTCACAGTGGATAAGCTCTCCTCTTGCGTGCGGATAAAGGTTGTGTATGGTGTTGCAGCTCCCATGTCACCAAACATAAAAGCTATTGTTTCATCCGAGTCCCCATTCCGCGACATAAAGCTGTGAATTGCGCTCCAACCTTTCAAATCACTCCCAACCTGTTGGGTTTATGACCAATAAAAAGTGAAATGTGAATGCTAGTTCTAGCAACCATTTTACACTGCCGTGACTCACAGAGTACAGGCCTTTAAAAGTGGATAACTTTGCCAAGTTAAGAGGGTGAAGTGAAAAACGAAGCAAAGACTTTCTTATTATTCATAACTACAGCCCATAACGTATAAATACATAAGAAAAGGAGGAAAAGCAATCCCATCTTCATATAGATCAACCGAAAATAACTGTAACTGAACCCAAACAAACAAAGCTCATTTTCCAACAACAATTAAACATAAAAGAAACAAACTTCACTAATGAATTTCTAACATAATACTTCAACCTTGTTCTAAATTTTCCAAAAGTTCGTTCCTTTTACTTGATTCTTTTCCAACATAACGAAATTTCACATGATACACAGAACCAATGGATTTTGAAAATGAAAACAACAATCAACAAATAATCAAATAATCAAATTAAGCCAATTAAGCTCGATTAAGTTAATCAGTAATCACCTGATAATAATACTTCACTCCCTTCTTCAAATTCCTCATAACCCCATCATGTATAAATCCAGGATCTCTCCACCCAACGCTCTCATTAGCCGGCGCGTCGCACATGTCCTCCCTCTCGTACCTCCCCACACGCGCCACCGCCACCTCACCCAGCGCGTCCCTCCTCTCCCCGTACCTCACGCGCCTCTCCCCGCCGTCCCCCGTCACGAACATCACCCGCATCTCGTCCTCCCGGTCCGTGTACGCCAAATGGATCTGCTCCGGGCCCCGTCCCGGCCCAAACCCGAGTTCCGTCGACTCCGCCAGCAGGTGCCTCGTCCCGGGCAGAGGGTTCCCATCGTGGTCCCGCTTCTTCTGATTGATCTCGGACTCGGTCCATCGGAAAATCCGAAACGAGTAGTTGGATCGGAGGTTGACTAGCGGAACCGACACCCGACCCGACCCGGATTCCCAGCCCGGGGAGGATTTGAGGAAGACGTAGCCGACAAAGTCGGCGTGGGAGGAGGTCGAGGGAGAGTAGATGCCGAGCCAATCGAGGCTGGAGGGATCGGCGATTCCTGACCATTGGATCAGAACGGCGTCGCCGGATTTGGAGAGGGTGGTGGTGTTGAGAGATGGTGACTTTTTGGTGGGTCGGGACGAAGAAGAGAGTGATGGTGAGGAAGGAACAGAGGAAGGTGATGGGTTTGAGAAAAGTAACCATTTTTTTCGGCTCTGAAAGAGGAAGAAGGAGAAGATGATGATGATGACTGTGGGATTTAGCGTAGACTTGTTTTACAATGTAGAAGTGTAGAAATTTGACGACTTTCGAAGTTAGCTTTGGTGGTTGTTGAGGATGTGGATTTTTTGTTGTGGGATTGTTTACGTGTTACCTATCAATGTGGAGTTATGGGCTGATTTTTTTTTTCTTTTTTATTATATTATTATTATTATAGAATATGAGTATATGACTTTGTAGGTGTATCATGTTTTTGAGCGTTGGAGGTTGTTAAAAGGAAAATTTTTCGTTTAATTTGTTTATTTAAATTTTTAATTTAAATTGAGATATAATTTTATATGAAAATTTTTTTATTATAATAAAAAGTTTTAAGGTGATTATTTTTTTTTTAAGTTTTTTATTATAATAAATTTTAAATTTTAAATTTAAATCAGTGAAATAAACAGAATTTTTTTTATTTACTTGCTCGTTTCATTCATGGTTTTAAACCAGATGGTTTATTACTAAAATTTAAATTTTTGAAAAAAAAAACACTGCAACAGAACCACTTGAACCGGGGTTTAACCCCTTTACCAAACAAGCACTACATCTCAAGATTTTATTAAGGCACCTTAATGAATTTAAAAATTTTAATTATTTTTTAAAAAAACTAAAATTCTTATACTTCCATAAATACTCTTATGTACATCTCATATTTTCTCACTTTTTGAAAAACAATTCTTAAAAAATTTAGTTTTCCTTTTTTTTGGTTAATCTTTTCATTTGAACGCATTAAAGGAAAAAAAAAAAAAAAAAAAAAAAAAAAAAAAAAAAAACCTTTTCACAGCTTTTTTCCTCCACGTAAATGCAGAGAGTTTTCTATTTTTTTCAAACGATATTAAAACAATCATCAACCCTAATTTTTTTCCCCAAATTCTAATAAAAATTTTCTATTCACAAAGTAATTATAGAGCAAGATGAAAAAGTTTCATCAAGTTTTAATGTATGGTTTTTTTTTTTTCCTTTGTGTTTTGTTTTATTGAAGTTGTTAGTTTTTATTTTTAATTTTGTCACGGCTCCAAAGATAGAGCCGTGATTATTGAAATTTAATTTAAAATTTAACTTAATTAAACCCAATTAATTAAGGAAAATTTATGAAAATAAAATAAAATATACAAATACCCAAATAGATATTAAAATATATTACTCCGGAGTCTTTCTTTTACAAACAATATTTAAAACAATCCATAAAGTTTAAAATAATATAACTTTGGAAACAATGTTGACCAATATAATTTATATACATAAATATAGTACATCTCAAAATTAAAACTATACATCCGAAAGGAACATACCACTTCAAATCTCACGTCTTCAATTCATTGGCATCTACTTGTCATGTTGTAAATCTAAGACGCTAACTCCAAGGGGGTTTAAAACATTAAAATAGAAAAAAAATGAGCGAAATGCCCAGTAGGATATAATTTATAAAAATTGAATAAAAATGAAAATAAGGGCCCGAAAGAATCATTCGGAACCAAACAACTTTTTTACTGGAAGGTTAATAAACTTAAATTCTAGATTTCAGGCAACCAACAAGTAATTTAATGATAAATTACTTACGATCAATGTAAGGCCAAACACCACCATAGTGGCCCGTATGAGTTTCGAGTCCTGCCCCCAATGATACAATCTCTATATTCTAATATCCTAGACTATCAACGAGTTTATCAGTTCTTAAAACATCTTACTTTAAGGAAATATCTATTAAAACCTTAATTCAATTCATTATGAGCTCAATAGCATATTTCATGCTATTTCTAAAACATGTTTTGTCTTTAAAACATTTTCATAGGTCAAAATACTATGAAAACAAGGCTAACAAGGATATTGACAAGAATATCCTACCTCTTGGCAATTTAGTCTACTGATAACTTCACATTGCCCAACCTGTTGTCCCTTGTAAGGCTACCCAAGAGGGGGGGTGAATTGGGATTTTACTAATTTTTCGAATTTAACAATCTCTATCAAGATTAATTACAAATGTAGACAATTAATCTTACAGAAACACTTGGTGTGCAGAAATTATGTAAGTTTTGATAATATCACAAACACTTAATATACACAAAAGTGAGTCAATCTAATATCATATGACAAGTTCACCAAGCTTATTATCAAGAGTTTAGATCAATTAATATCAACTAACAATTTAAAATTCAGAAATTAAAGAGATAAGGGTAAGAGAGATGCAAACGCCCATAGTGGTTTGACAAATAAATTTGCCATCCACTATATTTCGCCTCTCGACCTCTTCCACTATACGATCGTCTAACCGCACGATCATCACTCCTCTTAAGAGAAATCTTTCTGCCGAAATCTTGTCTATTTTCTCTGAGGCTTCGACTAAAATAAACCCAAAACGACAATGAGGATTATGAAAATGAATAGCTATTTTCTACCTTAGATTTTACACACTTGAAATGATTAGGAGATTTTGAAACCCAAAATCAAGATATAATCCAATGAGGATTATGAAAATGAATAGCTTTGATTTTAACACTTACAATGATTTTACACACTTGAAATGATTAGGAGATTTTGAAATCACACTATCAAGATATAATCCAATGTAGGCTCAAGTGAGTGTGAGAAAGTGAAGAAAGGCTTTTTGAAGATGATGATTATGAAAGCACTTTGTAGAAAGCTTTTTGGAGTTTCAAGAGATTTTAGAGCTAAAAGACAACTTTTCACTTTCAGAGATATGTTCTTTTTTTTAGAAAGATGACTTTTGTCTATTTAAACTCACTTTCCAACGGCCTCATTTATGACCGTTCACCCGACACCGGTCGATCGGGCGGTTGACCGGTTGAATCAAATTTGAAATTTCAATGTTCAACGGTCTTAAATGCGAGCAATTGATCATGACCGGTCGACCGAGCGGTTGACCGGTTGAGGCAAAAGACCGATCGACCGGTGCATTTGGCCTTTTTGTCTCCGGACGACATAGGTCGACCGGTTGACGTTTAATTAAGTTCAAACCTTCACAAAGTTATTCTTTTAGACCAAATGTCATTAAACCATCAGTTTAGTCTCATTTTAAAAGAGTGATGTGAGTGTGTGCATGAGCCTAAACAAGATTTAATCAAGATAGCATGACATCAAAATCAAATACAAGACTATTGAGATATAAGAACCTATGAATAACTTGTCTTGCTTGATTTTGTTTGCTTGCTCTTGATCTTTAATTTCTCAACACTTCAAGCTTTGAGCTCCTTCTTCAATTTGCATTACTCAACCTTGAATGTATGCATTGCATTCCATACTATGCTTCTTGAGTTGATTTATAATATCAATTTTGCTAACACCACAACTCAAAGTAGAATCATTAGTAACATAATACATTGTGTTTGTTATCATCAAAACATGAGATATATTTAACCTTGGGCCAACACAACTATCTATTCTTAAAGCTCCACGGCTCGCTCTAAACTTCAATGAATCCATTCAATTCACCTCGATCTGTGTGCACTGCACCGTAGACATTTTTTAAATGGAGTGGAATTAGCACTAACGGATGTCACCGTTACGTTCAGCACGTTGAAATGAGTCAGCCGCCGGTAGCGGTGGCGCAGGTTGCCGGAACATATTTTCACGGTGGACTTAGGTCCTACCCCCATAAATCAACCCTTCTGAGTTCTATGGTGCAGTTAATTTTACCAAATTTGACTCTAACTACACAGAACAGGATAGCCAACTTTAAAGATTTCTGGTAACTTGGTTCTCGATTCTCCGGCTATGGAACCTCAAAATTGGTTGAGGACTTTTGTTACCTACTTCCTTCCGAGTGTTTTGACACTAAAATCATGACGATCTAACCGTTGGATCATCAAAATCACCCTCCACCCAAACAGTGGCAGCAGTGAGCTCCGATCTCTGGCAAACAGCGGCGGATTTGGATGGCTGAGGGTTTTTTCTTGCTCTACATCATTCTCTAAGTCCAATGGCATCGGCGGTGTCATAAACGAAGGTCAGAATAGTGCACAATGGAGAATAGGCGCAGCGGCCGAAATGGGCAGCTCCGACAATGGTGCTCCAGCGAGAATCAATGGGTGAGACGACATGGCCTTTGTTCATCTCGTTGAGCTGAGTCCATAGCGATCGGAATCACTTTGATCGGAGGTCGGACGGTAAAGTTACGACAGCGAGAAGTTTCAGTAGTTTTCAGACATTTCGCAGGCTATTGCGACTGTTTCCGATGGAGATGGAGGTTGCGTGGCATGTCAACGAGTCCAGCTTGTTGAGAGCTTTCTGATGGTGTGGGCGGTGTCGCGAAATGACACCAGAATCTCATCGGTGGCAGCTGGCCGGCGTGGAGAGAGAGAGAGAGAGTCAACGTGGGAGAGAGAGATAAAGAGAGAAAAAAGAGAAAAAGGAAAAAAAAGGAAAAATTGGCTTAGACTTTTCGGGCAAATTTAATAATTAGACTTCAAAGTCCAATTTGAATAAAGTATGGAATAACCCATTATTCATTTTCTGAAAAATTAGTTACCAACACTTAAAACTATTTAAGAGACAACAATGTCAATTTCAAAACAATCATTTTTAAAGCGAAATGTCCTTTATGTGATAATTATAATTGAAATTCTTTCATTAATCCTCGATTAATTAACACTAACTACTGAATTTGATTAATTAATCTTAATTAATTTAACTTGATGTTAAAAATTTTTATTATATTTTTTGTTAGATCTATAATTGAACAATATTTTTTTTTTTTTTTTGAAAGAATGAGTAATTTAAATTCTCGTTGTCGTTTAATTCGTACAAATTTGAAAGTATTGAATGATGATGGACAAATTATATTTTTTTTCTTATTATTTTTAATTAAAAATGAACAAATTTGTACAAAAAGTGTTGAATGATGATGATAATAGAAGAGTTTAGTCACGTGAACATAATCAAAGAATTTGAAAAAAGTAATTTTAAAGTTGTTAAAATAAAACAAGGAAAAAGGAAAGAAAAGAAAAAAAAAATCGTTATAAGCAAAAAAAAAAAAAAAAAAAAAAAAAAGAAATTGTTTAAGTTCAAATTAAAATAGCAAAAAGTAAAGAAAAGAAAAAAAAAAGTTCAATTTTTTAAAAAAAAAAAAAAATACTTATCTCATCAAGTTTAAATGGAAAGAATCATATCTCACCCCAAATTAAAGAGAAAGCAAATCTTTTTAAGAAACCACCTTTTTAAAAGTAGAAAAATATGGGGCATACATTGGGAATTTTTTAAATTATAATGGATTTTAATTTTAAAAAGAGAATAATTAGAATTTTTATATAAGTTGGAGGTGCTTTAATAAAAACTTAAGGTGTCAATAAAATTTCCTTTAAATCATTTTAAAACAAAAAAGATAATGCATAACCAACACATTTTAATACATATCTAACAATTGAAATACAAAAATCGTAGTGCTTTTTTTAGGGAAACTTTAATAGTGCTGGGAGAAAATTTTCCAGCTCTGTACCGAAAGATACAATAATTTATAAAATTTTACGTTAAAATTTACAAACTCAAAGATAAAGTTGTAAAAGTTAGAATAAACTTGTGAATTTTGAAGAAATGTGATGAATCATTTGAGTTTGTAAGTTCTAATGTAAAATTTATAAGTTATCATATTTCTTTAAAATTCACAAATTTAGCGTAACTTTTACAACTTTATCATTTGAATTTAAAAATTCTAAAAAAAAATATCACAAATTATTGTATCTTTTAGTACGGTGGTGGAAAATTTTCTCCTAGCACCATAAAGACCCTTTTTGAGATCATAGAAATCTCTCTTTAAAAAATAAAATAAAATAAAATAAAATAAAATTATGGAGCTTTTGCTTTCGGAGAAGGTTATTGATTATCAATTACTAATTCGTTTGGGCATATATATTCTTCCTAATATTCCTTTATAATTTACACAAAATTTTTAACTTTTAAAAAAAAAAAGATTACTAGAATCATGTCATCACATTCTCACCCAGAGTTATTTTTAAAATTTATAAAAACTAGAGATAGAAGAGGTAGGAGACCATTCCACATTCTTACCAACGATTCACGTGTTTCAGAGGAGTCACAAAATCGACCAATATCGATCTAAGAGTAAGTTCTTTTTCACAAATCAACTCACAACTCAAACTTTTTTATGTGAGAGAATTACAGTGTAGTAAAAAAATTAAATTTAAATTTGTGTGAAAGAAAATACTATAACAAAAGAATTTAAATAGTAATTAGAGTTGTGAAAAAAAAAAAAAAAAATTTAAGCCTTAGATCCCAGATGTATGAATTAATTTCAAGAACTTTCCAATCCTAACTAACTACATAATGTTATTAATAGACCCTTAGAGGCATTTGCTAGGTTTAAATCTCTTTTTGGCTTTCATCGGAATTTTTAAGCTCTCTTTTTTATAGTTAAGGAATTTATTGACGTGAGGGATTGAAAAGAGATATTTGGTAATCCAAAACGATTCAACTACTACCCCCACATAATAGTTGATTCAAGGAGAAGAGAATAGCGAGAGACATTGTGTGGTTTTAGAACGCTTGACATCCATAGATCGAACAAAGTTATGAGAAGATCTGTTGGCGTTGTTGCCGATGAATTAAGCAAATCCAAGAAGAGGAGGCCGAAAAAGGGATGCGATCACAAACTAGTTGATTGACTTTTAGCAATGGAGATCGTGACTATCTTAGGAGTTGCAACAGAGCCTGGCGATATCTAAGCTACTCTAGCAAATAAAGAGGGACTAGAGAGCTTCTATCGGGCGGTGAGAATGTTGCTCGTGGACAACAATAATGACTACAAAGATGACGGGGAAGTTCCGAAGGGAAGAGTAGAATGCCAAGGAATTTTAAGGCACGTTTAGTTGACTGATTCGAGTTTTTAATTCAAGTTGATATATAACTTTATTTGAGAGTATTTTACTGTAATAAAAATATTAGATGTAATTGTTTCTAAGAGCTTTTTACTATAGCAAAACTTGAATCAGTGAAATGAACGAGACTTATAAATTTTTAAAAATTTGAGCGTAAAACCTGCTAGTAATTTACTATCCCTTAAGTTTATGTTATTATTTTTTATTAATCCCCTCTTAAAATAAGCTATTTACCTCAAGCATTTGATTAGATAAAGCCTAAAAAAAATTATAGATTATTTCTTAATCAACATATGGTCCAAATTTTTGTTTAACGTGTCATACATGTGGCATATCGTTTAGAAGACCGCACATTAATCATAATCGGCTTTCAACAACCATTTTAACACGTCTTTAACAAGGATAAGTTTTTTTTAGAAGAAAAAGGAGCCACATTAAAGACACTATATGCACATCAAACTATATTTAATATTTAAGTCAAATTAATTCACCGATGAAATATACGTACCCTTTTAGCACATTTGCTTTCTAAATTTACCGTAGTTTAGTAAATTACTTTTTGAATTTTTAAGTTTCGCAACTTGTCCTCTTAATTTATAAAGTTGTTAAAATATGCCTCATTTTAACGACGATTATGTTAAATTAGTGTTAAAAAAGCACGTTCAGTCAAAAATTTTAATATTTCAATTCAAATGTAACACAAACCTTTCAGTATGTCAACTTTTAATCCCTTAATCTAATAAAAATTTGAGTAAATTTAGTTAAATGGGGCACATTGTAACAAATTTATAAGTTTCAAGCGGCAATTTACCAAAATTAAAAGTTTAAGGGGCAATTTGCTAAACCACGATGAGTTAGGAGGCAATTGTGTCAAAAACCCTAAACAAAATTGAATGAAGATTTGCTGTCCTATTTTTTCGTTTCTTAAATTTAGATGACATGACTAATAAATAATTGAGGAACAGTCACCAAGACACGAGAATGAGACAACAAATCTGGACTCAACAAAATTTGCTTACAGTCTTCTAAAGAATATATATATATATATATAGGCAAGATCTCTGGTCAGACACTTTCTAAGTGCCTGACCAGAATGACACTTGTACATTTTTATATGAAGTGTGTATATTTACAGTAAGTTGTGTATATTTACAAGTAAGTTGTATATATTTACATAGTACTTATATAATTATGCAATCGTGTATATTTACATGTAAATTGTGTATATTTACATATAAATCATGTTAAGTTATAAGAAACAATAATTTATATTAATCCTCAAAACATATTTTTTTATAGCAATAAGTGAGCACATAGAATGAAAATATGTATATTGACTGATTTGTTGTATTTCATGTTAAATATACATGACTTTACATGTAAATATACATAATTTATGTATAAATATATATAATTTATACACGATTATACAAGTGCCTGATCAGAGACAATTCATATATATATATATATATATATTTTTTGGTTTTCGATAACATAAATGCATGATGTCAAACTTATGATGAAATTAATAAGTGAATAAAACTTATCACAACAGTTTTTGCGTCCTTGTAGTACCGCTACTTGTTTTTTCTTCAATAGGTTACCTAAATAACTGTAATACTGAAAAGCACTTGTAACTACAAGTCGTATAACTGTTTTAGGAAATTCTCTGCATAGGACACAGAAAATTTTGGAAATATCGCTTTAATAACCCAACGGATTCTATCATTTTAATTAGTTCTGAAAATAACGACAAAAGAAATGAATCGAATGATCCTCTCTTTAGAATACACAAATTATAAACCAAACATCAATTTATGAAAATGACCAAACCGCCCGAGGGCTTATCTAAATAATATTGAGAGACCTTTAATTATACCCTACAACACATACGTGACACACTTGGTGAAAATCAATAAGAAACCAGTTGTACGTACATTTTGCCGACTAATCAATGCCCAATTGTGAGTTTTGTGAAATAAGTTGTGAAGTTGTCACATTTCTCTCTCTCTCTCTCTCTCTCTCTCTCTCTCTCTCTCTCTCTCTCTCTCTCTCTCTCTCTCTCTCTCATAATATTCGTTCATGTGTCTCCCGCTTTGCATTAATACTCTTTACCCTTCTTCTACTGCCAAGTGATCTCTCATCTTTCCCTTTCTTTCTATCCTAATTTCTTCCAAACCCCAGAACCCCAAGATTTCAAAACACCAATCTCTCTCTCTCTCTCTCTCTTTCTCTCTAAAGCCATGAAGAACTCTCTCTCTTCAACCGGTCCGCGGCGACAAGGGCTTAAGTACGTGGTGCTTGCGGTTCTACTCTTGCTGATCACGTCGGCTACTTCTTGTTTTGCCGGCGAAACCTCGCCCGAATCGAGTAAGCTTCCAAGAAAGCTCCACACTCACCGCCATTTTCACCGGCCTTGTGATGCCTTTTCACACGAAAAGCCTCGTTCTTTGTGCAACCAGATCCACAGAAACCGCCGCCCTAGCCACTATCTCCCGCCGCCATCGCAGCTCGGCGAGATCGACCCAAGATACGGCGCCGAGAAGAGACTCGTCCCTTCCGGACCAAACCCTCTCCACAACTGAAGAAGCCCTAATATATATATTTTCTCATGAACAGTGTCAATACCATCTTGATCATCATCTTCATTTTAAGTTACTTATGACATTATTTATGTCGTTTCTCATTGGTTTCTTTGGGTTTCTTGGTATATCTTTTTCCTTCTCGAATTTCAAGAAGAGAAGAGAGAAAAAAGGTCGTGTATATTTTTGCATGGTTGGTCAAGATTTAGCAATTTTACCACTGAGGAGATTAATCCTTGCGAAAAGCTATGTAAGAGCTTGCCGGAGCAGAGTGACACGCCATGGAAGAGATATTACTAAGAGAGATTATAGGTTCTTATATATAGAACTTAACTTGTTTAGTCTTTTTTGTATTATTATTCTTATTGTACTGTATCGTCATATAGATTTGTCGTATTTCCATGCTTGTTTTTGAATCCCAAATTGTAGTTTCTTAGGTAATTTTGGAAAGTCATATTGGTCATCATCTAGATGGAAAAATTGTGGACGCGGCAAAAACAAGCATGGAAATGGGATCCACTCATTTTCTCTTATTTCTCTAATTAATTTCAATTTTTGAGATGGGATTTTATTATATTATATATGAGATTGCTCTAATTAGGGGGGTGTTGGCGGTATTCAAAGGAAACCCATGAGTTCAATAAATTTGTACTACTTAATGGGATGCCAAAATATTCAATGTGGGGGTTAGTTTCTTTTTTTATGGGGACAAAGTGGACTTTTTTCCTTGTTTCTTTTGTATGTTTTCAGACGTTTGCATTAAATATGTCGTGGTAAAGCTCGAATAAAAAGTAATATAAATTAATTTTCTTTAATTACGAGGTTTGGGCAATTGGGCCTTTTCTTGCGCTGCATTGCATGGATCGTTATTTCAGTTTGCAGAACTGCAAAGCTTCTTTTATGCATGCCCTTTTTACTGCTTCCTTGTGTATTTCAGAGGACAATAAAGGAAAAAGTAGCAATATTTACCATGTCGTTTCTAAAAATAGTAGGATGAAAGTGAACATACGATATAACGTGTAATTACACATTGAAACCAAATTCATGTAAATGTGTACCAAGGGGTGTCTCCACTCAAAAAAAAAAAAAAAAAAAAAATCATAGGTTGCTATAAATTGCTGTCTGGTGCACCTGTTTCCACACATTAATTTTTTGCCTGCTGATTTTTATGTATCAATTAATTCATTCTAGCTCTGGCTTCACAAAGAATAGCAAGATCGGGGAAGGTAATTGCTTGAGGGAATAATATACCCATAACGTGGATTTCCATTTTCCCATATGCATAAAATATAATTCATTTGTATTATGAGAAAAGGTATGTAACTTTTTCATTTTGATTGATCAAACTGTGGGATAAATGCACTTCGCAAATTTTAATAATAGATTGACAAATTTGAAAGTAATGCTAGTTTGTGTATTGATGATCTCATATCATATCAAATATATGTAGTGCTCAAACTGGCATTATTTTTTTGCTTATTAATCAACATTGTTCAATGTGTTTATTATATGGAGTTTACGAATATTTCGCCAACTGAGATTGAACTGTTCATTTAGAATATTACGTCGATCGGTTTCAAAGCTATGCACTAATAGAAGGTATAGTTATTTCTCATTACACAAGATTTGTCAATTAGACTTATGTTTTATTAGTTGTAGTGTTTAGCGCTAATATGGTTTCAAGTTTTCTTTTTAAAACACTGCATGCTTCGTCTCTTTCCATCACGGGAGGGACAAAATTTTGTTATGATATTTGGAAATCACGAAAGGGACAATTGGGATTGTTCATTATGATCTACTAAAATATTATAAATCAGTTGGAAGGGTCAGAATAATTTACATAGCAAAACCCACGTAAGAAATACTAAGGACAATTGTGATTATCCATCCTCTAGTACCAGCAGACCGTAAGTAGTGTGGGGTCCTTGACCCATATGGATCAATGGCTAAAGTAAGAACAATATATTTTCTCATATTATTTTAAAATGTACTACTAATAAATTGTGCTAGCAACTTGAATTGGTAACTTCTCTTCACATGAAACCAAATGTCTTGGAATCAAATTTAGCTTTCACTATCCAAAAAAAAAAAAAAAAAAAAACATTTTGCTATCGTAGCAAAAAATATAAATTAAAAAAAAAAACACCTTTGGCAGAGTGGATAAGGATTAGATGGAAGGAGAATTGTTACCTCCCATACACACTTACACGTCATGATCATGAGTGTGATTTTTTTTTTTTTTTTTGAAAAATAAAACAAGGAATTGAAAATTCCTCATGAATAAATAGTGAAGGACCTAGACGGCAAGCAAGTGTTGTGCGGGGAAACCCTAATTCAACTGGAAAATACTATCTCTCTCCCATAGTGGTTTGTGAGAGGTGACACTATGAGGAAGGCTTGGGTGAATCTGGGCTAGGAAGGCTAGTGCTGTCTAGTTTTGGGCGGATTTGGGCTTGAAAGGGTGGTGGATCTAGTTTTGTCGTCGTCTTCGGGTGTTTCCTTACCGGTGCAGTGTGGTTTGGCGTGAGGTTTGTAAGCTGGCCTTTGGTTTTGTTATGGGGTTCATGTTCTCATCTTGGATGCAACTATTTAGGTGTTTAGGTGGTGTGGTTTGGGATTAAGGGCTTGGTGTTTTGCTTTGTCACTATGTCCTAAAGTTAGGAAGAAGACCTGCAAATATCTCAAAATTTGAGTTCGTGCCGTTGAAGATGTGGATCGTCACCTTTTTCTCAGACTTGGCGCACAACAGCCATGGGATCACGTTGAAACCGCGGGAGATGGACCAAGAACGGATGGTGAGAGAGACAAATCTGACATTGAAGGGCTCAAATCATATGTTTTGATCTTTTCCTATCTTCCTAATCTTTGTCATATAGTTTTTGGGATTGTAATAAGTGCAGTGGTCTCCCTACCCAACTCTCTGTGTGGCGATGTGTATGTATATAAGGTCTATTATAGGACTAGGATTTGGCTCACTATGAGCCAATTCTATGTAGCCGAATACTATTGTAGAGCCACTTCTTGGAGAAGTCTCCACTATTGGATTTGAAGTGCGTTTGTAATTGTTATTCGTGTGAGCAGCACCCGCTCCTATGGCTTTTGTGACGACCCTTACTTCTAGTCATCATTACTAAGTTTATACTTAATTTATTTCCTAACTTCTATCCTTCTTGAACTATAAACTCCCAAAATTTAGGGTAACTTTTTTTTCCTCAATAGAAAAATAAACAGTATATGCATTGTCGAAATAAAACTTCAAAATCAGTTCCTAGACATGGTCATACATTCCATCTATTCTTTGCATACCATCATCATTCATTGGCCATTATCATGTTAGCCTTTCAAGTACATAGCATATCTTGTAACTTAAGGTTGCTAAACATAATCTCGTAGTCCCATAAACTTTACATTCATTACATAACTCATTTACACTTATATCCATAAATATTATTTACTTTACACACATATTGCAGTAGTTTTAAACCCGTAGTGCGTCCATCACCCACTTGCCCACACTCCACTACTTCATCTTTTCTGCAAGCCCAACGACAAGTTTCAAGGAGCCTATATCTTACTCGAGCTTCCTACAACACAAATAAACTTAATGAGCTTTCACTCAGCAAGTAACAGTAGGCCATAATAAATGCAAATCCATATATGCATCCATGTCATATATCCTAATGTACTTTATAAATCTAAAATGTTTATCATTTTATACTTTTTCTTCTCTCATTTCATACTTTCATTTTTGAGTCGTTCGTATTATATTCTAACACTCCGAACAACTTTCGTATTATGTTTTCTTTTTCCTTTATCTCGTACTTCTTTATGACTTTCATACTTTCATGTGGAACAGTTATCGTATTCTAATTTCATGTCTTTTACTTTTTATGGTCCCCATCCTATTGTGTCGTTGCACACATCCCAATAAGTAGTGGGGGAGCTACCCAAAATAACCAACTCACTCATGGTTTTATAATAACCTCTCTTTACGGAGGCCGGCACAAACAATTTTAGTTTCTTCTTTTCTTATATCATCTTCTTTTTTTTTTTTTATTATGACATCATCTTGTTTTGCATTTTTATCATTTTTTTCTTATTACCTTTTTGTAAAAAAGTTTGATTTTTGTCTTTGTTTTTGACTTCAACTCATACTTTTTGCAATTTACTACTACAAAGTTTTCTATCAATTTCCTATTCAAACATACATTGAATCCTTTTTTGTAAAAGTTTGACTTTTGTTGACTTTAACCTTGACTTTGACTTCAACTTTCGGATTGTTTATTGATCCAATTTTAAATTTCTGATCAATGACTAACATTCTACTACTATATGTTATTTTCTTAAAGTCTGTAAAATTCTTACATTTTAGTATTCATAACATCATATATAACATTCAAGAAACTTTAATTAAACACATTCAAACATTGACATTGAATCTACAATATGCATAATTTTTTAACAACACGGAGGAATAAGTTCATTCGTGTCATAGACAAGAAAAACGGGTCCTGTCCCCCACGCTCCAACGGACTTCCTCCACTCCGCGCGTTTTTTCTCCTTTCCTCCAATCAAGTCTACTTCTTTGAATCCGTTCCACTAACATTGTTCTCAAATTAAATATATGATTTCTCCTAATTTATGTGTAATTTTATTTTGTTTCATTTTCCTTTGTAATTTTCTATTTTTACTATTTGTTTCTTTTTGATTGTTTAAATCGGGGTCCAATTATATTATTCGGTTTTACGTAAATCTTCTTTGTCGATATTTTCTCTCTAGAACTTGTGAGAATTTTTGCAAGATTGGCTAGAATTCTAAGACCACCCAATTCGGGGTTTTGATTCCTTGTCTTTGTAATTTAAATTTTAAATCATCTATTTTTCTATTACTTTTCAAAATTTGTGTGCCATATATAAGTTATTTTTCTTAAATTATGTCACGCATTGTTTTGTCATTCAAATTATTTTACAAATTGTCTTTTCTTTTGCAAATTCTTGATATATTGTCGATTTTAGGAATCTCAACATAGAGATTTAATCTTTTTCATGTTTAGTATTTCTCGACACCTTACCATTTTTTCTTCATCTGATTTTCTCATTTTTATTATATTCGAAACAAAAATCTCAAAAACTCTTATTTTTCTTTATTCATCAATTTTATTCTGCACCAATTATTCTTGCATTTTTTATCCTTAAATCACATTTTGGACTTGTTTTTTGAAATCAATCATCAATGTGCACCAAGCCCGATGTCTCACATTTTGGTCTTTTTTGAGAAAAATGTTATTTTTTGAGAAAAATGTTATTTCATAAAAATTGTTTGGAACGAAATTTCCTTCAACTTGGTATGGTCACTTTTTGAAACTAAGCTTTTATCTTGGTTTTCTAGCCCAAAACAGCGCCGATTCAGTTTTCGGGTCAATAACCTAGTTTTTAGTTTTTGTCTGAAACTGAGAATTTTCATCATTTTAGTTTTCTATAGATCTCCGATCATCGAATCAACTTAGTTTACACATCTTAATCCTCCTATTCTTTATGAAACCGGTTCTAGTTCAAATTCTCAAACTAAATTTCAGTAAGTTCTGCCTAATTTTCTGTGTTTCCTGAGCTAACCATAGCTCGTTTTATCCATTGTTACAACCTTCAACCGCAAACCACAATCTTTCTCATTCAATTTTTATTATCATAAACATCATAACTCTAGGGTTTCATCCAAATTCTCACAAGAATTCTCCATAACCAAAAATCACTAGAAACATAATATAATAACCAAGAACTCATTCTTTAATCACCAAGTTTTCAATTCCTTTATCAACCATAAGTTAATCATCATCTTAAGCAAACTTTTTCCATGCTCTCTACTATACTTAAACGTGCATCCATGGTGGAAAAATGAGAAGAAAATTGAAATCTCACCTTAGAAGAATGAAGAACAAGTCTCGGAGAAACTAATCCTTAGTAGTTTTGTCGATTTTCACTTAGAACTTGCTTTTCCTCACTTTGGTGAATTTTTTTTCTCCTCTCTCTTGGCTGAATGCTCTCTGGTTTTTGACATGAAAAATGAGCATTTGGTTGTGTTTTTACCACTTAAAACCGGCCATAATAAAGTAGGAGGGCCTATGTGCAAATTTTGACTTTTCTAGGGTCTTTTTTTGCAAAATTCACTAAAAATATCTTTTTTATTTTCTTCTTCCTTAAGTTGGCTGGCCACCTTTCTTTCCACATGTCATAATCTCAGCCCTCCATCAAATTAATCACTTTAAATCTCAACCATCCATTTCTAATAACTATCTTATTTCGGATCAATTGTATTCCTATATGGTGCATGTTTTACCCGTATTTTTCAAACAGTTGGTCAACTTAGTCAATTTTACTCAACCTTGACTATCCTTTCAAGGGGGTGACTTATTAATTGACTCTTGGTCAATAAATTTTGACTTGGTCAACCCTATTCGGTCGAAAACCTTAATTTTCTCGGTTCCCATATAATATTAATAAATACTTATCATAAAAGTATTCATATTAATAATACAAAGGATTTCAAAAAAATTTATCTTATACAATAATTTTTTTGATAAATTTTTGGATCACGATAGCTTTAGTGCAGTCATGTATTCTAACCCATTAGTAACCTTTTAATAAAATTGCCATATTTTTTCTTAAAAAAAAAAAAAAAAAAAAAAAGTGAAGCGCATTACTTCAATAATAAGTAATAATAATGACGATGATCAATATATGCATGTACTAATAACTTTTTCGAATAAGCATCTAAAACTTCTATTTTTATTGAAATGACACATTTTTTATTGTATTTTCAAGAAAAGAAATGCTAGTAATACCATCTTTAGTTTTAATTTTGCATCAAAATTAAGTTGTCATCATTTATAGAGTGAACAATTAAAATCAATACAAAAATTATAATTAAAGTTGACATCTCTAGCATTGTTCTTTGGGATAAAATCATTTTGGTACACTAGGTTATAATGAAACATGCTCTTGGTACCATATATTTTTTATAATATTAAAGTGGTACTTCAATGTTTTTAAAACACCTTTTTAAAACCCTGAAACTGGTTTTTGAGATATAAAATGACCTTAATATCCATCCATTTAATTAATTAATAATTATTAGATTTTAAAAATTATGAGCTTTTTTATTTTTTTGTTTTCTTTTAAATATTTTAATATTTTAAAACATTTTTAGATTTTTTTAAAAAATAATACTGATTTTTATTTAATTTATAATAAAGGTAATTTGGACATTACAAGTGCGTTTAAAATTAGTTTCAAAATTATTTTATTTTCAATAAAAAGTAAAAATGAGATTGTTTTGAGAATTCAATAAAGTAAAAAGTACGATTCTGAAATTGTATTGGGTTGGTTTTTTAATAAATTGTTTTGAGCATAATAAAAAAGTGAAATTGTATTAATTAATTAATATATTATAATATTATTGATAAGTATTAAAAAATGAAAATAAAAAGTGAAAACAACTTTAAACTGTTTTTTAATTTTTTCATAAAAATTATTCTCACTGTTTTCATTTTTAAAATATTTACTAAACAAACGTTGTTTCATTTGTATTTACATTTTTTATTTTTCAAAATACATAAAATTAGTTTTAAAAACAGTTTTAAACACACACTACATATCTTAAAAATTAATTTTAAAATGTTGAGAAATTATTTTTAAAAACGTCAAAATATTATTTTAATATTATAAAAAATAGAAAATAATCAAAATATATTTCCTTATAATATAAGGTATTAAAAATGATTTTATCCTTGTTGTTTAAGACTAATCACCATCATCGTTTTGCGTTTCAAAATTTCACCGTTAAAAGCTTTTTTTTTTTTTTTTGGACAAAATTTAGCCAATGTAAAAGGGCTATTGTTTTCACACACCTCCCTCTGAACAAGACAAAATTGTAACAGCCATTTTCCAAAGCCGTTTACGCGTTCGCTGAGCAAGCACTTACTCGGAGTAAAAAGCCACTCGTCACTGAAAAACGACCCAAAAATTTCAGATCCAGTTTCTCAGAAATCCAGAGATCCATATCTGACATTCATTCACACCCCAAACAATGGGGTTTCGTTCTCTCTTCTCTGCATTTTGCCTCCTTCTCATCCTCGCCCTCTTCTCTCCGCTTCTCCATGCCAAAACCCTCAAACGCGACGGTGAGTTTCTTTCCTCAGATCTCGTCCATGGCGTCGTTGTTTCTCTCTTTCCTCTGATTTTCTCACTTTCTCTCTCCTCTTTTTTGCGCGTAGTGAAAGCTCTGAACGAGATAAAGGCGTCCCTTGGGTGGCGAGTGGTGTACGCGTGGGTCGGCGACGATCCTTGTGGCGACGGCGATCTCCCGCCTTGGTCCGGCGTCACCTGTTCCACTCAGGGCGATTACCGAGTCGTCACCGAATTGTAATTACGCTTCCGGGGAATCTTGATTGATTCCGTGTCTTTCGATTTCTCGAATTTCGTTTGGAGTTTTTTTGGCCGAATTTGGAAATTGAGTTATTGATCGGATTTGGTATTTATTGCTTTGTTTGCAGGGAAGTTTATGCAGTTTCGATTGTTGGGCCTTTTCCTACTGCTGTTACTAATCTACTGGATCTCTCTAGGCTGTAAGTTATATCCGATCCTCTCGTTCTTTTTTCTCTGGTTTCTTAGTTTACTTGTGAAGTTAGATTGATTTTCACTCATTGTTAAAAGTCAAAAGTGAAATTGATAGTTAGCGTAGTGAATGTTTCTCGGCAATTATATGATTTAACATTGAATGATATAGGATGATGTTGACAATTTTTACTTTTTCTTATGAAAAATGCTTTTGTCATTATCATTTTTATGAACTGTTGATGTTTCTGAACTCCTGTTATTCAAAAATATACGTCAGAAAGTAGCTCTAGCTGGAGCGATTTCTTTAGCTTTGGTCTTGTAGAATGTGTATGATGGATTTTTTTTTTTTTTTTTTTTTTTTGATAAATCTATGTGCAGTGAATCTCTACAGTTGTTTAGTCATTTTGGATAGTTTTTTTGTTTCAAAATGTTCATAATCTGCCTGACCGTGTGACAGGGATCTCCATAACAACAAGCTGACAGGGCCTATTCCTCCTCAAATTGGACGGTTAAAGCGTCTCAAGATTCTGTATGGCCCTTTGCCCCTTTTCTATTAGTAGTTTGATTGTGGCGTTACTGTTTGTCAATTTAATCGTTTTACATCCTTGTTGGTGTTGTTCTATGGTAGGAAATTGTTATAGGCTTGATGCTATATGGTAATCCATTGAGGATACGTATATTCTAGACTCTCACCAGCCCTTGTTATGTACTGGATAGATAAGATAGTTGGACTCTTAAAACCATTAGCTTAGTATCTTGGTTTTCTGTTCTTGACTAGTTTTTATTTTTGTGTCAGTAATTTGAGATGGAATAAGCTACAAGATGTGATCCCTCCTGAAATTGGGGAGCTGAGGAGTTTAACGCATTTGTGAGTGGTCTAGCTTTTCTCATGCTAATATCAGTTTTTGGGTATCTATATTCTATATAAAGCTATCTCCTTATTACTAAGAGTTATTTTGAATAAAACTCTGCAGATATCTGAGCTTCAATAATTTCAAAGGGGAAATTCCTAAGGAACTTGCTAACCTTCCGGAGCTTCGCTATCTATATCTACATGAAAATCGTTTAATTGGGAGAATTCCACCAGAGCTAGGCACCCTTCAAAAACTTCAACACTTGTAAACTTCCAATCTCTAACTCATCTTTTTATACTAAGCATTTGTTCCTCGGTACTGATGTCTATAATCCATGTACTCATAGGGATGTTGGTAACAATCACTTGGTGGGCACTATAAGAGAACTTATACGCATTGAGGGTTGTTTTCCAGCTCTTCGCAACCTGTATGTTAATCCAAGCTAATCAGTTCTACTGAACTACTTCATTGAGTTGTTTGCCACTAACTGTTGTGTATATGTTAAGTAATTTATTTGTGATTCTGATGTGCAGTTATTTAAATAACAATTACTTTACGGGTGGAATTCCATCACAGCTCTCAAACTTGACCAACTTGGAAATTTTGTAAGTTGACAATTTTCTTCTGCCTCTCAGGGAAAAGGAAAACCTCTTATGGATAAGAAATGTTTTCTTCATAAGCCATATTGCTTTGATATAATTTTCTAGTTATGTGAATTTATTACTTTCTGGATACAGGTACCTGTCCCACAACAAGATGTCTGGGATAATACCATCTGAGATTGCTCACATTCCTAAATTGACAAACTTGTAAGTTTCTTTTTCTTCTCGACTGTTTAATGTTTTGGGATATCTTCCATTTGGATGGTGTTGGTGGTAATCTGTTTCTATAAATAATCTTTTTCTATAAATCCAACTGTTTATTTGGATACAGTAGTATCTCCTTATTTGTCGGTGTATGCATCGGATATCTTTTCGAGTGAGAAATATTAAGGTTTCCTTTAATTTGGCTTCAGGTACTTGGATCACAACCAGTTTACGGGGAGGATTCCCGATTCCTTCTATAAACACCCATTCTTGAAAGAAATGTGAGTTCCTCTTGACACTTCAAAGTTCAAAAGATTAGGTTCCTGACGTTTTTGTATAGAATTGAGAGATTTATCGCTGATTGTTTCTTGTAGGTACATTGAAGGAAATTCATTCCGATCAGGTGTAAACCCAATTGGTGTCCACAAAGTTCTCGAACTCACTGATACGGATTTTCTTGTTTAGTTTCGATAATCCATCTATTCTTTATTTACTTAAAAGTTGAGTTTTGCTCCCTTCAAAAGAAGGATTAAAGAGAGAGAGAGAGAGAGAGAGAGAGAGAGAGAGTTTAGTAGCCCCCTCTATGAAAGAAATATAATATTTAACTTGTAATTCGCATTTCATAGTATCAATGAACTATTGTTGTAGCTCTGTTATTGATAAATAACTGTATATTAATGGGAATTCTGGAAAATATTAATAGCATGTCCAAAACGAGCTTTGGTCATCTTATAAGATTTTAGGGGTTGTTGCTATGTTTGTGTGCGCTTCATAAATGATCATGATGCCGACCGGTCGGTGGAGTTTTTAAGCACCAAATCAAACAAAATCTGAGAGACGATCTTGAAGTAAGCTCAAAGTTAAAGTCATATTCAAAATCGAAGCATCCGTGTGGGAACTTTCTTCAATGTACTCAATTTCAAACGAAGCAAAAACAAAGTGCTTTATTTGTTTCAAAACAAAGATTGATTGCACTCAAATTGAACAAGAGCCTGTTTAATTCCCTCCTAACTAATATGGCTTGCAGTCTGGATAATACAAGTGCTTGTTCATCTTCTCCAAAACCAAATGAATTTCTATCATCTGCGGATGTATCTTTTCTCCCGCAATGAATTCATGAACCGTCCCATCAATTTCAACAGAGCTACATCCTGGTACCTTCTCTATTCCTCTGTTTTTCATCAGATTCCTCACTTTTCCAGCATCGCATCCTTTTCCGGCAGATGCATATAAATTTGAAAGCAAAACATAAAACCCGCTTTCGTGTTCTGACTGAAAGAGATTCTCAGAGGCAAACTCTGCTAGTTGAGCCTGCCCATGTTTACAGCAAGCACTGAGAAATGCTCTCCACGCCATCTCTTCTTCAGAGCGGTTACTTGAAGTGGCAAGTCTTTGAATCATTTTACTTGCTTCTTCAAACAATCCTGCTCGGCTAAGAAGGTCAACTATACATCCGTAGTGCTCACTTTTCGGTTCAATTTGGTACACTCTACACATTCTGTCTAACGTTCGCATACCTTCAATTGCCATGCCTGAATAACTACAGGCAGTCAAAATGGCTATGAAGGTGATGTCATCCGGTCGCACTCCAGCCTCCTCCATCTCTTCAAATAACTCGAATGCGGTATCTCCATCTCCATGCATTGCCATTGCTGATATCATGGCATTCCAGCAAACAGTATCCTTCTGCGGCATCTTTTCGAAAACCCTCCTAGCTAAATCCAAGTTCCCACATTTCGCATACATGTCTACAAGACCAGTACCCAATCGAACGCTCAACGGCAACCCAAGACGATCCAAGTACCTGTGAATCCAAACCCCAACATCCAGAGCTCCCAAATGAGCACAACCACAAAGAACGCTCACGAATATGGCCTCATCAGGCTCTATTTCCGCACACTGCATCAAACGAAACAAGTAAAGACCTTCCTTGAAACAAGCATTCTGCACATACCCAGATATCATTGCTCCCCATATTCCCCTATCTCTCACTGGAGCTAAATCAAAAAACAGTCTTGATTTGTCCACCTCAACCACCTTCCCATATCCGGAAATCATAACCATCCATGAAACAGTACTTAGACTAGGCATTTCATCAAACACTTGCCGCGCAGCTTCCATATTACGAAACTCACTATACATGACAATCAAAGAGTTGCCCACAAACAAATCAAACGCAAGCCCAGATTTCAATCCATACCCATGAACCGATACTCCAAGACAAGCACTTTGCAGCCTAGAACATGCCTTTAACACATAAGGAAGTGTGTAATTATCAGGGGCAATATTGCTACTATGTAACATCTCCTTGTATATATTTATAGTTTGGATAAGTTCATCATTGAGTAAGAATGCTTTCAAGACTGTATTCCAAATACAAATTGTGGGCTGTTGAATGTTTTGGAAGATTTTCCATGCATGGAAAGGGCTGCCACGATGTGGGTCCGAGCAGAAGGCCAAAAGCCTGCTTAAAGCAAAGGTGTTGGTGGCAAGACCAGTGGTGAGAACCAATGCATGTGATTTCTTCAGGTCCTGCATGTTCTTGCATTTCTCCAGAAGTAGAAGGCATCTCCTAGTGGTGGAATATGCTGACATTCGTAATATAACTTCATTTACCAAGAAAAAATTTCTCCAACAATTATGTCAAAGAGAAAAAAAAATAATCCAAAATGAGGATGGCAATTGGCATGGGCAGCCAAATTCAATTGATGAAGAAAATCCTATGGTTGTTACTTGTTATAACTTATGACTTTATAGTTATATATCATATGTTTTGCTCAATTGTCAGCTGCTCTCGTAGCTCAGTTGGTTAGAGCACCCGTTTAGTAAGCGGGAGGTCTTGAGTTCGACTCTCAACGAGAGCAATTTGTCTTTGTTATATTTTTACGGTTCACACTTGCACTCTCCTCTTTCTTCTTCTTCTTCTTTCTTTCTTTCTTTCTTTTTTTTTTTTTTTTCCTTCAATAAGACGTTCCATTTGAGATAATGAGATTTTTCACGTACTCTTTTTTCTTTTCGTTACTTTTAAACAAAAATAATTGAGTTTTTTTAACCATTTCATATGTTTTATTTCACAGACAAGGGTTGGAGTTCTTTTGCTGACTTCTCTACACACAAAAAGAAAAATATTTTCAAATACACAAGAATTATGCTAAAAGCACGAAGAAGGTGATATACTTGAAACGTATACAATGCTAATATATATATATATAGAAAAGCTTGGTCCTCAGAAAAAACACAAAGAAGGTGATCCATTTTTTACCATTATTTGATCAACTATAGCTATAAGTTTGTCATTTTCTATAACGTTATTTTGCAAAGCAGGGCTATACTAGGATGGAAATGAAAGTAGCATTGTGTTGTTTCCTTTTAACATTGTTTTCCGTTTCTTCAGCTGAAGTTATAAGAGTTACAATTAAAGGAGAAAACTCCATAGCCATAACAGACGAAAACTTTATATGTGCAACTTTAGATTGGTGGCCGAATGAAAAATGTAACTATAATCAATGCCCATGGGGAAATACTAGCATTCTTAACTTGGTACTACTCTTCTCTCTCTTTCTCTCTCTTCCTTTTAACTTATGATATTCAAGTCTTCGGTTCGATTCCATCTTTTGCAGGATTTGAAAAACAAGATTTTCATGAATGCTATCAAGGGTGAGTCTCTTTTTTCTTTTTTCCCTTTTTTTCCTTCTTTTTTCTTTTCTGTCTAATGAATTAACGGTAGTAGTTAGTAGTTACAAATAACGTTCGGATGTGATATTGTCATTTTTAAAATCTTCTTGCTCTTTTCTAACTTCCACTGATTTTTCAGCCTTCAATCCTATGAGGATAAGAATTGGAGGGTCATTACAAGATTTGGTAGCGTACGATGTTGGTAATGAAAATACAGATTGCCCCCAGTTCAAGCCAGACAAGAGTGGTATGTTTGGATTTAGCAAGGGTTGCCTTCCTAACAACAAATGGGATGAACTCAACGACTTGTTTAACCAAACAGGGTATACTATTATTTGTTTTCTTTTTTTTTTTTTTTTTTTTTTTTTTTTGAAAAACAAAAAGAAGCAGAACACACGATATTCACGGACAAATTGAGCACAAGGGTACACTAATTATACACTATGTACACATACTTTTTTTACCGCCCTAATGTTGTGAAAAACAATGATGAAAATATTACAAAACTTTCTTCTTCTTTTTTTTTTTTTTTTTTTTTTGTGTGTGGGGGGGGCGGGCGGGGGCAGAGCATTGGTAACGTTCGGTTTGAACGCACTTTATGGGAAGAGAGCTTCTCAAATGGGCATTTTATGGGTAGGTGCATGGGACCCACAAAATGCCCGAGAACTTATGAAGTACACCATTGCAAATGGCTACAAGATTGACTCCTACGAGCTAGGTAAATATGGTTCATCACCTTCAAGTTTATGTGTATGGTTTTCAGCACTTGTGTCCCAAAACTTCTCGTGATTTTGGCACTTTTGTCCCCTTTTTTCTTTTCCTCGCAATTTAGTCTTTAAACTTTAGTAGCAATTAACCACAATCGGGACTTGAATATTGGACGAAATTGTTACAGTGTTTGAGCATATGCACCTTGTGAATTCTAGTACTTTATATACCATTTCATCCTTCAAAATTTATTTTCCTCTGGTGATTTAGCCTCTGAATTAGCAACAAAATTCCATACAATTAAGATGGGAGTTTATTGCTACTCTAATGAAAATTTAGGGACTAAATTGTTAATAAAAAATTTCGCAGGGAATGAGTTATGTGGGTACGGTGTATCTGCGAAGTTGGATAGTGTACAATATGGGAAGGACATAATTGTGCTAAAGAATCTAGTCAAGGATTTGTACCCGGATTCATCCACAAGGCCCAAAGTCCTAGGCCCGGCTGGTTTTTATGAAGAAAAATGGTTCACTACCTTTCTAGAGACCATTGGACCAGAAGTTATAGATGGTGTAACTCACCATATCTACAATCTTGGTTCTGGTATGTAGCCAAATATAATGTTCCTGATTTTTGCCAGCAATTTTAAGGACTCATTTTTCGTTTTGTTCTTTAACAAAAGAAAAACAATGCAGCGTTATGAAAAAGTGTTTCGTGGCATATCTGAAATTAAGATATAAACCATGTAAAATAGTGACAAAATTGTCATTTTTGGGTTTTGATTTTGACACGTGCATTGATGATGCTCAGGATAAAATTTTCTTTCATGAATGTGTGTCATTACTCTAAACAAAAGTGTAATATTCAGGAATTGATCCAAATCTTATCAACAAGATTCAAGACCCTTTTTATCTGGACCTCATTGCTGGAACATACGAAAATGTCTCGAGGTCCGTCCAAAAGCATGCTCCATTGGCGGGAGCTTGGGTTGGGGAAGGAGGTGGAGCTTTCAACAGTGGTGGCAAAAATATTCAAGATAGATTTGTTGGGGGCTTCTGGTTAGAAACTCCACTATAATATACTTTTAAAATTTACATGTAAACAAATTGGGAATTGACTCATTTTTTGAAAGATTATTCTCACAGGTGTCTTTGAATTTTAGAGTCATTCATAATGTGTTTTTAAATTTTAAAAATATCCATTTTATCTCTTAAATTTTGAATTCTTCCTATTTAATCCCTTATGTTGAAATTTCTACTAAAAATAGATAGAAAAAAAGAGAGCAATGTCTTCATTTGGCTTTCGGTTAGAACATCAGTAAATAATAATAATAATAATAATAATAAAAAAAACACCTCATTTTTATGTTTGATTTTAATATAAATTCTTATAAAAGCGTTTAAGTGGATTAATTCAAAATTTATGGAATAAAGTATGATTTTTTTAAAGTTTATAGAATAAATTGAGAATGACCTTAAAATTTGAAAGCGCCGATGAGATTAACCCTTTCTGGAAAGAAAACAGGTATTTGGATCAACTAGGCATGGCATCCACCTTAAACCACAAGGTATACTGCAGACAAGCCTTCATTGGAGGGAACTATGGCCTGATCAATACAACAACCTTTGTTCCTAATCCTGACTATTATGGGTTAGAATCTCAAGCTTTATAAAAAATTTTGAAGCTAGTCAATTATTCCTTTTAATTCTGTAGTTTCAACTTTCAAATATCAATTTATATTGATGGTTTACCAATAGTGCACTTCTATGGCACCGGCTAATGGGAAAGGAAGTATTAAAAACCAGTCACTATGGATCTCCATATTTGCGAGCTTATTCACATTGTTCAAGACAACAACGTGTAAGCATTTGTTTTACGCTTTCCAATTCCAGTCCTTTTATTAATTTTTATTTTTTCAAACTATTGGTCTATAGGTTCTTTATATGTAGGCATGGTGAAGTACTAAAGTACTGATTCAAAACTGTGTTTTTTCAGCCTGGGGTTACTTTGCTTTTGATCAACTTGTCCAACTCCACCTTCTTCGACGTTGCCATAGCCGAAGATTCTAAAGCGCATCGGAAGCTATTTGAAACTAGATCACAAAGAGAAGAGTACCATTTAACGGCGAAAGACGGCGATATTCAAAGCGACGTGGTGCTACTGAATGGAAGTCCTCTACAGCTAACAAATTCATCAGATATTATTCCTCAGATGCAGCCTGTTCTTGTTGATTCTTCCTCAGCAATCAGAGTTGCACCTCATTCTTTTGTCTTTGTAGTTCTCAAGGACATAAAAGCTCGTGCATGTGCTTAAATAAAAAATTCTTCACACATTGTTCTAGTTTTATGTAAACACTGTACCAGTTACTATTAATCATTTTTATTTTTTTTAAGATATGCCCTTTATTTACTGTTTCTGAATTGATAAAAGCTTCCCAAATAAGGTTAAATAAATTTGGGTTGGGAAATACAATGCTTTCAAATGGAAAATAAGCAGAATTTTGACAAAGCAACAAAAGAAAGTTGTTCTATCTTATAGCTGTTAACAAGTATATCGGTTGAGGTAATAGATTCCAATTTCAAGATAACACATATGCTAGTACATGGAAAGCTGAGCAGAAAGGAAAAGAAGGAATACTTTTCTTCACTAGTAAGGCCTTTTAAGATGCAAATCAGGGCTTACATGCAAAGCATCTTAAAAACTTCCAACCAAACCCTCGATCCCCTAATATTAAGAAGCCTATAATCAACCTTTTAAAGGAACCTCCTTTTATCTATTCAAATAAACATCATCCCACCATATGGGTGTCAATTTTTTCAGAAAAAAGTTTCAGACCAGGCTTTGTTCCAGGAATGGATAATTTGTCTAGGCAAACGAGGTGCCTTAAGAGTTGTTTATCTCTTGAAAATGCAAGTTTTTTTTTTTTTTTTTTCTAACAATGAAACAAATTATGAATAACCTGCACTTTTTTTTTTTTTTTGGGGGTCAGATTTTCTGGCATTCGAAAGGAGAAGAAAGAGGAGTCTGGCAGTGGCAGGGATCAAAGTGTTCCACCCCCGAAAACTCAATCTTTTAAAGGTAATGCACCTCAGTTTTATTTCTGACAAGATATACATATGAGCACCCTTTATAGAGAATTGGTACGGCAATGCTTAAAATCAGTGGTTTCTATACATTTTTTTCTTTTATATTATATTTATATTATATGTATATATAAAAAGACTAAGAGGTGAGCAAATATGCCATACAAGAATAAATGAAGCAAGAATTGGAATGGTTTAACTTGTAGATAAAAAGAAAGAGCAGAACTGGTTTCAAAGAAAATTCTCTAGGCAAATGAGTCGAGATTATGATTCCAGCAATGGAGATGAGCAAGGGATTGCAGTGGCAGCTGCTGCATATGCCATTTGCTCGCTCGAAGAATTCGGAACCCCAGACCAAAAACAGAAAACGAAGGAGCCTGGAACTTCTACCGTCGCAACCAAGAGCAAGAAAGAAGATGGGATAATTTCAATTCCAGACTACGGTAAAGATTCCAAAAGATTCTCAGGTAAGCTATGCCAAAACATATTCATTGCATCAAAATCCAAAGTTGTAATCATTTCTTTCCTGAACTCGAACTAAGAAGAATGGGAGATGTCCTCCATCAGGTGAAAGTTCAATGAAAAGTTTCGAAAATCAAGATAGCAAGGTGCCAGTAACAGCTGAAAAGGCCTTGCCTCCTGCTGATAAGCCACCGAAAGGCAGTTTTAAGAAATCGAGTGGAAGTTTCAAACTTGGAAGTAAAACATCGAAGCCTGATTTGCCCACCACTGCTAAACCTGCACCCCCACCAGCTGAAACCAGAAGGCAGAGTTCAAGAAGGCCTGGGACAGAGAAATCACAAGCAGATATCTGGGAAGAAGCTGAGCTGGCTAGGATCACAGAAAGGTAATCATTTAAAGACTGCTTATTATTGTAACAGAAAAAGGTTTTAAGTTTTCATTAAGACGCCTTGAAAACCTAACTTTGAGTTTCACAGCAAATAGATTGACAATCTGACATATAAAGTTCCAGATTGCCCGACAGTGTGATAATGTATTCATAACTTTCAGGTATGAGAAGCAACAATCCATCATACATTCATGGGAGGACAAGAAGAAGAAAAAAGCCAAGCGCCGACTGGATAAACAAGAGGTTTTTTTTTTCGTATTTATTTTCTGTTCAAATTCTTGTATTAGAACTCTCGACTTAGATACTGATGCTCGACTTACTCGAGTTGCAGAGAGAATTGGAGAGCAAACGGGCCAAAGCCATGCAAAGGTTCCGCGGCGATATTGAACATATTGGTCAGACTGCAGGGGGAGCAAGGGCAAAGGCAGAGGAAAAGAAGAGGAATGACGTGTTTAAGGTGAAAGAAAAGGCAAATATAATCAGAAAAACAGGGAAAGTTCCAAAAACATGTTTCTGCTTTTAATTTTACAAATTATATAATCAGGGACAGTTTCAAGCTAAGCAGCAAAATTCCTAGTGAATGTAATAATTCTTCTATAACATTGTACCTAAATGAGATACCACTTGTATGAAAACTTTGCTGCATGATTTACCACTCTTATCAAAAAAATTCGTAAATATGTGCTTTCGCCAAAATTGAAGTCTCACAAAACTTCATGTATAGTGAAGAAACATTTTACACCTGCAATCTCAATAAACGTTCCGCAAGAACAAATACAATAGTCTAGCTTATTCCTTCACATCCTTCCTGCCTTATTTATTTCCTCCATTGTCCATATCACAGCTACAATTACAAAAGAGAATAGATGAAAAAAAAAATATATATATATATATATATATATATATTCCATATGAGAAGTTTCACTTGGGAGCAATGTATAGATGACGTACACCGACACCACCAATCGAATAAGGGAAACTGAAGTTCAAAGGGCTGCATGTACCCCAACAATGACTATTATTAGAAGGTTACAATCACAGAATTTAAGAAAAACACTAAATGACTCCCAAAAAATCCCTAAGAGTTTTCTGCAAAATCACCAACAAAAATGTTATCGTAACCAAAACCAATTGAGCAATATAAAGTGCTCTCTTAAGTTCATACAATAAGTTCTGAAAAGCGGAGACAGTTACATTAGCGAGTGATTACTCACAGAAAAATGACTCAAGAGTCTCTTGAAACTTCCATTCTGTGATAAATACCATATAACAGATTACAAGATTTCATGCATCAAAATGACATATGGGGACGAGTTCTAAACAATGTAGCAAGAACTAGAAAAGGCACAAGCACTGATTTCCATGATTTTCTGACGTGATAAAAATATCAGGTCTCATGAGATTATTTCTCTCACCAACCTCTGTAAAGTAGGGTATGCAAAGTACAATACCGAGAAAGACGGAATTGCAAAAAGAACAGTGACTATAAAGTAGATGGTCAAGATGACAGCACTTCCAGGTATAACAAAGAAGACAATCAAAAGAAGTATGATGACTAATGGGAACTTGGACGTGAAGTGAATAAAGAAATCAAGAGATCTGTAAAGGGAAAAATAGTGCCAATCAACGTGGCTGCCACCATCATCACTGTTATCTCTTGGCGGTCCAGTATAACCAGAAAATGAGGCCCTCCCGTGGTTACCGCTACAACCTGCATTTCCAACGGCTAAATTTCTGTTTTGATGCAAAACCTGTTGATTTTCCCCACCAGAGGAGGATCCAAACTTAACCCTGTCTCCATTCAAGCTCTCGACCATCCATAAAAGGAAGAAGTTCTTGCGAGGAAATTTCAAATTACCCTTGTAAAGCAGCCGGAACGATAACAGGTGGCACCAAGGGCAGGAAATGACAAATGGAACCTGAAACTGTTGAGTGGGAAATTTCACAACAGCCCACTGAAGCCCCATTACACAATTTTTGCACAAAGTATGGCCGCACCATAAGACATATGGTATATTCTCAACAATATTGAAAGATTCGCAGCATATGGGACACTCAAGCCCTTCTTCTCTGCTGCCGTTAGAACATGCATCGTCATCTGAGCACTCTGCAGTAGCTTGACTCGGATGGATCAAGTTCTTCTTCAGTCCAATATTTGAAATGGCATTTGCAGCAAAACCCCACATCATAAATAAGTACAACTATCGTATAATTAAAGAAGCTATCAAAACTCCCGAGTCTGAGCCATCTTCCAATAGAAACGCTGGTAAGGCACGAACAAAGATTTCTTCTTCTTCTTTACTATGTCGGACGGTTTATACTCCTCAATCGAACCTAAACAAACTAATTTAGGTAGCAACCAAGTCAGTCATCTTAAATATTCAGATGCAATGACAATCACGAAACATTACAATAGAAACAATTTCAGGTCGGAAAAAAAAAAAAAAAAAAAAAAAAAAAAAAAAAAAAAGAAGAAGAAGACAAAATAATATTTTGAAATTAGAGGTGACAAGTGAACTTAACTATCATATTAAATAAAGCACTTACATATTCACTTTTTTTTTTTTTTTTTGTGCTTCAATACTAGTTTTCATACTTCTGAATTCTGATTGTCCAACTTGCATATTATAGTAACCGAATTTTTATCATTTCCCAGACTAGATATTACGAAAATACAATTTTGAACATAGATAATCCTATCTTTCTGCGTAGTGACCAATAAGAAACAATTCAATCTAGCAGTTATTTATAGACAATTTTTTTTCTCTACATGTCCCAAAAAAAAAAAAAAAAAAAAAAAAACTTAAACGCGTATCCAATCAAATGGCAATTTCAAGAAAATTCAGAATTCATAAAACATTGAAATTATCATAAATCAAGACAAAGCTATGTGAGCACTACAGAATTTAGACTGTGACAGAAAAAAATACGCAAAAATACTAATAAATAGCAGAATAGGCAGGAAAATAATCAGGTAAATTTCAGCATATACCAGATGTAGATTCAAAACTATCAGAAAAATTGTTCAGCAAAAATGTAAAAAAAAAAAAAAAAAAAAAAAAGAATCAGGAAACTGAAAGAAAAAGATGAAAATTAGAGAATAGAGATCTTACGCTCTAATATAATTTGGCGCGAAACTTCGTCGGAAGAATTGGAAAGAGAAGGAGTAGGCTGTAGAGCGGAGATCGAAGACGAAGATCAGCTCGCTCTTGTTCTCTCCCTAACTCTCTCCGTCTCTCTGATGGACGTATGGATTTTTTTTTTTTTTTTTTTTCATTCTAGAGAAGAAGACGACAAATTTGATTATAACACTCATCATTGTACGGGGAAGCGTGGATTCCGGTGCGGCGTCGTTTAAATTGACCTTTTTTGTTATTTCTTTTTCTTTTTTCTTTTTTCTTTTTTCTTTTTTTTTTTTTTTTTTTTTTTTTTTTTTTTTCTTTTTCTTTTTCTTTTTTCTTTTTTCTTTTCTTTCCTTTGGATCGTAAAGGACGGAGCCACGGAACTTTTCACTGTTTTTATTGAGGAATTATTTAATAAATTGAGTTTATTACGTCATTTTATTTATATAATATATTTTTTTAATAAAAACGTAACATTTAGATATTTTTTCTAGTCAAATGTTTTTATTTATCTCTCTCTTTAGTCTTCCTAATACATTATACATTAATTATTTAGTCGAAATTATCATAATTAATTCTATCAAATTCTCTTATTTTAATCAATTTACTTTAAATAATTACTTTTATTTTTGAACTACTATAATTTCATTTGCTTTTCGATACAAGTCGTGCTATTCCTAATTCCATTGGGTGGAGGGAATAATACGCTCTGTACAAGGGCTTGTATCTTTTTTTTCCCCCCTTTTTTTGCGTTTTTTTGAAGAAATTGGTTATGATTTTTGTATGCATTGTGTAGATCTTATATACGTTAGTGTTTATACATTTTTTTTTGTATGTAGCGTTTGAAAAAAAAAAAAAAGCAACTTAGAGCCATTTTAAAAAGCAATTTAAATAATAATATTTTTGAAACAAAAATAATTATTGAAAGTTTTTTTATTACAATAATTATTTAAAGTTAAATTGAGTAAAATTACGATAAATTTGACGTAACAATTAATGCATATCACGTTAGAAAATAGAAACATGAGTAAAAAAGTTGACATAGAAAAACTGTTATAATATTACATTTATTGGATGGGTGCACACACTACAAGAAAAGATATATTTATGGACGTTAATAATTTTTGACACTTTTATATCGTCAAAAATATTCACATTTATTGATGCTATTTTAAAAAGTTAGCGTCGGTAAGTTTATTTGGTCTCTCACGGGGGAAGGGGGATTTTGTTGACTAGAAACTTCCCAATGCCTATAAGCGTTGAGAAGTTTTTAGGAATTAAGTTTGCGATGTCATATAGCGTCAGGAAGTTTTTTGAGAATTAGGAGTTAATTTAATTAAATTTGTGACGTCATATAGCGTCGGGAAGTTTTTTCATATTTGGGATATAATTTTTTGACGCTATATAGGCGTCGAAAAGTTTTTATGAATTAAATTTACAACACCATGTATCATCAATAAGTCTTTTGAGATTTGAGATATAATTATCCGACGTTATATAGGCGTCAAAAAAATTTTAGAAATTAAATTTCCAGCACGATGGAGCGTCGAAAGTTTTTGAAATTCAGGATATGTAATTTTCAAAAATTTCCCAATGCCCAGAGGCATCAGAAAATTATTTTTTTTAAGTAAAATGAGTTTGGAAAAAAAAATAACAAACTTCCCCACGTTATGGAATCATGAAATTTTGAGAATTAAATAAATTTTTTAATGGGAAAAAATTAAAACAAATTTAATTTTAAATACAATCTTCAAATTCTTCTGTTTATTTCTTGTATTCATTCTTGATTCTGAATCATGATTTATAATTTATTACAGTATTTTTTTTATAAAAAATACATATAAAATAAAAATAATTTTAAAATATGATTCTAAATACACGAACCAAACGAATACCACGCTGTTTTAAGCGCCGTATAAAATAAAAATAAAAAGCCGATTTTTATCCCTCTCTCAGTCTCAACTTTCTCCTTTAAACACTCTCTCTCAAACTTCATCGACCCTCTCCGTCTCTCCCCCTCAAACTTCCTACTCTCCCCCCTCAAACCTCCCCAACCTACGTGCATATTTCTTTCTCTTTAGCTGGGCGCTTCCATTGGACGATAAGCGTCTCCCTCCCAATGGACGGTTACAACTCACGGGACGATAAGCATACACCTCCATAAAGATTCTTTAAAAAAAAAGAGGAGGGAAAGTTTAAATATATATATCAAACACTCTAAGCACGCTGTTTTAAGCGCCATAGAACCAACTCCTCATATTATTATGCCTCAAATCCCCTCAGAACCACTCTCTCTCACTCTCTCCACCTCCTTTTACGCACTCATTCTATGCAATTAATTTATCTTCCTTTCTTCCTCACACCCACCAGTTATTTGACACCGCCGCCGTCTTCTTCGCACCCACCGGTTCTTTGCTGCCGCCCTCGCCATCATTTTTCACCTAGCTAGGCTGACGTATCCGGTATATATTTAGTTGTTTGAATATTTTTGCTTGAATTTTTTGGTTTTTTTTTTTTTTTCCTCTCTCTCTCTATTTTGTGTGTTGAGTAACATAGAAAGGCTTTAGGAAGTCTGGTAGGTTTTGTTTTAAGTGTTTCTCATCAATTGGATTTATCTGCCTTCTCATGCCTATTTTTCACATTCGAGGAATTCTGGTTATTAATATTGACTAAATAATTGGATCCCAAACGATGCGTACTAAGTGTTTGTTGAAATGTCTGTTCTTTTGTCATCTCAAAACACTAGGTGTTCATTGTTTTAGGATGTTCCAACTGTTATATTCGGATCCCAAGTAGGAAATATGGAATTTAGGGCCCTTGCTGTATTTTGGGGTTAGGTTTTATAGTGAGACAATGGATGTATATGTAGTTAATGGGCATACATACACAAACGACACACACACACACACACACACACACAATGAACAGCGAGACTACGTGATGCAAGCCTTTTATAATAAACTTTTGTTGACTTGACTGTGAGAGGTGCAACTCTGTGGTGCGGCTTTCTTAGGAAGGAGTATTTATCTATGTCCTGCTTGCTACAGGTACTTCTATTTATAGCTCACTCGTATTATGTCAAGTGTATTTGTCTTGCATTCTTTCGAGATATTGTTTTTTTTTTTTTTTTTTTTTTTCATGATTTCACTTGTTTGGTTGAATATTTAGTTGATTTATGTTGATGACTTATAATATCTTAGTTGAAGCATGTTTTCCATTATGGTATCTTTATAAGGAGGAAATGGTGAAAAAGGGAATGTACACTGGAAAAACCACCCAAAAAAAGTGTAAGGATAGAAAGTTAAAAATAAATTTTGATGAAGTGACTTTGAGAGCAATTGGCCACAATCACGGTACTTGGGCACGTGATTTGGGACTTCTTGTGCGAACTCATTTACCGGTTCGATGTGAAGTACCCTTTAACAAACTAATTGACAAAGTTAAAGCCCCTATTTATAAAGGGATGCTTGTAAGTATACTAAAATACTTCCTTGCAAACTTTAAAGTTAGTTATGAAATTATAACATTTTTAACTTTTTTATTTTTTAGGAAAGATTTGACTTTACAATGTTACCATACATAAAAAAAGGCTATAGAAGATAAAATAAAGAATTCACACAGAGGTTGGCGTTGTTCATTGCGCAAACACTTTAGGAAAATTGGTGGGGAAATATCACTAAAAATTGCTAAGAGATTACCCCTTGACGACATAATTAATGACGGTGATTAGGAGTGACTCTATGATTATTGGAGTATTGAGGAACAAATAGTAAGTTTCAAACCTTTCGTGAAGTGTTATGGCGGTATTTTTTTCACTTATTTTACATTACTTTTTGCAATTGTCCAAGCAAAATACGAAGAACCGCTTAACAAACAAAGGCTATAACAGTTCACATGGATCAAAATCTTATCCTGCTCATTGTGAAGAATTGATATATAAATTTTTCACTAGTTATATATTTTTTATTTACATTTTTTATTCTAATTCAAAATATTGCTACAGATGAATCTAGAGACTAATCAATTTGTTAGTGACATTGAATTTCACCAGGTTATATATACCAATCACAAAACAAAATAATGGTACAACCCGCAAGCTGAATAAGATTACGTGAATGGTCATTTTTAATTAGTACAAATGCACTTTTTATAAATAAACAAGTTTTATGTGCAACATATTTTATTTGATGTTATTATGTTAATAATGCAGTTTCCTTACCTTTAATTGCTTAGAAACAATTTAACCCACATGCACTTAGAATATTACAAGTAATGGGTCACTCTTTTAGAATTGTTTATGCACATTGCTACTGTCTATTAGAGTATATTCTTTCTCTTCTGTTTTTGTTCATTTAATTGGTTGTCATTTAGCTTATTGTGAGTCTTCTTAGATTTTCTGTTGAGTCTTTTAGCTTGACTCCTTGTCTGAGTTGGTTCGTTTCACTAGTCCTTTTTTCACTGTTCACTTGCTGTAGCTCTTGTCCGTTTGTGTTGTTGTAGGCCCCTAGGCTCTGTTTTCACGTGTGAATGAAGATCACATTTAGCAAAAAGGGCAAAAAAAAAAAAAAAAAAAGTTTGTTTAGTGTAATTGGCACAAAGATTATTTTGCAAATAGGGCAACATAAATAAAATAACATGATACACTTTTATTGAATAATTTCTCATTTTTATTTAGTGTAATTGGCATAGATGATTTTTGTTATTTTCAGTATGTGACAATTTGGTCTTTCTTTTTTTATTATGGTAAAACACCACCTAACCTTCTTAAACAGGTGCAATTAGCACTTTTTGTTTACATCTGTTAAATTTCTCATGGAAATACGCACATAACCCATCACGTTTCAAAAAAAAAGTCTTAGGCCTTATTCATTTAACCGATTCGAGTTTAGAATTTAAGTTTTGTTACAGTAAAAAGTTCTTAGAAATAGTCATATTTAACTTTTTTATTATAGTAAAAAGTTTTCACATAAAGTCACATCTTAAGTCAAATTAAAAATTCAAATCAGCAAACTAAATGGGTTTTTAAAATACTAAAAAGTTATATTTTTAAAACTGTCAAAGTACCCGTATAAAATTATCAAAACACAAAATATTAAATTAATTTTTATTAGAGTACCAAAACAAAATTTTTCCGCAAAAAGTTATGCATCAGAACAAGTTCAACTCACAAAACTTTCCCAACCTAAAGCTACCTTCATACCTTAAAAACTGGCGGGTGATAACACCGTCTCGCTTTAGCATATGTGGGTGGAGGCTACGGGTAAGACATGCTTCATTGAAACCCATAAGACGAGGGATAAAGGGCTTTGCGGGTCGATAAGAGGTGTATATAGTTTAGTACATTACATTGAGCAATATTCTAAGAATGACAAAAAGAGGTGTATATAGTTTAGTATATTACATTGAGCAAATATATATATATATATATTAGTAATTGTAGAAATTACATACTAGTGCACTAACTTACACATGACCTTGTCTGATGAGTTTCCTTTGGTTTTTATGATATTTTACTCTTAGATTCAGGGCATGTTTAATATTGCTTTTAGAGGTTATTTTTAACTTTTTTTTAAGAAACTACAGTAAATTCAGGTGTTTAGTAAATTCTGTTTTTTATCCGTCAATTTCTAAAAACTGTTGCTAAATAATAGAATTTAAGAAACATGTTAAAGGTTGTTTTTACACAATTGCTTCTATTGTCATTATTTAAATTTATTACACGGACCTTATTAATAAAACCTAATTCTCTGTTTACCCATTTTATTTTTTCATACTAAATTAAAAATTATTTTTTATATATTTTATCAATATACTATGTTAAATTTTACTCAAATATTTTTTATAATTATCATAATGAAACTAACTATAAATATGTATGTTAAATTATGTCTATTTTAGTCATTATACATCTCCATAATAATTTTATACATAGTTTACCAAACTTTTAAATTTCTGCTTATGGTATAAATAACAGCTTTGAAGAAAAATTACCAAACATTTACATATTTTAATTACAATAACTTCTGACTAACAAGACAATAACATCAAAAAATATCAACAGTGCAGTACTGCTAAAAAGACCCTTAGGTTTAATGAAATAAGAAAACATGCAAATATGCTAACATTAAATCCAAAATGCTCAGGCAAATCCTCGTAGAATAGGAGGCATGGTCCCCCACCCATCATCCTTCTTCCCAAAAGAGAGCCATTGCAATAAGGTTTTCGACCCGTCGGGATGAGCAATCGTTGTAGTAACCGTGTGCAAGCCATGGTGAAGTTGCCACAAGCTACCCATGGCGAATCTAGCTAGTCGCGAAGACATCATATCTTGGATAAATCTGTGATTCTTCTAAACTCAACCACCTCATATAATTATTTTTTAGAAATAAATTATTTTATGCAAATTCAGTTCACATTGCACATACAAAGAAAAATATGTACTACAAAAAAATGAAATCATTTTTCTAAACTTACACAATAAAAAAGAACATGCACTTTATTAAAGTTTATAGTGGAGAATAATATATAAAGAGCGCACTTTATATAGGTTTTTATTGATTAAAACTGTAAAATTCTGCATATATTATAAGATGAGAGTGCCTTTGATAACTTGGTGTATGTGTTTTGAATTGAAAAAATAATAATTTGACGTATCAGAAAAAGTTGTTAATTAAAAAAAAAAACTAAAATACCGTAGGCTGAGGAGCAAAAGGAGGAATCCGCCCGAGGAGGGGCTCGCGTCTGATTAGCTAGTTGGTGAGGCAATAGCTTACCAAAGCGATGATCAGTAGTGAAATTAGTTATATTATCCGTGAACGTATTGAACAATATAATAGAGAAGTAAAGATTTTAAATATCAGTGTTGTACTTCAAGTAGGCGATGTCATTGCTCGTATTTATGGTCTTGATGAAGTAATGGCAGGTGAATTAGTAGAATTTGAAGAATGTACGATAAGCATTGCTCTAATTCTTTCAATAAATTCGAACCTAATTTTTTCAAAAAAGTGCGTACAATACTTTTGTGTTTACGAGCCAAAGTTTTAACAGGTTTCTACCTTCTTAAGCAATGTCATTATACCCGTTTCATAAACACCGTTGGACTGAAATTATACGGTCCTGGCCAACCCCTACAGTGGGATGACGCAACGATGAAATTCATAGCTTCCCTTGATTTTTGTTTGACGATTGAAATTCTTTTCAGAGAAGCTAGTGAGATCCGGATAGCCAAATATTGAATTACCAAATTCAACAATGAACAATTTCCAGAAAAAAAAAAAAAAAAAAAAAAAAAAAAAAAAAAAGAACATCATTGAACAAGCTGAAAAGCTTAACTAGTTTAATTGTGTGGTTACATATGTTAATTTTGAAGAACTCTTGGTTTGGTTGGTTGTAACTCGTAACTTTCTGAGGTGCGACAACATTTCTCACATTAAAAAAACGACCTCCAAGTCAACAAGTAGGATAATTAATCAGTACTAAAATGATTTATACATAAATTACTATTTTTTTTTTTTTTTTCAGAAACACAGATATTACATTACATCGGTCATAACTTACAATGAAAACACAGGACATGAGTTTACTTATTCATTAGAACAAGAGGAAACCACTCATGAGAAATATTTCCATTACAATGAAAACACAGGACATGAGTTTACTTATTCATTAGAACAAAAGGAAACCACACATGAGAAATATTTCCATTATTAGCTAATTAATAAACAAGAGTACGTTTAAACAAAATCATGATGATCAGTTACTTCAAGAATCCCTGGGCCGCCTTGAAGTAGTCCCCGACCCCACCTTCCGAGTCACTCTTCTTCTGATCATCACCATGAGGATGATCATCAGACGGCTTTGCATGATCATGACCACCACCAGCAGTGTTCTTGGCCTCGTACTGGTGGAGGTAGTCTCCAGCCTTGCGCACGTACTCGCCGACGCCCTTCTCCCCCAGCTTCCCGTACTGCGCCGCCGCGTCGAGAAGGTCAGCCCCCGCCCCCGCTGCCTTGCCCTTATCTATCTTGTCGGACTGGTTGCTGGCGGCACACTTGGCGGCATCGGCCACCACCTTGGCGCTCGAAAGAAGCTCGGTCGTTGACGAGTTCTGGTGGTGGCCGTGGCTGCCGGGTTTGTTATCCTCACCTGCGGGTTTGTCGCCGTGACCGCCTGACAGAGACTTGAGTAGATCCATGGCACAAAATTAGAGGCTTTTTCTTTTTGGTTTTGGAAACGGTTGGGGTATGGATGACTTCTGTGTTGGTTATTGGGTGATAGTTATAGATGGGGTTGATTGCATTGGTGGACCCTAAATCTATCCGTCATTTGCATTTTGGATATAAAACTTTTGATTTTAATAAATAAGACCTCAAATTTAAAATTTTGTTATCCATATAGTCCAATAAGTAGAAAACGTCAATTTATACGATCCGACTTTTTGTTGATGGTTAAGATTGATCCTTAACTTTTTAAATTTTAGCATTTCGAACCACAATTGCCACCCTTTGATTGTAAAATATAAGGTCTTGAACGTTAAAAATTAAAAAATTTAAGATTAAAATGTAAATACTAATAAATATAGGGTGCATGAGTAGAATAGACCGTTTATAGATGGGATTTGTTAGTTAAAAGTTGAACCACCCCAACAGCCTATCAATTATTTTCCATTGAGGAATGAATGGATCAAATATCAGCTTCCCTTTCACGATTATTGATCAGTGTTGCTTGCGTGTTCATTTCGGGATTGGATATTTTTGATCGTGCGTTTGCGTCCACCACACACTTTTATTATTTTTCTTTTAAGCTCAAAAGGTCCTCCATCACACTTGATTCATGTCGCTAATTGGTTCTGCCGACACGTGTGATTGATATTTTATTGCGTTCATTACTGCTGAGTCGTCCCTTCTCTTGATTTGTTTTTCTTCTCATGACTTTGGGACAAGGCCAATTAATGACTCACATGTCACAACAAGCCTACAGGGAAAAAAATAATAATAATAATAAGAAAGAAAGAAAGAAATAAGTCAAGATTTAAAATGAATTAAAATTAATAGATTAATAGTTTACATAAATTAATAAATAAGTTAAATTACTGTTTTTGTCAATAATTTTTCTGATTATGAATCATAACTTAACAAGTTATTGTCTATAATTGTCTATAATTTATCTAATTATAAACCATAACTTGATAAATTTATCCATAATTTATCTGATTATAAACTATAACTTAACAAATTATGACCTATTAATTTCTATAACTAAAAATTCACTTATATATTATTTTAACCTTTTGATATTGTCCTATTATTTCCCTAATAATAATAATCATGAATTGGATGGTGGACCGGGCTTATCGTTCATAAGCCCATAGTCCTAATGGTAAAGGCCATGGCCCACGGCCTCGATTTCTCGTCTTGTGTGACAAACTGCTTTTGCTTGTGGCAATTGCAATTGCTATGGAACTTCTCTATCTCGAAGCAGTATATAGTGCACGACAAATTGTTTGTAGGAAATAACGAATCATGAACTGCCATACCTCGAACGAGTAGAATTCAAGAAAGTCGTAGTAGGTAATATTATATATCTTGCATAGCAAATTCCATGTAGCAAATTACATAATGGCATCATGAATTATACGATAGTCAAGTGGTGTTTGAGAGTATTCTCAGACTATCAACTCAATATTCACCGGCTCTTAAAAGATAAATCATTAATGGTTACAGTTCGATTTCTCTAGCTCGACAAGCGTGATTCAGGAAACCACTCATATGTGACGTATTGATGGTAGCAAATGACAAACAAGATTATCAATTGACATTGTAACCTAATAAACGTGAACTTTACACAACTAGACGTTATGCGCCAGAAGTTGAAGGCAAAAATGGATTTAATGGGCTCAACCTCTGTCAATTAGTGCATAATTTGATGCATGCTTTCTTAAACTAGTGCTAAAATTTGGGTACATTTAGTAAATGGATCTAAAATCATAATTTTAAATCCTGATTTAGAATTATTGTTTGTTTATAGTGATTCTGAATCATGATTTAGAATAAATGTTTAATTTGGATGATTTTGAATTATAATTCAAATCTGATATGATATTTTAAACTAGCTCAAATCATGATTTAAAACCACCCCCTCTCCCCTCTTAATTCAAGGTGATTTAAATCTCTGATTTTAAATCATTGTTTTAAAATTATAATTTAAACCTAAAATTATGAATCATAATTTTAATTTTAAAATAATATTGAGAATCATCATTGTTTAAATTCTCATAATAAATGAACTCTTTAAACATTTAATCCACCTCTTGTACAGTGCAGTTTTGGAGTCGAAATCTTCCAAAAAAAAAAAAAAAAGCCCCACAAAAAGTGTACAGTAGATGACGACATTCTTATTTGGTGTTGGAAGAATGACAACATAGTGACCACAATGACTTGTCAAACCCTTTATAAGTATGATATGATATGAATTAAAATAGAAGTAATGAGCCTTGCAATTGTTTGCATTTCTCTTCGTTGTTCGAGAATTGTTAATCGTAGTTCGCTCAAATGGGAGAATAGTACACCCCAGAGGCGTGACCCCTGAGAACACAAGGCAGGTTTGCCAATTGCCATTGTTGCTACATATTTGTTGAATTAAGCCGGTATAAATATATGCATGGGCCATGGCTAATGTGCCTTGTGTTCTCAGGTCACCCCTTTGGGGCATCCTTTCTATATATGCCCACATCTTTACCATTTTTTTGTGAATCATCTCTCTCACACTGAATGTTTATTCAGCTATTTTGGCCTGAGAAGTTGAAGCTTTCTATCCAATCCTGATAACAGGTCATTTTGCTTGGAAAAGTAATTAACATCATTTTCTTTCGTTTAGTTTCTCTTGAAAATTTTCTTCATTGTATTCCAAGCTCTACGTTATGTTGCCCAAGTTAGATTTTCGCTTTTGTCAGAAAATTTAGATTTAGAATTTAAGACTATTTACTCTGTAACAAGTTATCATATTGAAGTGGAGAGTCTCTCTAGTCAGGATTTTTTCAACAATTTTGTTAACCTTCACTTTTAATCGTTAAAAAATTAAAAATAAAAATTTTTTTTATTTTAAAAATATAAAAAAAAAAATTTTTCTATTTAATTTTTCTAATTAAAAATAAAATAAAAAACTCATCTAATCAATTTAATTTTTTTTTTTTTTTTTTTTTGGGACTAATCCTTTAGCCCATCTCAGATTTCAAGGAGATCAAAATTTTTTTTAATGGATAGAATACAATTTAATTTAAAACTTTTTTAATAGAAAATTTTTAGTGGATATTTAAATTTATGAATTTAAAATTATTTACAAAATTATTTACAATTTATTTATTTTTTATTTTGTTTTAAGATTTAATTTTTATTACAATAAAAAATTCTCTTAAAAATTGTTACATTTAATTTTTTTTATATATTAAAAATCATAATTTAATTTAAATTATAAATTTAAATTAATAAATTAAATAAATTTATATGTATTTTTTTTTTAATATATATATATATATATATATAATATATATATCATAAAAAATTTAAACATCATCAATTCGTATCAAACATTCCTTAATATTCCAGCAACCGAACGAATTGAACACGAGTGCGTTCTCAATCTAGTTCTCGCGTTGAAGCACTTTCAGTTCCGACGAACGACAATACGACAGCCAAAACCCCGCAAAAGCCCAAACCTTACCGGCCTAGACGCCATGGAAATGGAGATCGATCCTCCCCGGCGACCAAATCGCGATTTCAAACCCCAAGACATCTTCAAAGCGGCGGAAACCGGCGATTCCTCGGCTTTCACATCTCTTTCTAAAGAAGAGCTCTCGAAATCTCTCTCTTCAGGAATGAGGACGGTCGCACCCTCCTCCACGTCGCCGCCTCTTCCGGTCAACTTGAGGTCCGTCTCCTCCCCCCATCTTTTACTGTTTTCCTGTTTGCTTGCTCGGAAAATGCGGTAAAACGTGGGAAAATTTCGCGTCATGTGTTGTTTTTTAAGGCTATGGTTATCGATGTTCCGATTTCTAGGTCTGTATTTACTTCGAAATTTTAAGAATTTTGCGTTTAGTTTGGAAATTATTGTTTTTTTATTAAATAATCATGTTTTGTTGTATTTTTCTGTTAATAGGTGGTGAAGGTGTTGGCAGCTACTGATGAAGCATCGAGTGTGGTGAACAGTGCAGATGAAGAGGGATGGGCCCCGCTTCATTCTGCTGCGAGCATTGGGAACTCTGAAATTGTCGACATTTTGCTTAGTAAAGGTTAGAATTTTCCAAATTCCCATGCTTTTATGTGGTGGTTCTGTGTTTTTTGCTGCATTTTGATAAGTTTATGAATGATGATTACATGTTAGTTTCACAAAAAAAAAAAAAAAAAAAAAAAAAAAAAAAAAAAAAAAAGTGAAAGCACAAAAAGAATTAGGAGACACAAAGGAAAACAAAAAACGAAAAGAATAGCCAGTTTTTTTTATTTATTTATTCATTATCTTTGATCATGTCAATAATTCATTTTTGGAACGCTTTGTGAATTGAAAATCTGACCGCATTGTTGCGCCATTGACCTTGTGAGTTTACAATTGATGCCCTCTTTGGCAAGTAAATACTCATCCATTAGAAGAGGAATGATGGTCTATGGATTAAAGAGTAGTATGCTATGGAGTTCACCAACTCGACGAGTGGCGATGGAAGTTGAGTTTCAACATATGCCCACTTTCGTGTTACTTGTTGAATATGTTCATTTTAAGTGTTTCATGATGCGTGGGTTAGAGATGTAGAATGAGTTGATGATGGAAATATCATTTGGTAACAAACTAACAAATTTTTGATATGCCAATCCCTTTTACACTTTCTCTATATGACAGGAGCTGATGTTAATTTGAAGAATGACGGTGGTCGTACCGCTCTTCATTATGCTGCCAGCAAGGGATGGTTGAAGATAGCTGAAATTCTGATCTCACATCGGGCAAAGATTAATCTGAAGGACAAGGCTTGTAACTTCAAATAGCTGCATCTGTCATCTTTATTTTGTAAAACCATTTTTAGAGCATTTTATATGCTGATAACGTGTTTTAATGCTCCCACATATTTTCTTCATCATTATTCGAGTTCTGACATTCGTTATATGACATGTAATCAATCAGGTGGGTTGCACCCCATTACACCGGGCAGCAAGCACTGGCAACTCGGAGTTGTGTGAGCTCCTAATTGAAGAAGGAGCTGATGTTGACGCTGTTGACAAAGCTGGCCAGACTCCTCTTATGAATGCAGTGATTTGTCATAACAAAGAGGTAGTATTTGTTAAAGTTCTAAGGAAAGAGATGCTTATCGCCTGTTATATATTCTTGAGTTTGTTGTTTTTGAATATGCTGAGGAAGATTGTAAATATTAGTTTCATTCTGTTCTCCTTTGACTAAATAATCTTTGCTAGTAATTCTTGAAAGTCAAATGAACTTTGTATTTTCTTCTTGGCTTTGTGTTATCATCTTTTCATTGTTGGAAGTGCTGACGTCTTTATTTGTTACTTATTAATGTACTCTTCAGAACTATTAGTGAAAATCAAATAACTTGCGATGTCTAACTGTGTATTTGTGTTTTCTTGACAGGTATCTCTTCTTCTAATAAGGCATGGAGCAGATGTAGATGTGGAAGACAAGGAAGGGTACACAGTACTTGGTCGAGCTTCCAACGACTTTAGACCAATATTGGTAGATGCTGCCAAGGCCATGCTTGAAGGATGAAACTTGGGAGTTGTAAGATTTGAGATTAAGGCTCTGAAAGGTTCTTTGATAAAGAATTATGTTGTGCGTGGTGTAGAATCTCATGTTCTGAATTCTAGAAAAAGGTGTCTTAAGTCCTGACCAAAAGAAAAACAAGGAATAGAAATATGTTTCAGTGAAGCAAATATTTGTTTGCCTTTTTGTTACAATGGAGGTGGGGAGCTTAGTTGTGGCTCTAAGCTTTTAACAAATAACAAGCAACAAAATTTGGCAAATTTGAGATTTCACTCGCAACTTTTTCTGTTGTGATTTCTGTGAAAAACAGATGGAAAAGAGAGAGAGAGCTGTTGTGATTTCTGTGAAAAACAGATGGAGATGGACAGAGAGAAACATTCTTTAAAACATTCTTTTAGAACATTTTAAAATTAGAACATATTAAAATATTATTAGTCTTTGGATGTGCAGTGGTATAGACAGAATTTTGGTCTTTGCAACGAGCTGTGCTAAAACCCACCAAACAAATTTTTATTTTTTATTTTTTTAGAGGGGAAAACAAAATTGTTGAAAAATTGGTTTTTTTTTGTAAATCATTAGGGTTTTGTCATTTCGGTTTTTAGTTTAACAAATATGGCACTAGGACTAGGGGTGTAAATCATCCGGGTAGGGTAGGGTTGAACCGAAAAATTGAACTACCCGACCAGTGTGGGTTGAGAAAATTTTGGACCGCAACACTCTCTTAAGTTTACAAACCCGCAATTTTTCGGGTGACCTCGGGTAGGGTCGGGTTACTCGGGTTGGTAAAAATCAATTTTAATCTATGACTTCATCAATTTTAATCTAAGAGGCTCTTATATGCAAATAAATGATAAAATACTATTGTAGTAAATTAACAATAAATTATATATGCAAATACTATTGTAGTAAATAATTACGCAACAAAATTGCGGCATAATAAACTTTAGGCCACAACACCTTCATAAGCCTACAAACCCATAACCTGTCAGGTGACCTCGGGTTACTCAAGTTACTCGGGTGAAAGGCTTGGTGGACTATAATGGGTTGTGGTGATATTGGATTTGTATGGCTGGTACTGTAGTTGAAAAACTCCATTATTAAGCCATATTTCTGGCTGAAAATACTTTGCATCTTCTCCCCAAATGTAAGCATGGCCAAACCTTTTCAATTATCACAATATGCATAAAATAAGAGTGTTCTCAAGGACCACATGATTACTTTTTAATCAATTAATCTGTGCTTGTTACAAAATAAATCATTATCAATCAAAACATGTCTTTCCTTCAAGAGGGGGTCTAAATGCAAAGTAAACAATTAAAACACTCAATTTGAAATCAAACACTTCCAATATAAATAAAGAATGTCCTAATTCAACAACTAAGGTATACAAGCATTTTTTACACAAACCGTGAATCTAAAAAATAAATAAGTTAACAGTTTAAAAGCATAAAGTCCATAAACTTATGAAAGTAAGAATTTGAAGTGTTAGACATTGTTTTACCTACTTTGAACATGTTCGGCCGGGTAGGATTACCTCGGGTTCATGTAATCCCACCTCACGCCCCTACCCACGCAGTGCGGGTTAGACATAATTAAAACTGAAAATTAAATAAAAAATTAGAAACCCGTGATTTTTTAGTAGGGTTGGCTTGCCTCGGCCGGGTTCGTCAAGTTCGGGGTGATTTTTATAGCCCTAACTGAGACTCTATTTTTTACATAATATTAAGAAGGTTACTTACTATTTCTAAAAATAACATTTTTAGCCTCTATATTTTTTGAATTGTAAAATGTCTATTTTCTCATTTTAATTGAGCAATTTTTATGGTGTTTTCTCTGTACTTTTAGGAACATTGGTGTCTATTTTTCTATCTCAACAGTCGTCAAATTTTTATTATTTTTTTTAATTTAATTTGACTTTTGATTAGATTTAATACAAATCTGATAGCTGATAAATAAAAAATATCGGTATTCTTAAAAAAACACTAAATAAAATCCTTTAATTAAATATTTTTAAAATAAATATAAAAATATAAACCAATTTTTTTTTTTTTTTTATAAAATTAACCACACATCATAGTAAGTTCAACATCTAAGATTCTAGAGTTTTTTAAGGTTCTTCAATATTTTATTTTTGTTTTTTCTTAATGTTTTTGTGTAATTAATTTGAAAATAAATTAATTTTTAAGGCAACATGAACATTTTGCAGCTAGAAAAACTTACCTTTTAGTATACTATATATAGATGTATACTAGTCAAAAATCTACTATTGTATTATATAAAAAGTTACAAATTTTTATAGTATAGGATTATTTTATATTTATATATATATATAGAATTAAAAGTTTCTTAAAGTGTATTATAGTTTTTGTTTTCTTTTTTTTTTTATTTTATATATATATAATAATTTAAAAGTTTCTTTAATTATATTATAGATCAAATGATTTAAAAATAGTTTTTACCTAGTCTTTTTTTTTTTTGTCTTTATTCTTTTGATTAAAGATTGGGAAAATACAAATTTTTTAAAAATTAATAAGTAAATAATAATTTTTAATTAAAGAAATTAATAGGCCAAAATCTTTAATTATATGTAATTATGAACAAATCAAATGATTTAAAAGTAGTTATTATTAATAACTTAGTCTGTGGGTTATGGGCGAAAATAATTTTGACCTGGGTTAACTTATGTCTTTTGTTCATAATTCATCTCAAATTTTGATTTTTCCTCAATAATTGTTAATATATGTATTCAAAATAGTAAATGTTGATTTTTATTGATAATTGATATAAATTAGTAAATATGTCTTACCTTGTAGGCAATCTTTTTAGATCTAATGTTTTTGAATCTATTATTGTGACTGTTGATATTTGTGGTAGTGGTATTAAAAGATGGACATCTTCAAATATTTTTGAAACAACTGTAATTATTTTTGCTCCCCTTTGTTGAAAATAAACTTGCAAGATTTTTATTTGTCATTTTAACTAAGCAATGATTGGTGAAATTACAAATGGATCAATAAAGCCTTCACCAATTGTTAATGTTCATCATTTGTTGATGTAGAACATGATTTTTTGATCAATGCTTGTGCTGCTCTTCCAACCACTAAAGTAATTTTTAGTTTAATTTATTTAAAAGATGCGACTTTATTTTATTTTAGTGTATTTTTATTTATTTTTATTTTTCATTCAAATTATTTGTACTATTATCATTTAAGAGGTTTTGAAAATTTAGCGCAAAATGATATTGACATGGATAAAATCATACCACAAATCAACACCTTTCTTTTTCAATGTTTTTTTTTTTTTAATTTTTGTTTAGTTTTAGTCTCAAACGGGCTCTACGCACACATGATTAATTTAAAATAACGGCTAACACAAATTATTTATAAAAAAAAAAGAAGTCAAAAAGACGACATAAAATAAATGAAAATAATAAAGGTTGAAAATCTTAAGCAAATAGAGAGGAAAAGTAATCTAACTTATTTCGTTGTGTTTTAAATTAGTAATCTTAAGTAAAGAGAGAGAAAAAGTAATCTAACGGATAAATTTAAACTCCAAATCGATTCAAAATAATAAATAACTATAAGAATAAAAATTTAAAAATAAATTGAAAATGATTTAAAACCGTCCGATCAAAAATTTTGATAATTGTGATTCGTTCGTGAAAAACACTTGCAACAGAAGCGCATTTAGCAAAGAGAAGAGGATAGCTTCGCAGCGTGGTGGGCCCAGCCACTTTTTCTTTCAACTAGCCGAGCGTCGACACGTAATAATCCTAGAACGAAATACATAAAAACCCATGTGCAGAGAAAGAAAAAAGAAGAAAAAGATAATAAAATTGACAATTCACAAAGAATAAAAGACATAAATATAATTTCAGACAATAAATAGTGAATTGTGAGTGTGTGAATAGTAAATCTCAGTCTCTTTTAGTGTGTGTGTGTGTATTTCAAATAATAAGATATCAACGTGTTTCGTTATAATGCAAGTATCAAAGTGATAAAAACCAATATTTATTTTGTTTATATATTTTCTGTGTAAAGAAAAAGGGGAGAAAAAAAGTGGCTAGATTATCCTTGATTTAGTAAAATTGGACCGAGGAAGAAGTGTGGGGAAGGAGCATGGGTTCCTCTTCAGTCTTGGCTGTCTCTCATCCTTCTCTTCACTTAGCTTCCAACAATTTAGTCCTCTTTGCAAAACCCAGTATCCCATTAAAGTCTTTCCAAATTAAGAGCTCTAAAATACCAACACTTTCTTCTTCTTCTTCATTGCCATCTTCTTGCTTATCGGTTCTTCACAAGTCCCTTCCTTTGGCCGCTTCAGCTCTCATTCTTCTCTCCTCATATCCAGGTAAATCCAAAGGTCCAAAATTCTGCCCTTCTTCGTAAATATTTTTTTTCTTCAATTTTCATTTCATATGCTATAAGAAAACCAGAATTCAAATTTAAAGATGGGCACTTTGTGCTTCTTCTGTGCATCTACTGTTTCTTGTTGTGCTGATGATTTCGTGAGTTATCCTGTTTGATCAAAAGAAAATTTTGAAATTTTGATGAGTTATGACCGCGGAAATAGTATTTATGTGATGGGTTATCAATAAAAAGTAGAATAAAACATCAATTACCGAGTTAAGTATGTGATGGGTTTGTTTGAAACTAGTCTACACTCTACCCACGTTCCTTCATTTGCTTTTTGGGTAATCAAATTCTAACTTGTTTATGACAAAATTCAATTCTAAAAATATGTTAATAAGCAGGGGTGTGTTTGTTGGTTTTGCAGCAAAAGCTGGTTTTCTTTCCGGATTTTCCGGGTTAGAATCCGTTCCTGGTCCTGAGTTGCCTCAAATTGACTTTCTTAATCGCCTCAATGGTATGGTTCTAATTTCCTTTTTTTCCCCCTTGTGATGATGACTTTATGATTTGTGATAGAAAAAGGAAATGCAGAGAGATATATGTGTGTTGCTACTGGCTTTGTTTTGCAGAAGAAAACCAGAAAAAGTACGCAGAAAATGATGCAAGATTCAGAGAATCTCCCCTGCTCAAGAAGCTACTAGAGCGATCCAAATTGAATAAAGAAAAGTAAATTCTCCGTTGTGTTAATCAAAGGAGCTTTTTTCTTAGCAGTAAAACTGTCATTTAGTTAGTTTGATGATATAGTTGACTGGCATTTGCTAATTCTCATCACTAGTCCACTTGTTAAACTTTGCTAATATAGTGTCAACTTACCTTTGAACTAGCAGGAGCCACCCATATATAATAGCTTTTATCCACCTGATTGTAACACAGAATATAATATGAAGTAGGAGAAAAGTGGGAAACATAGTAGAAATCTCCCTCTACCTCGCATATATGCAGACCTATAATAAGTTTATGGGGTCAACTTTATTGCGTGGGCTTAATTTATTGGAGAATTCCGCGTTACGGTAGAACATAGTTTTTACAACTCACGAGAGTAGTATCATATTAGAAAAAGCATGAAAACCTAAAAAAACTTGCTGCCTGTAGCTTACTAGTATCATATTAGAACATTTTTTTTTTTTTTTTTTTAGTCGCTGCCGCAGAATTCTCCTAATTTATGATGCCATTAACATAATGAAAACTGAAACATTTCAGGAATCGCCAAGAAGTTCAGGACAAGTACTGCATACGTGGTGCGGAATGGGGAGTTGGAGATTGCTCGGCGGAGGGAATGTCTCCAGAAGAAAAGGATAATTTTATTTCCATGTTGAAGCAGAAAGCTGGTGTGAAAGAATGATTAAGAAGGAATCTCACGTAGCTGATATTGCTTTCCATATAAGTTTAGCAGCAATCACTTATCCAAATCTTCCATGGATTTTCACATTCTTTGAGCAAGCTGGTTATATTGCTTTGCTTGCTTGTTCAGCATGTGATAGTTTTCCCTGTCGTTCTATAAGGATAGAAACACGCCAGTTTTTTTCCTCTAACAAACGTTTAACCATTTATCAGTTTTTTTCCCTGTCGTTCTATATTTTGCTTAGTTTGCAAGTGACCGTGGCATATTATTAGTAATTACATAACCGAACGACGTGCCTTATAGTCCAATAATGAGTGGCAAACTACATGGTGTTTGGGCGGAAAAAGAATAACATGTTTCTACAGATGTACAACAAGCGGCTGTTAAAACAAACGACAATAATAATGGAGTAGGATAAAATGACTTTTTACTCTCAAACGACAATAATATTTTACAATAATGTCTAAAATCAAGTAATATGCTTCCTAGTTTCTACTTGACACTTGTATAATCTTGCGGATGAGTTTAGAACAAAAAGAAAAAATAGAAATTATAGGAAATAGGCCTACATTTGAAACTTATAGAGGTAAATAGCAATGTATTGAAATTAACCGGCCATGTTTCAATTTTACCCTTTTTTAATTATTTTTTCTATTTCCTTTTTCTTTTTTTCTTTCTTTCTCAATCTTTTATTCTCTGTTCTCTCTTTTTACTACTTTCTATCTCTCTCGTGTATATCCAAAATATACCATTAAAATTAGTACAATTTTTTAAAAAAGTGATGCTAACTTAGTAAATCATAGATTTACCTTATATATTTAAAATTTACAATTATAGTTTAGACATGTTAACTTGATAAATTCTGAATATACTTAGATTTACAGTGTATATTCAGGATTTACTATTAAAATTTATACGATTCTTAAAAAAGTGATGTTAACTTGGTAAATCTAAAATTTACCATTAAAGTTTGTACATGCTAACTTGATAAATCCTAAATATACCTGAATTTACTGTGTATATCTAATATTTACCATTAGAAACGATTATTTAAAAAGTGATACTAACTTGGTAAATCTTGAATTTAACGTGTATATCCAAAGGATTCACTATTAGAGTTTGTGCGTGATAATTTGATAAATTCTAGATATACTTAGATTTACCGTGTATATCCAGAATTTTACCATTAGAATTTGTGCACTTCTTGAAAAAATAATGCTAACTTATACTAACACTTACCAAGCATATTTAAAATTTACCATTAAAATTTGTACTATTCTTTTTCAAGTAATTCTAACTCAATAAATCCTGGATTACGGTGAGAGAGAGGAAACATAGAGAGTGGTGGAGGTACAGTAAGAGAAAGGGAAGAAGGAGAGTAGAGTTTTTGAGAGAGGAGAGGACGAGTGGGAGAGAGGAGGAATGGAGAGAAGGAGAGAGGGAGAGGTGCACAAGAGTAGTTTTGCTCAAGAGGTGGAAAAACTTCATTCAAGGATATTTTTGTAATGTTAAATGGTTTTAAATCCAGATTTACATCATATTGACTTATTTATTATTTTTTTCTTAAATTAGCCTATTTATTAATTTTAATTTATCTCAAAATTTAGCCTACTTTTTTTCCTTCTCCCAAGAAAAAAGATGCAAGGTTGTTTATGCTTTGTGAAAGCTTCTATTCACAAATTAAGATGGTGTTGTATGGAATATTCTCATAAATCTATTAGAAAAAAAAAAAAAAATTTATAAATTTCTAAACTTAGGACCTTTTTTCTCTTTACGCTCTTAGTTTAAAAACTTTAAAAGTTTTAACAAATTTCCTTCACTTAAATGAATGAAGTGAATGCGATACTAAATTAACAAAACTTATATACCAAATATCACTTTTCAAACCGATTTTAAATTATAAATTCCAATTATTAAATATTTATAATAATAACCTAAGTTACAATAACTAAAACCAAATTTAAATCCCTATTTTAAAACACCAAATTAAACCTAAATAAAAAATAAATCTAATAGTTTTAAAAATTAAAATCCAAATTTTTGGGCATCTGGCCCGGGGAGGGGCAAACCGGCATGGTAGATCTCACCGACCACCGTGAAGGAGAGAGAGATTGTGACGGAAAAGTTATTTTATAGACGTATTTTGAAGTTTAAGGGATAAAATAATATATTTTTATTGTTTTCGGGGTCAAAAAAACATAGTTTTAGTGTAGGGGGACAAATTAACATCAGTGATATTCTCGGGGGTTATTTTTAAAAATAAGTATTTGATTTATTTTGGCCTTCAAAAAATAAATGCAAGAAATCTTGCATTCTTGTGGACAGTAGACCAGAATACCCGGACAGCGAATCGGAGGCCCCGGAAGTGTACTCCTCAATTCGGCCTTCATGTCTTCTCCGGTGAGCTCTCTTATCCAACTCCCATGTCTTCTTCTTCTTCTTGTTCTTCTTCTTCTTCTTCTACGAACAAACGGTGTCTTTCTTTAATTTCAATTTGGTCTTTCTTCTATATGCTTCTTATGCTTACCAAGACATAAAAGAAAAACTTAATTTGGTTTCAGAAATTTAAGCTTCCGACTTTTTCCGCGGACTGGTAAAGTGGGTCGGTTTCATTTTCTCACCTAGCAAAACAATGGCGCAAACTCTGTCGTTAAGCTCTCTGACGGGCACAGCCTCCCAAAACGGCGGCATTTCTTGGCCAGCTCCTTCACGGAGGAGCAAAACCCAGAACCAGATAGTTGAAGGGCGGCACATTTGGAATTTTTCTGTGCAAATCCCAAGTGTAAACTTGAAGGGCAATCCCAATTTGCTGAGACGAAGAGACACAAGGGTTGGAGCTGGGTGGCTCTTTAAAGGCCTCGGCGGCGGCGGCGGCGATCAGAGTTTGGATGCGAGCTCTGAGCAAAGTGAGACTGCTAATGAGGATATCTTGATGTTCTTCTTCCAGTTAGACCTCGCAACTCGTGTACAGGTCTGCTTGGCTTTTGGTTTATACATATAGATTTTGTCATGGAAAGTTCAAAGGACCAAATTGTAATATGTAGAAGTAGGGAATGTAATATGGTTTTGTGTTAGAATGTCAGACCTTTCTTTTAAGATAGATAAATTTATTACTATTATATTGTTGTTGCGTAAAATGAAGGTCATGTTTCACCCTTTTCTTATCTAACGAGCTTATTTTGGTGGTTGGTCATGCTTTGACATTTGACAGTATGCTCTTAACACGGAACAGTATGACGATGCACAACAGCTGAGAAACAAGCTCACCGAGGTGAGTTTTTTCATCATTGTTATGACTTGATTGGTTGGATGTTAAGTATTGACCGTGATTTGATTTGATACTGAGCAATGATACACATCATGAAAAATTTTGAAATGAAAATCGTGAATGCACGTGTCAAAATTCTGTAGGTTCTCTAAAACTGGAATGTTGTTTTGTTCCAGGTTTTTTACGTTGACATCTTATATTTTAGTATGTCATGAACTACTTTTTCATGATTGTATCATTTTTCTTTGATAGTATGTGTTTTTTTTTTTTTTCATGGTACTTAAGAGCTTAATTTACGCAAAACTAGAGATTTTAGAAAGGAAGATCCTTCGGGCTGTTGCGATGGATTCGCGAGTTTGTGATGGGACTTTGTAACTTGCCCCGCTGTAAATCAGAAAAAAGTAGAAGAGTTCGCATGAGCTTTTGTTTCATGGCCTTCATATGAACAACAATGATTAAAACAATTTTCCCAGTCTGCATAATCTACTGCGCAAGTTCTCTTTCTTAAACCGCTTTGAAATTTTCTGCACACTTGATTAGAGCATTTCTTTAAAGGTTGAAGCAGAGGTCATTAGACGACAGGAAGAAAAGAGGGGATCATCTTCGAAGAACGAAGCTCAAGATACGGCAATAAGTGCAATTCGTCTACGGTGAGTTCTACTTTTTGTTACCCTTGTGCATTTATTTTTTTTTTTTTTTTATTTTTTTTTTCTGTGTTCTCATTCCACTTTCCCCCCAAACCTTCTCTGTTTGTTGTCCGAGTCTTTAAGCATATCAGCTAATCTCGAATAAAGATGAAGCAACAGAACTTTCCATTTTTCTTCATTTGCAGTGCGGAGCTGCAGAATGCAATTGAGAATGAGAACTATGCATTGGCAGCCAAGCTACGAGATGAAGTTTCCAATCTGGAGGCAGAGTCCCTTGCCGCATCGGCTAAAGCTCTGGCACGTGAAAACGCAGAATATGCATTGCGTTTGGGACAGAAAGTGAGGCATAAAATTTTTGGTATTGCACCATGCCTTTTACTTTCGAAATGATAAAGAAAAAAACATGCCTTTTTTCAGGTATTTTTATTTATTCCAACTTAGTCGATGATCTCAAAACAGCTAAAAACTCTTTTCTACAACAGCATCCATGTTGGGACTGGGGAGCATGTAGTGACATTGTTGAACTTTCAGAATTTTGTTTAAGCCTTTCACTTCAAAAGCGTTAAAGGAATAGAATAGAAGCTAAAAGAACCTTACAAAGTTGGTAGAACTGGAAGTTCATTTTTGCTAAGTCTTGTCCCCACTTGTTTGTTTGTTTGTTTTCTCTCCTGAAAGCAAGAGATCTGTTATATTTTCAGGCTATGGAGCTGTGGTTTGTGGAATGGATCCAATGTGTTGCGAATCAAGTTCATGGATGGAAACTGCAAAGGTTGATAAGTTGCTTCGGGGTCCTAATCAGCCATTTTATCAGGTTTTACGCTCTCCTGCATGCTGTTTTCAGTTGCTACCAAAGTAAATGCAAAGCAGGAGTACCACCAGAAAATGTGTTACTATGATACTGCATTGAGAAAGTTTTCTTCCTTAAATTTCCAGGTTTTAGTTAATGTTCATGAGGACCCAAATCTTCTGGTGGCATATGGTAACCTTCAACTGATCGCCTTAGTTCCTTTACTTGAAAAGTTACTTCTACATAGGATCAGAACAGCTTACAGCCTTAAATGCTAGACGAATGCTCTCTTTCTACACTTTGTCAGCTTTTTTGCTTTTCTATTAACAAGTTGAATGGTGTTCTGCAGTTGCTGAGGAGAATTTGTTAACCCCCAATTCGCCAGACATGGTAAGTTAGAGTCATCGTTCCTTAGTGATCAAGTAGAGCTCGCTGAATAACATAAAGGGAACGTCTTTTCTGATGAATGATATATGATTGTGATTTCTGCTTTTCCACAGGGTCGATTTGATCATCCTTATGTCAACTTTTTATTCTACGGGTTGGACGCAGCTGGGGATTTTATCCCAATCAAGCAGCTTCGAGAAAAGTTCAATAGGCCCCGCCATGAAATTCCCATTGATCCAGATGACGATGAGGAAAATGGTAGCGATGCTTGAGAGACACTCTGCACAGCCTTAGGTTGTGATCATGTGAGAGAGCACAAATTCCTCTTACAAGGAAAAAAAAAAAAAAAAAAAAAAAGGCATTTGGAACCTTGTACATCTTTCTATCTAATGTAAGTTGTGCAAATGTAACGACTCCAGCAATCTGTGTTCTGCAGGAACTTCCTCTTTCTCCAGAAGTTGTCTCCGGTGTACATCCGATAAGCCAGAAAACATTCTTAGATGATGATGATTCGGATAGAGAGATGATTTTTCTGTTGTTGCTTCTATTGCACGGCTTCTTTGGTGAATTTTCAAGATGACTCTTCGGTACGAATGTAGATAAAGGATTAAACTTGAAGGGGGAATGTTGCAATCAAGCAAGAGTATTAAATGACAATGTTTGTAGCTAACTCATTAGAAGCCTTAGTTAGCAGCAATTGCCAATTAGTTGTTTTGGCAATTGGGGTTGAACTGCTTTTCAAACTAAGTCTATCTCGATTAGTTATGCTGTTTTCATTACATTTTCATACTTAAAAGGAGTTGAAAATCTTTTCCTTGTAATCCATGCACGTTCTCTATAATATCATGGGGGTATGAAGTTTTGAAGGAAATAATATAATAGAAAGGTTTCGTTTATCTCACCGATTTGAATTTTAATACAGTAAAAAACTCTCAGAAACAGTCACATTTAACTTTTTTACTACAGTAAAAAGTTCTCATATAAAATTATATTTTAACTCGAATTAAAAACTCGAATTAAGGAACTAAACAAATCCTCAGTATTGTACAAAAGCTGCAATATGACATTTTTCAGCTTTCATAAACTTACCATGCAAGTTCTTTCTGCAAGAAACTGCAAGTTTAAAAAATTAAAAACAAAAACAAGAAAGTAAATCATTTGTGTCCAGCAATAGGCGCTGAACATGTTAAAAGGTCAAATTTTGCACTTGGTATCAGCGTTTCACTTTTTGATTAAAAAAAACATTTAAATTCAGAAAAAATAATGTTCGTCATTAAAAAAACTTTTTTTTGAAATATTAAAAAAATTGCATGAGACATCATTAAACAAATGTAATTAGTGAGAGATAAATAAGTAGGGATAAAATTTTTTTTTTAAAAAAAAAAGAAAAGAGGTTATAATTATAAAACGCCCAATAGTTTTACACCTCCGCTTTTTATCAAAACGATATTTATGACAAAAATTTTATAATGGAGCTCACATAGTGTATGATATAATAGAAACACTCCACACGCCAAGGATTTGAGCAAAGTAAAATAGTAAATAAATAATTGTTGTCTGTTTGTCCTTGCCCGTTATTCTAGTTGGTCAACCAAGGAGGAGAAAGCTTCTTGTTCCCAGTCTTTGTTTTCCCATCCTCAATCCCACTACCCTGCTGAGCCTGAGAGAAACTAGATACTAAGAAAACAAGGATTGAAAGGAAACTTTTGTCATTTATGAGCAAAAAAACAAAAAAAGGTTTCTATAGTTATCAAAACAATGACCCTTTACATGCCATTATTCAGGTCATGCACCACCTTAACAAAACTTGTTCAACTCCATGGCCACCTCTTGGTCTCTGGTCTCCACAGAGACCCACTTGCTTCAACCAAACTCATTGAATCCTATGCCCAAATGGGTTCCCTCCAATCCTCCAGACAAGTCTTTGAATTCTTCCCCAATCCAGATTCTTTCATGTGGGGTGTTCTAATCAAGTCCCACGTGTGGAACCACTTCTTTGAAGAGGCCATCAGATTGTACCATAAAATGGTGTACCATGGAATCCACATTAATGGATTTATATTTCCTTCCGTTTTGAGAGCTTTTTCCCATTTTGGTGATGTGGGTTGTGGTGGGAAGCTCCATGGCAGGATAGTCAAATGTGGGTTTGGTGGTGATGATATTGTGCAAACGTCACTGCTCTTCATGTATGGAGAATTGGGCTCCTTGGATAATGCTTTGAAGGTGTTTGATGAATTGCCAGTGAAAGATGCCGTTGCATGGAGTTCGCTTATTGGGTGTTGTGTGCAGAATGGAGAGACAACTGAAGGTTTGAAGATGTTCCGTCGAATGGTCTCTGAAGGTGTTGAACCGGATTTAGTCACAATGCTTAGTGTTGTTGATGCTTGTGGTGATTTGGTGTGTTCGAGAGTGGCTAAATCGGTCCATGGTTATGTTGTGGGAAGAAATATAGGAATTGATGGGTTCTTGGGCAGTTCTCTAATTACCATGTATGGCAAATGCGGTGACACGCTTGGTGCAGAGACAGTCTTTCAAAGAGTTGCTAACCCAAGTACTGCTTCTTGGACTGCTATGATCTCCTGCTACAATCGAACCGGTTGCTTTAGGGAAGCACTAGATATCTTTGTAGCAATGCAGGACTTGAAAGTTGAACCGAATTCGGTGACCTTGATGAGTATTCTACGTTCTTGCGCTAGCTTAGGCTTGCTGAGAGAAGGGAAGGCAATTCATTGCTTTGCTATTAGAAAAGCTATTGACTTTGACATTCTTAAACCAGCATTACTAGAATTATATGCTGATTGCAGAAGACTAGGTGAATGTGAGAAGATTCTTCTCACAACTCGGGAGAATAATATTGTGCCATGGAATACAATCATCTCATGTTATGCTCGTGAGGGATTTTCGAGGGAGGCTTTGTTATTCTTTAGAGAGATGCAAGTGCGAGGGATTATGCCGGACTCGTTTAGCCTCTCAAGTTCTCTCACAGCTTGTGGGAATGTTGGCCTATTACAGCTTGGACACCAGATACACTGCCATGTTATTAAAAGAGGTTACTTTCACGAGTATGTCCAGAATTCTTTGATTGACATGTACTGTAAATGTGGTTTTGTGGATACAGCGTACACAATATTCGATAAGCTTGAACAGATAAGTGTGGTGGCATGGAATTGTATGATTTGTGGATTTTCCCAGAATGGTTACTCAGTTGCGGCAATCAATCTTTTTGATAAAATGTTCTTAAACCGTCTTGAGATGGATGAAGTGACCTTTTCACTTGTAATCCAAGCTTGCTCCCAATTAGGTTACTTAGAAAAGGGGAAATGGGTTCACCACAAGCTTATTACCTGTGGTATGACAAAAGATATCTACATGGGTACAGCTCTAACCGATATGTACGCCAAGTGCAGTCTCCTCCAAACAGCCCGACAAGTTTTTGACAGCATGTCAGAAAGAAGCATTGTGACATGGAGTGTCATGATTGCCGGGTACGGTATGCACGGTGAGATTAATGCTGCAATAAAACTTTTCACCCAAATGTTGGAATCAGGATTAACACCAAATGAAGTTACCTTCATGAACGTTTTATCAGCTTGCAGCCACGCCGGATCTGTGGAAGAGGGAAAATACTATTTCAGCTTGATGAAGGATTTTGGGATTGAACCTAACACTGAACATTTTGCTTGCGTTGTTGACCTTCTGAGCCGAGCTGGTGATCTGGATGGAGCATATGATATCATCAAATCCATGTCCGGTCCTGTCCATGCTAGCATCTGGGGTGCCTTGCTTAACGGGTGTCGGATTCACCGGAGAATGGACATGCTTAATAGCATTCAAAGAGATATTTCAAGTATAAGTACTGATGATCCTGGATACTATACTTTATTGTCTAACATATACGCGGAGGGAGGGAACTGGGATGAATTTGGAAAGGTGAGATTGAAGATGAAAAGTATTGGCCTAGCGAAGGTCCCGGGGTATAGTTCGATTGAGCTTGAAAACCAAACTTACAGATTTGGAGCTGGAGATGCTCCTCGTCTACAAATGAAGGAATTATGTTGTTTTTTGGAGAACTTTCAGAGTCTGGCGCAGGGACAAGATTCTAGCATAGAATATGATAGTCTATTGTCTACACAGTAGTATGTTCTCTCAGAGTTTGTTTGGTACCAATTGTTGTTTGGTATGAGAGAAGAAGAAGATATGGATTGAGTGGGAAATTTCAAATCCTTCAAATAACTACAATTTAACATCCCCCATTATGGAGAGAGGGAATTCATGTTCAAATACAACGACAGAAAGGTCCTTTCCTTCTCTATTTTCCCAACCTTGCCTTTCTTTCCTTCCTATTTTTGTTCCCTATTACCAAACAAAGCCTTAAGGAAATGTATACATTCTTTGAAATTTCATGTTCAGATGCTGTTCGTGAAGATTGTGTCAAAAACACATATCATCCAAGATTTAAGTTCTTCCTTATACGTCAAAAAGAATTACTCAATTCAAATTATTTTGGCTATATCACTTCAATGCCAAAATGCCATTTTGGTTTTTTTGGAATCAAATAAATGCTAATGTATCATTTCATTGTCATACTATTGCACTACAGAAGAACTAATACTTCTCATCCATATTACAGTCATGCAAATATTTCAAATGCAAAATCTGGTTGTTGAACTGGTAAGTTTTTTATGGAGAAAATTAGTGAACACACCCTTTCTAAGATTTTTACCATTTACTCTTTATTAATATCATTTTTACTAATTTAGTTTTTGAACCAACACTTACTTAGAGAGGGTAACCCGTATAGACTTTAGTAACATGATTACTACAACCTAAAAGGCCCTCTAGGCCAAGCCCATTATGCGACGCCGAGGTCCACTGAGCATGCTCATTCTAAACAAAGAATCTTTTTCTTTTTCTTTTTTTCTTGCTAAATTCTGATGAAAATTGATAATTGAATAAAACTCATAAGTCCAAATCTCACGCTTCCTTTAAAATGTACTTGACACTTATAAACCACTTCCCACACCCTTAGGAATGGTCGAAAGGTTCTCTAACTTTAGGTAATGTAGAAAATGCTGATAAAGAATCTTTTTGCATTTATTAAAATCACAACTTGCCCCTTGGAGTTAGTAGCCAAAATGACAATGGAAAAAAAAAAAAATAAGGAGAGTTTCAATAACTAATCTGCCTTGTAAGAAACAAGTAGATATAATGTTCATATGACTTGGTTGTATAGATTAGTAGAAAGTTATGAGAAATTTTAGGTGGGTTATGAGAAATGTGGTGTTTATCTTCAATCATTAGTTTTTCACCATAGTTTTTTATTTGTGTATTTTGATTTTGTCTAACGTTTGAATAGAGTGTTTTTTTATTCAAAGTCGATATCATTTTAAAGTTTAACCGTAATTAAAAGATACTACAAATACATATTCTTTTCTATTTTTATTACTTTAGGTTTTTCATCGATTCTTTGCTAGATATTTGGTACAAAAAAAATTGAAACGTGACATGATATTTATTTCATATAATAAAATTTTTAAAAAAGTACTAAATATTAATGTAAGATAAATGAATTTCATTCCATTTACACGTTCCCAAAATAATTGTTATACAAAAGAAGTATTAGTTATACCATTATAAACACTGTGTTACATGTTCGTGAGTTGATGCTGTTGGCTAACATTCTTTTAGGAGTTTTTTATGATAAATATATTTAACGGTAGTCCATAATATTAGATTTGATTAAAAGATTAAATTACTATAATCTAATTTAGATTTGGATGTTCAAAATAAAATTCAACCTATAAAAATTACGTAATTTACTTTTAAGAATATATGAATCTGAATTTTTATTATTTATTTTTAATAAATTTTTTTTATTAGTATAATTATTTAATTAAAAAGTAATGAATTATCAAAATATATATATATATATATATATATATATATATATGACGAACTGACGAAGGGAGGGTGAAAAGGACGGAAGAGTTGGAAAGAGGCACTAAAATATGTTGGTCGCGAGTGGGTCGGTACTGGGTAATGCTTTTTGAATGACGAAAGAGAGAGAAGAGAGCTTTCCTTGAAATGTGATTGGTTATGCGAGAATCAAGTGTTGTGGTTGACCACGACATTGACATTTCGACACCCACACAAACACAAAAACAAGATTTTAAAGATTGTACTACTCTACAAATGACCATCAATCTCCGACACCAACACGCCGTTTCCTCTACAGCAACTCACACGTACAACAACACCAAGATCTTCCCTCACTCATTCACTCGCTCTGTCCTCCACGCGCCCCTAAGTCGCGTGCCTGCTTCTTCTTTTTTCTCTCTCTATATATTATGCCCCTGTTTATTTTAATATTTTAATTCAATCCAACTCAATTTAAATAACGAGTACAATTTAAATTAATATTTAAGGCCCATTTTATTTATTAATTTAAATTTTTAATTTAAATTGAGATGTAATTTTTTGTTAAAATTTTTTATTATAATAAAAAAAGTTAAATGTGATTATTTTTTGAGAATTTTTTACTATAATAAAACTCGAATCGGTGAAATTAACGAAGGCCTTAATAAGCATATAATCTGAATTATATATAACTCAATTTAGAGTTTGGCTCATTCTTTAAATTCAACCGTTTAAACTATTTTTAAACAGTAAAAAGTGTTAACTCTCACTGTTTTTCACACATATTAAATACTAATTCAAATTTTATTTCTTATTCAAATTAAATTTTTAATTACATATTTAAACGTCAATTTAAATTACAATTTAAATCACACAATTTAAATTTTTTTATTCAAATTAAAAAATAAAAATTTAAACTAACAAAATTTAAACCACTAAGGGTCCGTTTGGTACGTAGATTCGCTCCCTGATTCAAATCATGATTCATGGTTCGCTATAGTATTTTCTCTCATAAAAAATACACATAAATTAAAAATAATTCTAATTACATAATTTAAATTTATGAACTAAACAGATCCTAAATCAAACGTGCTACACTTCTTTTTTTCTTGGGCCTTTAATCATTTTGTTTGTTTTTATCTAATATCCATCATAAGTCATAATAACAATGTTACTGTGTCTTCTGTAACATATTTGGTTGTGGGACGAGTAAAAAAAAAAAAAACCATTATGTGTAGTCATCTCCTACTATGTAAAAAGCTGACGTACTAGAACATCAAATCATGAATCAAACTTTTTTCTCAATAATTATGTTTGGTGATATTCACAAAATAGAGATTTATGTATTAGGATTAGAAAATATTGAGGATTTTTTTTAAATGGAAATGATTTCATTCAACATAAAACACATATTACATCATAAGTTTGAAATTTAGAAAGCACCTCGATATACTAAAAAATAATTACACATTAAACTTTACAAAAAGACCTCGAAGACCGAGATATTTTTTTTTTATTACCAGGCATGTACTCTATTTGAAACAATCAGATATAAATAAATTTTGCTATTGTTGTATATATTTTTATTTTAATATGATTTAGTCAAAAGTTAAAAAACATGCACTGCTTATAAAAATAGATTTTCTTTTTTTAATACAAGGCATGTGGCTGTATTTGAAACAATCAGATATGGATAAATTTCATTGCTGTTGTATATTGTTTCATTTTAATGTGATTTAGTCAAAGGTTCAAAAACATGGACTACTTATAGAGATATTCTACTGTGATAAATTTAATGTTATATAATTATGGATTGTTCGAATTTAAGCAAATGTTATGCAACTTTCTTCTATTTATTCTTTTCGATTCTCATACAACTATGATTTAATATATATATGAGTTTGTAATGGTTACATTATATATATTACCAAGAATTCTCCTAAAAGTTCACATCATGGGCAATTTGCTTTTTTTTTTTTGTTTACAGTTTTTAAGCATGTAAGATAAGCTATCTATTTGTGTCCTCAATGAAAAAAAAAAAAAAAAAAAAAAAAAAAAAAAGTTTTCCAATTAAGGTAGTTCCTAAGCTATTATTTTTTGCTATACAGTTTCTTTGAACTTATTTTGATGATTTGATCAGACATTATCCGAGTGAGGGAAAGTAAAAATTAAATTTCCAGAAGAGACAAGTTAAGAAGCAGAAATGATCAAAAAACTTCTGCAAAAAGATAGGATGCATTAAAGCCAATTCATCACCAGCAAACACTCTTTAAGAAACAAGCATATTGAAAACTCGTTCACGTATATACATAATGACTAGAATAAAAAAAAAATAAAGTTTATACTACAATAATAATAATACAAAAAAGAAAACCAATAACATTAGTAATAACGCTCGAACTGCACTGTTTGGATTTTCAATAGTCCAAGTGTCCAACGAAGGTTATATAGTTAAGAGCATCTTGATGAGAATCTCCATTCAAAAATTTTTCCTCACACACCAATGATCGGATTATGAAGTGAAAAAAAAAAAAAAAAAAAAAAATCCCGCTCTGAAAATAGTTATTTCGTTTCATAAGATAATCCCAGAATTCTTATAGAAGATTAAAAAAAAATAAATAAATAAAAGTGTTTTAGCAAACTAAGCCGACATTTTGACAAGTCATATGTATACATCTATTTGGTCCAGCAGCTTGAAGCTTACTTCAAGAACTTTAGAAGTAGTGTTAAATCAGAAGAAATAGTTGATAATAAAATCTGAGATCAAATGATTAGGGACTCACCGAATGCACAGAGTAGTGGAAGATCATATACACATGCGATTCAAGAAAAAGCTTATCTCTATCTCGGAATAAATCATGCAACATATTATTTGTGAATAATACAAAGATTGTAACCACCCCAATACAGAAAATCAAGCCAAACCCAGATTTTGGGCTTAAGAAATATACAAAGGGAAAAAATTTCCCATGGCTCACAACAGCCTTAATTCCCAAAGCCACAGAAATCACTCCCTATAATCCCTCTATAAACTCCTGTTGACAAATCAAAGACTCTTCCCTTAATTAGGTTAAAGGGATGGATGGAGGATTACCTGCCGGGCATCTTTGCCTGCGGGGCCTTCGGGTGGTTTTTCCCCACCCCGTTAGGCTCCTATCCTCCAGTCCCATTTCAATGTTATTGAGCTGCTGGATCAGCGGCGTGCAAAGCGGGGGTATTGCAGCAGGGGGAGAGGGAGGACTGACCACAACCCGCCGTCTCCCCCTCCCACTCCCATTTCTAGTGGAATTCCTCCTCGTCACTCCCGAATGCCATGAGTGGCCCGTTGCCCGCATCAACTCTCCGAATGTCTGAAGATCCTCAGTTACCTCATGCCGCGACAGGGAAGCAAGGCCCGGAAGGATGTCTCTTTGGAAGTCCCTTCGTTGCCTCCCTCTCCTTGCCTGGCCCTTCCTCGGCCGACTGGATAACAATGTGGTCCCTGTTTCCTCCAATTTAATGTTTTCCGGAACCAAAGGCTTTGGCATGTAATCTTCTTCCTTGCTCTCTGCCAACTGCAAAATCATTGATTCAAAGTAATCAAACCCTTCAGAGGAGTCCTCATCGTTCTCACCATCTTTGTACCTTAAAGCAGTGCAAAACTGTCCCTCAAGATCATCTCCGCATGAAGAAACTATATCCACAAACCATGCAAGTGGATCTTCCAGAGAGGATTCTTTTGATGGAGTTTCTAACGAATGGCAGGATTCATGCAAATGATTATGGCAACTAGATGATGAGATGGCAACTATCGCCTCTGCTGCCACCATCATAAATTCATCTTGCAGGACTTCGACATTACGCTCCGGTGATTTTACACGGGCTTCAATCTGCTCCAATGCAGATGCTTCTCCAAGTATGACATCATCCTCAGTCTCAGGAACAGCGGGTGCTTCTAAATCTATTTCTGCTGTTATTCTCAATCTGGCTATTGGAGCCGGAAGTTTCAAAGATTCTTCTTCATCGTCACTTAAACATGAGTTTAAATCAAAATGCTGTCTGAAACCAGCAGACTTTGACTCTGTCCCTTTCTCTACGACGATAATTTCTGCTTCATTCTGTTGGACCAAGTCAGGGGCTGCGGGCTCACAAGGTAAATTGATATCCAGAGCTCTGTCACATTTATTTACCACTTTACTTTCTGACGGTTGCGGAAGAGATGATTCATTCTTGGAGATTTGATTCTTCTCGAAAATAGCAAAACCAAGAAGTTTTTTATTACTTGGGATGTCACTCGATTCAGTTTTCCTGGCCAGAACATCATTAGCACTTGAAAAGGACTTTACATTCTGAGCAAAAAGTTGATTACAATCCTTTGAAGAGTCATTTTTTCTGGATGATTGACTCGGAGAAGATTGGAAACTTATCTCACCAGTTTTCGAGAGACCCCCAAATTCTGCAGTCTCATTCTTACAAGGAGGTTTAGGTCTAAGCCATGGCAACACAGAAAGATGGTCCTCACGCTTGAGTTCTGCCCCTACAATGTCAATGCCACGTATGGCAGTCTCCTGACTAGAAGAAAAGTCCGAAATCGCCACATTCAAGTTCATATCTTTTGCAGACTTTGCATCTAGGCAATTTGAACCCTTGAAGTACTTTGCTAAACCATCACTGGTTAAGTGTCCAGGAGCTCTATTACTTTCATTGCTGCAGTTCAGATAATCACCACTGATTGAAGGAATTCGAACCGGTAGTTCTTTAGACCCTGATGAGGACCCTTGGTAAAACCCATTTCTATAAGGCAATTCACCCCCAAAAGCCGGGTTAGCTCTAGCATTGCTATTAGGATACCACCTATCTCCAAAAATCCCGTCACTATGAATTGACGCTTGGGAACTTTTAGAGTTCAAACCTGCATATGTTTGAACTGATATTGACTTCTGGTCAAAGCTGCCAGTAGGCTTTTCCCAAGAGTGAGACCAGGACTTTGGCAAATCAGAAGAAGCAACTTGATACGGATTAGGTACATGAGAATTCACAAAGGAACCAAGCTGCTTATTATTGGTAAAATCAGGACTTCTTTCAGAAATCTCCACTCCACAAGCTGTCTTCTCTTTCCATAACTCCACCTTGCTTTTATCCGACAGGCAAAAGTTTGGTTCCTGAACTTTGTTCAGAGAAACCTGTATTGGTTGTGATGGTAGTGCCAAGTTTTCTGTTTGGCGACATTGGGGAACGGTGTTCACATTGGTTCTCCTTTGCCCTGTAACATAAGTAGTTGCTAATTTTAAACATGGTTATCAATGCAATACATATACATGTGAATTGCTGCATACTTTAACGTAATAAGATTGTCTTTAAATGACATTCCTTCCAAGTTAACCAAAGACCCCGAATACCTATGAAACAAACAAAACAGCAACAAGTACATAACTAGTCTGTTCTATTGTGACGATATCTGATGATATCAATCTGCACTCAAAATTAAGTCCTTCAACTTACTTGTCTTCGGCAACCTATAATCTTCCATGAAGTTTTGTCCTTTTCTTTTAACTAATCATGGACTTGGCAAATGAAAAGCTAAATAACACTTAATCCCCCAGAACATTACACTCGAACAGATTACTCAAATACAAATATTGATATTACTCGTTTATCTAATAATCAGACCATTGATGATTGAGTAATTGGTAGAGTCAAAATTCAAACTAAATGAAAGTGTTGAGGGACTTTGGCGTAAATGAAAGAAGATGCACATGTAAACACTACATGGAACAAAAAATGCGGAGATCAAATTAAACCAATCCAAGGAATTTTTATGCAGGATAACAAAGAAAATACCTGCTTCAAGCACATGTGAAAACCACCCGCTTCCAATTCCATTTTTCTGTATATGTAAGTTGTTTTGAGTGCCACTTTCGCCACCATAGGAATTGAGTGATATCTCCTTTGGAAAACCCAGAAGTTGTGTGTTTGGCTTAACAGACCGAGCAGCGTCTTGAATCTTCCCATTACAAAAGTCATACGAAGAAGCATTTATTTCATTGACTTCTTCCAGTTGAATAGGCTCATTCAGATCAGCCAAACAATTCAGGCTTCCCAAACATGCATTAGATTTCATAGCATCTCCTTTGCAACCAGTCTTCCCACCATCATCAAGAAAGAACTTAACACCACTCTCAGGTGCAATTTTGCAACCTCTGTTAGCATAAGAACAAGAAATGGCAGATAGCTTATTACCACTTGACTGTTCCCCTTCTTCAGTATCTATGTACTCATCAGCTGGAAGTTGAAGGTCAAACATTTTTCTTCTGACCTTAGTGGGCCTTGATTCCAACACCTCAACATCCTTTGAACTACATCCATTTTGCGAAGGATAAGGACCAGTTTGCATGCTGTTCCCTTTCATAGAACTTAGAGGAGAATGAATCCCTTCAACACCTGACGTGGATGGTCTAGCACAAATAGAGTTCACCATTGGAAAGCCGTGGTTATGCCATTTCCGAGCATCTTCAGACGTGATTTGAGATGCTAAGGGGCTTGATGACAATGATGTCTCAACATGCATCCTATTTCTATGTAGTTCTTTCCTGTTAATATCATCCATCATGTCCCTTTGGATTCTGTACAGGCGATGAAGTTCATACACCTGGATTACGAGACAAATTAAGTTACCCAGACGTGTTTGAACATTATAAAGCACATAACAAAAAAGCATAAAAATATGCTCAACACATAAGCATCGTAAATCCGCTAAATCAGGACACCTCATTGACTTAAGGATTAAACACCTTTTTTTGGCAGTACGCAAGTGAAAATCATTAAACACTTAAGAAGGCTGAGTAACAAGTAACATGCACCTCAAAGATGCAAATAAATTGGTTTCCAGAGAATGAAAGTGATGAGAGAAATAGAGAGAGTAAATTCACCTGATTCTTGAATATGGCTTCGTGCTCAAGCATCGTCCGCTTGACTGCATCCTTATCATATCCTGGATAAGCATCAGCTGCGACCCTTGGCAAGAAACCATTGTAATACTGCCCATTTGTTAACGGTTTATCCCCATAGAATAGGGGCCAGCCAAAACTGTTAGAATCATCATTAAGATCCCTCATCGAGTAATATCCTGGTAAGTAGCTTTTACACTGCACTTTTGTTCCCATACCTGCCATTAATAAAGAAACACGCCAAAGTGAGCGAGAATAATAACAGATTTTTGTTGAGGAACAAACAGAAGAAAAGCTCGATCAAAATGGGGAAATTAACATTGAGCTCTATTTAATGTAACTGCTCATCCGGCCCATATATTATTGTGTGTGTGTGTGCGCGCACACGCGTGTGTGTGTGTGTTGAAGCAAGAGAAACTTTGTAGTTCCAACTTCCTTCCATGCTACCTCGACACACACTAATCGACAAGGACGTTGCTTATGCAATTAAATATTGAATCAAGAATCGGCATTCTTGCCACAGGAAAAAAAAAAGTGTGTAAGGTTAGGCAAGGTTGATCGTAGCAATAATATGCACAAACAACCTCATCATATTAGAAGGAACTCACACGCGTCAAGTTCTGACATGCTTGGATAAACATAAGGATACTCAAATAAGTGTGAGCAAAAATGCTGAAAATGCCAAGAAAAGATAAAGCAATAGATGCTAAAGTTTAAGAAAACAGCCAAAGAAACATCTGATGTCCACAATTAACATGGTAATGGAATTTCAAATGTTACATCTTCACATCACATTTGGATCATTAAATGTGTTTTAGCTTCGACTATCTTTCTTCCACAGCATTCCCTAGTAGATACTTCAATCATTCTCCAGTACAAGAGTAGTAGGAATGCGCAACAAGACAACAGATTTCATGAAATTGGGTCCAATCAAAAACCCACTAAGAATGTCTACAAAAACAAAACTCAATTAATTATGCTTCAATTGTGAGCTAAAATGAAAAGTTTTAGTAAACACAACAAAAGGAAATTCTTTTTCCCAACCAAGAAGAAATATCATTAACTAATGTAAACCAAGCAATCATAAGAAACCCAATAACATATGCTAAGCACTAATAGATAGTGAAATGCTAGGAACAGGAGAATATACTCGAATCTAAGATAACCATACGATCAATAATGAAAATTTAATTTGTTTGTCTTCTGCTAGTTAGCACTGTGATTTAAAAAAGAAAAAAATAGCATCTAAAATAAGAAAAAAAAAATTAATGGAATAGATCTCGCCCAATTATTAAGCACATATAAAAATCTACAACCTTTGATAACAAATGCTAAAATCACGCCTAAAAAATTCTAAGACCCAAACAAAAAAAAATCCAATAACTAAAAAGGGTAAATAAATTAGAGAAGTAAAGTCTACAGGTTGCAATGACGAAAACAAATGCACAGTAGCCAAAAACCAACAAAAAAAAATATATATATATATATATATATTAGAAGTTAATTATAGAATTAGAAAACCAATTAATCAAACAAAAGGTGAACTCAAAATCGAATTACCCATAAAGCAGAGAAGAATTATACCTCAGACCCACATCCTCTAATCAACTTTCTTGAAGAAATCACGACGAACTGAATCGCTCAGAAGAAGTTCCAAATCATGAAAATTATCGCTCAAACACTATATATTAAAAAAAAGGACTGAAGTGGCTAAGAAAAGTATTTGTCTGCAATTATGGACCAAAAATTAAAGTGGGTTTTTGCTATTTTCTGAAACGCCATTGAAGGAGCTTAGATCGTCGTCAGGTTTAAGAAAAGGAGGAGATTTCGATCCGCTGGGCCACTCTCTCTCTCTCAAGGGAAATGAAAAGGAACAGAACAGAAGAGTTTTTTAGAGAGAGAAAGAGTTTTTTTTTTTTTTTTTTTATTTCGTAGAGAGAGAGAGAGAGAGAGAGAGATCCCAGATAAGAAATCTTCACACAAACAAACGACCTTCTAAGAACAGTGACATGAAATTTGTCAACATCCGGTCTCTTTTTATTCTCTGCTTTTTCTTCACTTCTCTCTCTCTCTCTCTCTCTCTCTCTCTCTCTCTCTCTCTCTCTCTCTCTCTCTCTTATATATATTTATTTTCTTTCCATTAATATAAAATTAAATTTCTGGGTATTTGAGGAAATGGGAAGAAAATGGGCATTTCTAGATTCTCTCCGCCTTTCTTGCTTCCCAACCTTAGATATTGAAAAACTCAAATTAAATCAAAAAACCAAATAAAATAATAAACCAAACAAAAACACAACCCACTTAAATTATTAATTATATTTATTTAATTAAAGACAACACAACGCCTGCATTAAGGCAACAAAAGGCACAACAAACTTTACAAATGCAATGATATATACACTAACCCTAATCAAGACTAGTTATTAGTGTTATTAATACACAATTAGATTTGATTGAAAAAAAAAAAAAAAAAAAGGAAAAAAAAGTGTAACATAAATTGCTTATAATAGTACAAGAAGCACTGAATTTTGTTTTTCCGTTTTAAGGATATGATTAAATTTGCCAACAACAGGAGACAAGAAGTGGGTCCCACTGGTACTGTGGGAAGGATGAGGTTTTTCAGAGGGAATATTTAGTGAATGCCCTTACGGTTTTGTGTAATTACGAGAATGGAATTGATGGGTTCTGTTGGGTTATGATTGGTTGATCCACTTTTTTACTTATTATTTATTTTTTTAAGGTATTTATTTTTTATTTGTTGAGAATGTTGATCCTCTGTGTTTTATTTTATTAAAAATTTATTATAAGAAAAGATATTTATTAAGAGAGAGTCAGTGTGGGTTGCGGGAAGTACTCGTACTTCTCTAAGACAAAAAGCAGGTTATAACACAACTACACGTGGCATTTGATGCCAGTCTTCTCGAATCAATCCATGAGCAAGAGGTCAATTAGAATGTTTTCATCACTTTATTTCATCCAATTGTGATTTTTTATTTCTATTTTTTTGTTGGTTCCTCTCTAACAACGATTGGAATATTTTCTTTTCTCTCTCTTTTTAGAACAATGTTTTTCGAAACCAAAGTTATTCTCTAAACTAAATTCCTGGGATAAACGAGCATAATACATTTAAGATCCGTTTAATTTATTAATTCGAGTTTTAAATTTGAGTTAAGATATAATTTTATGTGAGAATTTTTTATTGTAATAAAAAAATTAAATGTGATTATTTATGAGAGTTTTTTATTGTAATAAAATTCGAATTCTAAACTCAAATCAACGAAATAAACGGGACTTTATTATTTCTTAAATCTTTTTAAAATTATCTTACATATGATATCTAATGAGATAAGTAATTTTATTCAAAAAATACTTTTTTATTAGTTAATTTTTATATAAATCTAACAACTTAAAATATAAAATTGTCAATATTTTATTTTTTTAATTCTATCAGAAAAACTCTTAAAAAATAATCTTTTTTTTTCTTTTTAACACTATGATGAGATAGTAAATGCTTGATTCAATTTTTATCCATGCGAGTCCAAATTAAGTACTTGTAATTTGTATGTATAAATGCGTTTATATAAAGATATTCATATTCTATTTCTAATTCTTTTGTTTTTAAAAGAATATTTAACCAATTAGGTCGTTTAATTTAATTGCTTTAGTTAAAATACAAAAAATAGTTAAAAAATATATGTTAAAATTTTTTTAAATGATATAACATATTTTATCTAACCACGTAATGATTACGCACCACTTTGGTATGTATAAATATGTATATATAAAGAGATTCATATCCTACTTCTATTTTTTTTTTATTCTTTAATAATATTTAAGAAATTAGTTGATGTCCTGTCATTTAATAGCTTTAATTAAACTATAAAAAAAGTTAAGAATATATTAATTTTTTTAAATAATATAACATAATGTATTAATGTATCTAACCACATAATGTGCTTCGTTAGATTTCATTAGAATCATCAAAATTAGGAAGTCCATATATGTGGGTATGTGTGTGTATATAAATATATATATATATATATTTATATGTATTACATCAATTGGGATGTTTTGCCCTTGGTGTAAATGATTACCTGTAAGACGTACTTGACCTATTATTGTTGTTTACAACATTAATTCCTTGATTATATATAAAACCTTTGTGTGCTTTTGAAGAAGGGGGAGAAAAAAAGGTAAAATGGAGTGTCGCTCTTTCAAACTTGCAACGCAATATACACCAAACAGTTATAATATTTCTTTGTTTCAGTGTAACTTATTGGAAAACATTTATACTGAAAAGTCTGTTAGGCACATATCACAAAACTATTATGTCATTTATATATACATATAGGTGCTTTTTCTGGTAAACCATAATCTAATTTTTAACCGTTTAATTTAGTTAAAAAATTACATCAGATTAAAAAATATGTAAAATATATAATTTTTAATACATATATAATTGCTAAAAAGTAAAGAACTAACAGTAATTTTTTTTTTCTAGTCCTACTAAAAAAACTCTCATACATATATAATTAACAAACATTAATAAAAATATAACGCGGTTTATAATTGCGCAATACCATAACTTTAGGGACGTTATTTTTACGGACCTCTTTTTTTATAACAACTATGGTTTTTTTTTTTTAATAATAAAAACTTATTATTTAGTGTGCTTTCTGAATGATTAAAAAGAAAAAGAACTAATTATTTACTATGGGAAAAGTATGAATTATTGACGTGTTAGTCTAAACGAAAAGGGTAACTTATTATTTGATGTATATATGGATAGCAGAAAGAGTTGTCAATGTTGAATATTGTGTATCTTATTAAAGTAATCACAACATAATAGAGAAGACGACTTCTATATAATATCTACAACTTTTCTCAATTCATGAATCGCATGATCTGATTTGAATATAATATCTTAACCTTTACAATTAACTAATTATATTGGATGGACCGTCAAGGCCATATGTTGAAAAATATGAGTTATGACCTAATGGGTACTCCGAGGACTTTGAATTCCAACTGACTTTATATAATTTGGAATTCTATTTCTTGAGAATTAGACCATAAAATCTAAAATTATCATAGAAAAAAAAAAAAAAAAAAGAGAGACTATATTTAGAGTCTTCCAACATAGGTCTCTTATTAATATTGTATATTTTTAACCATTAAATCTGATTAAAATTATATTAAAATTTAAAAAAATTATACAAAAATAAATAATTTCTATATAGATCTAACGGTTAAAAAATCAAAATCTACCTATAGTGATAAATCTATATCTTTTGCAGGTAGGGATTAATATTTGCATGATCTAAGAGCTGGAATTGGGTAATAATACATGAAAGGGCTTTGTCACCAAATTATTGAAACCCATACTTGTATAGTTTTACTAGCTAAATAGTAAATATACATAACCACAAGCACATGGAAATGACAAAAAAACCATTTTAATCTTGAACCCACATAGTGGACCATGATGTGGGAGATAAATCACATACAAGACAATAAAATAATGATGGGAATGGAAAAGTTAACTAATCAGTTACGGATAAGTGTGGGAAGAAAATTAAGAAGAAAAAAAAAAGTTACAGATGGTAAATCAATCAAAAGCCAGCACCACAAGTGATAAAAACCCATAAATTCAAGCAAAAATAATAATAATAAAATTGGAAAAAAAAAAAAAAAAAAGTCATAAAGGCATTTCATCATTTGATGGTTCTGAAGACGATTCGATTTTCCACTGCATTATCAAGAATCGCATTCAACACAGACCACGCTTGGATTACTTGAGCACTCACATTTGCTTTCTGGTGCATCTCATTTCCTGTCTCCTGTCATATGTTGTGTTATAATTTTTATTATTATTTTTTTTTTAAAGAATATATGCAATATACATATCTCATTGTTTGGAGAAAAATACTCAGGTGCACCAGTTTTGATCACTAATCTTAATTTTTTTACCATGTCTAGTTTAAAAAAATATATTACCACATTAATTATCTGCTAATATTAAATAAATAAATAAATAAACTGAAAAATAGTGTGAAATATTGAGATTAAAATGAATGTCTCTAGTACTTACTACTATTTCGTCAAACATGGTTCTTACGTGCACAACTTCATAAAAGCTTGGTTGCAAATATGAAGTTCTTCCGTCCAATAGCAGATTGAGATAAATTATAAAAAAGGATAAAGTTTTTATTTCCCCCTAAATTTAGGGTGGGGTTTTTGAACTCTAAACCTTATTCAAAGACTTTACAGGCTTCGTTTTTTGGAGCTTTTTCGAAGCAGATATCTGATACTTTCTCTCCCTTTGTTGCAGAATGTTTAGTTATAAGGGAGAGACTTCTTAGCAGTGGTTTGAGAGTTTTCTTAGTTGAGAGTGACTACATAGATGCAGTTTGTGCAATAAACGATTATCCTTCTCGTGCCACATAATTTCTTATTTTGAATGACATTATGATCTTAATGTCTGAAGTTAATGGTGGTTCTTGTGATCACTTTACTCGTGTTTGCAAAATGGTTGTTCACACATTAGTTAAATTTTTTTTTCTTTAATTGAAGATCGTTATTGGTTAGAAGATTATATGAGTTGTATTTATGCCATTATAAGTGCCGGTATGGCTATTTCTATTCAATTAAATTCTTTCTAACTTAAAAAAAAAAAAAACCAAGTGTATATGCATATTTACTGCTTAACAAAATTTAAAATCGCGTCATTAATATTTAACTAATAAAAAACTTATATACCAATTTTGAAATTCACAATTTATTTCAAAAGAATTCACACAAATTATACAAGACAACAATAGTGGCATCAAAAAATTTGCGGTCATAATCATATATGTATGCGTGTGTGTAGTATATATTGACATCATGTGTGTATTGTTTTTTTAATAAATGGTATCCATATCATTACTAATTAGTAAAAATCCTGCTTTTATATATATATATATATATATATATATTTTTTTTTTTTTTTTCATTCACCAAAAAAGTATACGTTTATTTTACCGTCCCTTTTTCGTTGGAGTATTAGCTAGAAATGCAATCAGCCCTCAGCAAATCAAAATGGGTTGCCAGTCATGTAAGTTTTCTATCCTTCAACGATTTTTTTTTTTTTTTTTTTTTTTTTTTTCCTTCGCTTTCTAAGAACGTTGGACCTAAATGTGGTCCCCACCTAATTTCCCATGGTCATTTTCATGGAAAATATGTGAAGCTTTCCAACCAGTGGAAGATTTGGGCAAACTAGATGTGAAGGGACCCACAAAGGGTTATGGTAACCTAGGGCCCACAAAGTTGATTGACTTGAGCCATAATTAATGTTTGATTTGTGGTTCATGTAATAACAATCTTATTTTATTTTTTTATTATTATTATTATTTTTTTTCCGAGGGAGGTTGGCAATGAGGTGAGAGGGCTCCAACGACAGATTGTTCATGAATAGCCCACATTGCATAATAGGATATCAGTTGGGATTCTACCAATATCAATATTTTTGTCAGGGAGAAAGAAAAAAATAAGTTAAAATTTGAGATGAATTAAAATTAATAAGTTAATAATTTATATAAGTTAATAAATAGGTTAAATTATTATTTTTGTTTATAATTTGTCAAGTTATAGTTTATAACCAGACAAGTTATAAATAAAAATAATATAACTTGTCTAGTTATAAATTATAATTTGACAAGTTATTATCTATAATTGTAAATAACTTATCTGATTATGAACTATAATTTGATAAGTTTGTTCGGTTATGAACTATAAATTAACAAATTATGATCTATTAATTTTTATAACTAAAAATTAACCTATATACTTTTTTAAACTTTTCATATTAACTTATTTTCTACTATTTTTCTTTTTGTTATTAGGAACAATGTAATTTTTATCCAAATATATGCACATTAAAAATGTCCAGATCTGATACATACTGCGTAGCATGTTCAAATGCAATTTACCCGGAGCTAACTCATGTTTTATATTTATTCCCTTTCAAAAGCATCCCCGGACCCCACCTTAATTGGGTCCTCACTTGCTAGAATAGTTTAAAAACTGTACACATTTGCAATTTCAATGGTACAGCATGGCATCTTGAAACCAGTGAGAGAATTTATCACTGCATAGTATGTTAATTAAAGTTCCGTTTAGTTCGTCATTTTTAATTTTTAATTTGAGTTGAGACTTAATTTTATATGAAAGTTTTTTATTATAATAAAAAAGTTATATGTGATTATTTTTAAAAGTTTTTAACTATAGTAAAATTCGAATCAATAAAATAAACAGGGCTTAAAACAGTTCAAGCTTAATTTCCTCAAGAAAAAAAAAATAAAGTTCAATTTTTCAAAGGAAAAAAAAAAAAACAAATGTTCAAGTTAAAGGTAAGATTAATGAATTGCGGTAGTGGTGACATATATAACCTAACGATGAAGTCACATTATAAGGTATATGAAATTCTCGCACTCGTAACTTAAATGAGAGAAAAATTTTAAATTAATTAGGTGAAAGGTATTGAGAGAGAGAGAGAGAGCATTTGCATGTAAGGATGAAGAATTATTTAAACGTAACTGGACCACTTGTGTTGAGGAAAATAGGTGTTTACATGGTACCACACAAATTTTCTTGATTTTATGGGCTTTCTTTTGGACTCTAACGGGTTGTTCGGAGAGCTAGTTTTTGAGTGAAAAATTTAAAAAAATATAACTCGAATTACAACTTTATTTGAGTTCATGTTCTTTTAAGTTTTGAACTCAAGTTTAGAACTAAAACTCGAGTTCAGAAACTCAAACTCAAGTTAATGAACTGTATTTTTTCTATTCTTAAAAATGCTATAACTTTTTCGTTTTAATTTTGATTGAGATGGTTTTTTTTATGTGTTGACAACGAAAAGATGAATAAAACTAGACCCATATACCCTATTAAAATTTTTCATCAGCATTGAGTTTTTATTAAAATACTATCTAAATACAAATTTAAGTTTTGACTTACTTAAACACAAACTCAAAAAAGATTCTTATCTCAAACCATAACTTAAATGTACACAATCAAATATAAACTCAAGTTACAACTTTAACTCAAATTATAACTCAAATTCAACTCAAAATCTACATTCAAGTTACCTAACTCAAAAATATCAAAAGAACGAGTAAGTACGGATAGTTTGTGACTTGTTAGCAGTCCTTAGCGTATGCACTATTGGATACTAATTTACTAGATTAAAATCCAATCATAATCTATGTATGATGAACATAACTTGGTCCAAATTTTGCGACAAATAAACCATTATTTAAGCCACGGTGTTGAGAGCCATTTTCATAAACACCCCTCGGAGAAAAATGTTTGCGGACGTATCATTTGGTCCAGTCAATCTCGGTTTAAAGAGGTTGTAAGCCCAAAAAGTTAATATCACGATATATTATTATATTATACTTTTAGAAGAAATTATTGGATTATTGGATTATTGGAATTTGGAGCCCACTTTCAAGATTAAAAAAAATCAAAGACGTATTTATCTAGTTTTTCTTTTTTCTAACCATCTATTTTTATGTTGAATTTGAACATCTTCCTTTACATGACTATAGGCTTGCAAACCTTTTTGCTCTTTTTTTTTTTTTTTTTTTTTCTTCCATTGTCTATAATATTTTTCTTATTATACATTTTCTCATTTTCAATTCAAATTCCATATTTATTCTGGAGTTCAATTCTGTCTTCCTAGCAAAATTACGTACACAATAAAAAATAATGCAAGAATATAGTTTGATCGTTTAACTTATAATAATGAATTGTTTGTGATTTATAAATTTTACCGTCTTTACAAGATCTACTATTATAATATGTACTTTATTCCATGAAAGTAAACAAAGATGATTTTACAGTTAGTAGGTGCTACACGTTATTTTTTTATTGGAATTTGGGGCATCTATATAATTTTCAAATAATTAAAAAAAAACTAAATAAATATATAATTATCTCATACTAATAGTGTTATTTGTGATCGATTTTTATTTTTACATAAACTCAAAAAAGTAATATTTGTCGCATTTAATTCAATTTTACATAAATAACAAGAAAACAGCTCAAAATGGGTGACCACCCACCATATGTTGCATGTGGGGATAGATCGAAAGGGATTGGAAATAGAATCCAAGCTTTGTGATATCTATTTCAGGAAGCAAATATCAGACAGCGAAAATATCAAATGGACAAAATTCAGTGGAATTTTCCAGGGAATAAGTTTGGGTATTTTAGGCTTCTTCTAGAAGTTAAATTTTATAGATCCAAAAAATGAATTAAGTAGGCGAGTTTTGTCGGTACGTTATATACACATGGTCATCATCTACTTATGGGGGATGTCAATTATGGTAAATTTACTACCCATCACCATATAAAAGCATGCCAAATATTGGCCAATTTCTCATGGAATGAAATTAAAAATTGAAAAAGACTTTCTTTTTTCTTTATTTTTAATAAAATAAAGAAAAAAGAAAGTCTTATAATCATAAGGCCGCCAAATATAAAATTGGATCTCTCTCAATGACTTTGAAATGAGTACATTAATAGACGAAGTTTTGGTTATTCAAAAGTTTCAATTTTGATGTGTACAACTTCATATATATATATATATATATATATATATATATTCAATTGATAGTAGTAAGCCACATTTTTAAAATTATTGAAAATAACACGCATCTAAGTTTTGTCTTTTTTTGTAAATTTAAAATATTTTGATTTGAGAAAACAAGAAATACGTCACATTATTCTATTACAAAAAAAAAAATTGCAATAAATATATGTAATTACGTATTAAGTCTCGTTTATTTTGAAGATTTAAGTTTTCGATTTGAGCTGAGATGTGACATTTTCTGAGAGCTTTTCACTATAGCAGAAAATTTTGATGTGACAATTTCTAAGAATTTTTTATTATAGAAACCTAAAACTAAAAACTCGAATCGGTAAAATGAACGAAACCTAAAAATATGTGGTGTTACTATAAAGCTCTAAACTATTAATGTTTTATTAAGTTTTGTTATTTTCCTTATAATTGTGATGGAATTTTGATATTAGAATTATAAAAGTCTCTCACCATAAAAATACATAAAAGAAAATATTCACGTATAAACAATAGAAATTATCGTGATTTTTATAAACGGTCAATATTTTTTTTTTTAATAACTTTATAACTTTCACAGTCATAACTTGAAAAATTAGATCTGGTAAATCGTTTCCTTCCTTTCATTAAAAAAAAGTAAATTATCTTCCTTTTAATAAAAAGCGCCTTTTTTTCCTGCTAAGTTTGATGTTAAAAGTATCAAGGAAGGCAAATCGTAAATTCAGGTATGGGCTACTTAGGGGGTGTGACCGAGATTCCGATATTGTCCGTACGTTGAGAAAAATTCCACACTTTTTTTTTTTTTTTTTTTTTATCTCTTTCAAATCCCTATGTCGATCTGCGTCCACGAATCTCGGGCTTCAAAAACAATTGCCACCACCAATATAATACCCCATCGTTTTCCTCAAAATAACGGAAACGCCACTCGAAGCTCGTGGGACTTAACAAACTAAAAAGTGACAAAATTAACGGAAATACCCTCCTTTGTGGACCACGTCCGCTCACTTTATTAATTTAAATTTATAATTTAAATAGGATGTAAATTTTATGTTAAAATTTATTATTATAATAAAAAAAAATTAAATATAATTATTTTTAAAAATTAATTTTAAATTTAAATTGATAAAATAAACTGAATTTATTTTTGTGTCAATTCATCAATTATTTTTCTGTCTCTGGAGTTCAATTTCTCAAAACATAAAAAAAATAAATAAATAAATCTCTCTCTTCTCTCTTTTCTTCCTGTTTGTATCACGGCTTTCAAGAATTTCAGACAGAAAAAAGAAAAAAGAAGAAAATGCTTTCTTCCGGACATTTCGAGAAAAGTTACCCAAAACATATGCATTTACCACCTCCCTCCTCTTTTTATGCAAAACTCACAGAAATAACTTTTCTATCCCGAGTTACTTACCGACATAGGTAATCTCATTTTAATCCCCAACGAAAAATCATTATTCCTTTTATTTCTTTTTACTTTTTAGTATTTTGCACATTTGCTTTCTAAATTCATGATGTTATGGCAATTTGTCAATTAAATTTTAGATTAATCTCATAAATGGTTTTTAAAATTTTGTCTCGTTCCCACTTTAGTTCTTAACTTTTAAACATTGTACAGTTAATTATTGAGATTTTATTCTATTTCAGTCTCTGTCTTTTTATTAGTTTGATGTTAAATACTTGACATAATCTATAGAAATTATGAATTAAAATTAAAAACATATAAAGTTTAGAGACTAAAATAATACAAAGAACTAAAAGTTAATTTTCACAAAAGACCCAAAATTTTAGCTATTTCTTTTACACATATTACGTCAAATTTTAACACTTAGTTGATGGAAGGACTGAAACTGAATAAAATAAAACCTCAAAGATCATTTGTTTGACGTTTGAAAAGTCAGGAACTGAAGTGAAATTGAGTGTAAACCTCATAGATCATTTATGGAATTAATCCTTAAATTTTTAATTTTAAGACTTATCTATTCAACTAATAAAATTGTTACAATATAGCCATTTTGTTGATTTTTTTCAATTAAATTGGTGATGAAGAAGCACTTTCGATAAAAGATTTCAACATTCCAAATTAATTAGTAACACAAATATCTCGAGCTCTGAACTCTCAGTATCTTAAATGTGAGGGAAAAAATAGAGTACAATTGATAAAATAGAGCACATTGTACGCGTTTTTTTTAAGTTGGAGGAGCAAATTACCAAATTATAAATTTAAAATACAAGTTACTAGAATCTTATAGATTTCAAGGGCAAATGTGCAAAACAACTTCCTTTCATTGTTATTCTTTCATAGTGAAATGAAGGAAATAAACGATAATTTATACTACCAACATAATGAATATTTAACGGTAAAAAATTTTCAGATCTCTTGTGGAATCTGAAAAAATGTTTTATTGGTCATTGTATTTTGTTGAGGTTTGGGAGTGTCGTTTTCTACATGGGACTAAAGTTCTCAATCCCATAATTGACTCGGTAGGTCATGAAGACAACTACAGTAAGTAAATTATCAGGGACATGACATTTGAAGTATGCTGTGAATCCCATTTCTAAAGTGTGGAGCATGGTTTGTTGGAATAGGCAAATCATAGGCTGCTAGTCACAAACAATATTTATCTTTTAATCTTGAGAATTATGGTGTCCCCCTAAAAGTGATTGCCACTTGTCTTTTGATGAAAGAAAATGATCAAACATCAAACGAAACAATGGACTCTCCAAATAATATTCAAATAGGAATAACGAGTAGGTATAAATCCTTAGAACAACCAAGCCGGTTTCTTTTGGGCAAAATCTTTTTGTTCAATTAATGAACCAAAAAGACTTGGGCCAATGGCTAGGTAGGACTAAAGCCAGCCTCTAGAAGCAATAATCGAGTAATTGTGGGACTTTAGTCACTTTTATTTTGCCAAACTCTGTCAGGACCATTTTAAGCCAAATTATGATATTATTGTTAGGTTGTCTTAGGATAAAATGTGTACTTAAATTTTCAGTTTATGGACCATCAAAAGTTATTCAGGCCTCATTCACTTCGCGGATTCGAGCTTTCAATTCGAATTGAGATGTGACATTTTCTGAGAGCTTTTCGTTGTAACAGAAAAAATTAAATGTGACATTTTCTGAGAACTTTTGTCATGCCCCCCAAACGGGGTGGGTGACGTGGAGCTCAATTAGGGATTAATAAAGTAGATCCCCAACCGGGTCCCACACTTAGCTGCATTAAAATATAAATAAATTACATAATCCAGGAGCCTCTGACACACAGGGCTCCACCCCACAGGACATACAGTATCGTACATATATGCTCATGTAAATAATCATTACAACAAACATCAACCATAGTCTAGTAAATCCAAATATTAAATAAGTTTACATAACTTTTCTCAATTCCTTACATTTTATAACAGAGGATGAACGCGATCCTCACTTGCTTGATCCGTAGCACGACTCAGCTACAATGCACCGCTCCTCGAATCTCCTAGGAGGAGTTTAAACATTTGAAACATGAGCGAAAGGCCAGTAGGATATAATTTAAAATATTTAAAATAAATGAGTGCGTAAATGAATAATTAAATAAAATAAGACATTCAGTCCCGACAGAGCAGCCGGAACCTCACATCCTTTTTCTCAAAGGAAATATAACAAAAAATAATCCATATTACAGGCTTCAGCGAGTAATTAGTACAAATTACTCACCTCACCAAGTGTCTCGCCTACCCAGACCAGTTTTGGGTTCTGCCCCCGAGGATGCACTCTCCGCATCCTATCTAGGCTTACAGCAATAGACTCTATTACGAGTTCACAAGATCTCTTATCTTAAGAAATCAACCATTTAACATTATGAAATCGTTCATATGACCCCACGAACTACTCAAGTCGCGGGCCCCATGACTGGGCAAGCCATGAGGTTCCATGACTAAACAAGCTATGGATTCCAAGGAGAGGACAAGCCAAGGAATTCCATAAACTAGCAAGCCATGGTTTTTAAAACATTTTTTTCTTTCGCAAACTAATCCCTTTCTTTAAAACATTTTCAAGGCCAAAATCCTTTTTGAAAACAGGCTCACAAGGAAAGGGATAGAAATTCTACCTCGCACAATCAAACCTGGGACTAGCGTTGCCTTTTTCAGCTTTCGCTTCCTCAAGCCCCTTCAGTCTGAATCCTCAGCGATCACTGATACAAAACACCACTTTAGGATCAATCCTCACTCCTAAAGTAATCAAATCTCAATCATATACCAAGATTTTCCAATTAGTGTGCCCTAATCAATTTTCATGTTTCAAGTTCCATTGCAAGGGTTTTCAATATCAAATCAGGGATTAAAGATGTTAATACTTTCATCCCAAGTCCCCAAATGAAGCTAATTTGGGTTCTCCCTGAAAACAGGGGTCAAAACAACAATTTCAGGCCAAACAGGGTCAAACCCCGTGTACACCGGTTGACCGGTGATAGAGCAATGCAACACTACCGGTCGACTGGTAGTGTGCACACCGGTCGACCGGAGAAGAACACCAGTTCGCGAAAACTCGAAAAATCAGTTCAAAAACCTGCAAATCCAATCCCAATTCACAAAATCTCAAGGGACAACCACTAGATCCGGGTTCTAGGTCCTAAAACAAGTCCAAAGAACCCAAAATCTCCAATTTCTACCTTAGTTTTACTCAAAATCCATCAAAATCCGTCTTGAACCAAAAATATGTTTTGAAATCCAAAAAACACAGATTCAAGAGAGGTTCTTTCAATAATCTTACCTCGAATCCTTCTCTTGACGTTGAAAACTCTTTGAAATCACTCTTGGTTCGAATCCGGTTTTGATTTAAGATACAAATGGAGGAGAGAGAGAGAGAGAGTGGCCGGAAGTGAAGAGAGGGAGAGAGAGAAAGAGCGCACGGGGAAGGAAAGGAAGGAAAAAGAAAAAGAAAAGGAAAAGAAAAAGAAAAGAAGAAGAAAAATAAAAGGGAAATGACATGTGTAAAATATAACAGTCCAAAAATGCGCCCATACACACTTCTAGATTAAAATAAATTACTGTGAATAATTTAAATACCTTGGAATCATTTAACTCTCATTTAATTAAATCAGATTAGCACACTAATAATCTCAATTACCTTAATTAATCTCAATTAATTCTTCATGGTGTTACAGCTTTTTACTGTAGAAAATCAGTGAAATGAACGAGGCCTTAGTCTTGGATTTAGTTATTTATTCCTTAAAAGACACATTTATTCTTAATAACATAGTTACAATTCTTCAGATAATGGTTGTATTGGCCCATTTTAAACTATGCCAACCTTTTTCGAACTTTAAGTCTTGTTTCAGTATCATGAGGTTGGAGTCTTTATACTCTTGTTGGCTGATTATTGTGGAGCTTTTTTTTCGTTTGATTTTAAATTATCATATAGTTCAATATATAATAATAATAATCATATTTTTATTATTATTTTTTTTTTTGTTGCTAAATAATCATATTTGTATACTATGGTTTCAATCCCTGTACCCCCAAGTCTCCCATTATCAGTAATAGTAGTTTCACAATGCACATCCTTAGACACATTCACATCGAAGTGGTAATGTTTGGAATTCAACTCCGGAAATGGTATTATCCAACCTTATTAACGATTTAACGCCCCTCATAATTTAGGTAGAACAAGGCCTAGGCCCAAATAAGTCAGTTGGGCCAAAACAGAACGCAATTCCTGTTGGAGCCCAATTCTACTTCCTGCCCACAGTTCTTCCCTCACGGGGCCCAAATTCTTGCTCATGCACATTGTGTCTGGCGGTAAGCAGTTGCGTTTTTATTTTATTTTATTGCCGTACACTTTTTTTTCTTTTTCTTTTTCTTTTTTGGCTGAAATTGCCATTTCTTTACACAAAACAACAGAAAGCACCACAGGCCACGATCGGATATCTGTCGCATGAATTTGACCGTTAATTTTGAAACATTGCAGAACCTTAAAAGAGGCAAAGGGACCCACAATTAATCACCAATCATTTTCTTACACGTTACTGAAATCAAGATCAGCATCTCATTTAATTCCTCGTGAATGACGATGGCCGCTGAATTTAACGCCAAAAGGCAATTATCACGGGACCACAACAAGTACGGTGCACCATATCCGAATTTGGCATTTGTGAAAAGAGAGTACAAAAATTGTGGTGCAGATAGATACGGTGGAAAGAATTTTTCCCTCCGCAATGCTAACCGCACGATCAAATCATTTTCTGCGTGACGACCGTCGATCCGTTTGATATTTTTGTGGATTGGAGTTTTGCTCCTTTCGCCCACATGGCACACCGAACAGGAGAGCGTTCGTCTCAAAATGGCTAGAGCATTTTAGGTGGTCACTAGCAACAACAAGAAGTGAGGAAAACGCCACTGAGATATTATGTACGCTTTTGTCACTTCTGATGTGGAAATAAACTTTTAGACAATCTAATGGTACCTTAATTATCCTTAAGAGTGTAAGTGTAAAACCCACAATTTATTGATAACTTTTTTTTAATGAGAATTTGTAGTAGTTTTATATTGTACGTTATAAATTTTTAACATAAACACTCTTAAATTGTATCATTTAAATTTAAATGTAACATTTGACTAATAATTAAGAAGAACAATCTCAACCGTTTAAGTTTCTTTAGTGATATGAACCTTTTAATAGAGATGTTAATCGGGCTGGGTAAAAAAAAAAAAAAAAAAAAAAGTCTTTAATTGATATTATAATAACTTCTCGTGTTACTACGAAGTTGTCTTTAACGTTACGGACATATCTATCTTTCTTTACAATATGAATAGGAAAGAAAAAGGGTGAAGTGTTTCACAATAAAATAAATTAACGAACAAGGTTAGAGAAGGGTTAAATAGGCTGGACTTCAAAATTTAATTAAGTACCCTATTGTGTTGTTAATTGCTGCTTATCTGTCAATTAATAGTATGAAGTTTGGAAGTCAAGCCAATTATAGACAAAAAGAGAACCTCAATTTATTTGACTTTATTTACTTTAATGATAAAGCATACCATGGTTAGCGTGGTATATAATATGGAAGTGGCCCGTGACAAATTCCCTTTACGTGCAATTCCAGCTTGGTATTATAATGTGCATATTTGACATGTTAACCGAAATTTTCCCACATATATAGCTAGTAATAAATCAAGTTGGTGATTCCTAATTTTTTTTTTAATTTGTTTACAACCACTTAAGTAGTATTATTGATAATATTTATATATTTTGACAAATTATAAATAAGAAAAGAGTGTCCAATGTCCTGCAGTAGACTTTTAGGGATGTGACGGCTCATCAATATTGACTCCGTACTGTCTCTCTCCATGGGCCCACTTTGATCTAACAACCTCGCCACATTTTCAGCTCCAAATGTTGGCTTTACCCTCTCCATCAATGGGAGCTGCTCTCAAGTTTGATCAAACTGTTAGGCTTCGTTTGGCAAAGGAAAAATGAATAGGAGAAATGATAAAAGAGAATTAAAAGGATAGAAAATGTGAAAAATAAAGATGATTATAATAAATTTTTATGTTATTTGATAGGAGAGGATGATAATTAAAAAGATGGATAATAGTTTTTTGTTACTAATTATTTTTGAATGATGAAAAAAAAATTTTTTTTTTATTTTAAGTTTAAGTGTATTAATTGATTTTTTTTTTTTTATTAATAGAAGGATGTAAAATGATAGATTAGGAAAGATCATTTTGTTTTCTAAATTAAAGCCATAGAACCAACCCTGGTCAAGGAACAAGGCCTTTTGTTTATATTATCTGTTATATTTGTTATTAATATGCATATAAATTAAAAAAGAAATAAGAAAAGAAAAGATAATTGCATTACCCTTTCTCTTTAATCTTTTGAAATCGATTTCCAAACTGATGGATACGTAGACAGCGTGTCCGGAATTTTTTTTTTGACATAGATTCCAGGTTCAATGCATAAATAAAAACTAGAAAATTGGATTAATAAAGTTTAGTATCGGAGAAGCAGTTATGAGCTGCTTGGATGCGTTTATAATTTATTTTAAAATAATTTTATTTTTTATATGAAAATAAAAATAAAAACGTTTTTAATCTCAGACATTAATTATTTTTAAAAATATGTTTGATAATTTTATTAAGGGATTATTTTTAATGTAAAAAAACTTATTAATATCTCCTTTTCTCTCTCATTGAGAGATGAGAAAATAAAAATAAAAAATAAAAAATGACTAAAAGTCATTTTTCTTTCTCTCTTGTTTTACACTAAACTAAAAAATCGTTTTGATTTGTATTTTTGTCTTTATTGTTCTAAATGCCATTTTGAGAACGTTTTTATTTTTTTTTTTTAAACGGGATCAATTCTAAACATGACATTGTTTTAAGTTTTTAATGCTATATTATTAATTTATTTCCCATTCACCATGTATGATGTTCCAATCATATGATCAAGACTTATTAGCTCTTGAGAGACATGTAAACCAGTCAATCAAGGTGGTCACAAGACCATATGTGTAGCCAACAGAGATTCAACCAGATGGAAGAACAAAACCTACATCTCAAACAAAAAAGTTCTGAATTGGCAGACTCAAAACGTTAGAGCACAGAACCAAGTTCTACACAAAATCAAGACTAAGGTTGACAAGTTCTTAGACTTTAATTTGAGAGAAAAAGAAAATACCATCCTAAGTGCTAGACGTGATTATATATATATACACACACACATGTAGACGTTATTAGTATAACATTTTTTTAAAAATAAAATTGAAGAGATGCAGCATCAATTATATATATGCATAAATAATAGATGACTAATTTGAGTTACATCTGTAAAATTACCTACCTAATTACGAGAGTAGTTTCAACTATTATACATCTTTTTTTTTCTTTTTTTTTTTTAAAGGAGCTATTATACATCTTTGAAGTTACAAGAAAAAAAAAAAAGAGATAAAATAAACTATTCTAATCTCATAAAATTTGTTTTAGAGAACAGTAAAATTAATATTCAACTCATGTTGCATATCTCTATTTCTAGATATACGTACTTGTAGGAATCCAAAATGCTCTGATGATCAAGCAAGTTTTGATCACTTACTTTTATCGTATATATTTTTTTTGGAGAAATAGTAAAAAATAGGCCAATATAAAAAGCTTAAGAAAGTATATAGGCTAATTTTTAATTATAAAAATTAATAGGTCATAATTTGTCAAGTTATGGTTCATAACCAGATAAGTTATGAACAAACTTGTCAAGTTATGATTCATAACCAGACAAGTTATGAACAATTATAAACAATAACTTGTCAAATTATGGTTCATAACTAAACAAATTATAGATCGAAAACAGTAATTTAGCCTATTTATTAACTTATGTAAACTATTGACCTATTAATTTTAATTCATCTTAAGTCTTAATCTATTTCCCTTTTTCTCCCCTTTTTTTTTAGCAAACTTACTTTTATCATATTGCTCATTAGGAACAAAAAAAGGGGAATAAATAATTAGGACAAAAAGTATGGATAGGCCCCATTTATAAATTTTGCCAAATAGAAGTACGGGACATTTTGCGTGATTTCCTTAATTAGCGTCTTGACGTGAGAGAGAGGCTGCCTTATGTTTGTTCTGTTTTAAACAAGTACTTATCAAGGGAGTTTTTTTTTTAATAAATAAAAAATAAAAAATAAAAAAACTGAAACTCTAATTAATCAACCAAGTATGTTCTTGAAAAAATTAATAATAATAAAAAAAATGCAAGCACATGGAAACTCTTCATTGGTCAGCGATTTCCTTTGTATAAGCAACGGAACAAGTCCATTTCACTAGCACGTTTCATACTTTTTTCCGTTTACACATGGACACGGAAAAAAAGGTTCGTCATATAAAAAAAACATCATTATTTGACTAATTAAGAAGAAGAAATGATATTATAACTAAACCTTCTTTAACCATATTACTATTGTTTTTCAAAGTCCGTTCCTTTTTCTTTCATTCAGGTTGAAGAGCTTCAATGTTACAAAAATAAAAAGCGGTGTTGCAGGTCGCTTATGATATAAGAAAGATCGTTATATACACACGTATTCTGGGCTAACAAGAAAAGTTACAAAGGAGAGTCCGAAGAATATTGTTGTTGATTTTTTTTTTTTTTTCGCAAATTGCGGCGATGAAGAAGCGAGATTCAGCGGCGATAGTGATCAGTATGGTGTTGTTGTTGCCTTATTTCACTCTCCAGATCAAATTCTTCTCAAATTCAAAGTTGAACGTAAGCGTCGCTGATCTTTCAACCAAGTCTCTTCAAGGTATGCATGCATATATGAATATCATGGTAATTCATTTTGTGTGTATGTATATGTATGCATATAATATACACACTCATTTGTATATGTATATGGATACTTATATAAATCACTCCTTTACTTCCTTTACGTATGACATATCGTATATTTTTCACTCGGTCTTATTTCTCGCTGGCTGACATCATACAACGCCCATGGCGACAAAGCTTGTTGACCGTAAAATTAAGAGGATTAGAGGTTATTTTCAAACCGAAAATTAAAAATATAAGAAGATAGTTTTCATTACTTTCTGTGTTTAATTTTCAATATTTTCAATGAATGTTGAAATGTAGAAGACAGGATTAGGATTATTTCAAGAAAGGTATTAATGGAGAATGAATTATTAGCTGTGGTATTTATGTGCAGCAGTACTCAGTAATTGCAGAAACTTGTAAATTGTCTTTAAAGTAGCGCAAAAAATGAAGAAACTATGAACTGCTTCCCGGCGACTGATGAGTAGTTTTGATACGTGCCTTTTCATTAGTACTTATCCTTGAGATGTTTGAATTTTATGGATTGATAATGACGATCAATTACTCTAATGTTTTGGTGCGCTTGGTAATTGCAAAAACGTGAAATCTTATTGTGGCACGCCCACTTGATAACTTGGAAATTGCTTGATACATCATTCAATGAAATTGCCAAAATAGAAACCTGTTTTTGTTTGAATGTAATAAATCGGTGAAATGTTTTAGCTAACAACTTATGATTCAAAGTATTCAACATGTCAGTATTTTCCTTTTGCACGTCTTATTTATTTATTGTAAGACTTTTCTCTCATATTCTGTACCATATTTAAAAAAAAAAAAAAAAAGAAAGAAAGAAGAAGAAGAAGAAGAAAAGGGAAAATATATATATATATATATATATCTTGGTAATTTTGCATGATTTCTCTCATGAGATATGTAATATATAGTGATTGTCATTATCTGTTAAAATAATCATTTATAAGTTTGCATCATAAAGTTTCAGTTCAATTTTTATTTATTTATTTTTGTTGCATTATTTTTTAACAAAAATTTAAATAAATTTAAGTTCAAATTTTATATTCAAACACATGAACCATATGTTATTACTGATTGTAATATTGTATGAAGTCTCCAACTCATTTTCTTCTAGCTTTTCCTTTTAATTTTGACGAAGAATATTTTATAATTGATATTTAATATATTCCTTCAAATGCATATGACATATTCATTCTGTTCCTATAGAGGCTAAACAATAATTGACCAAAAAAAAGTATTAATTAGTCGCTATAACTCGTATATTTAACGGGTTGTTTGGTTGGAAAATTCAAGAGATTAACAAAGATTTACAAAATATAAAAAGAATTTGAATCTCTTGATATGACATTTAAACTATCAAAATAAAAAAGATTTATAAACTCACATCCTCTTTGAATTCTCAATATTTGAACCCATATTCAAACTTACCTAGTTTGAACTCATTCCCTTATTATTGTGTCGGTATCCATGAATCACGCATTACAATGGATATTTTCTAAACCTTCACGAAAACGTATATGAAATCATTTTTGGCATTTAATAGAGTTTGAAGCACCAACTTTTCAACGCAAATCTAATTTACCTATTTCTTCTTCTTTCTATTTGTCACAGAAAGCAAACATTTGGAAGCGAAGACAATCAGCAGTCGGGGCCCACAACAGGACCCACCTCTATATTCTTCCCACCGAAATAGGCGAATCGTGTGCAATCGATCTCACGATTCTTACGACACCTGCGAGGTCAATGGTCCAACGGTATTGGACCCCACCACGTCGACATTTTTCCTAACAGACCCATCTGGCCCAACAGTGGTGGAAAAAATCCGGCCCTACCCACGAAAGTTCGAGAATTCCACGCAGTCCAGAATAAAGGAGTTGACTCTTCTTTCAGGCCCAAAAGGCCCACCATGCCAAGTCCAACACAATGCTCCGGCGCTAGTATTCAGTGCGGGAGGGTACACTGGAAACTTCTTCCACGAGTTCGGAGACGGGATAATCCCGCTCTATATCACAATCAATACTCTCTTCAACTACCGTCGACGTAACGTCGTCCTCGTGATTTCCAAATCTCGTGATTGGTGGGTCCACAAGTACTCGGAAGTTCTCCAGAGCTTTAGTAAACACCCAATCATAAACCTCGACAACGACACCGTTTCGCATTGTTTTCCCTACGCTAGATTGGGTCTCATCTCCCATGGCTTCATGACCATAAACCCTAATTTGCTCCCAAATCCAAAATCCCTAATTCAATTCCGAGATTTCCTTGACAAATCCTACAGCCAAAAACCAATCTCCAAGAGCTCCATACCCAAACCATCTAAGACTCGGCCTCGACTCGTTCTAGTGAGTCGAACCGGCAACGTCGGCCGAGTTCTGTTGAACCAGGAAGAGGTAAGGAAAGAGGCAGAGAGATTGGGATTCGACGTGGTCGTGTTTGACCCATCGCCTAGTACGCCTCTGGGATCAGCGTACGATCTAATTAATTCGAGCCACGCGATGGTTGGGGTCCACGGCGCTGCGTTGACCCACTTGCTGTTTTTGAGGCCGGGGTCGACTTTTATTCAGGTGGTGCCACTTGGCGTGGACTGGTTGGCTGAGGTGTGCTTCGGAAAACCGGCCAGAGAGATGGGGTTGGCATATGCGGAGTACAGGATCATTGCCGAGGAGAGTAGTTTGGTGGAGACGTATGGGAAGGATGAAATGGTCATCAGAGATCCGGTGGGTTGGAGAGGGAAGGGTTGGTCCAATGAGGTTATGAATGTGTACTTGAAGGAACAAAATGTTAGATTAAATTTGGATCGATTCAGAGGGTACTTGAAAGAAGCTTATAGAAAATCAAGGAAGTTTATGAAGAAGGAAGGGTAGATTAATATATAGTGGATGATTAATGGATTTTTGCAAGTTTGGAGTATGATAATGGAATTAAACAAAGAGATTAAATACTTAATAAAAGATATATATATATATATATATATTGGTTTGTACATACTAATGTGATCAAAGTAAAAGGGTAAGGTTCCCTTAATAGTTATGCAAATTTGGTGAGGTTCAAAGTTTGATTTATGTTTTTACTCTGAAATTAGTTGTAAAAGGCGCGTGTTTCTGAATAAACAGACACTTAAAAACTTGATTTAATCATGTTCAAGGAGTGTTTGAAAGAAAGCCTATGAGGAAGCCAAGGAATTGATGAGCAAGGAGGTGGGTAATTATTGTTTGTTTCTATTATCATTTTATGTGTTTGAATGAAACATTGAAGCCATATTCACGATAAAAGAGATTACCCTTCATTTTCTTCCACATCTCTTTTATTATTTTGGTACTTTTCTTCATTTCAATATATACAAAGGAACACATGAATGAAAAACTTTTATCTACAAGGAGACCAAGGAGAACAAGGAGAATAAGGAGAAAACATTAGGAAACAAGAAACATTACGGAGGACAAATAAATATATATATATATATTATATGTCAAGACGATTTTTATAAGTGGCGGTATCTTTTCTTTCTCGAAATTTAGAGTTTATTATTATTATTATTATTATTTTATTTTTTAGAAGGTGAAGTGAAATTTATTAATCGGAAATAGCTATTAGAATATTCTTCTAACTAAAATTTTCATTCAAAGAAAAAATTTCGCTAATGTGTAAACAACCTCATTATTGACACGAGAAATATGACTACAAGAACCACTATTAATTTCATTCGTCAACCAAAATATGTAAATAAAGTAATCATATAACCACGGAATTTCTTTCTCTTTTGAACGAGAGTATATAGTAAATTCTCATAGGCGTGGTTACTAGTAAGTTTTACAAGGAAAGTTCTTAAATTTACTAATTTAGTACGAATTAGTGGAAACAATTAACAGAGAGGATTTACTACCATTCATAAGGTTTTTTATGCGTATAAATTGGCCTATAGAGCAGATATACTCCAAAACAACATAATTCAGTGTATGTTCAGAGAATTTGAGAGCTAACACTTTCTATACTCATGGTATGGTGCAAGGCAATCCCAATAATTTATGTACGCTAGTAATCAGTTTCTTCTCTGCATCTTTTCATTTTTTCTCTCTTCTCTGTCTTTCACAAGATTTTCTTTTCCCATTATTCATTGCATGTAATTATTATTATTATTTTTAAGTTTATTGTGTATGTATATCTTTTCTAAAGAACTCTTTGGTAGGAGATCTCTATATATATTCAAAATAATATGAAAGTTAAAAATTTATCCAAAATATGATTTATTTATTCGATAAATTCTCTCTATAAGTGAGTGCCAGTGTTGATACTTAAACCAAGAGTTTGCCTTGGCCTTTTCTTTTCTTAAAGTTTTATTACTTGCACAAGTTTTGTTTATTTATTTATTTTAAAAATTTTTCTATTCCTGTCTTGATTTTTGCAGGTAAAGTATAATACGACAGAATCTTTAATAAAAAAATTGTTTTTCTTGTCGTTTAATAAGAGAGATATTCAGAGCTTCAGGCATATGCAAGTGATAATGCGGAGAAGAAGAAGGTTAATAGCGACATGTTTTGCAACGCTGATATGCATCTTCATATTCCTACATTCCGTTTTCTTCACACCTGTTAAAATTCCAAAACTTTCCAAGGTAAACCTTCTATAAAAACTCTCCTTACAATGGTCATTTTATTGTCGTCGATATTTTATTCCTTTGAAGATTCTATATTGGTATGTGTAAGTAATAGGAAAAGTTAAGAATAATGATACCAATAAGAAAAACTTAAAAAGGTAATTGCCTAATTCATTAACTTTAGAGTTAATATTTAGGGCATGTTTAGTTTGTTGATTTAAATTTTTAATTTAAATTAAAAAATAATTTTATATGAGAATTTTTTTACTGTAATAAAAAAATTAAATATGATTATTTTTTAGAGCTTTTTACTATAATAAAACTCAAATTTTAAACTCTAACGATAAAAAAAACGAAACCTTAATAACTTTACTTATTTTTCTCCTAAAACCAGGCCCCACTATATCTTGCTATATACTGCTTTAAGTTGATAGTTATTTTATATTTTACTTTTGTTTTCTAATTTTTTATTTTTTTTATTCCCTTTGAAACTTGGGCGCTTATAATCCATTTGTGGCTTTTGTTTACAGAAGTAAAACAGTGGAAATCGCAGTTGGATTTTGCATTGTCACCCTTGAGAGCAACAAAGCATGTTGGACAAATCATATGCGACCGTTTTCATAGCAATTATGATCTATGCTCGATCAACGGTCATACTCTATTGGACCCAAGAACAACTACTCTGTTTGCATTGGACCCCACCAACTCGAACCCACCAATCACGTTGTTGAAAATCCGTCCCTACCCTCGGAAAGCAGACAAACGAGCTATGTCAAGTGTCAAAGAGCTGAACATCACCTCAATTCCACCCAATATTAGTTGCGGAGTAACACACCATAGTCCAGCCCTAGTATTCAGTGCGGGTGGGTACACGGAAACTTCTTCAATGACTTCAGTGATGGCTTTGTTCCCCTTTTCATCACCACTAATTCTCTCTTCTACAATCGAGATGTGGTCCTCGTGATCTCTGATATTAGAGGTCGGTGGGCCCAAAAGTATGCCGAACTACTATCTCACATAAGCAAGCACCCGATCATTGACCTCAACAAAGAAAATGCCGTCCATTGCTTCCCGTCCGTGATCTTTGGGTTTAAAGTTTAGGGTTTAAGGCTCAAAATTCACAGAACAATAAAGGTAGACTTCAAATTGCTCCCTCACCCTAAAACCCTGCTTTCCTCACATTCCTAAAAAAAACGTACACCCAAAATAGCACTCAATTGACCGACCATATAAAAAATGTTAGGCCACGGATGGTCCTAACAAGTCGTAAATGACAATGTCAGTAGAGTAATACTAAACGAAAAATTAGTGGTGAAAGTAGTTGAAGAACTCGGAGTCATTTATGGACGGCAGTGATATATCATTTATCTATTTTTTGTTATTAAAATTAATAGTTTCTACTGAAAAATGACAATTCACCACTATATGAGTTGGGTATCAAAAAGTTAGAACTTAAAATTGAGATTTCTAGTATTACTTAAAAATAAAAAAAAAGGGAAATGGAAGGAAAAAAAAAGGAGAAAATGGTAAGGAATTGAGAGCATTATTGTTAGCAAAATAAAGAAAAACTGAACAACAAGAGAAGGAAAAAAAAATAATCCAAATTTTTTTTTGTTCACATTAACCTAAAGTTTTAATTCGAAATATATGTGACTTTAGAACGATAAATTTTAATTTTAAAAAAGTTAAAACAGAAATTTTTTACATAGTAAAACTAAATTCTAAATGAATATGATTAAACAAAATTTTTAAAAAATTAATCTAAAGTTATAAAATATATATATGCCTATAGAAAGATTAAAAAAAATCCAATCTACATTTAACTGACAAAATATGATTAACAAAATCTGTAAAAACTAAAAAAAAAAAAAAAAAACCCCTTATGATTTGGAAAAGTCCATAGTCTAAGGAAAGAAAATCCATCTCCAGTTTGACAAAAATACTCTAATTGGACATTCGGGAAAAAAAAAAAAAAAAAAAAAAAAAAGCCCTCTGATTTCAAAATTTTAATGTACAGGTAGATGTAATTTGGACATTTTATGCGTTACACTTACAATTTTAACAAGAAAAACAATTGGTGCTTGGTGAGAGTCTGAGTTGTTTTTATATTGTACATTAGGGGTATTTCGTTGTACATTGTGTCAGGATAATATATCAGAGGTCCAACAGAAGAAAAAAAACGCGTGGGGAGTTTAAAAAAAAAAAAAAAAAAAAATCAAAGTTAGTGCTGTTATTTTTCTAATGTACTTTTTTAGTGGTACATTTATAAATAAATAAAAAAAAAGGGTATAAGATACATTTAAACGTTTAATTGATAAATTTAAATTTATAATTTAAAATTATTTTTAATTTATATGTATTTTTATAATAAAAAATATTATAATAAATTATAATTTAAATTATAATCCGAATCATATTATTAAATATTTTTTAAAAGTCTTTTATTTATTTTATAAATTTAAATTTTTAATTTGAATTGAGGTGTGATATTTTTTTAAGAATTTTTTATTTTAATAAAAAAAATTAAATGTGATAATTTTTTAAAAAATTTTATTATAAAAATTTAAAATTAAAAACTTAAATCAATAAAATTATCATGGTAAGTAATTAAAGGGATTCTTATTCTCATATTCCGGATTCTTATTCTCATTTTCCCAACTCTTTCAATACGAATTTCCTGCAAAAACATTCTCCTCCTCCTTTCTACAGCAAGTGCACCAGCAACAATGGCTTCAATGTCTTCCAATTTATCTCAGAAAGTCAATACGCGAAAATTTTCAAGGCCCATTTCGCCTTTTGTCTCCAAGATCACTCTCAGACCAACCTATAGCCATTTTCGACCAAAAACGACAATAAAAAACTGTCGCCCTCTGCAAGCTTCTTCTTTTTCTCCCCCGCCCATCAGGTATGAATGTTTGTGCTTTTGTTTGTTTTTTGTCAATTCCTTTTTGTGCTTTTGTTTGTTTTTTCTCAATTCCTTTCTCGCTTTACATAGATCACTGAGTATCTTGTGATAACTAGCAAAAAACCTTAGCTTAGTACTAGATTTCTAGTTCATATTACATTTTATAAGGTTGTTACTTGAAAAGAACAGAAAATTTATGGAACGAAAAGGGCGTGATGGGGATAATAATATAATGGGAATGTTCTATAGAATTGAAGTTGTTTGAAAAAAGAGTCAAATTGACTTGACTTTGCTTGTTTGATGTGGTCATTGTGTTATTATTATTATTATTTTGTTTAATGTATATATATAACTAAGGCAAATTTTTGCTACGTGGGTTCATGAAACTATCGAAGTGTTAGTTGGATAATGCTTCGTGTTGATGCAGATTTTCGGGGAAGAAAAGGGTAGATGAAAGTGAAAGCTTAACTCTAGACAGCATAAGACATTCTTTGATTCGACAAGAGGATAGCATTATATTTAGCCTTTTGGAGAGGGCTCAGTATTGTTACAATGCTGACACCTATGACTTGGATGCGTTCTCAATGGACGGTTTTCGGGGATCTTTAGTCGAGTTTATGGTCAGGGAAACTGAAAAGCTCCATGCCCAGGTGAGGGGATAAAAACACTATGGAATAGATAGATACTGCAATCATACTCCTAACATTGTTAAAGGCAGCAATTCCTACTTTAAGAAGTGAGCCTCTATTTTTCTCAAGTGTGTTCGCTTTCTTGAATAGGTAGGCAGGTACAAGAGTCCTGACGAGCATCCTTTCTTCCCAGCATTCTTACCCGAGCCAATGCTTCCACCATTGCAGTACCCGCAGGTATTTATTTAAATCTTTATTTTTGTGCATTGCAATAACTTACTGGTCTTTTTAAAACAAGATCTTATGAATTTGGTTATGAACAAAAATGTTGATGCACGTCATCGTAAGTTTATAACTTGATGGAATTTCAAATTTTGCTAATGGGGATGGATAGTGGGTAATTTTCGTTGTGTTCACTTCTTGCGTTTGATCTTGGAACACTTTTTGAAATAAGTCAAACTTTCATATTAAGAGTATAGGAATACCAATACATTGAACTTTTGCTATATATCAGCTAAAAAATAATGCACGCATGCAATTGTTGTCGGAGAACAATACGAACCCTTGACTCAACAACTGCCTTGTTCATCTTGGAGGTTGTCAAAGTCTTCAATTTTTCTGTTTATGATTTGTTGTGATAATTGTAACGAAATCGTCAAAGTTCAGTTTATTGCAAATAGCAGATGTGGGAATTTTAGTTCTACTTTCAAATTTTCAATGATGATAGAATTCAAACATTGCTTAGATGATATTATTATGTAACTTTAGCTACTGGTTATGAACATTATCCAGGGGAAGAAAACATCACTTTCTACTGATTCAATAGGAAGAATTGTTGATAAGTTGTTTATGCTCTGATGCCTTTTTGTTATTTAACTAGGTTCTGCATCCGTGTGCTGATTCAATCAATACAAACAACAAAGTTTGGAATATGTATTTTAGAGATCTTCTGCCCAGATTAGTTAAAGCAGGAGATGATGGTAACTGTGGATCTGCTGCTGTTTGTGACACCGTCTGTTTGCAGGTATTTCACTTAAACTTAGAAGATACAACAACAACAACAACAAGCCTTAATCCCAATTTAATTAGGGTTGGCTATATGGATTTCACTTTTTCACACAGTTCTGTTCGAAAATAGACTTTCCTGAAGGCCTAGATCTATAATGTCATTCTTAACTATTTCGGTCTACATAATTCTTGGTCTACCCCTCTCTCTTGTAGTATTAGGTATAAGAATGTCTTTCCAAGCACGAACTGGTGCTTCTAGCGGTCTATGTTGGACATGCCCGTACCATCTCAAGCGGCCTTCGCACAACTTATCTTCTATTGGTGCTACACCTATTTTACAACGAATAACTTCATTCCCTATGCGATCCATTTTCTTATGGCTACTCGTCCATCTTAACATACGCATTTCTGTCACACTCATCTTACATATATGTTGTCTCTTAATAGCCTAACATTTACTACCATATAACATAGCTGGGCGGATTATAGTCCTATAAAACTTTCCTTTCAACTTAATAGGCATCTTGCCATCACATAAAACTCTCGTAGCATTCTTTTTTACTTAACCCACCCTGCCTTAATCCTATGTTGAATGTCCTCTTCTATATCTCCTTCATACTGCACTATAGACCCAAGGTAACTAAACTTCCTAAAAGCCCCAATCTCCACACCATTTAAAGAAATTCCATCACTCTGATTACTTGAGTTACTAAATCTATAATGCATGTATTTAGTTTTCATCCTACTTAACTTAAATTCCTTTGTCTCGAGTTTCTGTCTTCACAGTTCTAACTTACAGTTAACTCTTTCCCTATGTTCATCAACTAAAACTATATCGTCCGCAAAACGCATACCCTAAGGAATTCTACCTTAGATTTCTCTTGTCAGCTCATCCATCACAATGGTAAAAAGATAAAGACTTAAACTTAGAAGAACTGCTGCTATATTCTTATAAACTATTCATTGGTTTCTATAGACATTGGAAGGAACCATAATCATTAGTCCTCAGTTACTGCCCATTTTCGAATCACGCTTTTCCTGAATTCATGTTATGGTGGTATGATCAATAATAAACTCCTTAGTGGCTTTCCAAAGTCTACGCTGCTTTATGGCTATTCCCCATTGCGTTTTGGTGCTAATTGTTAAAAGCAGCAAAATTTTGATACAAATACACGATTTGTAGTCTTCGTTCTTCTACGACTTCTTATCAATTTACATCTCATGTGGCTTTATTATGCATTAACCCCAGTTTACTCCTTAATTATCTCTCTCTCTTTTCGACATTTATCAGACGCTCTCAAAGAGAATCCACTATGGTAAATTTGTTGCGGAGGCAAAATTTCTCGAGTCGCCTGCTGAATACGAGGCCGCTATTAAAGCTCAAGTATGGTTCTTCCCAATTTCCCCCGGATTATCTTCTCTTTTGGGCTTCTCATCCATGATGATTAACTTTATTACACTCTATTCCTGTTTTCGCATTTTGGGATTGTGGTTCTTGCAGGACAGAGCTCAATTGATGCAGTTGCTGACGTATGAAACAGTGGAAGAAGCAGTCAAGAGAAGAGTAGAAATGAAGACTAAAACATTTGGCCAGGAGGTTAGGATTAACGAAGAGAACGATGTAGTTAATCCGGTTTACAAAATCAAGCCGCGCTTAGTTGCGACTCTCTACGGGGATTGGATCATGCCTCTGACAAAGGAAGTTCAAGTTGAATACCTGTTGAGAAGATTGGATTAGACTGAGTACTTTGTAAAGAAAGGTTACTTTTTAGATCCTAATAATAATAATAATAATAATAATAATAATAATAATGACGAAATTAATATGAATAATTTCATAATTTTTAGTTTAGTGGAATCTGTACTTCCCTGCATTATGTTACTCAGTTGACTGAATTGAAACTGCCATAAGAGTCACTATATACAAATGAACACCTTACTAACTTTTTCCTAAACCAGACAAAGCTCTAACCAAGTAAGAATGCCTGATGGCATCACCTGTGTTAAAGTAGCATCAGTGCATCACTAATAGAAGAGAGTACCCCATACTGCGAGATCTATTTTTGACGTTTTTTGGTGTGCTTGTATGTGATATTCGTATGATGGGAAGTTCTTATCACGGCATGCTAACGAGTTATAAATATTATAATACCAAATTAAATTTGTTGCCATCACTTGCTCTTACACCTGACACAGTTTCCACCAGTTCTGCGAATTTGTAAATCGAGATATGAAAGTTTCGTGAAACATGATTGATAGCATTGTAGGAGAGGCCAGCTAATTAATAACTTTTCATCTCAAAACACGAGAAAGATACGCCTCTTCATGGTTTTCTATTAGTCATCACTATCGACACTTTTTCTCTGGTCGGTGATCTTGTCGTTCACAAATGGCAATATTTCTCACGACTGCTGAGACTCCATCCGAAATCGATAATCGATAATAGAAATAGGGATTAGGATAAAATCTTATTCTCAAGTTGTGACGGGATGGGAACTGAAAAATCAATCTTCACCTTATTATTTATATGTTATATATATCTATTTTTGTACAGAATACAGATACATATGTACATATATACATAATACTTGTTTTAAAACATATTAATCCAACCCCGTTGTCATCCCTATAATGTTGTTTTCAAATTGACATTGTTTTTGAAGGGTTTTATTGTTTTCTATTTTCTTGTATATCTGGTCGATGTCGTATTTGTGCATTATTGTTGTTTTCGGACTTTCGTCTTCTTATGTCACCTTGAATTTCTTTCCATTGTCGTTTTTGTTGTTGTTTTCTCAATTGGTTTTAATCGTGAAAAGAATATTTGATAAAATTGTTAATAAATAAGATTACTTGACAAACTTTTACGTAAACCAGATGACCAAGGAAGCTTTCATTGTGACATTATTTCCACACATAAAGATTATTGAGATAGGAGTAATCACTTAATAGGCACTTAATCTTTCTCTTTTAAGCCATCTACTTGTTACGAATGAATAGTTAAAAAGTGCTCATCTAAGAAATAGCACCTCTAATGTAATACTATAGTTGATGTACCAATTGTAAATTTAATATTTAAGTACAAAAAACACTCTACAGTGTTATTTATCATGGCAAATTTACTATATGTTATATTTTGTGACAAATTTCTCACCAAATACAGACTACAGTCAATTTGCCACAATAAATAACATTACCCTTAAATGTTAATTTACAATTGACACATTAATTATAACATTGCATTAGCATATGACAAATTTAACATTTGATTCATATTGGTTGATACGATTACTTTTCCATTTAACCATCATATTATTTTAAAATTAAAAGTTTACTTTTATAAATTTCAAAGCTTAATGATTATTAAAAAACATATATTTTAGCATTTTAAATAACATTATATATTAGAGCAAAAATGAAAATAACAAGCATCTCCAATGCAATATTGTAATTGATGTGCCAATTGTAAATTTAACATTTGAGTGTAAAAAAAAACTCTCAAATGCAATGTTATATGTCATGCTGAATTTTTCACATACTATACTTTGTGGTAAATTTCTCACTAAATATAATATATGAGAAATTTAAAATTTAATTACTATTAGTTGAAATGTTTATTTTTTTATGTAATCATTACAACTTTTACATTTTTTAATTATTTTAAAAATAAAAATTTACTTTTACAACATTCAAAACTTAATAATTATAAAAAAAAATTAAATTTAACATTTTAAATAGCATCATGCATTAAAAAAATTAAAATAACATATTATCATATTTTTTAATATTAAATATATAATTAACATTAATATTTATATTAAAAATAAAATATCATATTTTTAATATTAAATATATAATTAATATTTATATTTATATTAAAAATAGTCTAAATTCTTTTTCATTCGTCAAAGGTGAAAAAGTAATTTTAGCACGGGTGACACTGTGGCCTGTACAAAACCAAAAAAAAAAATGGCTTCTTAACGATAATTTGAAGGTGTCACTTTCGACCTTTTGACCTACAAACTACGCAATCTTGACCCCACCATGTGCCTTCCAGCATTAGCATCTTCCCTCAATAAACCTTTTTATTTTTTATTATTCTTTGGCTGCCAATCGTTGTATGAGATGAAATTGCTTGCTATTCCTAATACGAAAATAAATTAACAGGAAAATTCTTTAACAGAGTTATAAGAAACTATCTTAATATTATTGGTAGGTTATCATTTGAAAAAATCATATTAGATTAATAAAAATACGGTAATTTATAAATTGTATTTATAAAATTAATCTATAAATTTTGATAAAAACCTAAGGATTTAAAATTATATGTATGGTTTAAGTAATTTTTTCATATTAAGGTCTTGTTTATTTCACCGATTTGAATTTTTAATTTTAAGTTTTTACAGTAAAAAATTCTCAGAAAATGTCACATCTAATTTTTTTTATTACAGTAAAAATTTTTTTATAAAATGTCATATTTTAATTCAAATTAAAAATTTAAATCTGTGAAATAAACGATACCTAAAATTTTCTTATAAAACGGTTTTAAGTCTTTTGTATTTTGTGTTTTTTCACGCAATGAAATCCAAAACCCTTTCAAGTGAATGTAAAATGCTAATGTACTTTCGCAAAGGGGTGAAAGAAAAAGTCAAAATCATCCCTCCCACACAAACGACAAACCGTCCTACCCTGCCAGTTGTTTGGCGTGTCTCAACCCATCAAACTGCGGGTTCGAACTGCCGACCCGGTCATTCATAATGGGCAGTTTCGATTTGGGTTTTTTTTAAACTCTTCTTTTACAAAAACGAGCCGCCTACAATCACGTCCGCTTGCACGTGTATTCGGATTTTCTCAAGGATGTTTGATATTTGGTGTTTTTTTTAGCTTAAATAATTATATGGTGTTTGATACGAAGATTTATGTCATAATTTAAATTATAATTTATGATTTATTATAATATTTTTTTTATAAAAAATATACATAAATTAAAAATAATTTTAAATTATAATTTTAAATCAGTAAATTAAATATTTATTTAGTGAGCTCTTAACGTACTAAAAAATCACAAAATTACTTTTCATAGAAAAAATATATTTTTATGTTTTAATAAGGCTCAATTGGACACAATTCATCATGTACATCAGGCAATGAGAAGGAAGATTTTCTTTTTTTGGCCTCTTTTTTTTTTTCCCCCTTTTTAAGACCCTGTTTTCCACAGCAAATGGGTGACAGGTTACACTTTTGCAATTACAGAGAGGTTCTTTTATTGCATTCCATGGACCCAATGAGCGCAACTTTTCACATTACAGCACCATGTTTGTCTCTTTGTGCCCACTTCCAGATTTGATTAGTACTTAAAGCACTTTACTCACTTTAATCACATATTAGTCTCTCTCTCTCTCTCCTCCTCACAACTTCAACTCACAGAGAGAGAAGAGAACAGAATAGAAGAGAGAGAGAGAGAGAAAGAGAGAGAATGGAGAAGGCTCTGACTAAAGTGAGTAGCTTAAAAGTTGGGAGCTTATGGATTTCAAAGAAAGCCAAGGAGGAGTTCTCTAACATCTCTGAGGACCTCACTGTGAGTAATGGGTTTTCTGTATTTGTATGTAAATGGTCTTTTCATTTTATTTTTCTTTGGTATTAATTTCTTTTCTCTCCTTCTTTCTTTGTTATTCTTGATGCTCCTTTTTTGCTTTATCTTCTGTGCTCGTTTCCTTTTTCGCTTAAATGTAATGTGGGTATTCATACTTTTCATGATTTATTGCAAGTGATGCTTTTTTTTTTTCCCCCTCATATGCAACTACAAGCAGAATGTGAGATCTTTGAGCTTTTCTGTGAGAAAATGGGGTTTTTTGGATAAGGGAAAAAACAGATGAGGATTTGTGGATTCGTCGTTCAAGTCATAACGAATATTGTGATGGGAATGTTCTAAAATATCCTAAAATGAATGTGACATTTTAGCTGTGGTGCTTCTTCTTGGAAATAAAGAAATAATTTTTTTTTCCTCATCTGATCTAGTAATTTTTGTTTTGATATTTCGAAGAGAATTATTAATTGAGAAAAGAAGCTTGTATCAAGCTACAAAGGACAAGGAAGTGAGATCAAGAGGAGAACTTGTATTATTTTATCGGATTAGAAGTGTGCTCTGCTATTTTTAGTGGAAATGGCCTTTTGATTTACTAAAATTTAAGCCCAGTTGACTTGATTTATGTGCGAAATAACACTAAGAAACTTTAATCAGGACGTGATTAGCATGTTGTATACATTCAAATTTAGCCTTTAAGGCTTTTAATTTTCAAATTTCTATCAAGAAATTGCAACACAATGTGAAGAGACTGACCTTAGCTTTTGACCATGTTTTTTGGTTTTAGACTTTCTCAAATACTGTGGAGGAGAAGGCAAAATGGATTTTCAACAAACTTAAAGGTGTGAAACTATTAACAGTCCATCAAATTCTTATTTTTCCATGTATATTGTCCTCTCTATTTATGCAATCTCCTAAAGAACTTAATAGTTGAGCACATAGAGCTTGGATTCACCACACAAGAGTTCACTTCCTGCTCCACTTTTTCCTCGCAGGAATGCCGCCAAAAACTTTGCCGGATCTCCTCCGAGAGTACAACTTACCGCCAGGTCTGTTTCCCCAGAACATAACCTGTTTTGAATTTGACGAGTCAAAGGCCAAGCTCATCGTCTATTTGCCCTCTGCATGCGAGGTCAGCTTCAAGGATTCCTCAGTCATAAGGTACTCAAACCGAGTGAAGGCGATTCTGTTGAGGGGAAAACTTACGGGCATAGAGGGAATGAAGACAAAGGTCCTAGTTTGGGTTAAGGTCACTTGTGTGGCAGTGGAAAGCTCCAAGTCTGATAAAGTTTGGTTCACGGCAGGCGTCAAGAAGTCAAGGCCTAAGGATGCTTATCTAGCTCCAAAGGTTGCTGTCAGAGTAGAAGAATTCTGAGTCAAATATAGTGTTTTGTTTAGGCATTCTTATTGTCATCGATTTGAAGATGACCCTACTTAATAGTGGCTTATTATTAAGTATGCATGGCTAGTTCTTTCATCTTTGTATGGCCCCTTTTTTCTTCATTAAGCAATCTCTAAAGTTTTGCTGTTATGATTTTACCTGTCACCATTGATAATGCTATGCAAATTTGTAAGTCAATGATTCCAAGTGATGGACACAAGATTTTTTAGCACTTGTTAGCCATTTTTATCATGTTGGATATGAAATGAAACATACAAGTTGAGTAATCAATCATAGTTCAACGCTCGTCATAGCCGTTTCTCCGGCTTCACTTTTTCTTGCTATGGAACAACTGAAATTTATTTGTTATTTTCCAAAAAAGAACAAAGAATAATAAGCTTAGCAGAGAATTTCTATAGCAATAAAATTAATCAACAATTGTTTTCAATGGATATTAGCTTCAAGAGATCTATTTTCAGCTGCTTGAAAAGTTATCATCTGCTTGTCAAATCACCAAGGAGGTGCAGTTGTATCACGAATGATCTCATACAAGGATATGGCATTCTCGATGGTCAGCAGGCCAATGATACACCATTCCAAGAAATCCGACTTTCTGTTTTGGAGGACTTCTTGGAGAAAATGAATATTGTGCTGCAAAATAATAAGACAAAGAATCAAAGTCTCAGATGAGTTCACAACAAATGCTTAGCAGAAATTGAATTATTGTGCCATTTAAAAGTTGTCTCCACCATAATTATTCTCTCTATGTGTACAACAAAATCAGTTTCCTTCATGTCAAAAATTGAATTATTTAAGTATCTATATGTTCATTTCATTTATCTTCAGAGATCAGAGTATAAAACTTTCTTCCAAGCCTCTTCACCATAACCCAAAAGAAGTTAACTCTCCATAATCTTAGAAGAACTAGACGAAAAACACGTGCACTATGGAGGGTTATATTCATAACTAATAAGGGCAAAAATACCTCAACAAACTTTAATTTGAAATCCAAGTTACCAAAGCGTTGTGTGACCTCGTACTCCTCTCGGAGGTATTCATATATTTGAGCATATTTCGCATCCCTCCAAGCAATTTCTGATCTGAGGAATGTAAGATAGAGCAAACGTGAGGAGCAGCAAAATGCAACCCAATTTAACCAATCCATTTTATTCAAAATGCATGAGGAAAAAGAAACAAAAAAGGATTAGACGCTGTTGTGTATGAACATAATGAGATTGAACAGTGGATGGCTCTGCTTTTCAAAAGTCTCACATAGTTGAGTTGTATTTCTCAAGAAAAAAACAACTATAATGCTCAGTTGCTTAAACATATGCCTCAAAGGCCAAGCAAGCGTGTATATATTCACAAGTCTCTTATGTTCAAAAAGGAAACGTATAATCCAGTAAGCATTTTGGTACTTCCTATAGCAAAATAAGCAAATAAGCCAATGTTGAACTATTTACAGAACAAACTTAAGAATTGCAAAACCATCACCTCTCGAAAAGACCAACTTTGAGAATTACATCTGCTAGATTTGAATTTGCTTTTCCAACTAGTTGTAAAAGCTTCTTCTTGTCCATGGTGAAAGTTCCAGTTTTCTCCATCCTGCGATTTATGTCTGCGAATTCTTCAAGCATACCGTCAATCTGAGATAGAGAGGTTCAACATAGTCATTAACCTTAACTTATGATTACGTCAAAGGCCACTAAAGAAATGACGCTTCCTTATGCAAAGCAACACTGTTTGCATTTTAAATTGACGAGCATGACAGAATTCTAGAGTTCTTATATTAGTTTTCAAGACAAAAAACGCGAATAAAAAGAATAGGCAGTAAAAAAGCAACCAAACAACCTTATACAACATTCTCTAAAGAGGTCACTGTTTTAATAATAAAAACCTTATTTACCTGTGAAACAAAATAATCTAAAGCAATACTCTGGCCAAGAACGCTTCCAATAATGCGGACTCCATCGGTGTCTAATGTTTTGAGAACAATGTAGTCAGCCCCTCCCAGCATGTCCTCTCCCATCAGTGGCTTCTCTTTCACGGCATAGTCTGATTCAAGACACAACAAAAAAAGAGAAAATCAGTAACAAGTTAACTCAGAACCTATCCATTTTAGCCGAGGACGGTGTATTCTAGCTTGGTGATTGACACAGAACACTATGGCAATGGTACAAGCAACAGAGAGAACAATATTTTGCAACCTAAACTTGAAAGATATGTTCTGCATATTCAGAAATCTAAAGAATTATTCGTTCTTTTAGGGGTGACCTTAGATGAAAACATATAAACAAAGCCAATTTAAATAATAAACACTGCGTGCTACAGACATTCAAGCAATACATTACAAACATCTGTCATTAAACTGCAACCGGACTCAATTAGATATAGTTAGCACATCAAACAAACAGGACTTATCAATAAATGCCACTTCTCAAGGAAATTTACCATCCTTTCTCATCTCTGGAAGCAATCCAGAAGCATGTCTCCTAACCATGTTCAGGTAACTTTCAACTTCATCGTCTTCGATATTAAACAAAACAGCAGATCCATATTGGAATACGACCACATAACGGCAGCAGTTCAAATTCCGCTTTAATTCAAATCCCTAAATCAAAAGTGTCATGTTAGAGAGAAAAAAAAAAAAAAAAAAATATATACAGCTTCCCAGAGGATTTTCAGAAATACGGGTGTGATACTAGGTATGTGTCCATCAAAACGCCGTTGATGGAACTTGGCCAATCTAAAATACAATTCACATATCGGATGTAGTCTATCCAAAAAAAGATAACCACCGCCAACAGCTCATTTAGCTATTTAAGGCCGTTTAATAGTGCCCACTATTCCATTTTATCATAAATGATTGAAAAAAAAAGTCCTCCTAAGATTGCCTACACAGAATGTTGAATGCAAACAATTAACTTCTATATTAATAATGCATACTTATCCTACACCAATCAAAGTTGAAGAAGATTGACCAGGCAAAAGGAAAGGAATTGAGATTATTCTTGGATTCAACTCACAGTAGTTTGTGAAGGAATATCGTAATATCTGAGGGCAATATAATTTGACGACCGAGACGTTGCAGGGACTACGTTGCTTGAGTTCTCAGCTTGAATGCTTTTCAAATTTATACTGCAAAAACCATGAATCTGAGAAACCCAAATCATAAAAGAGCAATCTTTGCAAAAAATGAGAAAAAGGAAGAACTTTAATCAATTCACAGATCCAAACCGATTGAAAAATAAATATATAAAATGATAGCTGCCATTGGAACTCAACAAAAGAAAAAGAGCTTCCTTTTGTATACTTAAAGTGAAATTCATCACCTAGAACATAAATTTCACAACGTAAGAAACAAACCCAGATGGGAATTTACATAAAATAAATCGTAGGGACGAACCTGGTGGAAAGAAAGTAAGCTTTGATGGGAATTTTTCCAGAGTCTTCGTCTTCCTTGGGTCCGAATCCATAGTTTCGATCAAAATACAAGGACCCAGAACCGAATTCGCCGGTATCGATCGAGATTCGAGATGGGAGAGCGGAGAAAGCTCTGAAACTGAAGAAACGAGACTTGGGTATTGAAGAAGAAGGAGAGAAAAATAATGGGTTTGGAGGGTTTGGGGCAAGGAGAGATTTGGAAGAAAAGGTTATGTGGTGGAAGAGAAGGGAAACTCCTCCTCTCCACTTGCCCATTCACCGGAACAAAGCTTTTTCTCTGGAAGTTGGAGATTACTTTCGAAGTCTGCTCTTCCATGCCATAAAAGTACGACGCACACGAGGAGGGCCTCTCAACCTTGCGAGGGTTGTTGTTGTTTTTCCCCTCTTTCTTTTTCTTTTTTTATTTCTTTTTTAAGGGGTTATTATTGATTAATTATGCTGTTACAGTTTCCAAAACGTATGTCGTTTTTAAGTGAGGTCGTGTGCTATGATAAAACGAAAAGTCGTTTGTTTGGAAAAAGGACGTGTCGTTGCTTAAAACGACAAACAGCTGCCCACGGAATACAATAGGGTGTTTACTATAAAAAAAAAAAAAAAAAAAAAAAAAACCTCTCTAATATGTCAATATACTAATAAGTTAAGTTTTTTATCTGTTAAATCTATATAAAATCACGTAAAAATTAAAAAATATGCAGATTTAACAGTTAAAATAACTTAACAGAGAATCTTCTAAAAAAATTATATACTAAAAATCTTTTGTATTTTTAATATGATACAATAATAAATAATAGTGTTACACCACGATCGAGAGATCGACCGTTCCTTTAGGTGACAAGCGCCGAGGCCTCCCCGTTGAGGATCGGTCGTTGACGCCGAGGGAACCAATGTGTCCAGAGTATCCTTTAGACGTCGAGATTTCGCGTATGCTGATGAGCGTCGAGAGCCCAGCCTAGGTGGTGAGTCGTGAGACCACGATGTCGATACATCATCCTGGTCAAATTTGTTGTCAGTCCTGGTGAAGATACACTGTATCAATTACCGCCACTGTTGAAGTCAAGAAATCAGGCATTGCGTAAAGAGTAGTTAGCCTGACCGGGAAGGAGTAATCATGAAAATCCAGCTGCTGATTACGCCCAAACGTGTACAAAACAAGCGGTCAATTGTAGTACAATTTGAACGGTCGATCCCACGAGGAAGTGTTAAATTGAACAAGAAATGATTAGCAAATAAAAAGCGTTAAGAAAGTAGGCAATCAAACAAATAAAAATAAATGAGTGTTTTTGATATTTTTTGAACAATTTAAAATAAAGAAAATTCAATAAATAAAAAGTGGTAAGGCTTTGAGAATCCTCCATATGCTTTGTTCACCTAATTGGATTTTGATTCATGAATTGACTCAATTGAAAGTTTCACATCCCAAACAAGCAATCGGAAGATAAATATTTGAAGAACATATGAATTAAAAATGTATTCGAGTAAATAAAATTCTAACGTTTAAAATTAGGAAAAATTATCCTATGAGAAATCCAAGAGCGACAATATACCGTTGGCAATAATGCAAAGAAAAGATTATTAAATCTAAGAGCGACAATATACCGTTGGCAATAATGCAAATAAAAAGACTACTCATAAAATAATAACGATCAATATATAATATAACGCAACAATCACATAAAAAAGAACGTGACTAGATTTATATGAGAGTTGACAATAAAATATATTGATAAGAAGAAGAAATATGATAAAAGAAAATTATTTACTCAAATGTATAAAACTTACAAACCATTGGAGAATCGAAAATCCAAATAAATTCACTACACATATAGGATCATCTCAAGCCTCACCTAAATACTCTAGCCTAACTTGTACATAATTCCCATAAAATTCTAAAAAGAAAATATGAGAATAAGAACAAGAAAATATGTGAGAATTTAGGCTCTCAAAAATGTGTCTAACTCCCGTAACTCTCATCACCTTCACAATCCTATTTATAGAGTTTTGGGTGTTTTCACGAGTGTAAAACCGATCCCTAATTGTAGAAAAATTCATCACGTTCTGAATCACTGGTCATTCGCAAAGAGAAAAAAAAAAAAAAAAAAAAAAGAAAAGTCACAAATCATTCCTCCCAAGACAACGACAAACACGTCCTACCCTTGGCCCATCTGTTTGGCGTCCAACTCAACCCAGAAACACGTTGGTTCGAACTGCACGACCCACGCGGAAGAGAGAATGGATGACGCGCGCTGAGGAGAACTCGCCGAGGAAACGGTCTTTTAAAAACGAGCCCCTACAATCACGTCCGCTTGCATGTGGACCGGAGGAAGCTGGTCCCATTTTCTCAAGGATGTTTGATATTTGGTGTTTTTTTTTCGCGGCCTCGCCTCGGCTCGGCTCGACAATGGGCTGATGTTTGATCCTTGGTAAACTTTATTTTTCTTATAAACCAAAATATAATTGTTTTATTATAAAATTTTTAAATAAAAATATCCAATTAAAATTAAATTTTTTATAATTTTGAAATTAAAGTCACAAATTTTATAAAATAATTTGACAATTATGAACATTAAAAGTGCAAATTCGTGCACTTATCACAACCCCTAACCAAATATTTATTGCTAGTCTCTAGCAATTCAAGCGAAAAAGAAAAATCATGTCAAGCTAAAAATTCAAATCAAAGCCTGCAAAATCACCTAAGCAATCAAACAAAACATTAGTAAGTCATCGAAAATGCTATCAAAACTACTTGACCATAACTCCAGTCGTGTGTGTGTGTGCACCAAACCGTACCCTTCTTACCACATTCCTTAACACAAATAGCATCGAAAAACTCACCAAGGTAAAGTCTCAACTCCATTTACCTCACGGGGACGAAAATATTTTTACCGCAAAGGGATTACGCTCATGGAGTTGGAAATGTCACAATTAACGCTCAAGTGAGATAAGGCAATTTATGGACAAGTCTGTTAAACAAACATTGATCAAATGATAGGCAAATCAAATATTTGGAACAATTCATCACTCAAACTGTGAACAAACTTTCGGGTTTCATTCTCATTCGCCAAGAGGAAGATCTCATAAACAAATAAAGAGCCGAAAATACAGACAAATATACACAGATTTCTCTTTCTTTTTTTTTTTTTTTTTTTTTCCGAGGCAAGAGACAACATACATTTGATGAAGCTGATGTAGTAAGGCATTCTTTTGATTAGCTGCTATGCAGCACAAGACGTTAGTGCAACCAAACTACATAAACATTGATGATAAATGATGCTTCTTGCTCTTTTTTTTTTTTTTTTTTTTTTTTTTTTTAGAGAAAAATGATAACTATCTACAACACTTGGCTCAATTTCTAAGAAGTATTCCTAACCAGAAATCATCCCTTAAGTAAATGTCACAAGTCGAGTAAATGTGCTCAGTTAATGACTCAACCAACTCAAAAGGTCAATGAAAGTTCAAAAAGTTTTTTTCTCAACTCTCACAACTCACCAAAAATGGAAACCTTAAACTTGGGAATTTTTCTCAACTAAATGTGTCAACAACCATCTTACCACAAGGTCTAGCATGTGCTCAAAAATAACTCTGAAATCATTTCTTGGTAATTAAGATAGCAAAAACTGACTCAAACCAAAACTTTTGAAATCATACTCGATTAATCTACGCAAAAATTTTGACCCAAAATAACAACAAGACAAAAATTAATCTCACGAATGAGTATGCTCACCACCCCCAACCAAAATCGAGAAAGGTCCTCAATGTCTAAAATTATATGCAATCTGAAGAAGACAGGGAAAGAGAACACCGGATGATGAACATTGAACCGAGCCGAGCTTCCTAAACCGATTCTCCAAATCATAAACAAATATAAAATCACAGAAAATCAAACTAAAATTAAAAACACACAAAGCACACTAGACGACACAAAAAGAAATAAAAATATGGTACAATAGGGTTTGAAGCAAACTTGTCAACTTTGGTAAATCGGACCTCGAGAATGATCTCTTCACTTGGCTCACACGCTCAATGTAATGCTTTTCTCGGCCATTGACTCTGAATATTCTCCCATCGCTTGGGTCCTCGACCTCAAAAAGACCGCTGGGAAAAACTTGTTTCACCACAAATGGACCAGTCCACCGACCTTAACTTACCTGGTGGAGATGCAAGCGGAGTCATAAAGATGCACCCGTTGATTTGGCTCAAAATTTTTCTCGGGATCTGCTTTGTCATGAGCCGCTTTCATTTTTGCCTTGTAGATCCTAGAATTGTCGTGTCGTCCCTTAACTCCTCAATCTCGGATAATTGAGTTTTCTTTGAATACCGCAGTTGAGGTCAAAGTTAAGGGCCTTGATGACCAATAAGCTTTATGTTCGAGCTCGACAGTAAATGACAAAGCTTTCCCAAAGACAAGCCTATAAGGAGACATCCCAAGAGGAGACTTATAAGCGATGCGGTATGCCCGAGAGCGTCAAGAAGACGTAAGGACCAATCCTTGCGGTCGGGGTTTACCGTCTTTTTCCAATTTGTTTGATCTCCCTATTTGCCAACTCGGCTTGGCCATTCGTTTGTGGATGATAGGCGGTAGCAACCTTATGAAGTACACCGTTTGCGCATAAGAGCCTCAAATGAACGGTTGCGAAATGAGTGCTTGATTGATCATGATAGCACGTGGAGTGCCAAACCTAGATAACACATTTTCCTTCAAGAACTTAACAATATTGCATTATCATTGGTTCGACATGGCACGGCTTCAACCCATTTAGAAACGTAATCCACAAATGACTAGGATGTAAAGGTACCCGTAAGAAGGTGGAAATGGACCCATAAAGTCGATCCCCCAACAATCGAATATTTCTATCACGAGAATCGGGTTCAAAGGCATCATGTGGCGGCGGGACAAAGCACCTAGCTTCCGCACCGGGCACGTGAACAGCCGCCAGTGTCTTTGAACAAAGTGGGCCAATAAAGACCACACCGGAAGATTTTTGGCGGTCTTTTTTTCGGAAAAATGACCACCACATGCATCGTTATGGCGAAGTTCGTGACACTAGTGATTTCATCATCGAGAATGCATCGTCTCATGATTTGGTCGGGGCGATACTTGAAAAGATATGGATCGTCCCAATAGAAGTTTGACTTGACCAAGAATTTGCGCATATCTTGTGCATTCCAATGAGAAGGAAGTTCCCCGTCACCAAGTAGTTTACGATATGAGCGTACCAAAGGCGGCAGTGACGAAAAAGATTTTCATCGGGGAAGTTATCGCGGATGGCGGGGCCATCGGCGGGATCATTGAACTTTCGAGGGCGGATGGTCGCCTCGACATTCTCGACACCTTTCTTGTCCTTTGGTCAGGTGAAATTCTGAAGGATCCACCTAATTAATCGCGCCTTAGCATCCTTTTTGGAAAGGAGATACTTGAGGGCGGCATGGTGCCAGAAAGACGGTGATGGGTGAACCCTATATGCACGGAATTTGTCAAGTGCAAAAGACTACAAATGAGCAACTCTTTTTCATGGTTGAGTAATTCATTTGAGCACTATTTAGAGTTCTGCTTTCGCGTAATACACAACAAAGGGCTTCCTTCCCTTCGTTGACCAAGGATTTTCAGTAATCGCTTGCGTCACACATGATCTCAAATGGTAAGCTCAATCGGTGACAATGATGGGGGCGGAGGTTAACCGCCAAGGCGTTTTTCACACTTTTGTGTCCATTCGAACATGTTGTCTTTGGCTAGGAGATTACAAAGCGGACGAGAAATTGTCAAGAAGTTTTGTATGAACCGCTTTGTAAAACCAAGATGCCTAGAAAAGACCGAATGTCTTTGGCAACTTGGGGGTGGGCAACTTTGAGATGAGCTCAATTTTGGATCTGATCAACTTCAATCCCTCTTTCGGAGACAACATGCCCCAAGACTATGCCGGATGACACCATGAAATGACACTTTTCCCAAGTTAAACACGAGACTCTTCTCTTCACATCTCTTAAGCCGCGACTTCTAAGTTGAGAAGGCACGAGTCGAAGGAGTCACCAAGACGGTCAAATCATCCATGAACACTTCCATACACTTCTCGACCATGTCGCTAAAATGCTCATCATGCATCTCTACGAAGGTGGCTGGTGCATTACACAACCCAAATGGCATACGCCGAAAGGCATAAGTACCAAAAGGACAGGTAAATGTAGTTTTATCCTGATCCTCTAATGCGATCTCGATCTGATAATAGCCTGAATAACCATCAAGAAAGCAATAGTAAGGATGACCAGCCACACGTTCTAGGATTTGGTCAATGAATGGAAGCGGAAAGTGATCTTTACGGGTGGCGGCGTTCAACTTTCGATAGTCAATGCACATTCGCCAACCCGTCACAGTTCTAGTGGGAACAAGAGCCCTTTCTCATTCTCCACCACCACCACCCCGGATTTCTTAGGCACTACCTGAGTTGGACTGACCCATTTGCTATCAGCGACTGGATAGATGATGCCTGCATCCAGAAGCTTCAAGACTTCATTTTTCACGACCTCTTTCATCGTCGGGTTCAGTCTTCTTTGGGGATCCCTTCGTGGATTAACCCCGTCTTCCAGATTGATGTGATGAGAGCAAATTAAGGGGCTAATACCCTTAATGTCAGCAATCGTCCAACCTAATGCCGATTTGTGTTCACGCAGCATGTCAACTAACCGCTGCTCTTTGAAATGCATCAAGTTTAGGCGAAATGATGACGGAAAGGTATCACCGGCTCCCAAAAAACATGTTTGATTCTCGAAAGCCAAGGTTTGGGGTCTCTTTTTCGTGGATGGTTTTGGCTTTTCCTTTTCTCGAGGAAGCTCTTCAAAGCGTGGTTGCCAAAACTTGGTTCCTCTGCCTTGTGAGTCTTTGAAAATGGTGACATTGTTGGCCAACTCACAAGGACCGGAACTTTCAGATTCAGAAATTCGGAGAAAATCGTCAAGATCATTAGAATTGCTACACAATTGAACTTCCTCCGAGAAGTGTGTCAATTAGAAATGTTTGGTGGCACTCGTCATCGTCACGTGGTTGCTTTGAAATGTGAAAACATTCACCTCCAAAGTCATGTTCCCAAAAGATATTTTCATCGACCATTCCTACAGCTTGATGAGAGCATTGGTGGAGCAAGGAATGGTCTTCCGAGATAATGGGAATCTTGGACTCCATACTCACCACGGATTGAGTATCCAAGATTAGAAAGTCAACGGGGTAATAGAACTTATCAACTTGAACCAAAACATCCTCAACTATCCCCCGAGGCTTCTTGATTGATCGATCAGCCAGCTGCAGAACCACGGATGTGGGCTTAATTTCTCCAAGACCAAGTTGCGAGTAGACAGAGTATGGCATGAGGTTGACACTTGCTCCTAGATCAAGCAAAGCTTGGCTGAACTCATGTGTCCCAATTAGACAGGTAATTGTGGGACAACCGGGATCCTTGTACTTGAGCGGTGTTTTGTGGTCGATCACCACTTAAAGACTGCTCTGTCAAGAATTTTGTCTTCTTGACATGGTGCTTCCTCTTGATAGTGCACGATCCTTGATAACCTTAGCATATGCAGGCACTTGCTTGATGACGTGAAGCAAAGGAAGATTTATCTTCACTTGAGTCAAGTGCTCTAGGATCTCACTTTGGTGTTCCGGTACTTTTCCATTGGACGCAGAGCTTGGGGAAAAGGCACCTTTACCGAACATTTGTTGGCTCATCTTTGTCGGGACAACTTCCTTACTACTCTCAAGTGGTGGCACTTGTTGATGTTTCTTCCATAATCTTACCACTACGAGTCTTGATGGCATTCACCTCCTTAACATTTTGATCATCAAGACATGAGGTTTGCGCCATATGTTGACCCTTTGGGTTTGACCAAGCTTGTGAAGGAATCTTATTTCAACAACCCAAAGCTCCAGTCACTTACGTGATTTGGCTCTTCACTTTTTACTTTCCTCCACCATTTGCGTGAACATTGACTCAAACTTTTGATTTATTTTACTCTGCGCTTCCATGAAAGATTGCAAGGTGTTCTCAAGAGAACTCCTTGGGCGATGTGAATTGTATTGAGGTGCAGAATATGCCTTAGGTGGTTGCGGCTGTTGCTCGGGGTTCTCCATTGTCCTCCTGATGGTTCTGAGGTTGGAATCTCTCCAACCCTCCCAGGATGGTTCCTCCACCAGGATTGTATGTGTTAGAGAAGGGTTTGTTGTATGCCCCTAAGGCATTGCATTGCTCCTCATAAACTCCTCTCATTTCACCATAAGCAGGGCAATCCTTAGCTAGATGTTCCACCATACCACAGACAAAGCATGGCTCATGTGTTTCTGCCCTTGCGACCGTGTGGATTCCTCTACCTTCTTTGCCTTTGAGGGCCTCGATTTGCCTTGTCAAAGATTCAACTTGGGCTTTGAGGTTGTCCTCCTCCCTTAATTGATAGATTCCAACCGGTCAACCTATTGGTCTTTGTCGAGCACTAGGTCCGGTCCAAGTGTGGGCTTTTTCGGCTAACTCGTTGAGATACTCAAAAGCCTCCTCGATCCTTTTTGGAGAAATTCACCATTGCACATCATCTCCACAAATTGGCGCCGCGAATCGTGAGTCCTTCGTAGAAATAACGACGAGGCGCCAACTCGTAACCATGGTGAGGACATTGATTTAATGATCCTTGAACCGCTCCCAAACTTGATACAAGTTTCATTGTCCTTTTGGGTAAAGGTCGAGATCAAACAAACTATTGGTCTTATGGTGAGGGAAATACTTGTTGAAAAATGATGTCGCCATTTCTTCCCATCTCAATAGACCTAGGTCGCAGAGAGTACAAACCCGCTTTTTAGCCTTGTCCTTCAAAGAGAAAGGAAAAGAATTTCAATCGCACAGAGTCCACGACTTCAAAAAGTTGTGAAAAGTGGCCACTACTTTTCAAATTCCTAATATGAACGTATGGATTCTCGCTTTCTAACCCGTGAAAGGTCGGCAGGAGTTGGATCATGCCCGGCTTGAAATCAAATTCGCATATTTGGGGAAACATTATGCGGGATGGTGGTGTTGCCGCTTCCCAGGTGGAGATAATCGTTCAACGTCTTCTGCTGGACTTCCTCGTTTTGAGCCATTGCGAAAAAGATTTGCAACCGCTAACGAGCCCGGGGTCGAGGGAGGACTTGACGTGTGGGAAGAAACTTCACTAGGGTTTTCTATCGATTTTTTACTTAATCTCCCTAATTCGCCTCTATAACGATTCATTCACCCTATAACGTTTGGGTTTTTTTTTTTTTTTTTTTTTTTTAATCAAAAGAAAATAATTATATAGTAACGTAAATTGTAACCTCCGAAAGTGCTCCTGGAAAGACTATAGCTCTTGGCTCAATGAATAGTCTCCTAGACATGGACGTTCCCGGGGAAAGATTGGTGGGGGCAGGCCCGCTTAAGTACCAACTTTCCTAGACAGAACTCCCTCAGATTATACTTTCCACGTAACCACACAATTATTCTCAAAATTAATTATTTAAATTTTATTGAGTAAATTATGAAATGTAATCTAATTAATGGAAACTATTCCTAAAGTCAAAAACCTAATTCTACCAAATTATGAAAAGCCTAGATTAAGAATCTAAATTAGTCAATTAATTACAATCTTAAGAGTTAACGAAACTATAAAAAAAAATTAAATAAGGCAACAATTAAAATATACAAATGAGGAAACAAAATAAAATCCTAATTACCAAAAATAAAATATTACAAAATTAAATCACAATTAATTTTAAAACTAAAAAGGGAAAAGAAAAGAAGAAAAAAAAATTAAGAAGAAACGGTAATATTACAAAATATTGCAAAAACTTTTTTTTTTTTAAATATATATATATATATAAAATAGAGAAACGGAAACTGTTTTTTTTTTTTTTTTTTTTTTTTTTTGAATATATATATAAGAATGTCAAACGTGAGAACGTGGGAAAGCAAATTTTTTTTTTTTTTTTTTTTTTTTTTTTTTGAATGCACACACTGTTACGGAAAGAGAATCAAGAAAAGAAAAGGTTTTTTTTTTTTTTTTTTTTTTTTTTTTGTTGTTGTTGTTGTTCTCGGAATGCTCCCAGCAACTTTTTTTTTTTTTTTTTTTTTTTTGTAAAACGTGCCAAGCAAAAATAAATAAATAAATAAAAGACCGATAGTACCTACCTCTTTGGCTAATTATCTATTGAACAATCTTGTTGATGCACTCCCCGAATCGGCGCAAAATTTGATTACGCCCAAACGTGTACAAAACAAGCGGTCAATTGTAGTACAATTTGAACGGTCGATCCCACGAGGAAGTGTTAAATTGAACAAGAAATGATTAGCAAATAAAAAGCGTTAAGAAAGTAGGCAATCAAACAAATAAAAATAAATGAGTGTTTTTGATATTTTTTGAACAATTTAAAATAAAGAAAATTCAATAAATAAAAAGTGGTAAGGCTTTGAGAATCCTCCATATGCTTTGTTCACCTATTTGGATTTTGATTCATGAATTGACTCAATTGAAAGTTTCACATCCCAAACAATCAATCGGAAAATAAATATTTGAAGAACATATGAATTAAAAAATGTATTCGAGTAAATAAAATTCTAACGTTTAAAATTAGGAAAAATTATCTTATGAGAAATCCAAGAGCGACAATATACCGTTGGCAATAATGCAATAAAAGATTATTAAATCTAAGAGCGACAATATACCGCTTTTTAATAATGCGGAAAAGACTACTCATAAAATAATAACGATCAATATATAATATAACGCAACAATCACATAAAAAAGAACGTGACTAGATTTATATGAGAGTTGACAATAAAATATATTGATAAGAAGAAGAAATATGATAAAAGAAAATTATTTACTCAAATGTATAAAACTTACAAACCATTGGAGAATCGAAAATCCAAATAAATTCACTACACATATAGGATCATCTCAAGCCTCACCTAAATACTCTAGCCTAACTTGTACATAATTCCCATAAAATTCTAAAAAGAAAATATGAGAATAAGAACAAGAAAATATGTGAGAATTTAGGCTCTCAAAAATGTGTCTAACTTTTTCATCACCTTCAAATCCTATTTATAGAGTTTTTGTGTTAAATTAAAAATCCCAATTGTAAAAAATTCATCATTCTAAAGAGTTTTCTAAAAATTATATACTAAAAATCTTTTGTATTTTTAATATGATACAATAATAAATAATAGTGTTACACCACGATCGAAGATCGACAACGTCCTTTAGGTGACAAAAAAGGATGGACTACCACGTTGAGGATCGGTAAGGATTGGCCTTCGAGGGAACCAATGTGTCAAAGAGTATCCTTTAGGCGAGATTTGGGACTGGAGGAATCTTGTCTGGTGGCCCTTTGCTTTTCCTTTTAGGTGGTGGTCTTCGTGAGACCACGATGTCGATACATCATCCCTGGTCAAATTTGGTTTTTCTTAGTAAACTAGCCCAAATCCAATTGTTTTCTTCAAAAACCCGAAAAATAAAATAAATCCAATTAAAATTAAATCCTCTAAATTTAGGAATATTTGAAATTAAAGTCACAAATTTTATAAAATAATTTGACAATTATGAACATTAAAAGTGCAAATTCATGCACTTATCAGCTGCCAAATCCCCAAATTAAGGGATAGAGGATGATCTCATCGGGAAATGCAGAAGGGGGTTCCTTATATGTACAAGGCCTATAAATAGAGCCATGAAAATTCATTAAGTTTTTTACTCTCACTTCCATACTACGACAAAAAACTTGTAATCTACAACATATTAGTGCATGCACAAGTGGATGTAGGCAAAGAATTTTAACCGAACCACTATAACTCTTATCTCATTTACTTATTCAGCATCATTAACTCCTAATTAATACGTGAGAAATTATTGCGAGTGTTCTTAGAGAGTTAATTTCTTATTGACTGAAATCCACCATCAACAAATAGATAACAGATAATTTTAATTTATCAGAAAGTCACCTTCAGGTTTTAATTTCTCTTATTTTGGAATAATTTGAATCCTATAAGAAAAAGTGGGATTCAGATTATTGAGATTTGAGAATTTCAATTTCACTCGCATCTCTTTGAAAACTCTTATCATACGATCTCGCAAGATACATTATTGTTGTCAGACGTAGTCGAAGCCTCCATCACTAGACGTTGTTGAAGCCTCCATCAATGAATCTCACTGAAAAAACTAGGCCTAACCTTACCATGGGTACATGCATATGTTATACTCGTATTGTGTCGTGTGCTTATCCTTATTTCGTGTCTAAAATATAATCCTTTATTATAAAATACAAACTCTTTGAACGTTTCAATTTTATTTTTGTTCTGATACAATTCACAACAAACGAATAAGAAAATATACAAAGTAACATAAAATGGATATATAATTATGATTACCTATAATCTAAAAATCATATTGATTGGTTTCCCCCGATGCCTAAAGGAGATGTGTTTGTTATTTTAGTTTTGGGATTTTCTCATATTCACAATAGTGAAAAGCGTGGTGTGTGTTTAGTTCACAATAGTGTATCTTTATATATGAATTTTGCGACAGCGTAAACTTACAGTATTTTTTATTTACAAAAAATTTAAATTTTAAAAGTTATAATAAAAAATTTTAATTTAAATTTATATACTAAACATGTCTTAATACATTATAATTTAAATTAAGCTCATCATCTAAATAGTGTTTTTTTTTTTTTTTGGAAATCATGTTTTGAGCAAAAAAGTTGGATTATTTTAATAAGAAAGTTTTATTAGTAAAATAATTTTTTAAAACTTTTTATTTATAAAATAACTACACAACGGTAAAAAATAACCTTTGTAGAAATAAAAAAAAATTATTTTGTCAATTTCACTTTAAGATAGTCATTGTAACAATTTAATTTGGATATCTTTGCCAACTGTAAAAAAAAAAAAAATCAAAAACTAAAAATTTAAACTAAAAAGATTTTGGTTGGGGATTCGTCCCCCGATAAATGATTCGTGGTTCGCTTCTGATAATTTCCTCACAAAAAAATACACGTAAATCGAAAATGATTCAAATCACATGATTCGAATTTCTGAACCAAACGGACCCTAATTAATTTCAACCGTCAAAATCTGCCTCAACAACTATTTATACGGTGTATTTTTTAATCTAATGTTATTTAATGGCATCTGACGGTAAAAAATGGACCATACTCTCTCTACGCGGAATAAAGCCCCACAACCAAAAAGGTGAGTAACCAGTAAAACGACGTCGTGTTGGAATGGTGTTTTCCTGTTCAACGCCTGGAAGGCTGGACAAAGAGCGAGAAAAGAGCTTGAGGACTGAGAGAGAGAGAGAGAGAGAACGAGAAGTAGAAAGAAATCGTGGAGAATGTCGATTCTGGGAAATCTCAGGGTCTCTGCTGCACTGGGTTCCAATACCACAAACTCATTCCGAAGCCTCTCGCCTCCATCAAAGGTTACACACTTTTTTTCACTTTTCCAATTTCTTTTATTTCGTATCCTCTTGTTCTTCAGAGATGATTTTTGGCTTACTTATATTCCCTATTTGCATTAAACTCCGGGTTTACTCTAATTCTTCTAGTTTTAGTTATCTGACTTGCTTAATTTTCCTAGTATCCAAAAGAAATGAAAAGAGTTGGGTTTTTTGATTGTGAAGATCGAAACAATACCCAAGTAATATTTTTCTTGCTACTATTACTTTCAGCTACCATTTGTTAATATTTGTGATTTTCGATGCTGTTTAGTCGTGGGATTTTGGAACATGGTTTTGTTCAGTTTTGTACATTTCGAATCAGATTACAAATTTGGGTATGTTGCTGTGGGGTATGATGTAAAGGATGTACAATTAAATCCTTACTTCTTCTCTTTTTTTTCTTTTTTTTTTTTTTTTTTTGTTGTTGTTGTTGGTTCTGAAGCAGATTCTTAGTTTGTCTAATAGATAGCTTCGTATATGTTTGTGTTCAAAGCATATCCACTTTTCAGAAATTCAGTTGTTCAATTTCAATCTGTAGAAAATAAGAGGAAAATGAGTTATGTTTTCTACCCAGTGTCTTTAAATTTTCACTTTCAACTTGCAAACAGTATATACATGCATTTTAGATGTTGTCAATACCTTTGAATTTTAATTGATTACTTATCAAATATGTACCTTTTCTTAGTCAGCTACTGTTTTTGACCAATCAAATAGTGACTTTTAAAAGGATTATCATCAACTTGTTCAATCTATACCTCACAAGACAACTAGTAAAGTCATAATTTAAGTGGTAAAAATCAACGTTTGACGGCAAGAAGGTTTATATTTGCTATGAAGTTGAAATCTACAGGGACGACATTGAGAACATCCGAAATACATGTTATATGTTTCTAATGGGTAGAAAATAGTAAACAAACTTTTCAATTATAATCATTTTCTTAATTTTTTGTTGGTTCCACGATGTTAAATGCAGCTAAGGTAATGAGTGAAGTGATTAGGCTAGTTTTTAAGTTGTTGTAGGAGTTAGCAAGATAGTGCAAATTGCCTTTCCCTACTTGAATTTAAGTTTTGCGCTGAATCGTATAGGTGGACTTTACTAACTTCCTTTATGGAGGATCTAGCATAACTGATGTGACACCTAAATGGCCCCATGTGGCGCTTGATAGCCGTGATCTGCGCAGACATACCAAGCAGACTTCTGGGATTGGTGGTCATGTTCAACTCTCCCCAAGGTCAACTAGCCAGGAAGCTGAGAGCTTTCTCTTCAATGTAGTCAACATGGGATTCTTTGAGCGTCTAAACTTGGCCTGGAAAATAATCTTCCCGTCGCAGAAATCTAGGAAGAGCTCCAATGCAAGGACTGCCAAGCAGCGGTTAAAGATGATACTGTTTTCTGACCGTTGTGCAGTCAGTGATGAAGCTAAGCAGAAGATAGTCAGCAACATTGTGCGGGCACTATCAGACTTTGTCGAGATTGAATCGCAGGACAAAGTTCAACTGAGTGTCTCTACTGATTTAGACCTCGGAACGATTTACTCCGTCACTGTGCCAGTGAGGCGGGTGAAAGCAGAATATCAAATGGGAGATGAAGCTGGATCAATAACGAATATCGAATACAAAGATACTGGAGAAACTTCTGGCTCAGTTGATGTCAGGTTTGATTTCTTCATTCCTGACGAGAGGACCAATAATTTCTAAGGTCATATGTTTGGCCAGCATCAAAGAAGAGTTACTGTTACTGTATGTTTCTTTAGCCAGCGAGACAACCTTACAATTCTGTACATAAAATGAAAATTCCTGTTTGGTGGTTCGAAATTTTGCTTTCCCATTTTGATTTCATGTTTGACTTAATGAGACTATTTGGTCGTAAATTTTGACTTGAAGTTCTTCCTTCTTAGTTGAATTGCATCTGATTTTTTATGTGTTATATCTTTTCACCCCAAAATGTGAGATATGAATCTTCTGGATGGATGAAACAATGGAGATAGTTAATGGTGACCAAGACAATAGCATTCTCGTAAATCGGTTCATGTTTTATTATGAAGTGTTCTACGATTTGAGTCTCTTAAAAGAGCACAAATCAAAGAATTAGACAAAATTTGAGACCATAAATATCACCTATTCAACAAAGGGAGAAAGAGGAAAATATGCCAAAATTTGAGATGAATTAAAATTAATAGGTTAATAGTTTACATAAGTTAATAAATAGGCCAAATTATTATTTTCGTCCATAACTGGTCTAGTTATGAAGCATAACTTGACAAGTTATTATTTATAATTGTCCATAATTTGTCCGGTTATGAACCATAACTTGACAAGTTATGACCTATTAATTTCTATAACTAAAAATTGCCCTATTTTCTTTCTTAAGCTTTTCATGTTGGCCTATTTTCTACTATTTCCCTTCAACAATTCCTGGGTCTGGCCCAAGAAGGCCGAAGCCCAATAATTTATTTAAAAATTGAAATAAAAAGAAATACTTGAGAGATGAATTAAAAATTATTTATTTGACCGATTTAAGTTTTTAATTTTAATTTTGTTATAGTAAAAAATTTTATAAAATATTATATTCAATTTTTTCTATTACAGTTAAAATTTTTTATATAAAATTATATTTTAACTCGAATTAAATTTTTAAACCCACCAACTAAACAAAATTTAAAAGTAAAAAAATAAAAATTTTAATTTATACTTTTAACGAGTATTAAGATTTAAGATTATCTAAATAAAAAAAAAATTTAAAACACAGGGATTGAACCCGACGTGAATCGAACACGCAACCTTCTGATCTGGAGTCAGACGCGCTACCATTGCGCCACGGATCCACCTAACATCTTTGTACCAGATGGTTTAATTTACACTATAACCAGGGTATATTCGTAACTTCAATGAATTGATTTATTCACCTGAATATATCTCGAGCTAATAAGCGGGAAAATCTTTAGATCTTCCAGTGTTTTCAAAAGCCCCGCATTTTTTTTTTTACTAAAGTAATATTTCATTCCACCAAACAAACAAACAACGAAACCCAGAAACAAAAGGAGGCAAAAAGCCACAAAAAAACGCCCTAAAGACCTGCAAGGCCAAGAACGAACGGAGACGCAAAGCTACTTTAACCTCGCTTTAATTTCACGGAGCGCAGGTTAGGGACCTTTTGTGCTCCATTATCGCCTTCAATCAATCCTCGTTTCTTCAGAATCATGGAGTAAATTTTGGACGTTTTCAGAATCGAATTCGTTTTCTTTTTTCTTTGGATGATCTGAGTTTAATCCAATGGAAGCGAACGGAGCTCCTTTACCGTTTCAGAATCCGATCCGGGATGCCATTTCCAGAGTTCGGTTCGCTCCGCAATCGGATAACCTTCTCATTTCATCTTGGGATTCGGTGAGTGTCTGCGTTGCTTTTGAACTGTGAAATCCTGTCGTTTTGCTTGATTTTGAATTGTGATTTTCTGGCGTTTCAGTGTCTGCGACTGTACGATGTGGGAAGCTCCGAGCTCAGATTAGAAGCTCCGTCGAAAGCTCCGCTTCTCGATTGCTGTTTCCAGGACGAATCCGTCGCTTTCATCTCTGGTTCTGATGGTTTCATTAGAAGGTCTGCCATTTTTCTTTGCTTTCATTTAAATCCATTGCAACTTGCAAGTGTTTTTTTGGTGATCTTTACATTTCTACGACATTTATTGTTGAGTGTTGAGGCCAGCAATCGGTGTTCGCTTTGACTTATTAATTCCGGTTTGCTATTAATTTTTTGCGAAGAATAGGAATAGATAAAATTCTATTTTAGGATCTTAAGTGCTTTATACATATTTAGTAAGAGTGGCTGTCAGATGTGATGCTAATTAGAGTATGAAGGTCTAAATTCGTAGTATTCACAAGTTAGAAGATAAAACAAACGGTGAAGGAGAAAAGTTATGGAATTTGTATCCAGCAAAACCTTTTCTTTTCTTTGACAATGCATTTTCTTTTATGCGCCTTCAACATTTGATGAGGCTGTATGTTCTGATTATTAAAGAACTTCCTCAACTTTCCTTGTGGTGACTTTTAGGTATGATTTGCATTCAGGAACTAGTGAAGTGATCGGAAATCATGCTGATCTCTCTACATGCATTGGATATTCTGACGCTACCTGTAAGCAAAATTACCATATACTTCTGTTGCCATTTAGTTCTGTTTACGAGTTACATTAGATGTGCCAAAACTATGAATTAGAGATGTCAAACGTGCCGTATCGGACTGACACTACACGTTCAACCTTAAGCTTGTGGCGGGTTTAGGCCGGGCCGGGCACGGCCTTGCACAGTGCAGGGCCGGAGAAGAAAATCTCAGGCCCGGTCTAGGCCTGCTAGTCCATAAGGGCTAAGACCGGGCTTGGGCCCAGACGTTTCACGGGCCGACCTTGGCTCTTGTAATTTTTTTTTAAATTTATTTAAAAAATATATATATCATATATTTAAAAAAAATGTGATTTTATTAAATTAAAATAATACGAATAAATATATATAAATAACTGTCTTATTAAAAATTTCGTTAAATAAAATTTATAGAAAGATCCAGATAAAATTTTAATTAAAAAAAAAATACACTACGAATGATTGATTTTATTTTATCGTATAATTTAATGTAACATGATTGATTTTATGCGTTGGAACCCTGAACATCAGAAGTTGACATCCATGAAAAATTTTCCTTTTTTCCAGGCCAAGTAATCATTACTGGTTTGCACAAGAAAATATTATCCTGGGACACACGTATGGAGAAGGATCTTTTGTGCTTGGTGAATCTAGGATCAGAGGTGGATTCTATGTCAATGTCGGGATGTGATATAATGCTAGCAGTCGGAACATCAGTATATATGTACGACTTGCGTAATTTAAGTAGATCGGTCCAATCAAAAAAATCTGATATGGATCTTCGGATAAAATGCGTCAGCTCAGTTCCTTATTCTAAAGGTATATAATAACAATTTCTTTGCGTGTTGTATAACATGTAACCATTGCTGAGGCTGCAAAGAAAGTGTTCTGATAAGAACTGTCAATGTCAGTATTCATTGATTATGTCTAAATTTGAACTCACTTTACCTAACTAACTAAAATTGACCACTTCCAAGTCCTGTATGCATATAGAGAGTTGCATGTTTTGAGCTTATTTTATGCCGAGGGTTTAAGATTTTCAAGAAAACTAGGTAATGCGAAATAAGAGTGGACTTTGGGGAAAATAAATTAGTTTGATTAGGATTGATTTTTATTTGATTTCCCCTTAATTGGGTGTGATTTTATGGATTTAATTAGTTTCTGGTTTTGGTTTTGCAATTGGCCTATAAATTGACTACACGTTTATGGACAATGCAGACTATGGTGATTTGAATATTGAAAGAATTCTCAGCTGTTTCTCCCTCTTTGACTTCTCCTTATTCGTCTCTCTATCTCAATTGCTTTTCTAAATCCCTAATCCCTCTTCTATCTCTCTCCTTTCCCCTAAATTCCCCCCTCTTTTCTCTTCTCTATTTTCTCTCCCCCTAATTCTGCATCACTAGGTTTCTGCATTTTCTTTTATGCTACAACTGCATTTAACTTTTAGTCATATATGCAAGGTGTTTGAAGTAAAACTTGTGTCTTTGCACTTGCAGGATTTGCAGTTGGCTCAGTAGATGGACGCGTAGCATTGGAGATGTCGGCCAATTCTGATGACATTAGGTCAAATTTTAGGTTATTGCCGGCTTAAGCTTTGACCGCCTTTGCTTTTTGGTTAGAGAAAGGCCTTGTTTAAGTTGTTCAAAGTCTGAAAAATATTTGGTCTGTCATTGTCCCTAATTCCTTTATTCTATCTTTTCTAATGAAATCCTTTTATTTTGTGTTGTATTACAGTTATACATTCCGATGTCATCCAAAGTCAGCTAATAAAAGACTTCATCTCGTGTCGGTGAATGATATTGTATTCAACCCACTGTACGTGTAATCTTATAAGGAGTTTTACCAGAACTATTATGAAAATTTACATTGATTTTATGTTTTTTTTATAGCATTGGCAGTGCTTTTTTTACTGGTGATAACAACGGTTATGTGAGCGCATGGAATGCTCAGAGCAGGAAAAGGCTATTTGAGGTATGGCTCGTTGCATTAAACTGCTTGTAGATGTTATTTCTTCAAGTGAATGCTTTTTATGTTTCCTCAGGAAGTATTTTTAGTAGAGACATTCGTCTGAGTTCTGAAATAAGGATTAATTCGGATTGCATAGTATGTTTCAGTATCATTCCCTTTAGAAGGCTTAAAGTCGACAACATTTGTAGACGACAGTGAGGGGCTTAAGTCCAAATAATGTTTTGTTTAAACTATGTTAAATTATTAATATACGTTGGCTCTATTAGCCTTTTACTTCTACGTGCTTAATGAGTTTGTCATTTTGGTCTCACAAAATAGCTGATTCTCCGTTATCATATTTCGTGATGTGAGCATCCAAGTGTTATATGATTATCTACATTTGTGAACCTATTCTGGTTTAATATCATTGCTGCCATATTTCTGAAATGGGATGATGTTTTTTTTTTCTTAACATATTTCAAAAATGTATGATTATCTACATTTGTGAAGCCTCGTTCTTTTTACATCACTCTCTTGTGCGTTTGAGATGTTTGATATGTATTCTGAGGATTGAATGATGAATGCTCTCTCTCTCTCTCTCTCTCTCTCTCTCTCTCTCTCTCTAGTTCATGAATGGTCTCTTTAGTGGCCATTAACTTTTCATTGTTTCAGTTGCCTAGATACCCAAATAGCGTGGCTTCTTTATCAATGAACCACAAGGGACAACTTCTTGCTGTCGCATCAAGCTATACATACCAAGAGGCTAATGAAATGTTAGTCACTCTCGTATCATTTTCTGTCTTCTATCTTAGAAGTTTCTCCGTTTACCTATAAACATCACACGTTAAGTACGAAAGGGTGATATTCTGTCTGGTTTGATTTATTATTGAAACAGAGAAGAGCCACCTCAAATATTCATAAAAGACATTGGCAATTGCAGCATCAGATCAGTTTCTTCTGGAAGTTCAAGCAGCCACTAACCATTCGCTGAAAGAAAGAGATTGAAATGGGATGATGTTTTTTTTTCTTAACATATTTCAAAAATGTATGATTATCTACATTTGTGAAGCCTCGTTCTTTTTACATCACTCTCTTGTGCGTTTGAGATGTTGGATATGTATTCTGAGGATTAAATGATGAATGCTCTCTCTCTCTCTCTCTCTCTCTCTCTCTCTCTCTCTCTCTCTCTAGTTCATTAATGGTCTCTTTAGTGGCCATTAACTTTTCATTGTTTCAGTTGCCTAGATACCCAAATAGCGTGGCTTCTTTATCAATGAACCGCAAGGGACAACATCTTGCCGTCGCATCAAGTTATACATACCAAGAGGCTAATGAAACGTCAGTCACTCTTGTATTATTTTGTGTCTTCTATCTTAGTTTCTCCGTTTACCTATAAATCTATAAAAAAAATGTGAACCAAGTATCACAGGTTAGCAAACAAAGTACTATATAATTCATAAAATGAAAATAATAAAGGGAGAAACCCAGAGGAAAAAGGAGAAGCTAAAAATTAAAAATACAAAAAATACAAAAGTAACCAAAGCAGGAAAGGAGAAAAAAAAAAATCAAAATAACAAAACTAAGAACAAAAGATTCTACCAATTATACAAGAACTAACAGGAAAACTATAAAATCCCAAATTTCAACCCAAACAAAGGCCACCAAAGATACGAAAACAACGAAATCACAAAAGAAAAACCAAAAAACGCCCACAAAAAAAGATAGCAACAGAACAGAATGAAATTAAAAAAAAAAAAAAAAAAAAAAAAAAAATGTCAGCAGAAGCAAAGGAAGAAAACGAAATCAAATAAGAAGAAGAAGAATAGAGAAAAAAAAAAAAAAAAAAAAAAAACGAAAACGGAGCAGAGAAATGAAAAAAAAAAGATTTAGAAGGTTGCAGAAGGTAACAAAGAGAGAAAAGTTGCTTCAGAAACGAAGAAAAAGAAAAACAAATTTAAAAGGTTGTAGAAAGTAACAAACGAAAAGGAAAAAAATAAAACACTGAGGTTGTAGAAAGTAACAAACGAAAAGGAAAAAAAATAAAACACTCAATCTGAGTGTAAATGACCAAAACGGTCAGAATAAGGGTCTATTTAGTAAAGAAATTTGAATTATGTGATTTAAATTATTTTTAATTTATGTATATTTTTTATGAGAGAAATTATTATAACGAATCACGAATCATGATTCGAATCGGAGGACAAATCCCCCAACCAAACAGTTCCTAAATCAAAATAAATGAAATTGAACTAAAAGATAATATAGGGCATGTTGTTTCGTCTATAAAATTAAAAAAAATTAAATTAAATTTTAATTTTATTTAAATTCACGTTCTTTTAAATTTTAATTTTATTTAATTTTATTCAACTTTATTCAAGTTTTAACTTCAACTTAAGTTATAACTTAAATTCAACTTAAAAATTACACTCAAGTTACACTTCAAAAGAATAACTCTATAGTAGCTTTATATTTAAAAGGACATAACGGAAATAAAAAAATCATTTGAAGAAATATATGTGGGTAAAAAAGAAAAGATAATGTCCATTACATCGTAGTGTGAACATTTAGGCCCCGTTCATTTCGCTTATTCGAGTTTAGAATTTGAGTTTTGTTACGGTAAAAAGTTTTTATAAACAATCACATCTAACTTTTTTACTACAGTAAAAAACTCTCACATAAAATCAAATCTGAACTCGAATTAAAAATTTGAATCAGCGAAGTAAATAAGCCCTTAAACTCTTTCTTTTCTTTAATATATGTATAAAGTGACTATTTGTGCTAGTGGTTAATCGTATAAAAAAATATTAACTTAAATACGATTGATTTATTTATTAAATATGCTAAAAATATCAATTTAAATATAATTTATTTATTAATTATGTTAATTTATATAACCCGTTTAAATTAATATATTAAAAAAATAATTAATATGATAATTTATTTAACACAGTTAAGATAATTTTAATATGTTTATTGATCAATTTATCTTTTTTTAAGAAAAATAAATGAATTTTACCTATAAATATTAAAATTCAGATTATTTGTATTTAATATGTCATATAAATTTTCATATTATATCACATATCATTAAATTACAGATAACATATATAGTTAATTGTGTCAATTCGTGTCACTTCCTGTTAGGCGGTCAACCTTAACCCAACCCATTTATTAATCGTGTTAATCGTGTCAATTTGATTATGACCCAAACTCATTAATTTCGTATAAATTTTAAATTATATTATCGTGTCGCTACTCGAATTATCAGCTCTATTTTGAATAGTATGATTGTTGTTTGCATTAAATAATCAAATAAACCTGTGTTGGAAGTTAGGGTGTCTAATATTCGATGTATACTGATAAAATAGAAAAATATCAGAATCAAACAAGAGCAAACAATAATCATAAAAACGGACAGGAGAAAAAGAAACACATCCATCGCTGGTAGTGTAATTGAGTTGCGCTTCACAACATCGGCAATCATGCTTGTGGAATAATAATAAATCAGGCCAAAACTTGTGCAAAGAAGTACAAGACAGAAAGCGATGTTACCACTTTTTTCTGATATGGCAGCCATACGTGTTTGCTATAAGAGAAAAGGAGAATATATTTAAAAAAGAGAAACAATGAGAGAAAAAGAGCAGAGAGAATTCTAGCGCAAAAGGGAGAATTTAAAATTTAGAGAGAGACAGAACGAAGGAGAAAAGATAAATATTGAGTATGAAAATAACGATCAAATGGGGACCTATTTATAGATGGGCAAATTCTCAAAAGTCATTCTAATTAGAATCTCAAAACAAATCTACGAAGATGTTTGGTGTTTGGTTATTTTCCGATTGCTTTTTTAATTGATTTATTACAATTTTTCTTTTACAAAAAATAATATAAATTAAAATAATTTTCAACGGCCCGCTTCACGATTCGAGTTTTTTTAATTCAAAGTTTGATTTTACATATAAATTAAAAATAATTCTTGTTTGTGAATTTTATCGCGTGACAAAACTCAAATTCTAAACTTATTCTTAATAATAATCCAACTCATATAAACAACAATAGGTAAACAATGAATAAGTATATATATATATATATATATATATATATATATTGGGTAGAAAACGTCTTAAACAATAAATAAGATAATTCTAAAATAATTCAAATTTTAAAATTAACTATACCTTCTAAAAGAACTCTAATGAGGAATTAACATTTAAATTCTTTTATTTATGTTATTTTTTATACTTGTTTGTCTCTTTTTTAATGTGTATTGTATTGATTATTATGTCATAATTATCATAATTATTCTAATTAATTACTTTAAATTAATTAATTAACGTCCAATAATTTTTTTAGTTGCGGAATATTATTATTCACTTTGCGTCTAGAAAACGTTACTTGCTAAGTTTGTGAACTCAATATTAATATTGAGCAGTATTTATCCGTTGTTTTTCCATACCATACCATTGAGCATCTGAAGAAGAAAAATAGTACAAATGCATTATTATTATTTTTTTTTTTGCCTCGTTTTTCCAAAGCTTCAAAATTTAATCAGCAGGAATTCTTGTACAATTTTACAATTTAAAATCATGGGCATAGTTGTATTATGTTACGGGTTAATAATCACCTTTAGTGGTATCTACTATCCATATCTACTATATATGTTGGTAATTGTTTATTATAAATACTTAAGGACTGTTGGGTTTTGTTATTTGGCGGCAATTAATTTTGAAAATGACTCACGTATTCTTATTTGGGGACGTGGAATGGAAGTGTGAGCTCAATTCATACGTCTCTGGTCCTCCTTTTGATAGGACTAAATACAAAAATTGGCTATCAAAAACTGTTAAACTGGCCAAGTAAAAATTGATAGAATCAGCGCCACATGCAAAATCGACATTCTTCTGTTGGTGAACCGAACCGTGAAAATAACAGGTGGCTTGATTTTGGTGGTGGGTATAAGAATTCGGTTTGGAATCGAAATCGACTAACTCCTAGATCTTCTTCCTCCTCTTCGATCTAAGAAGGTCTGTAACTGTTCATCTTCTTCATTTTTCTTTGTTATGGTATTCTTTTATTCTTAAAATTCAAATTTAAAATTTAAATTTTATTATAATAAAAAATTCTCAAAACAGTCATCTAATTTTATTATTATAATAATAAATTCTCTTATTTCAACTCAAATTAACCAACTAAACTCACGAAATTTCACTTTTACATATACATATATATATATATATCCATATAATGAGCAAAACGATTCGTTTCATTTATGGTTTTTTATTTTTATTTTTAGATAATATGTATTACGAGAAGAAGACATGAACCCTAGCTAACACAATATGTGCGCCGCCTCCCTCCCCTTTCTTCTTCGAGTCCAATGCTATCGTTCCACTGATCACTGTCGTCGTCGTCTCTTCCGTCGCCAATGGTCAAAGTAAGTTCGCATTTTCTAGACATTTCAAAACCATGAGCTACCGACTGCACAAAAACCATCTAACGTCAATCAGTTCACCGACCGAGTTTCTTTCTCCTCAACTCAGCGTCGATCTTTTGAAAACTGACGGTGGTCGATTTAGTAACCGAACTGACAAAAATCGTCGGTTAATAACCAATGTACAACCTTACTTTTTGATTGGAAAATTGTAGCATATTTGTCCGAAAAAAAAAAAAAAAAAATTGTAGCATATTCTCTTAAAAATAATAAAAAAAAATTGTAGCATATCTGAGTGCACACTTTTAGGCACGTTGATAGCAGCCCACGTGTGGATTCCCCATTGTCAGCGTCCCTCAAACGCTACCTCAAGTGTTCAATCAGATCCCTTTACTCTCTACCCCACATTCCATCCGACGGTGATAAACAACTCCTTTACTCGATCCAATTTTATTGTTGTCATTATTTTTTTTTCCTGAAACCCTAGACTTCCCCTCGGAGTTCCCCCACTTCCTCATCCGGCTTCTCCTCCTCTTCCCTTAATCCTTCTCCTCTCTTCCGCTTCTCGTCTCTTTAAAAAAGGAGATATCTTTCTCTCTTGTTTCTTCTTCACTCCATTTTTCTTGGGGCTCCAATCTCTTCTGCTGGCAGCCATGTCGGACGAGGAGCACCACTTCGAGTCCAAGGCCGACGCCGGAGCTTCCAAGACCTACCCTCAGCAGGCTGGTACTATCCGCAAGAACGGTTACATTGTCATCAAAGGCAGACCTTGCAAGGTTTGATTTTTTTTCTCCTCGATTCTCGATTCTCGGTTTCTTTTCGGATCTGGAATTTCGCTTATGATGTTTGGATTTTAGATCTTCGTCTTCTTTGTTCTGTCGATTGCGGAAAGAAATTAAAACTTTTTTTTTTTTTTTTTTTTTTTTTTTTTTTTTTTTTTTTTTTTTGCGGTCTTGTGAGTTTCTCTGCAACTTTTTTATTTATTTTTGGTTTAAGCTAGTTTCTGATGATCACGAGCTTGTGTTGATAATTTTAGTGAGAGAGAAATTATGGCGTTTGGCTATGAGGAAAATTTTTAGATCTGAAACCTCCAAGCTTCATGTTGCGTGCAGTGGAAGAAAGCTATGGATACACTAGCAACGCTAGTGATTAATCTGTAAATTGATTGTTTTTCAGTTTAACTTCTCCTGTTTAGTTTCTTTGTTTGAGTTATTTCTAATACTTTCTAGATATACTTGCCCCTCTTTTTCCCGAATTACTAAAAGTAAAAGTTCTTTTTGTTTGTTTGGATTGGTTATTTTCATCCTTTTCTTATTTCATCGTGTTTTGTCTGAAATTATCTTCCCGTTTGGACAGGTTGTTGAGGTCTCCACTTCCAAAACTGGAAAACATGGGCACGCTAAATGTCACTTTGTCGGCATTGATATCTTCACTGCCAAGAAGCTTGAGGATATTGTTCCCTCTTCCCACAACTGCGACGTATGAATGTCTTTCTTGTACTCTCATTTGTATTAATATCGTTTTCTGGTTTAGTTTTTATTTTTTCACCTTTTGTAGTACGTTTATATATGCGTCCCTTGTTTTACAGGCTCCCCACGTCAATCGTACTGACTACCAGCTGATCGACATATCTGAGGATGGATTTGTATGGCTTTTATGTATCCTTACTTTCTTTGTCGTTTTTTTCCTTGACAATATTTTCTTCCTCATCTAAAAGCCGAGGTTAACTTTATTTTATGCTCTTTTGAATACTTTATAGGTGAGTTTGCTGACTGATAATGGCAATACTAAGGATGACCTGAGGCTTCCAACCGATGAAGCTCTGCTCACGCAGGTTCGCAAATCCCCAAAAATTGTGCTCTTTTCTTTTTTTTTTTTGCCCTCTAATTCACCATCTGTCTTCGTTAATTGTTGTATATCCACCAAGGCTGCCTAACATTTCTGAGTATTCGAGTTGAGTTACGCCTTCGCTGTTGTTTACAAGAGTGTTTTGGTGCAAAAGAAAGGGTTCACTCGTTAATCTTAAGAAGCTTTTAGGTTGTGTCCGTAAATCTAATGATCTTGTCTTGTGTTTTGGATTGTGCAGATCAAGGATGGATTCGCCGATGGAAAGGATCTTGTGGTGTCCGTCATGTCTGCAATGGGAGAAGAGCAGATCTGTGGCCTCAAGGACATTGGTCCCAAGTAGTTTGCTTATTATTCTCCATCTACTATTGAATATTGTTTTAAGACAACATTTCTTGCAATACAGTTTTTTGTTGGGGTTTTATGTGGGTTGAGAATCTTCGTCACCCTTTTTTGAGAAATTATTCCTGATGGGAAGTGGCCTTTGTCTAAATGTGATCTTGCCGTTACAATACTCAAATAGTTTTGTTTTTGTCTCACTACTTCGTGGGTGTGATCAAGTTATGTGAACCAGCAAGACTGTATAACTTGCAATTTAATCTCAATTTTTTTCCTCTAATTTCTTGATATCTCGCATCGTTAGCCAAATTTTTACTGTTGTCATCGTGTAGAAGGCATTTTTCAGTTGATTTGGTTGCACTTGGGATTTGCTCTTTTCCTCACGAGCCACAAAAGAGGAAAATAAATAATTGGGACCATATCGTATTACAAAAAAGTTGTGCTCTGTTCATCAATAGCCTTTGGACTCTTGCTGCCTGCTTTCGGGAAAAATGTCAAAATCCCAAAAGTTTCCCAAATCAGATTTAAGGTCCCGATTCTAAAAAACTTTGGTGAACGGTGTGGTGGTGGTGGTCGATATCAGGCGAATGCATATAAAACCAATTCTTTAATTGAGACAGCCAAGTCTTGTATCAGCACTTTTCTTTCATAAATTTTCAAAAATCATTGCCACCAAATGCCAAACATAACCCGAACAAGTTGATGGTCCAAGTGGGCGATCCCATGGCCGATCGATTTTTCATTTCGCAAATCGGATTACTGTCCCAAGCCAATCATCAGGAATGTTGCTTATCAATTCGCCACTCAGGGCCCTCAAGGAATGGCTTGTTCCTGCCTGCACCCAAGTTAAAATGTTTCAACACCTTGAAGATTTAAATTGTGCAAAAAGTAGAAAACTTTATTCCTAAAACAAAAAGGGCCTGAAAGTTACCTTGACGATGTAGACATCAATTCCAAGTCTTGCTATCAGTGCGGCTTCCGAAATCTTGGTCTTCATGCCACCAGTTGTATCATGAGCTGCCACAGTTATATCAACTGCAAAACAACAACTTAGATGCTTCATTTCTGGTAATGAAGTTTAAACATTTGCGATATAAAGCCTAAACACCGGCTTTTGCTAACCTTCCAAGTTCTCAAGTGTCGGCTTCACAACTGACCAGCTCCCATCTTCATGCACAGCTGTTCAATTGAAATTTTAAAGGCTCTTTCATGAACATTTTAAAAAATTAACACAACCTGTCAGGGAGAATTATTAGTGGGTTTCAATTCAATGGAGTCATTACCAATTTCTCGCAAGAGAATTGCGTCACTTTCTGATGGTGGCCGGTCGTATACTCCCAAAACGTCTGTCTTCAAGCCACAATAATTGAAAAACAAAAGGGCCTTAACGTATGTCAGGTTGGAGTGCAAACTTAAATACACAAAAATGTAACGATGTTTTAATGGTAAAAAAGGACCCAAAGTTAACTGGAAAGAGTTAAATACCAGAAAAACGACATATTCAGGCTTGAATTGCGCCGCAAGGTGACGTATGATAACATCTCCACTCAAAATGGTGCATCCCTGATTAGAAATCTCAATCAGCAAGACAACCATACATGTTAAAAAAAAAAAAAAAAAAAAGAGGCGACTAGTTTTAATAGAGAGGGCAAACCAGTGAGTAATCAAGTACAGCATCTCCATGCATAACCTGCGAAGTAGATGAGAATCAATGTTTATGCTTCAAGAACTAAATAGACTTGGAAACAATTAAGACAAACATTATGCAATAAAACTACTCGCACTCCATGGGCAAACTGCATACAACATCAATGTTTGCTTTCTTTTGTTATTGTTGTAGAATCATCTGCTAATATGACGTGTCTATGATAGCTGAGAAATAGAACACGGTGGTTTTCTCTTGACTAATTGCAGAAAGAAAATAAAACACGTGTGACCAAAAATCATAGTAAGCTTTAAGCAATATCCCTTTCTGCTCCTCTTTTTCGCAGGTCGATTCGGTCACAAAACAGGCCCCTGCTTTTAGAATTGAAAACCTGAAGCACATATCTAGGACTTTGGAAGGATGCTGGCCCCACTAGTCCTTGAGCCCTTAAATTGTAAGATTCTTAGATTTTTTAACAGAGAATGGTTATTCATCTCTTGAATAAAAAAAATAATTTCAAAGGTGGCTTTCATTTAGTTTAGGGAGTATTCTCCTCATCCTTTGTGAGGATAAAAATCATGATCTCTTGAAGCAGGGAAGTAGTATAGATGGAAAGAATCAAACTGATATTAAAGAAATTATCGGTTATTTCTAGTCTACAAACTTACAGGTACAAAACCAGAGTCAATAGCCTTAGTCACTGTAGACAGATCAGCTGAAGCTATCTGCCCAAACATAAGAAACCCAGGGTCAAGTGTGTGTGTGTGTGTGTGTGTGTGTGTGTGTGTGTGTGTGTGTGTATATATATATATATATATATATATATTTTAAAAAAAAAAAAAAAAAAAAAAAAAAGAACTCCAGAATCAGAACAGCTGATGAGATGAAGTTACTGACATTTCTTTCACTGGTTGACCATCCACATGAAAATGGAGACAATCCAATTGAAGGAATACCCTCTGAAAGTAAAGTGCAAGTAAAACTTCATAAGGATTCAGAAATTTTTACACGAAATAATGCAGATCAGAAAGTAGGGGCTGGGCGATTTAAGCATATTAAAGGAGGCATGAAACCGACAATAGTATAGCAGTTTGATACAACTTTAAAAGCATAGTACAAAAAATGGAAACATGTTTAGAAGTTGGATCAAGAATAGAGTTCAAATCTTGCGCATTTAGCTTTTTTAGTTCATCTCATTTGATAGATAATACAGCAATGTTAAACAAAATTAAGCAAGCAGCTTTTCTTTTAGTCATATCATATATACAAAAACATATGAACATCATTCATTGTGTATTCTCATATATAACAGAAACATACATAAAGAGAAAACATACTGACAATATAGAAATAAATGAAAACTGAAACTCTTTATCTATATCCTATAATCTGGATTAGTACCTCTGGCTAGTGCTCTAACAATTTCAAGATTGAGCTTTGTAACCTGTAACCATGACCGTTAATTTTAATGAGCTAAACCTTTTAAAACTTCTAAAAAATAACACCAGAAACATAGGGGGAAACCATATCTTACAGAAATGCGTGTAGCAACAAAACCAGCCTTGACAAGAGGTCGGTCCAGTCCTCCTTTATGAACCCCAGATTCACTAGCTTGGAAGTGCCCAAAAGAACCTGAGTTCATCATTGCAGAAAACAAACTTGCTTATTGCATTTCTTCAGTTGAAGATTACTTGGTAAGTTCTATCAAGAGCAGTGTGCATTGTAGTGCTGTCTCCATAAACAAATCTTGAAGCTCAAATTTCATGAAACGTAAAGACCTTAAATCTAGAGTTGGAATGTTTAATCTTTAATGCGCAACCCAAAGAACAGAATAATTAGCTAAAAGTAATAAGTCCAGTAATCAACCCCAGAACTAACCTGCACCGTGAACAACAATAAATGGGCTGGAGGCCATACTTGGTTGATCTCTAAAATCGTCAATGCAACATGAAATTTCTGATTCACCAGCTTGTTTGCTCCAATCCATCCCAAGAATCTTCGCAGAAGGCGACTGCGAAAGCATCGATTGCCTCAGATGTGATGAGACCCCCTTGAGATTTTCTTCATGTATCGTCTCTAGCTCATTCTTGCAAGTAATTGCTGCTCCACCTAAACCCAATAAAATTAAAAAAAAGAAAGAACAATTATATCAAGAAATCACTAGCAAACACATTGCTTGATTTCTCATAGCATCAAAATCGTCACTTTACTGTGACACAAATTAGTTACTTATCAAAAAGGCAATAACTGAATAAGGGATTGACAATTAACAAGCTGCCCATTAATCTAGAATGTCAAATGGACTAAGAAAACCTTAATTGTATGAACCAGATTCATGATATTTATCGAAAATCAACAACTTTGAATGTTCGATGCAAGACGACTAATTGCAAAAACTACAAAAACCGAATAACATTTTTTTTTCCTGCTGACGAATTCTAAAAGATATGCAGAAAAAGAAAACATGGATTATAAGGTAACAAACCGAGCTTGACGATGCATCGGACTGGTTTGGCCAGATTGAAAGACGCGTTTTTATGAGTCGTTTGGTTTCTGTCCTCCATTTTCACGCTTTTGGGTTCTGAATCTGAACGTTCTTTCTGAGTTCTATGCCCTCACAAATCTGTGTGAAGATGACGTGGTTTTTTCTTGGTTTCAGTGAACTCTAGTGCTCACTTGAGTCGGGACTCAGAACTCGTTGGTTGAACTCGCCGGGTTCAACTCAGATACTCGGATTTCTCATTCATCGTCAAGAGCACTAAAAAGGAAACAAAGAAAGCGAAAAGGAAAATACAGAATATATTTTGCAGCTGAGAAATCAAGCACAAATGTATTTACGATTTTGTTCACTATTTTATTTTTTTTTTATAACATATTAAATATTAAATACAGAGTGAGATAAAAAGACTGACACGAAATAACGGTAACATTTCTTGATTGTAACTTTAGCAGTAGGGGTGTAATTCTACGGGTAAAGTTAGGTTAAATTAAAAAATTGAGTTAATTTGTTTAGTGTGAGTTGAAAAAATTTTAGACCGTAACATTTTTTTAAGCCTATAAACTCATAACTTATCAAGTGATCTCAGATAGATTCGGATTATTCGGGTTGATAAAAATCAATTTTAATCTATGACTTCATACCTCTTTTAACAGTTTAAAAGCATAAAATACAAAAACAATTCATAAACATTAACATAATATCAAACATACCTCTTAACAGTCAATAAAGTCTAAAAATAAAATTAACAATATGTTAAATAAACAGTCTATATAGAGATAGTCTAGAAAAATAAATTTAAAAATTTAGGGTTGTACACCTAAATCGGTCGGGTTGGGTCGGGGCAAAAGCGGTTTTAAAATGCCCGTTGAGACTATTTAAATCCAAATTTTGAAACTATTTGAATCCGAATTTTAAAAAATAAAAATAAAAAACCCTACACTTTTGAATCAGACAAATTATTTAGGTTCGGGTTCATTTCTTACACTCTTATTTAGTAGTTAAGTTTCATAGTCGATTTATTTCAAAGAAAATGAATTCATTAGGAAAAACAAAAAATGTACAATCTTAAAGTCTAGTTATTACTTCTTACACTTTTCAACATTTTAATGGCAGGTGGTTTTAGAAAAGGTGCGAGACTAGGAACCAAACATGAACGACACTAATTGTTGGAGCAACAATAGTCAGAAAACGACATTCATGGATAAACGACAACAATGAGTTAAAAGGTGTACCTTTTGTTAATTCGTTAGGGGTATTATTTATCATTGTTTTTCTCAATAATTAATTTTCCTCTTTTAAATTAGGTTTCAATCTTTTACATTTAGTGCCTAAGTTCTTCTATTTATCTGAGGAACTTATGCTTTCTATTTAATTTTAGTGTCTTAATTAATATATAATTAATCATGTTATGTAAAAAATTTTAAACCACTTTTTAATTAATTCTTTTGTCTTTATCTGTGGTTTTATTTAATTAGTTAAACACTATTTAATACACTAAAAATTAAACACAAGATCTACATCCCTGAATGAAAGGAGCAAATTTTTAAATATTTTAAGAATTTTTTGGGTGAAGCCTAATAGTGACCTAATAAGTTCAAAAAATCTATAAAAATTATCATTTCAAAGTTAGTGTCTCATGTCATCCTTCCATCAGACTTTGCTAACATTTTGAAGTTCCAATGAGCCAGTAACAGTTTCTATATTCGGATAAAAAGTGAAAAAGTGCCTAAATTTAAGGGGATTTATAAAATTTATACTAAACCATTGTAATTTAAAAATTACAATACTGTCTCTCAAAAAATGATAATCTTTCTATATTACTAATAACGGGTTCTCTAAGAAACGTTTCGGACACTAATAAAGTGTGCGAAACGTTTTTACATTGTTTTAGAAAACTTGTTGGGTTTTTTTTTTTTTCTCTTTTACTTTATATTTTTTTTTTTTTTTTCATCTTTCATTTATTTTATATCATTTTTTAAATTTTTATCTTTTTTTCAACAATTTGTGTTAATGTTGTTTTAAATGAATCACTGTGCTTTATAACTTGTATGTATGAGTGTAGTTTTAGTGATTACTATAATATTTCTTATCAATGGATATCTTTGTTTCAATTGTAAGATTTTATTTTGACAATTGTAATAAATTAAATAATTATATAAAAATTATTAATAACAATTAATAAAATTAAATTATTATCATGACACTTTATCAAAACTACAAATTTACATCTTGTGGTTAAAACAATAATATTTATTGATAAGTAAATATAAAAGTCACCATTTAAACTACACCCTTTGTACTTCATAGAATAGGGATCTTTGTCCTTGTTGCATAATTTAATGATCATAATAGTAAAAAAAAAAAAATTTAGGGTTTATTTAATTCGTTGATTTAAAATTTTAATTCGAGTAAAAATATGATTTTATGTGAAAATTTTTTATTGTAATAAAAAAATTAAATGTAATTATTTTTAAAATTTTTTATTATAATAAAATTTAAATTTTAAATTTAAATCGATGGAATGAATGGAAATCAAGCCTGTATAACATGAATTGTTTGTAAGAGAGAATCCAAAATGTTTCGCACATGTTGCTGTCTTTTTTTTTTTTTTTTAATACTTTTTGGGGGTTTTTTTTTCCATGTTTTTTGCGGTTTTTATTTTTTCAACTTTTTGGTTCCCTGGTTTTTACTTTTTTCCTATATTTGTCTTCATTCTTTTATGTCTTTTTTTTTTCAAACAATTTATATAACCAGCGTTTTAAATGAATAATTCGTTGTTAATGTATTCTCTCCTTTGAACACTAATAAAATGCGCGGAACGTTTAACATGTTTTTTTATTAACTTTTTGGGGTTATTTTATTTTATTTTTTACTTTAATCTTTTTTTTTGCTTTTATCTTCATTTATTTTATGTCATTTTTTTTATGCACTTTGATGGACAAATAAATGAAAACAAAAACAAAAAGAAATATGAAGTACTCTTTTTGTTATTAATTGATTAAACAATGGAGCCTTTAAATAGGATGTACATTAACAAAAAGGACCAATAAAATAGCAACAGACTCTAAACCACTTAGTTTAAACATGCACCACTTACTCCTAAAAAACTTGTCACGCTCGAACAAATAAAATAAACTTAGTAAAAATGCCTAAAAACTAGGATGACACAACATTAATTAAATGACCACCTAACATAATCTTGACTAATTCAACAATCCCCCCTTAAACTGATAAACATAGCATCCGTTTAATAACAATAGACTCTAAAGTCCCTCCTTCAAACTGAATCAACCAAAGTGCAAACTCCAAGCAGCTTTCTTAACTTCTGAAACATAGGTCATTTGAGGGCTTGGTAAATATATATGTAACCTAGTCTTCACTCCTGCAGTAGATGAGATCAAGTGTTCCATTTCTCATGAGATCTCTTAAGAAATGATACTTCATGTCAATGTGCTTGCTTCTTCCATGTAGGATAGGATTCTTCAAGAGTTTGATTGCTGAGCTATTGTCATAGAAAATTGTAGTAGGCCCTTGTTTCTTGAAATGAAGCTCTTCAAGAAGTTTCTTCAACCATATATCCTTACATGCACATGAAGTTGTAGCAACAAATTCAGCCTCCGTGGTTGATAAAGTGACAATTGGCTACTTCTTTGATGACCATGAAACAACCCTAGAACCAAGCATAAAAACATATCTTGAAGTGCTCTTTCTATCATCTTGATCCCCAACATAATCACTATTAGTGAAGCCAATTAAGTCTGTCTTTTCTCCTTTCTTGTAGAACAACCCATAACTAGTAGTCCCTTGCAAGTATCGAAAGATTCTTTTTGCAGCTAAGAGATGAATCTCCTTTGGACACTCCATGAACCTGCTTATGAGACTTACAACATGCATTATGTCAGGTCTTGTAGCTATTAAATACATCAAACTCCCTACAATTTGCTTGTAAAGAGTGCTATCAATCTTCCTTCCTTCAGGATCTCGAACAAGCTTCAGACCCACTTCAGTAGGCGTGCTAACATATTTGCAATTTTTCATTTGAAATATGTCTAAAATTTCTTACACATACTTCCTTTGAGAAATAAAAATCTCACTAGCAAATTGCTTCACTTCAATACCAAGAAAATAGTGCATCATTCCAAGATCAGACATATCAAATTCAACCATTATAGATCTCTTAAATTTTTCAAACATGGCACTATCATTTCTAGTGAAAATAAGATCATCAGCATATTAGCAAATAATGAGCAATTTTCCTCCATCTCTAATCTTTGTAAAAATTGTATGCTCATATGGACATTTCTTAAACCCCTCTTTAGAAAAATAAGCATCTATACAACTATACTAAGCACATGGAGCTTGTTTTAGCCTGTATAATGCCCTTTTGAGTTTATAAACCTTATTTTCACTTCCAAGCTTAACATAACCAAGAGGTTGATCGATAAATACCTGTTCCTATAAGTCACCATGCAAGAATGTTGATTTCACGTCCAATTGGAAGATAGGCCATGAATGTTGAGTTGCCAATGCAATCACTAGTCTGATCGTATCATGTCTTGCAATAGGAGCAAAGACTTCTCTACAATCCACTCTAAACTCTTGCTTATAGCCTTTAACTACTAAGCGCACCTTGTATTTGTCAACTTCTTCATTCTCCTTCAATTTTGTCTTGTACACCCACTTGACACCAATTGTCTTGTGCCCTCTTGGAAGATCAGTTAGCGCCCAAGTGTTATTCAGTTTAATGGCTGCAATTTCTTCGTCCATTGTCGTCTGCCATTTGGATTCTTTGACAGCTTCTTCAAAAACTGGAGGATCATAATATGAAAATAGAGCAAAATATGTAAGTGGGTCCTCAGTTTGGTCAATTCCGGTTACCTCATGATCAATCATCCATGTAGGCCTTCTTCTAACACGTTGGGGTCGTTCTTCATTTGCTACTGCTGTTGGCGAGGTTAGAACATCCGCTGGACCATCTGGTTGAATTTGTTGATAATTTTTCGTTGGCTGCTGCCTCTCCTCTTCGTTGACTCCATTAAAGTTGGCAGGTATTTGTTGTTCAACAACATTGTTATTCCATGGCCAAAACCTCTCTTCATCAAAAACAACATCACGGCTGACAACAATTTTCTTAGTGATGGGATTGTAAAGCTTATAAGCTTTTGAGTGATCACTAACACCAAGAAAAATGCAATTTTCTCCTTTGTCATCTAGTTTTATTCTCTTCTGATCCGGAATATGAGCATATGCTATACATCCAAAAATTCTGAAGTGATCTACAGTAGGTCTACGCCTACTCCAAGCTTCCTTAGGTGTCATGTTTTGGACAACAAGTGCGGGACTTCTGTTCAAAATGTGAATACTCTCGTTGACTACTTTAGGCCAGAAATTTTTTGGAACATCACTCCTCGTTAAAAGGCTTCGTACCATATTTAGAATTGTGCAATTCTTCCTCTCGCAGACACCGTTTTGTTGAGGCATGTAAGCTGCTATGAGTTGTCTCTTGATGCCGTGCATTTCACAAAAATTTACAAATTCACGTGAATTGTATTCTCCACCACAATCAGTGTGAAGAATTTTAATTAGGCTACCAGCTTCTTTCTCAAAAAGCACTTTATAATTCTTAAAGTTACAAAAGCCTTTAATTTCTCATGCAAAAAATATACCTATATTTTTCGATTATAATCATCAATGAAGATAATTAGATATCTTTTACCTCCATTCAAGGATGGATTTATTGGCCCACAAATGTCAGAGTGAACTGACTCCAAAGGATTCTTGGCTCTCCAAGATTTCCCTTTGCGATAATTGATTCTGATGTTGTTTGCTAATAACACATTCTTCACAAATCTGAGAGGCAATCGCAATCTGAGGAAGACCATACACCATATTCTTTTGTTGAAGAGTCTTTAGACCGCCAAAGTTAAGATGACCATAGCAAAAATGCCATAACCATGCCTTGTCCTTCAATCTCATTGAGAAGCATGAATTGGTTGTATTATGGAGATATAAAGGAAATATTCAGTTTGCTGTCATTTTGACTTGAGTAACTAAGCCCAACGTCTCATCTTCAATTCTGTAAACTCCATCTTTAATAAATATTTCAAATCCCTTTTCTTTAAACTGACTAACACTTAGTAAATTTGTTCTCAAATCTGGAACAAAAAGAACATTAGAGATTGTTTGAGTAGAGTTGTTCTTGAGTTAGATTGTTACCTTTCCCTTTCCCATAACAGAGACTTTGGAATCATCACCAAACTTCACACTATCACTAAAAGTTTCATCCAACTTAAAAAATGTAGACTTGTCTCCACACATATGGTTGCAACCTGTGTCTAAGTACCACAAATTCTTGTTGGTTTCCTCCTTTGCATGACAAACCAATAAAAAAGATACTTCTTCTTCCTTCTCTGCAAGATTAGACATCTCTCCATGTTGTCTATTCAGATTAGTTCGACATTTAGACTTGTAGTGGTCGTACTTATGACATCTGTAGCACTCCACATTAGACTTGTCTGCTGATCTTGGTTTATATGTAGTCGAGTGGTGACCTCCTCGTCCTTATTCCTCTTCCTCTTCCTTGAAATTGATTGTCTTGGTGTTGGTGTTGTTATTAGTTTCCATGATCATTGTTTCTTCTGCCTTTCATTTCCCTCGATCTAATCTATTTGCTGTCGAAGGTTGATTGTTGGTGGAGGCTTGTAATGCTTGCTTTTCTTTTTCTTGTTGAGCCATTTTTTGTTCATGTACCAACAAAGAGCCCTGCAATTCATCCATCAAAAGAACATCAAGATCTTTTGATTCTTCAATTGTACAAACAACATAGTTAAATTTTGGCATCATTGATCGAAGAATCTTCTCAATCACAGTCATGTCTTTTATCTTTCTCCATACACACAAATTTGTTGATAATTGCCATTGTTCGTCAGAAACAGACTCTCCTGACTTCATGCGAAGCGTTTTGAACTCCATACGAAGTGTTTGAAGTTGCTGCCTTCTTGCTCTTGTTAATCCTTGATATTTTCTCTTCATAGAATCCCAAATCTGCTTGGAAGTTTCTTTGTTGAGTATGGTTTCTAAAATTGATCTATTAATAGCTTGAAAAATGTAGTTCTTTGCCTTTAAATCCTTCAGTTTCAATCATTCTAACTCTGTTCGATGCATCTTTGATAGCACCACACCTTCAGCTGGTTTTGCAACACTAGAATCAACTAGTTTCCAGTACTCCTTGGACCTCAAGAAGTTCTCCATCAACATGCTCCAATGATCATAATGACCATCACAGCGAGGAATGGCTGGTTGCACAAACATTGCCTTAGATGCCACTGGTTTTGACTGCTGCAAAACATAAACAAGGTGAAATAGAAAAAAAAAAAAAAAAAAGCTACGGCTATATACTTTCTATCTCACTTCTCTATGTTTCCTTTGGTCTTATCCTTCTATTTTACTCTCTCGCACTCCCCTATTTCTTTTTTTACTCAAACTTTATAACCAAGCTTTGATACCACTTATACACTTTGATGGACAAATAGATGAAGATAAAAACAAAAAGGAATCTGAAGTACTCTTCTTGTTATTAATTGATTAAACAATGGAGCCTTTAAATAGGCTGTATATTAACAGAAAGGACCAATAAAATAGCAACATACTCTAAACCATTTAGTCTAAACATGCACCACTTACTCTTAAAAAACTTGCCACGTCTCAACAAATAAAACAAACTTACGCCTCGTTCATTTCACCGATTAAAAAACTTTTAGTTTTAAATTTCTACAAGAAAAAGCTCTCGAGAAAATGTCAAATCAAAATTTTCTGCTAAAAAAGCTCAAGAAAATAAACTTAATAAAAATGCCAAAAATCTAGGATGACACAACATCAATTAAATGACCACTTAACATAATCTTGACCAATTCAACATTTTGTCCTCTTTCTCTTTTGAAACACGTAACATATAATCTTGACTAATTCAACATTTTTTCCTCTTTCTCCTTTTTTTCAAAAACAACGATGTGCAAATATACGACGAAACGACATGAACCGGAAAAAAAGGTCTAAAAAGTAAAAAAAAAGGAACAAAAAGACGAACACAGAATAACAACATTACAATACGACAGTGATAATTGATAATAAAACGAAAAACGAAAAAAAAAAAAAAAAAAAGTTGATTGGAAACGGGCACTTTCCTTGCCTCAAAAACTGATTTAAAAGTAGAAAGAAAATGACAGACTTGAAGCAGGATATTATTTCCTTCTCTTGTGCAGTCGTTAGATCGCAGTTCTTTGGTGATTCAAGTACTCAGTACTCCTTGCTAGTTTCAGTGAGCTTAATTTCATCTGCAATTAAGAGGTGGTTAAGAAATTAGAAATATAACTGCAGTTGCAAGAGACAAATTTTCGTTTCCCAATTCATATGTTACGTTTCACGAGCTAAATTTTATTATTATTATTATTATTATTATTATTATTTTTGCATATACACCCCTGACAAATAAAGGATTTATCAGTTAAATCCGTCATTTACAAGTAAGTCTTGCAATCCATTATTTACAAGCCAATAGTTTAATTTGTTTAGTAAATAACAAAGTTATCAGGTAAATCCTTTATTTACTAACTAAAAGTGCTGTAAATAATGAATTTATTTGGTAGATCATTTATTTACAAAGTCAAAAAATAATGTGTGATTTTGGTAAATAAAAGATCTACCATTTACGTTTTAATAAATTCTTTGTTTACTAGTCAATAGTTATAGTTTATGGGGGTAAATGACGGATTTACTCAGTAAATGCATTATTTTAATAGACAAACTCAATTTTTGTATTTTTGTAAATAATTGATTTACAATGTAAACCAACAATTTACCATTTAAATTGCCAATTTGCCATTTAAATTGCCAATTTACCAGAAAGTATATTGTGTTTAGATTTATGAGGTAGATTTTACATTTACCAACAGAGAAATATTAAAAGCTGCAGAAACAAAAACAACACGATCATTGAATAGAATCCTCCATCATTTACCAAAACAAAATGGTCACCAAAATTCTGACTACACACTTTACACTTAGAATCAGATCAAGGACAACCAAATAAAAAGAAAATCAAATCAACAAAATACATTAAAAATTCGAGGCAAACAATAAAATCGTGACAATTTCGTCAATCCCGCTTCTGACGAGAGCAACGATTTGTTCATGAGCTTTTGCAAGGTTGAGGAGACGACAGAATTGCGACGACCGTCATAGGAGAAGATGACAATCTGTGATGAAATTGTGATGGTTGTCACCGGAGAAGACAGATCTGCTACGAAATTATGATGGTTGTCACCAGAGAAGACAAATCTATGACGAGAGAGAGAGAGAGAGAGAGAGAGAGAGAGAGAGAGGAGGAGAGAAGATGAAAATAGGTTTCTAAAGGAGTGTTTTGATGAGTGCATTTTTAGATTCTGTTTATTTTACCGATTCGAATTTAAAATTTGAGTTTTATTACAGTAAAAAATTTTAAAAAATAATCACATTTAATTTTTTATTACAATAAAAAATTCTCACATAAAATCACATATTAACTTAAATTACAAATTTAAATTAACAAAATAAACATATAATATTATTGTCGTGTGGTAAATGTAATTTACCATAATTATAATATTTATTAATCTTCTTAAAACTTATATTATTTCCTTATTCTTCTCGATATTTTAAAAATGTTATTTTTCTTTCACTCCCTTCTTCGACCCACATAAAGTCGGTCCGTGCAGGGTTTATTATTATTGTTATTATTATTATTATTATTATTATTATTATTATTATTACATGCAAGAGTTTGGCCTTTTCTTAAAAAGTTTTCTTTCTTTTTTGTGAGGTTGGCAGCTGGTTAGTACAACTTGTCCACGAACAGCGACAAATAACCACAAAAACACGCGACTAAAGTGCTCCCCATTCAAATCGCTACATACATTTTTTGTCGTTTAAGGATCATTTGGCCGACATTTTAGTATCGACCTCTTTTTTGGGCTGCTCATTGATCACGTTGATTCTTTTCTTCATAAACAACACAAGGAAAACACTATAAAACAATGTGCAAAGCGTTTGCTAAAAAGCAGTAATTTGAGGAAAGGAATTATTTTGTCGTTTACTAATTTAATCTAAAAAAGTAGTAATTTTTGTTTAGTCCACAGCAAGTTTATTGTGTTTTGCTTCCTATGGAATCTCTTCCACGTCACGATGTAATCAAAACTGTCACATGACGATATTACACTTATTGCTATATAATTGTTTGTTCTAATGCGGTATTACAGGTTATACTTAGCCAATTGCGATGAATAGTAATGTTACTATAAGTATATCATAACAAGTCAAAAATGCAAAAATCTTTTGTTAACACCACATGCGCAAAAAGAACGATGTCGTTTCTCAATTATCAAAAACTCAGTGTCGTTTAGTAGGCGTTCGAACTGAACACGTGGTAACTGGACGAGAGTTCCGTAGGCTACCCTTCCCAAAAAGCATCACGGAAATCATACTTGTTTTCACAGTCCCATCCAACCCACGAGGCACTTAGCCAATTACCTTTCGACCAATCAGTCCAAAATCCAAAATCTGTATTTTTTTTTTTTAGAAAATTACTCCACTCATTCTTCGGCCATATGAGCTTAGATTTTTTATTAATATCATTTTAATTAATATATTTATTTAATTAAAAAAATTAATTAAAAATAGAAATAAAAATTTAAATTTATATATTTAAAGAAGTATTTATCTTATTTTTTTTAAAAAAAAAATTAATAACTCAATTCATTCCTATCATAACTCAAATTTTTATTATATTATTTTTTTTATAAAAATTTAAAATTTAAATTTTTATATTATAATATTTTTTCTTATATAAATTAATTTTTTAATTTAAATTCTCAATTCTAACTAAAATAAAGAGTCCTAATAAACAATTTAATCTTAATTAAATAATAATAAAGACAAAATAATGATTGCGTCTCTTTTATGGTTGGAGTTATAGAAGTACCACCGGCGTGGACTTTTTTCTTTGCTGAATTCAGACAGATCCGCAAAGCCCCCCGCCCAAAAAAAAAAAAAAAAAGGAGCGCACACATACAGAGGGCGGGAGAGAAAAAGGAGGAATCTTCATTTGGTTTGATTTAATCCAATGGCTGTGAACGAAGAACGGCCATCGGAATCAACATCATCGCAGCCGTCCATCTCACCAGCTCCTCCTCCTCGCCCTACGATCACCCCACCACAGCGTACCTCCTTCGAAGCGCTCTTCAACGGCGGTGGTGCTGGGTCGGGCTTCGTGGGCTTCAGCCCAGGGCCCATGACTCTCGTCTCCAGCTTCTTCTCCGACGGAGACGACTGCAAGTCCTTCTCTCAGCTCCTCGCCGGCGCCATGGCGTCTCCGGCGGCTGCACCGGCGGGCCCGAGCTTGCCTCTTACAGAGGAGCGAACTGCCAGAGGCAGCTCCGTCTCCGTCGACGGCGGTGCCGACGACGATTTCCGGTTCAAGCAGAACAGGCCGTCGGAATTGGTGGCTTCGCAATCGCCGGTGTTCGCCGGCGGTTTGCCTGACTCGCTGGGGTTATTTTCCCCTGGTCAGGTAATTTGGTTCGGGTGTTAGTTTGTACAGTTTATTTTATTACTTTTTTGAGTTCCTAATATCTTGGAGTCAGTTCTTGTTTAGGGTGTTAACAGTTTGTGATGTTAAAATTAGTCCTTGGTAATTTGTTAAGTGAAAATATTGTTTCTTTTGGTTGTTGGGGAAACAGGAAAGAAAAGGGATTTTTTTTTTTTTTTTTGGGCTTGAAAAAGGACGAAATATTCATGAACAATGGGATTTTAGGTGGTAAATCGTTGGCAAGAGTGACGAAAAAGCCCAAGTAGGTTTGAATTTTGTTAGTGAGGATTATACCAACACAAAGAGGATGTTCATTTGAGTGGATGTGCAATATAGAAATCTTTATGGGATTTGTGAGTTACAGACACAATCCAGCGGTAATTGCATACCTTCTACCTAATTTCACGTCAAGGTATAGAGTTTGAATTCCCCGATTTCAATTTTTCATTTTTAAACTTTACTGGATTTTAAGAATAATCCAAGGTTATTTTTTTGATATAAAGAGTATAAGGGGATAAAAGTACCTGGATTTACATAATTACAAGTAAAACGGAGGAAAATGATTAGTTTAACTTGAAACATATAAAAGTATACCAAACAAATGAAATCTGAGGGCAAAATATTTGGCTGCAAAATTAACATTAAACGGAGATTTGTTTCATGGTTTGAAGTCCTAATGATTGTGGTCTATGAATGTGATATATAGGGACCCTTTGGAATGACCCATCAGCAGGCGCTAGTGCAGGTCTCGGCTCAGGCTGCGCAAGCCAATTCCAATATGACTATGGAAACTGAATACGTAGCCTCTTTATCAGCAGCACCTGCTGCTACTTTGACACAACCCCAAGCATTTTCTTCAAATACAACTACACAACAGGAAGTGCCATCCTTAATGCCCGACTCTAGCATTGCAACGAAGGAATCGTCGGATTTCTCTCATCAAGACCTGAAATCCCAGTCATCTTCATTCGATAAGCCCAATGATGATGGCTATAACTGGCGTAAATATGGGCAGAAGCAAGTGAAGGGCAGCGAATTCCCTCGAAGTTACTACAAGTGCACACATCCAAACTGTCCTGTTAAGAAAAAAGTTGAGCGCTCTCTTGAGGGACAAGTAACCGAAATTATTTACAAGGGCGAGCACAACCACCAACGCCCTAAACCAAACAAGCGAGGGAAGGATGTTGGAAATTCAAACGGGAATTCAAGTACTCAAGGGAATCGTGATTTAGTTTCCCAAGTTCAAAGCGGATATTTTAACAAGTCAACAGAAGGGACGAGTTCTTATTCAATATCCAGGATGGATCAGGAATCTAGCCAAGCAACAAATGAACATTTATCTGGGACAAGTGACAGTGGAGGAGCTGTAGTCGGAGTAGAAGAAAAGGATGAAGATGAACCCGAACCCAAGAGACGGTAAACCTCTTCACATATAAAGATCTTTTTCATCCTAGTGGAGTGAAAGTGACAACTTCTTATTTGTTTGTCTTCCGTTTGGTAACATTCCCTTTCTTAATTTTAAGCAGAAGCACAGAAGTGAGGCATTTAGAGGCAGCTTCTTCACATAAGACTGTCACAGAGCCAAGGATCATTGTGCAGACAACTAGTGAAGTTGATCTGTTGGATGATGGCTACAGGTGGCGAAAGTATGGGCAGAAAGTTGTCAAAGGCAATCCTTATCCGAGGTGACATGCTATTTATATTTTTTCTCGTGAAATAATTGTGCCAAAATAAGATTTTACCTTTTCAGAAAGTGTCCCAAGTGCATCAATATTTTTCTGAATATATAGCCTTAGGAAGTTCTAATAGTCTACATTAAAGCAAGTTAAGTTTGATAATGATGGAGCATCTTCCCTGCTTCATTCAACTTCTATGAAGTTAACAACAGTTTAAAACCTTTTCTAAGAAGCATCAGCGGATATCCTAATTCCCTGGTAAGCAAGTTCACTAAAAAGGTTGTCTTCTGCCGAACTAGTTAGGCAAATGCGAGAAGTGCTAAACTCATTCACTCTATGTCAAATTGCATGCCATTATTGTTGATCTTGTATTTCTTAATATTTGCCTTCAGCAACGCGGTTGTTTTTATTGATCATGACACTGTTGTCTTATTCCAATCTACAGGAGCTACTATAAGTGCACAACTACAGGTTGCAATGTCCGCAAGCATGTCGAGAGGGCCTCATCTGACTCTAAAGCCGTCATAACAACATATGAGGGCAAGCATAATCATGATGTTCCGGCTTCTAAAACTAGCAGCCACAACACAGCCAACAATAGTTCATCAAATCAAAGACTGCAGGGTACAAGAACAGAGAACCATGGATCAAGAAACCCGATGGGCCAAACAGACAATGGCCGAAAGCCTATAGGACATTTACGTTTGAAAGAGGAGCAGATAACATAGCTTCTCTGGCTTATGAAGATAAGAAGATTCCAATGGAGTAGGGGGCTGAAAATCTTCAGAGTATCAGGTGGAAGCTGTAAATTATGGTTACTTGAATATGTTTTATGCACTTTGAGGGCCATAGTTTTGATCAAGGCTCTTATATCCAACTGCTAATACATGGGAGAAAGGCTAGATAAGGGCTAGTTAAGCCAGTCTAAACAAATTTTACTTTAGGATTGTGTTTGATAGTAGTTCTGTTTCATCTCATGTAAACCAAGTTAACGAGCGTTTTGTACAAAGTATCTGACTTCTTTGTATTCTTTTGTATATGAAAATACGAAGTAATGTTGTTATTCATATATGTAATTATTTGATGTTTCGTTAGTTGTTGATGTTGTTGTCTATTTTTTTTTTTTTTTTTTTTAGTGTGTGAATGTTAAGGGAGCTTTTAATGCTTTTGGCTATAATATAAACTTGCTTCTGTTGTTTGTTGTTAAAGTTTTTAATGTCGTATCATGTTCTTTTAAGTGGATATTCATCCTTTACTAAGGAAACAAGTGCATGATTGTTCAATATTTGCACATTTTATGAAATATATACAATTTAGGTTGTACTATTGTTGCCCAAGACCATTCCGTCTAGTGTCACCAGGAATTTAGGTGGTGCGCGCTGCGAGGAAAAGCTGATTAAAGAAAGAAAGAAAGGTTGTATTAATTTTGTTATCCTTTTTTTTTTTTTTTGGTTTTGAATAATGAAATTCAATACGAAAGAGTCCATATTCATACTCAAATTAGAACTATTTTGAAAATCTACCAAACGGATAAGAAATGTTTCTGTAATTTTCTAAAAATCTTAAGATTTTAAAAATTAAATGCGTGGTTTTTTGTAATCATTTTTCAGATTACCTAAAACCCTCAATTGAGTCCCATCAATTTATTCTCTTTTATTTTGTAACCAAGTTGCCTAATCCTAGTCAAACGAATCCGTGGGAGTGGTTAAAAACCCGACTCTTGAGCCAATTTTATTTTGAATGTTGAAGGGGTTGTCAAGGCATAGACACTATAAGCCTATACTAAGGAGAGAATGGTAAAATAAAATAAAAAAGATAATTAAGTAAATGCACAAAATTTATAATACTTCACTTTCTATGTGAGAGTTATGTCTACTTTCAACGACCGTAGAACTTTTACTGTGACGATGAAAAAGAGTGTTAAAGTTTGTCACAATATTAATTATTTTTTTAATGGAACGAGATGATATACAAAATATAGGCACCAAACACTCAATTTGTATACTGTCATGCTTGTTTTCATTAGCCCTTAACGTAATTCCTGTAATCTACTGTTCGTGTATAGATCATACAAGAAAGCGTTTCGCAAGCAGCGTAGCCTTATTCTGAACTTGATGAGTTTGTAATAGTAACTGCATTTGAACTCTCTAATACATTTCAAAAACGTAAACAGGACAAAATATGAAAAATTTTCCTCAAGTCCGTCAATTCCTCATAATATCGTATAATGGGGTATCTATAAACCTGTTGATTTACAAAGAGATAATGGTATTTTCTTTAACTATTTTGTGTGGAAAGTATTGTTGAAATTTAGAGGTGGTGAATGAGATGAGAAGGCTCGTGAGGACTGAGGGGTGAGGGACCAGGGACGGGAAGATTACTCGAAGGATTTTGGGACTTTTATATTGTTGGAGAGAAAAGAGAAGTGACTGAAACTAAAGCGAAGAATTTGAAATTCTTCAAAGAATCTCAATTTTAATTTCTCCCAATGGAAAGATATTAAGAGAGAGAATGCGTATATTATATATATATATATATATATATATATATATATATATATCAAACGCAACAAGAGAAAGGCTATTGCTTTTCTCTCCAATATTTTCTTCACCTTTGTTGAGATCTTTCCTTACTTAATTTTGTTCTATTTCCGTCTTACTAGACAGAGCTAGGTTAAAGAGGAGAAGAGAAAAAAAAAAAAAAAAAAAAAAAAAAGGAAGGAAATAGGGCCGGTTACAAAGCCACACGTGCAGAATTTGCGTAGTGGGGTGCTTAGGAGCCGAAATTTTTTATTTATGTTTTACATTCTAAAATTAATACACAATTTTCAGAAATTAATGCAATAAGTGGCATTATTTTTTTATGAATATTCTATTTTTTTTTATAATTTTCTTTATTTTTGTGTTTGAAAAATAAAATAAAATAAAAATGACATTAAAAAATTATGAAATTTGTAGATACTATCCTTACATTTTTTGAGCATTCCAACAAAAAATGGCATCAAAAAATGACAAAAAAAATAAAACGTTATCAAAAAGTCCCCGGCCCACATAGTGGGGCGCCCAAGTGCCCGGATGGATAAAAAATGTACATTTTTATTTGTATTTTACATTCTAAAATTAATATACAATTTTTATGAACTAAAGCAACAAGCATCACTATTTTTTGATGAATATTCTATTTTTTATGATTTTCTTTATTTTTTGTCTTTGAGAAATAAAATAAAATAAAAAACGACGTCAAAAAATTATGAAAATTTGTTCATAAGGTCCTTACATATTTGTGGGTATCCTAGCAAAAAAACGCATCAAAAAATGACAAGAAAAGTAAAATGCTGTCAAAAAACCTCTAGCCCGCGTAGTAGGGCGCCTAGGGGCCGGGATAAGTCAAAAATTTACTTTTTTATTTATGTTTTACATTTAAAATTAACATACAATTTTTAAGAATTAATGCAATAAGCGACACCAATTTTTGATGAATATTCTATTTTTTATGATTTTCTTTATTTTTCATGTTTGAAAAATAAAATAAACTAAAAACGACGTCAACAAATTATGAAAATTTTCAGACACCATCTTTACATATTTTTGGGTATGCCTGCAAAAAAAAAAAAAATGACAAAAAAAAAGTAAAACACTATCAAAAAGCCCCCGGCCTGCGTGGTGGGGCACCCAGGGGCAGAGATGTGTCAAAAATTTACATTTTTATTTATGTTTTACATTCCAAAATTAATATATTATTTTTAGAAATTAATACAACAAGCGACACAATTTTTTGATGAATATTCTATTTTTTATGATTTTCTTTATTTCTCATCTTTAAAAAATAAAATAAAATAAAAACGATGTCAAAAAATTATGAAATTTTGCAAACAAGATCTTTACATTTTTCTAGGAATCCTTGCAAAAAATGGCATAAAGAATGACAAAAAAAAAAAAAAAGTAAAAACCTGTCAAAAAGCCCATGGTCCGCGTAGTGGGGCACCCATTATCTGAGATGGATAAAATATTTACATTTCTATTTATATTTCACATTCTAAAATTAATATATAATTTTTAGGAATTAATGCAATAAACATCACCATTTTTTGACAAATGTTCTATTTTTTATGATTTTCTTTATTTTTTGTGTTTGAAAAATAAAATAAAATAAAAATAACGTCAAAAAATTATGAAATTTTACACACACCATCCTTACACTTTTTGGGGCATGCCTAAAAATGATGACCTTAAAGAATGACAAAAAAAAAAAAAATGTTGTCAAAAAGCCTCCAGCTCGCGTATTGGGGCGCCCAGAGGCCGGGATGGGTAAAAAAATTATATTTTTATTTATGTTTTGCATTCTAAAATCAATATATAATTTTTAGGAATTAAAGCAACAAGAAACACCATTTTTTGATGAATATTATATTTTTTATGATTTATTTTATTTTTCGTCTTTGAATAATAAAATAAAATAAAAATGACGTAAAAAAATTATGAAATTTTGTAAAAAAAAGATCCTTACATTTTTCTGGGAATCCCTGAAAAAAAGGCTTCAAAAAATAACAAAAAAGAGTAAAACGCTGTCAAAAAGCCCCTAGCCAGCGTAGTAGGGCGGCTAGGGGCCGGGATAGGTCAAAAATTTACTTTTTTATTCATGTTTTGCATTTTAAATTAATATACAATTTTAAGGAATTAATGCAACAAGCAACACTATTTTTTGATGAATATTCTATTTTTTATGATTTTCTTTATTATTTATCTTTTAAAAATAATATAAAATAAAATAAAATAAAAACGATGTCAAAAAGTATGAAATTTTACAGACACGATCTCTATATTTTTTTGAGTATGCCTGCAAGAAAAGGCTTCAAAAATGAAAAAGGAAAAAAGAAAAACATTGTATAAAAGCTTCCGGCCCACATAGTGGGACGACCAGGGGCCGTAATGAATAAAAAATTTACATTTTTATTTATGTTTTACATTCTAAAATTAATATACGAATTTTAGGAATTAAAATCAGTGTTTGTTTTGTTGAGTGTGTGCAAGTGTATGTTGGACTTGTCTGTCACATTAGTTTAAGTCACTGGAAAAATTAAGAGAGAGTCTGGAGAAGGAGATGACGAAGATAAGACTTAACAGTATCATGAATGCCAATTAATGTTGTAAGAGAGGTGCATTTACATCTCTCATAACTTTTATTTGATAAAAACTTAAAAGCATCTTTAGTCGCCATAGTTTTTAAAATTGGTAATAAATATGAAATACAAAGAAAGAAGATCATCACTATACATATTCTAACCACCATTTTGTTTGTTTGTTTTTTTTTTTTTTTGGATGGTTTTTTGCTTCAGTAGTAGAGATATCAATTCTTCACTTCTTTGTTTGTGTTCACTTTCTAAAAGGAAAAGGCAAAAACGTAATGCAACTTCAAATGTGTGTCAGTGAGAGTGACGAGAGTTGTGAGAGTGCCGGACCACTATGAAATACAAACAGATACTACCAAAGATTTTCTGACCAACACAAAGATACTATAATTTACATGCATAATTTGTTATATTCTGTATATTCCTTTGACATTTATATTCTATATGGGTGGAGTAAGCTCTATTATCATTTTTTATCTCTGTGCCATTGCTTATCTAACTAATAAAAGTATGCTACGTGAATTAAGAACACGAGATTTTATAGTAAGACTTTGTTTTTTAAGTCTATATTAAATTCTATCAATTTTACCTGCTTCCTCATATTTTGATTTGATTTTGACTATAATTAACGCGGTCATAAACATACATTACGAGTTCTGTATTAGTTATTGATTTGGACAATTAGTGCGTGTATTCTTAGTTGCCGGCTTTCATAAATGCAAGGGACTGGCAGTAAGGAATCTAAGAATCAAAGATATGCACAACAAATACAAGTTTCCTTCGAACACTGGAAGCATGTCAAAGCTTCTAATCTCGCTATAACTACTGCACCATAGGGTAGTCCCAATATTGAATTCATGTCACACATACCAAGACAATGATATCTCCAAATGTATTATGTAAAAACATGTACACGTATTATTCTTGTAACTCAATTAATGATCAATAGACTAACATGTGTATCTATGTATTCATAAGGGTTTGTGACTAGTTTAGGCCCCGTTCATTTTACCGATTTAAGTTTTGTTACAGTAAAAAGCTCTCAGAAACAGTCACATCAAACTTTTTTACTATAGTAAAAAGCTCTCATATAAAATCACATCTTAACTCAAATTAAAAATTTAAATTAACGAACTAAACGGACTCTTAATATTTCTGTTTTCTGTTGGGAGTGGATCACAAAATGTGTGATAACGTGTGAACGTGGATCGTCCGTCACTTGGAGTGAATTCAATTATTGCAGGCTAGAGAGACCTGTTCTTTATTTGTGTTGTTTTTCAAAAAGGGAAAAATGAAAGAGAAAGGCAAATTAATTGAGGCAAATAAAGACTTTGGCTCACATGTTTCTTTCTTCTTCTTTTTTTATTTTTTTTATTTTTTTATAGTGTGACATGATAATTTAAATTGACTTGACGTGATTATTATAAAAAGACGTATTTATATCCTTAAATAAGATTAGTGGAATGCTGAGTAGTATTAGATCTCATTCATTTTATTGATTCAAATTTAAAATTTAAGTTGTTATAATAAAAAGTTTTTAGAAACAGTCACATTTAATTTTTTTACTACAATAAAAAATTTTCACATAAAATCACATTTCAACTTAAATTAACAAACTAAACAAATAATCGGTGATACTACTACTTGATCTTCAAGTGTATGCCAGTGAGAAAGATAGAGATCATGTGACTAGATGGACAAGAAAAACAAATTACACTGTTTTTGGGGTTTTACTCAAAGGGCTGCCTTTATAAATTCCTTTTCTGACTAACTACAAACAGATATATATACTAGGAAGCTAGCTTCTAATTAGTTTGCCCTCTGATATCCCCATTCTCTGTCCATCCATAAATGTATGCATGCATAATTCGTTGTTCTATTCTATTCCTCTGACATAATTAGTGCTACATGCTCTCATACACACGGAAGTATGCAGCATATTTCTACCGGGAAAAAAAAAAAAGAAAGAAAAAGACGTGCAACAGAAACTTTTCGTCTTTAAAAAAAAAAAAAAAGTCAAATCTTAAAACTTAAAACTTTGGATCTATTGGTTCACACTTTTAAATTCATGGTTTTAATTTTTAATTCTGTTATAATGTTTTTTTTTTTTTTTTACAAAAAATTTAAATATAAAAAATTTCTGTCGAGTTTTTCACAAAATTTAAATTTAGAATTAAAATTGTTGACTTGAACTATGAACTACACATGCTTTTGTTTCTTTCTTTTATATATATATATATATATATATATATATATATATATATATATATTCCCACGTACGTCCATGAGATTCCTTCATAAATCAGAAACACAACCTGCTGCCTCTCTCTTAAACAACCCTACCGTCTCTGCTTCATCATCCATTGGAATGGATGCCATCCCTAAACCCAATGCTAAAATCACCCTCCAGTTCAACTTAAATTCTCCAATTTCAAAATGTTGACATATAATTTTTATCTCTGCCCTTTTAATATTCTCTTGTTGAAGGCAACACACAATTGCGATTAGTGGATGTTATATTATTTTACTACTCTTGATTAGTGACGGATTCAGTGGGCACGTGCCATTATTCAGTTTTTTTTTTTTTTTTTTATGTTTTGTATGAAATTTTGTGAAAAAATATTGTACTTCTTATTCCCTAATAAAATTCAATTATATATATAGGTATGGTCTATTCGAAAAGAGAATATTTGTAGCTTAATAGAAAAAGTATTTAATGAAGCTTTCAATATAATTTACTTTTTAATTTTAGACAAGACTTGTCCTAAGATAATCTTTCACGCTAATGCTAAAATTGGACATTTGAAAGAAATATATTCTCAATTATAACTGTATACTTAATGTTAGATTTGACATATCTATGTAGTATTTATTGTCAAATTTGACATCAAGTATAGTATATATCAAATTTTGGTATATATTTAGTTTTCATTGATTAATGTGTTTACTTTTTTTATTTAATAATTACAATGTTTTCCATTTTTAAATTATTTAAAACTACAAAAGTTTAACTAATACAAATTCCAAAACATAAAATTTATAAGAACGAGTATATAATATTTATAGTATTTAATTCTCCTTGCACATACATAACAGAGTGACCATGAAGGAAGTGGAGTACAAAAAAAAAAAAAAAAAAAAAAAAAAACATGTTAAATGTTGTTTTTATATTTTTTGTCATATCAACTATATAGCATTACTGACACTAGCATTTGTATCGGAGATTGCCTAACTAATGCTCCATTTTATGGTTCCTCATGCTCTTGACAATAATTTCTCATGCTACAACTAATTAATAAACAAGTAGAGTAATGATCAATTCAACTTCCAGAGAGAATATCTTATGAGAGTTAGGAATTAAAACAACAGTTTGAATTACTCAAAGTCCTAATCCACCTAGTTGTGACAAAGGATCATATTCTACTTTTTTCCTTTTCTTTTTTTTTAAACATAAATAAATAAATGGAGGGATAGGAATTGAGTTTAGAGACTTAGCACCTCCCAACTTATAGGTTGGTACCCACTAAATAACTCAATCAAGCCCCCATCATATTTTATTAAAAGGATAAATTGAAAGAAAAACAAACAAAAAAGTTTACTTAAAAAAAAAAAAAAAAAAAAAAAAAAAAAAGAGGTTTAGAATCCAACCAAAATGACAACCCAGCAAAAGAAAAACATAGTAAGCATTAACAACCCTACACAAAAAGGCAAATTTCATCTTCTACTTAATTTATTCGTTTAAATTCTTATAATTATAATGAACTCCAATATTTAGCTAATATTGCTCTAATTCCTTAATTATAATCCGCAGGCAATATCCTTCTTTATAATTAGCACAAATTCCTAACCCTACGTACTATAATACATCCCTGTTTCACTTAATATTTATATGCTCATGACCATTACAAGCTCCATTCGCTTTCACAATTCAATATACATTTATCTCTTTGATCATTCGAGAAAAATCAGAAACACAATGCATTCAAGGAGTTCATTGATAATCTTTTCCTTCTTGATCCTATTAATCCTTTTCTTTTTCGGTTCATGTTCCGGCAGGTCTCTGGACGATCAACCACATCTTGGTCATCATGATCATGGCGATTTCATGGAACTACTTGATCAACTCAATGGCTCCGATCTTCCGTCTTGAGAGGTATCTCAAACAGGAAAATCATGATGAAGGAAAAACAATACTCAACGTTGATGAATTTGCAGCTAAAAGGAATGGTAAACTAGACGACACAAAGGTACGTAAAAATAAACAACGTGCACATAACTACAAGAACAAACGTACGTACTTTTGCTTCATGGCCCTTGTGGGTTTCATGAACGATGAAGGTAAGGATGGACATTTCTTCGGTGATGAGCTCGATGATATTTTTTGATTTGGCCACTGCATGCCCTGTACTCTTGTCGCCACACAAACAGATTCCACAAGTTGTTCTTTTAAGAGGTTGAGAAGTGATAGAAGAGAATTTTGTTTAGATCCCAATAAGCTTTGACACTATGGGAGGTTATATGTGTGTGTGTGTGTGTGTGTGTGTGTGTGTGTGTGTGTGTGTGTGTGTGTATCTATTAAATATACACACACTGTGATTGTTCAGTACAAATACATATACGGCACACATGTATACTGCTGCACATGGATGGTATACACATTACCTAATTAATACATCTATATACATATGTACAGTAGATATGACATATATACTCATATTCACGTAAAACACATGCGGTTATATATGTATGTATGTATGTGTGGCATAAGTATGGAGTATATAAATCATAGGTGACTATGCGTTTATACAGTCTTTCAACAGAAAAAGGTGCACTATTCGTACTATATTGACAGATTTTTAAATTATGTTTGATAGATTATTTTAGTCTCAAAACTATTTTTGATAAATTTGGAAAATTTATTCAATGAAATTTATCTCATAAATTTTATTTCTTTTTGGTGACAAAAATACTAGTTCGTTAATAGTTTAATTTGTTGTAAAAAAGAAGCTAGTTTAGTACCAAATGTTTTAACGAATAAGTTTTAGTCCTTAAAAGTAATTATCAGCAACTATAGGTTAGTAATATACATAGGACGTGTTTTAGTTGATTTGATCTCATATATCAGTCTTTTTTCGATTATTGATACTACGTATTATTGGCGAATATATAGGCACTTAGGTTTTTTTTTTTTTTTTTCATTTTCTTTTCTTTTCTTCCTAGAGTTTTTTATGCTTACATGTATATATAATACATAGGATAATGTTTTAGCTGATTTGAGTATATATTTATATATTTATTTGGTTGGAAGGGTTTATGGTTTATATATAGAGATATAGCAAGTGTAGTTTACGTGTATTTTTTAAAATTTGTGGTCAGGCATTTAAGAAGGCGTGGGAGAAAGCTCGGTCGTCAAAAGGAACAACAATCCTTGGGTTGCTCCAATTGATGGCCTATGCAATCAATTTTGATGGCCTATGCAAATCCAATAATCTTGCCATTCAGATTCAAGGAACCATTAAAGCTTCTGATAAGCCCTCAGAATACAATGAATATTGTGGACACTGTCTTCTCTTTTATAATAGTACTATTCAACATTTATCAGTCCAAGGCTGTGGAATCCTCGATGGCATTAACGGAGACATTTGGTGGAAACACTCCAGCAAAATCAACAAATTTCTGGTAAGTCATATTTTTATGTATGTTTTTCTTGTAGTAGTACTATAGCTAGGACTTGTATAATTAGGTTAATTCCATTTTTGGTTACGAATTTAAGAGAATAAATCCTATTTTAATCCCCAACCTTTAAAATATTTAAACATTCAACAACTCCTCTCAGTTCTATAAGATTGTTCCATTAAAGTTCTTTCATGTATAATATTGAGTTTGAGTACAGTTGTGTAATACTTTAATATGGACCCTTAAAAGAAATATCACAAAACTGTCACATCCACTTTTGATTATTTTAACTGAAAGACTTTAATATGACAATTTCTTAGATCGAGGCCTATAGTTACGAGACATTTTGAACATACCATAGATTAAAATGGGTTCGCCGCTCAATTGGAATATTATAAATAAGATTAACCTTATCCTATGTTCAAAGGCTAACTAAGTACTCTTTTTTCTCTATTGATTTTTGCAGCCTTGCAATGAACAATTTTTCTCATAAATTTATAATCGGACAATGTGTCTAACTTCAAGTTTGTGACATCTAAATGCAGGAGGGTTCCGAAAGTCCCCACAATATCAAAGTTTTCGTTAATATTCAAATGAACAACGTGCACGACCCCATCATATTAATAGACCAGGTTTACTGCGATCAGAAAAACACAAAATTTGTTTATAATAAGCTTCACAACTATGTTTCAACCACAATCAATCTGCTTAATGAAGAAGTTAAAAAGAAAATGTCCAGTCTGTTTAATTAATGGATCTTATAATCAGAAGAGCTCTACGTTCCATGTGAAAGACATATTGTACCAAAACATCACTGGCATAACTGCTACAAAAGTTGCGATAAAATTAGTTTATAGCAAGACCTTTAGATGTCCGAGCGTTAAAAGATGAAAGACGTTGACATACGACAACATCATCATACAAACGACACTGAAATAGGTCCCAATGCCTACAAAGGAAGGAATAAAACTAAGCCTTCATTTCATCGACCGCATCACAAGAAAATTAGAAACCCTTCTGAGCCTTCAATTCAACAACCAGCGTTCTTTAATGTTGATGAGTTTGGAACTAAAGGGAATGTCGAAGATGACACAGAGGTACGTAAAACGGGTAGTAATGTACTAAGTTTTGCATCATTTCTCAGTTATATCACTTGAGGGTAATAACAAAAAGTGTGTTATTAATGGGGCTTTTGAAAATTTCAAGGATTTATAGATAACAAAAATATTTGGTCCTGTCAATTTTTAATCACCATTTGGTTGAACTTCGTTCTATACTTCTATATATATATATATATATATATATATATATATATATATTGCTAATAGTATCATAATTTGTGTCTCGATGAATTGTGGGTACGTTTTTTTTAGGCATTTAAGAAGGCTTGGGAAAAAGCTTGTTCATCTAAGGCTCCGGCGTTTCTGGTGGTGCCGCCAAAGAACTATCTTGTTAGACCAATCAAATTCAAGGGTCCATGCAAATCCAATCTTACAATTCAGGTAACCCAATGGATTACTCAAAAACATGTGTTTGTGATGGAGAGATCAGAATGTGCATGCGCATTCCTAGAATTGAAGTTTTGATCTTTGGTTCATGTGATTTGATTACAGATTCATGGGACCGTAGAAGCATCCGATGATCGGTCAGATTACAATGAATTAGGTAGGCACTGGCTTTTGTTTGATGGGGTCGATAATTTAGTTCTAGAAGGTTGTGGAAGTGGAACTCTCAATGGCAATGGCGAGACATGGTGGAAGCACTCTTGCAAACTTAACAAATCACTCGTAAGTTAACATTGGCATTTTACTATTGTCTGGCTAGATAATGAACAACAAATCAATTTGGGTCGTTAAGATCATTTTGTGCTACTTTTATGAGATGCAATCCAATAATAAAATTGAGTACCATAAATATGTGCCTAACTATTTTGTTCTGCTTTTCACTCATTTGCAGCCATGCAAGGGAGCACCAACGGTTGTTTTCCAACCCTGTTTTCCACCCTCAATACATCATATATTTTTCCCTTTAATTTCTTGTTCGTTATAATTGAATTAATGTATAGAGACTTTGTTTAATTAGTTATTATTTGGAGAATTAATTAGGTTACTCTTGGTTTGCAGGCTCTGACCTTGCGTAAATGCCAGAAACTGGCAGTGAGGGATCTAAAAATCAAAGATGCACAACAAATCCAAGTTTCCTTAGAACACAGTAAGCATGTCAAAGTTTCTAATCTGACTATAAATGCACCAAGGGATAGTCCCAATACGGATGGAATTCATGTCACAGATACCCAAGACATTGCCATCTCCAAATGTGTTATAGAAACAGGTATAATTAATTAACTCACTTTTCAACATATCAGTGACATGTTATCTGTCTTTCGAAAAAAAAAAAAAAAAAAAAAAAAAAAAAAAAAAGAAAAGAAGAGGTGTATCTGTGTGCTATAGTCATAAGGATTGCCTAGCTATTAGTGAATATATCATCTACTATTTATTCTACTTTTCCGTTTTACGTGTGCTAGGCGATGATTGTATTTCTATTGCGAGTGGATCACAAAAAGTGCGGGCTACTGATATAACATGTGGACCAGGTCATGGAATTAGGTAAAATCATATAACATTCTCTAGTTTCTGTGTTCTTGATCTCAATTTACTAATCTTTTAGGAACTTTCTATGACACCGGTAGTGTATGTTTATGAACGTTGAATGTAATCAAAATTATATTAGAATTAAAGAAAATGTGCAAAACTAATATAATTTAATATAGATTTGGTTTAAAATAGAATCGGCAATATATAAATTTATACATTACCATAAAATTATCCATTGTTATAAACATATTTTTAGTCTCACTTTGTTGGTTCACTTTTCATGCAGTATTGGTAGCTTGGGATCTGAAAATTCGGAAGCCCATGTCTCAGACGTGATTGTAAGAAAAGCCAAACTTTTTAGAACCATGAATGGAGTTAGAATCAAGACTTGGCAGGTAAAATATAACAGCATCTTTAATGCAATATCAAGTTTTATGCTAATGTCAAATTTTTTGATATTTGGTTACCGATTAATTCATGTATTGATTTTTTTCACTTTTTTTTTTTTTTTTTTTTTGGTGAATATATTGATTTTTTCACTTAATAGTTACATTATTATCAAATCAAATTTCACTTTTTTTTTAGAGAATTTATTGGATTTTTGAATTTATATTTTACGAGTTCTAAAACTCAAAATTTATGACAAAAAATAGATATCAATTTGAAAGATCACTATCGTGTTGGAGTATAAAATAGAACAAAATATCATAAAAAACCTCTTTACACTTTTTTTTTTTTGAGTCAAATATAAAATTGGTATTGACGCTTGCATCACTAAATATTTGTGAATACAGGGAGGTTCAGGATGTGCAAGCAACATCAAGTTTATAGACTTTGAAATGCATAACGTGCAAAACCCCATTATAATAGACCAAAACTACTGTGATAAGAAGAAACCTTGCAAAGAACAGGTAAATAATATTTGCGCACCCCAAAGTCAAATTTTCACCGTTATACGTTATCCATATATATTTATGAAATTTTTTTTGCCAGTATTGATTAAAATGCTTGGTTTTAATAATCATAATCAACAGATTTCAGCGGTCCAAGTGAAAGATGTGTTGTACCAGAACATCAAAGGTACAAGCACTTCTGATGTTGCCATAAAGTTCGATTGCAGCAAGAGCTTTGGGTGTGAAGGAATTGTGTTGAGAGATGTTGATCTGCGACGCAAGCAAGGAGATCGTGTGGCTGAAGCTTTCTGCAATAACGTCGAGATCACCGACATTGGAGATGTTTCCCCACTCTGTCCACGTTGAGAAGATGACTCACTGTCTTCTTAGCTATTTAGCACTAATTCTTTTGTTTTTGTCTTTTGATTCTAGTGTGTAGAACTATAGTTCTCTGAAGGGTTCATAAGGGTGCAGATTCTTCGAGAAAAATCGCAGCCTTAAAACATTCTACGGCTTCTAGTGATGATATGAATTGAAAATTATGCCACCTAGATTTCGGAGAGATTTAAATATTTATTGGAAGTTGAAAATAAAAAAATAAAAAAAAATCCCACATTGAGAAAATAAACGCGAGGTGGTTATTTAGAATCATATTTGTACATTGGTGATCAATTTATGTTACTATACACTACTTTTGTGCTTTTGCAAGAAACTCGAAGCTCCAAATGGCCACTTGAGATAGATTGTCAAGCTTGAGAAGCCTATATATTAACAATCAAGCTTGGAGCATGGTTTAATCAATGTCCCAAGCATCTAGAAAAGCTCGCATTGTGATTTGTAAAGAACTCTGGTTTAAACTAAAATAAATACAAAGCAAAATGAGTTTTTGAAGTGGAGTTGAAGAAGAGAATTTGCACCGGTTAAAAGAAAGAATTAGTCTTTCAGATTATAGATTTTAACATAAAAAAAAAAAAATCAGACTATAGTAAATGTTTCAATAATGATATTTGTAGAAAAAATTTGTTTTTTTTTTTATGAAATTATGTTGAAGCATCGATGTTATAAATTTAAAGAGTATGATTGTTTTATAGACGTTATTTTATAAATTTCTTATCAATTTTTTTTGGCACCATATTGTTACTTTATGATTTTTTTGTGTTTTAACTCATCAGAGTTGAGTTCTCTAATGAAAGAAAAATGATGAAGAACGAGAACATAAGTAATTAGAATTCAAAATGTGTTTATCGATTGGGATTGTTGATTATCTATTAGGATAATTTAGGGTTTATCTAATTTTTCAAATTTATAGTTGTTATTACTGTTAGGATTATTTAACATTAATAGGATTTGATTATTAGTAGGATTTATGTGTTTTTAAATAGATCTAGTATTTGTACTTTTCAATTTAGACTTTGATAAATAAGTAAATGCAAATATTTCATGTTCTCTCTTCTCTCTAATTATTTCTTCTATTTCTTCCTTCAAAATTTTCCCTATCACTTTCTTTCTCTTTGTTTAATCTATCTTGATGCTATGCTAAGGCCCAAGTTTCCGAAACTATCTTTAAAAAATAAGTGAAGTTCGGATCCCAATAATTGGAAAAGAAAACTGTCCCATGTGCTAGGTTATAAATTACGAGCTCAGCTATAAATTTGAAGAACATGGGGGGTTTTAATGCTTTGCCTTTAATTTTTCTGCATTAATTCCGGTCTTGGGTGTCCTTAATCTTTGTCCCCAAAGCATTGGGCAGATTTATAATTGTGATCCAAAGAGCTGTACCTAGTACACTGTGTGCATTTATGGCTTAAAATGGTCAGTTCTGATGAAAAGCTAGTCAAATTTATGATTATCCAGATCCCCATTGTCAATTTATTAATAGTCTGTTTAGTAAAAGAAGTAGAATCATAATTTAAATCATAATTTATAATTTATTATAATATTTTTTTTATAAAAAATATGCATAATTTTAAATTATAATTCTAAATAATGATTTAAAACTTGTTCATAGACCATAATAATGCAAGCACGAGAATATCAATACAATTTTCATAAAGTAACTCTCCTCTTGGTTTTTGTTAACTACTTTATTAAATAGAGGGGTTTTTTATATAATTTCTGAATATATGGATATTCACAAGAAAAAAAAAAAAGCAAAAACAAGAAGGTTTTTGTCTCATAAATTAATTTTTTGTATTGGTTAAGATATTATCTCTCCGTCTAAATATTATTTTAATCATATCGTATGTCGGTAAATATCTTAAATCATATAGAATATGTTTAGTTTATGTATTTAAATCAATAATTTTTAATTTTAATATTTTAATTTTAAATTTTTTTATGAGATAAAAATATTATAATAAAATTAAAATTATTGCATGAAATAATTGTGCTCTTGATAAACAAGTTTGGTGCATTAGTTGTTCATCTTGAGGAAAAAAATAAAAAATTAAAAAAAGTGTTAAAGTGTCAGAACTCGTTGATGTTCTTTTGTTCTCTTTTCACACGTTATTTGCCATTAAAAGGGGCATTGACTCTGTTAGGTGAAACTAAAATATATGCCAAAAAGCAGGATTACTTACCGGACTGAATTGCAAGATTAGTCTCAAATCTCAAACTATATTATATATAGGAAAAATCAATCAAGGTTTAGTGATCACAGTCCCTTTATATATTCCAAAGTAACTTTTTCTTTTAGTCTTATTTATAATAATAGGAGTTAAAAATGTACGCACATTACTCATTTAAAATAACGGTTATATATATTATTAAAAAAAAAAAAGAGACAAGTGAGAAAAAAAATCTAAAGCAAAAGGTGGGATAAAAAAGGCACAAAAAGTAAATATAAAAAAAATTTGCTTGATGAAGGGAGAAGAAACTTCTTGCAAAACTCCTTACAGAACATTTCACACATACCTCTCGTGTGCAAAACCTTTCACAAATATCAAAGGAGAAACTGGGCATGTTCTTTTGTCTAAAAAACTCAAAAAAAGACAACTCAAGTTTTAATTTTATTCAAGTTCACGTTCTTTTAAGTTTTAACTTTATTCGATTTTACTCAATTTTATTCAAGTTTTAACTTCAACTCAAGTTATAACTCAAATTCAACTCAAAAACTACACTCAAGTTACACTGTAAAAGAACAATAAGAAGCATAAATATGTTTACTTCGCTGATTTAAGTTTGTAATTCGAGTTGAGATGTGATTTTATGTGAGAGCTTTTTACTGTAACAAAAAAGTTAGATTTGACTGTTTCTGAAAATTTTTTACTGTAACAAAACTCAAATTCTAAACTCGAATCGATAAAATGAACGGGGCTATAATATACAAAATTCACAGATAAATCGTCCAGAAAACCTTTAAGAGGAGGTAATACAATACCATGAATTATAAATGGACCCAACAAAATGTTCTTATGCAGATAATTATTGACTCGAGGAAAATTTATGAACACTTAACACCACAAATGCATCTCACCCCCCGCTGACATGGGACTCACCTCAGAGCTAAAAAAAAAATTTGATAAAACGAACGGAAGCATAACACAACTCAGCAAACAATAAAACTAGGTATATCTTGCATAAATAGTTGATAAATGGTCTACTTGTCTGAGGTTGTTGAAGTGGTAATGGGTTTTCATCTGACTGCAGGGGAACAACTCTAAGCCCTTGAAGTGTTATTGTAGCTGTGAACCACAACACATTAATTGATTAGGTGATGTGGGAAAATATTATCTTCTATTTTGTTTGGTTACCATCAAACAATCAATTAAACTAATATACAAATTTTTAGTGTTTTTTTTTTTTTTTTTTTTTTCCCCCTCCACTTTCCAATATCATAAACACACATAAAAAATTGGGAAGAGGGAGTCAATGGAACTGGTCTAGAAGCTAGCTCTGCCAAATTTGTTAAAAGGAAGATTAAAGAACTATTATTAGATTCTCTATCTGATTTTGATGTAGCAGTTAGATATTCTCCATCCTCCTGAGTGTGTTTGCACCAAACGAAGATGTTATTTGCTTAATGATTTTTTATTTTCATCTTTTTTCTTTTTTATGTCCTGGTTTCTATTTTTCTTCTTTAAAAAATGATTTTCTCAAGTCTCGTTCATTTCACTGATTCGAATTTTTAATTTTAATTTTACTGCAGTTAAAAGTTCTCACAAAAAAGTCACATATAACTTTTTCTACTACAACAAAAATCTCTCACACAAAATCATATCTCAACTCAAATTAAAAATTTAAATCAACAAACTGAATGAGACTTGATTAGTTAAATATAAAGCAGGGATCCGCGGAAATAGGCAAAAAAAAAAAAAAAGATTTATGGGGAAGCCACGAAAGTGGAGTTTTTATTATCAAAGCAACTTTAAAGGATGTTTTCATTACAAATAGACTATGATCTCAAGTGTCAATGAACAACTAGTGATAGCACATCTGATAATTCTGTTAGTTGTATTACTCAATTGAGATTATGATCTGTTGCACGAAAATTATGAATGTATGCTCGATACAAAATTTTTTCCGCTTTAGCTTAGTTTTTCTTCTTTTTTTTTTTTTAAAAAAAAAAAAAAGAGTTAAAAAATAAACTATGGAAAAATCTCCAAAAGGTAAAAAGAAATGAAGTTGATAAAACTCCTAAATCACCCCTCTGCCATACCTTCACCCTTATCCAGCAAAACTATAAAATCATATTATCTGTAATAATTAATTATTTAGGCATCGTTCATTTCACCGATTTGAGTTTTTAATTTTAAGTTTTTACAGTAAAAAGCTCTTAGAAAATGTTACATCTAACTTTTTATGCTACAGTAAAAAGCTCTAAGAAAATATCACATCTCAACTCGAATTGAAAACTCGAACCCATAAAATGAACGAGGCCTTAGTAGTTTTTGAAAGCAAAAAAAATTGCAATTCATGTGAACAATATGCGATTATCCACGTATCATGATATTTATAAATAAGTGAGTTTTTTTTATCAATAATGCGTAATGAATTATTAAGTTGATAAAACAATGAAATTATATATAAAATTACTGTGTCAGCAATAACCAAATTATTTAGTGGATGTTGGAAGCAAAAATTACAGTTCAAGTGAATTATATGTGATTATTCAGGTATCATGATATTTACAAATAAATAATTTTTCTTGATTGATAACATAATGAATTTTTATAAACTTCTCCCGAATTTTGCCACTTTTATCAATATGTCCCTGAAATTTTAAAATATGCATGTTGCGACCCCTGAGTTAACATTAATTGATTAGATGCAGTAATAATGGATTTTACAAATAAATAACGGATTTTCCAGGTATCATGATATTTAAAAATAAATAATTTCTCTTGATCCATAACATAATGGATTTTTAAGTTGATAAATATACGAAATAGTAGAACCATTCTGTCTGCGGTAAACGAAATTATTCAATGCTGAGTCGTACTCGTTTGATTATCTTCACAGGTTATATTTCAAACTTAGTAGGCTGGTAGTAGCTGCTGCAGCTGCCTTCGTTTAACCAAATAAATTGCATTCTTTCCACTAAGAAAAAAGAAAAAAAAAATTATTGTTTTCACTACTTAAGTCACGTTCATTTCATCGATTCGAGTTTAGAATTCGAGTATTGTAACAGTAAAAAGCTCTAAAAAATAGTCATATCTAACTTTTTTTACTATAGTAAAAAACTCTCACATAAAGTCACATCTCAACTCAAATTAAAAACTCAAATCAGCGAATTAAACGGACTCTTAGATTATTTTTCACTTGATAAATTACTTAAAAAATTGTCTAAAAATATCGTTTGCTTTCATTCCCGCCGTAACATGATGTTTCCCAGACTTTTTGAGCCCTATAAACACAAGTTAAAGTCGTAACAAAGCTACTAAAAAGCATGCAAATTACTTTATATCACAAAATTTCATTGAACTCAAACAATCTCTGAAAATTTCGTTACCTAATTTTGTTATTTAATTAGAAACATGGACGTTTAAATTGAACAGTTCATTTGAGTCTTTCTTTCCAATTGGTAGGTGAGATGCGAAAAAGACAAACCTTGTCCTCGTGATATTGAAAATTTGAAAGTTGCTTTACGGCCCAACCACTTCAACACGGCTAGTAGGGCTCTCCTTGTCTGTCTACTTCAAAATACTTATTAATATTTAAAAGAATCCTAATCACAGGCAAAAAACCACTAATCAATATTAATATTTTTAAATGGGGTTGCTTAAGCATCCTATTCTTATGTCCCCATCTTTATAAATACCTATTCATTTTATGCTAAAGAATTTATATCTTGAAATTATTATTTTTTTAAGCGTACCCCCTTGGCAATCATTCTGTTGGTTATAGGTAATTTAACATGATTTTTCATGCTTTGGAAGTTTTGGGAAAAGACAGATATAATTGGGTATTTTAACACTTTTTTGTGCTTTCTTTGTCATATGTGGCGTAAAGAGTGGGATAATACAAAGAAAAGAAAAAAAAAAAAAGGAATTCCCTTTAGGAAAAGACTTTAAAAAGAGAACAACTCCACATTGGCAAAGGTGAGGTGAAAAAATTGGAGTAATTGCTTGCAACCATCAATCAATGGTGCTGCGTGTGTGGGCGATCCATTAAATTTCATTCATTGAAAGCACTGATTTTTTTTTTTTTAAAAGTATTTAAAGACACAAAATCCAAGCTTAATGCACTAATGCCTCTCTAAGGCCTCCTTCACTTTACGGATTCATGTTTTCAATTTGAGTTGAGATGTGATATTTTCTGAGAGTTTTTCACTATAACAGAAAAAGTTAAATGTGATATTTTCTGTGAGTTTTTTACTGTAAAAATCTAAAATTAAAAATTTAAATCAGTGAAATAAGTGAGGCGAATAAAAACCAATCAGAACTTTATAGCTCATTACTGATTACAGTGTGCTTGCAAGTTACCCAATACACTTTTAAATGATGACAAGACAATTCCTTCCATGAAGCTCGACCAACAAACCAGAAAACACATTTTCTTAAAAAATAAATAAAAAATAAATAAAAATAAATAACTGAAACATCCTTTCAAGCAAAAAAGTACACGTACATGAATTGATTGTTTAGAATTTAGAGTTTGGTGGTTTCAATTATATGTGGTTGAGTGGAATGAAACCAAACAAAAGCTGATAAGCATTTAGCAAAAAGACTGGTTTTTGTTTATCTGCCGACTAAATATTCCCAATTCCCGTGCTGCCGAGGGATGTGCATCCCAGAAAACTGTTTAATTCTTACCCCTTTGCCACTCTGCCATGATGTTGACCTCCAAGAGAATTGATTCGCACGTTATTGATTTGAGTTTTAAATTTGAGTTTTATTATAATAAAAAGTTCTTAAAAACAGTTACATTTAATTTTTTTATTACAATAAAAAATTCTCACATAAAATCACATCTTAACTCGAATTATAAACTTAAATTAACAAAGTGAACAGGCCCCGTGTCAAATAATTTATAGCATTTTATGGCCACGTGCATGATCATCTATTTTGTTCCCTTTATTTTTAAATTTGCCGCTTAGAGTGGCACAAAAAGAAGAAAAATGTTATATATCAACATTATTTGAATAATACGTTAAAACGTCACATTATAGCATGATATCCGATTATTATTGGCATCGACTATTATGTTATCACATCTATATTTATGGGTTTTGGCTCATATGAATAACATCATATCACGTTAATTAAAATAATATATAAATAAAAATGTTATATGGTATTTTAATTGATACATGTCATATGTTATATTTTACCACCTACGTATATGATCATATGATTTCTGACAAATGTTTCAAAAACAAACACATAAAATTGTTTTATCGATAACATTTTATTTTCAGAGAAGGGTTACTACATCGTTAATTTAACGTAGGAAAAAAAAAAAAAAAAAAATTAGGATGCTTATAATACAAAGTTAATAAATGTTAGGTGAATGAGAACCATACCATATTGAGTCGACAGAAGCTAGACTTTTGTTAAAGCGTACATATCAAACATTCAAAAAATAGCAACAACCTACAAATTCTAAGAAATAACAAGAGAACACAAGGTTGGATTTATTTTTAGTATTATATTATGTTTTTCTTAAAAGGATGGTTACACGTGGGGAAAATATGAAGCGTAGTCGGCGGGGGTGTTTATTAACAATTTTAAGGTAAAGTTCTGTATTAACAAAAAAAAAAAAAAAAAAAAAAAAAGAGAGAGCTAAAGTTTATGTCTCTGCATTCGCCATGATGCCCATCTGCCCGCGAAATCTCAGGCAATAAAAATCAAACCAGATTTATTAATAAAAAATAATAATTAAATTAAGAAAAACAAAGTAAGAGAACGAAAACAGACGAAAGACAGGAGAATGAGAGAGAGAGAGAGATTTAAAAGAAAGGATCCGAATACAACGAACGTCTTCTTTGTGTTGTGTTTGTGACGTACTTTCTCTTCTCTGCCTTTCTTTTTCTCTTTGTAATTCTATTTCTTGTCCATTTTTGACACAACAGAGAATTTTTATTTTTTGTTTTCCAAAAAAAAAAAAAAAAAAAAAGAGAAAGTGAGAGAGACAGAGACAAGAGAGACAAAAGAGGAAGAAGGGAGGAATCCTTGGTTCCTCCCTTGGAATATGATCTTCATTTTCTCAGGTTGGTTCTTCTTTTTATTTTCTAATTATATATATATATATATTTATATATTTGTATTTCTTTGTTTCCTTATTGTTCTGTCCTGTTTATATGTTTTTCACTTTAAACATTATTAATCTGTATTTTATTTTTATTTCTTTCCAATATTTTTCTATGTTCTTTTGTCAACCTTTTTCAATGCCAAAAAAAAAAAAAAGCAATCATTTGTTGGTATTTTTTTAATATAATAATATTTCATTTCGTTTTATAGACGCGTATCAGCAAGTTGTTAATGCAAATTTGTCTTTTAACATCTTACAACTTACCAAATAATCAACATCTATCCATTTTTCTAATCCGTACTTGATAGAGACTAATACAACTCTTTCTATTTGTTCTCTCTTCATCACATAAGAATTCACTTTCTCCTCTTCCTTTTCAACTTTTTTAGGCAATATTTAACTATGACATTTCTGGTTAAACATCAAGCATCGAAAGTCCTTCAAGGTTCTTAGATCATCCTCTAGTTTTCCGTTTCATTGAGTTGGCAAAAAACTTTCGCTTAGTTCATGTTACACATCAAATTAAAATTCACCTTTTATTTATTTGTTTGTTTATTTTCGGGTTGTCTTCGGGTTTTCTCCAAAAGATGGAGAATAAGGTGGAGTAATCTTTGTGACAAATCGATGTGATATCTTACATGATATTTTTCCTTCTCTAAGTAGTGAGTGGAAACTAACTAACTAACTAACTAGAGAGGGCAAAAAACCTGTCCAATTGGGATTGATTTTATATTCAAGGTATGTAACTGATCCACAAAAGAAGATTATTGAAATTGTTTTGATATGTCAAGTTACAAGGCATCAATTCTGAGTTTTAAGTTTTTCTTTCCCCTATGTTTTTTTTTTTTTTTTCTTGATTGCATGACAGGTTTTTTATGCTATCTTTTGTTCCTGCTCTATTCGTGAAGTTGGCAACAAACACCTTTGTGAAATTGTCGTCGGAATGGGTGGCTGCGTCTCAAAATCGAATAAAAGGATCAGAACGACTCGGAGAAAGTGCCGAACATCCGGCAAACGCCGAGGAAGGATTTCCGCTTCCATTCCTGAGTTTGTTCATCTCGGCTTTGAGAAAGGCGCTGCTGCTACTAGTACCACTACTTGCAAGAGATCCGAGGTCTCGAACATGACATTTCACCTCACTCAGCTTCAATGGAACCACAGCCAAGCTGATTCAAATGGCGGTAAAAACTTCAAACGTTTTCTTTTCTTTTTAGAACTCATGGGAGCACTTGAGTTTTAAACTTCAACATTAGAGGCAACGGTGGCAATTTACTGCAAGACTAAGCTTGCAACCACGAAACTTTTTCGTGTTGTTCTAGGTGTTGGGGGAAAAACGCACCTTTATACGCACGCACCGGAAAAAATAAACTGAAATGAAAATAACAAAAAGACAGAGAAGATAAAGATTTAAGTGGTTTAAAAAAAAATTACGTTCACGAATGAAGGAGAAAAATTTATTAATAATTTTAAAATTACACACTTAATAAATTTTTTTATTCTTTCTCTATTCAAAATATTTTTATACTTTTTGTTTATTTTTTTCTCACTTTTCTCTGTTTCTCTTAAAAAAAGACACTTTTTCTCTGCATTTTTCTCTAAGCACGTAGAACCTTACACAAAGTTTTATAGACACTTAATAACCTTTGTCTAAAAGCAGAAAACAATAACTTTAAAAAAAATACAAAATAATGACTTTCTAAAACTAATTTGACGCACTTGCTGAACACTAGGCAACAGGGATTACGCTTTTTTCACATTTTATTTATTGTTTCAATGAAAAAAAAAAAAAATAAAAAGTTTGTTGTTTTCATAGATTTGAACATCAATTTAAACATTTTTCTATAGTGAAAACTCTCGTAAAAATTTAAATTTTCTGTTCAAACCGAAAAAAGAACAGGCTTTACTGAAAATGGAATTGAATTGTATGCAGGGATGTGCCAAGAAGAAGCCTGGTTTGACTCTGTTAGTATTTTTGAGTCGGACTCAGATGATGACTTCAGTAGTGTTCATGGAGGTCAAGCACTTTCCATCTCATTACAACAAAGAGAATCTCTTTTCTGTCTATGACTTTCTGATTAGTAGCCAACATTGCTTCCTTTTTTTCTTTTTTTTTTTTTTTTTTTTTTTTTTTTTGGGCCGTCAGATGGTTTCCCTTTAGCAAGCAATCCAATCGGGAACATCCCAAGTACTCAATTGCTCCATTACGAAAGCGCTTCATGCTTCGTGGATTCGGGGTCTAAGTATGAGGAGTTCTATGAGAGCTATCTCAAGTTCGACGGAGCCACAGCTTTCTCGTCCGAGAAAACGCAAGAAAACAACTTGAAATCCTGCATACCTCGCTTGCTTCCTTCGGTGAGTTTCAATGACAAGAACCAGTCTGTGTCCAGTCCACGAAAGCAGTCCACTTTGATCATGCTTTCTTACAAGAGGAAGTCCATTGATGGAAACGAAAAGACCGAATTTTGTAAGTGCATTTTGATTAGTTTCACATCCTAAGAAAACCATGGTTTTTGTCATATGATTAAAAACGCATGTTATGCTTCAGGTGCTGCTGAGAAATTATTGTATCGTCCAAGGGCAGGACTAAGAATCCCGTGTTCGACAGGAGAGAAACCAATCCCGGGATGCTGGTCTGAGGTTTCACCATCGGTTTTTAAGCTCCGAGGCGAAAATTATTTCAGGCATGCATTGATTGGTTCTGTTTTCTTTCCTTGTTTTGATTTCTTTTTGAGATTTCTGTCTAAGGTTGATAACCTGGTATGTAGAGACAAACAGAAACAACCTGCTTCAGGATTTAGCCCGTACATACCGTTCGGTGTCGATTTATTTATCTGCCCGCGAAAGATCAGCCACATTGCTCAGCACCTTGAACTTCCTTCTATAAAAGCCAATGACAAAGTTCCTTCCCTCCTCATTGTTAACATACAGGTTCTCTCTCTTTTCTCTCAAGATGTTGCCTTAATCTTAATTAGTAGAAGCTATAGTTTTATTCATTTCATTTTTTAGTTATGTCAGCTCTTTTCCCCTGCATAATGCAATGGGAAAATGAGAATTAAAACAAGCATTGATTTTTAGAAGGCACATTTGCTAGTTCGTAACGAAATGTCATTGACAAGGGAAAAGGTTTGAAAAAGGAAAGAAGAGGAATGAAGAAGAGGATCAAGCATTTGATTCAAGAGTTCTGCTCATTCTTTGTCCACTGATAATAATAATAATAATAATAATAATAATAATAATAATAATAATAATAATAATAATAATAATAATAATAATAATAATAAAAAGGTCCTAAAACGTCGGATTCCAAGATTTTTCATTAGCTCATGAATGAGTTGATTGTGAATTTGGTTGTGTTGTTGCTGCAGGTGCCTACTTATCCCGCAACCATGTTGCTTGGTGACTGCAATGGGGAAGGCATGAGCCTTGTCTTATATTTCAAAGTCTCCGAAAATTTTGACGAAGAAATCAGTTCTACTTTTCAGGACAACATCAAGGTATTCACTTCTGGTAGAGTTATAGTACGACCAGTTATTTTCTGATCGTACCGGGAAATTACAGGCATTGGATATATAATATACAAATCGATCTGGACTATTGAAATCTGAGCTAGTTTTGTCAGGTGCGGACTCAACAACAAAAGATTTCAACAATCCAGATCTATTTTGATTATCAGTTATTGTCTGGCTAGTTTTGTATAGCATGACCAGAATTAAGTGGTCGTACTGTAGTCCGATTCATTTTCTTTGCTATATCTTTTGGGTTTCATCCCTATTTGTCTTTATTGTATATTGTATATTACATTTTACGGATTCTCATCAGATTTTTGCTTTTTCCGTAGAAATTCGTCGAAGATGAGATGGAGAAAGTTAAAGGATTTGCAAGGGAATCAACGGTTTCATTCAGGGAAAGGCTAAAAATTCTTGCTGGGGTGGTTAATCCAGAGGACCTCCAACTTGGTTCTGCAGAAAGGAAGCTCTTACATGCTTATAATGACAAGCCAGTCCTCTCAAGGCCTCAGCATGATTTCTTCAAGGTTAAAAGGAAAAGCTTTTTTTTATTTATTTATTTAAGATCTTCTAATAATGCCCATATTGATGAAAATATTATGAACTAAACGACCAAATTTGGTTCTCTTTTTCGTTTGTCCAGGGATCCAATTACTTTGAGATTGACCTTGATATACATAGGTTCAGCTACATATCCAGAAAAGGACTTGAATCATTTCAAGACCGTTTCAAGAATGGGATTCTTGATTTGGGTTTAACTATTCAGGTAAGTTTATTTATTAGACAATTTTGTGGTAAGGCATAAAAGAAATGAGTTACTCGTGTGACACAATTTTAAGCTTGTCAAATCACATCTCCCATTTCAAACTAACAAGAAAAAGATACAGACAGATTATTAGAACTTGATGAAAATCATATGGTTTTAGAATTGTCATTTTTTTTTTTTTTTTTTTTTTTTTTTTTTTTTTTTTTTTCCTTAACCTACCAGAAGTTATCCTTATTTATTACATTGTCCCTTGATATAATTTTAACTTGAGTCAACTTACTCAGAGCTGATTCCATTATTTGATAGCTAGAGAATGATTTCTCTTTGATGCTGTGACTGTGTTGCTAGGCACAAAAACAAGAGGAATTGCCAGAGCAAGTATTGTGCTGTGTGCGGTTGAATAAGATTGACTTTGTAAATCACGGCCAAATACCAACACTAGTGGCAATTGATGATTGATTTAAAGGACTATCACTTGGTGGGTATTGCTTTTCAAGTATATATATATATATATATATATATATATATATATATATTCCGGCAAAACAACAAGCAAGAGTTGTACCAACATTTTCTCTTTAAATTACCGAGAAAGATGGCCAAGAAGCGTTCTTTGGTATATAAAAGGGGAAAAGTAAAAAAGATAAATGTGTTCTTTGTCTAGTAGGAAAATAATGTATTTGATTCTAAGCAATATGGTTCCAAATTATTATTATCATTATTATTTTTTAAAGATTTATTTCAATCTTTGTTTAACTGAGTCTGTAATCCATAAAAGCTATCATCTGAATGAGAAAGTAACATTATTCTGTTTAAAAAGATCAATTAAAAGTTAAAAAACAATCAAGATTATTTTCACTTTTAGCTTCTCAACATAATCTCAAATCTCACCATATACCATCTTGTTTATAGCTTCATTGGGTTATGTTTTACAAGGAAAATCAGCAATATGGTTATGTTTACTGCCACCTTCATAGCATTCTGGTCAGAATATTCCAAACCTCCAATCTATACTCACGTAAGAGTTGTAAAGAAAGGTTGCGGTAAAAACTAAAGAAAACGACACCACTTTTTTACGTACAACAAGAAATTTATAAAACGACAATACTATTCAAACTTGCTTAATCATAATATCGTCAAGATTTCAGAAAACGACCACATATCCTACAAACACCAACAGGTTTCCCGCTTAAAACGACAAAACTTAAGGGGATGATATCACCTAATTATTTAGTATAGTATAAATAATAAATCTACACAAAACTATAGTAAATAATGTACTTTCTTCGAGCATTTAAGATATCAATGACTATAAGGTGATTACGAAATCTACCAAACTGTAAAACGAAAGAAAAACTTTGTAGTGTAGGGCCATAATATTTTTTTAGACGTATTTCTAATCATCAACAGGGAAGAACTAATTGAGAGTCCTACTTTCAACCAACCAACAATCGGACTAATTGAGAGTCGTACTTTCATCTGAGGCCTACAAGTATAATGGTTCTTCTGTAACTCAAAACTCAAAAGTTCACTGATTTGAGTTTTTAATTTGAGTTGAACTGTTTTTATCTCAGAGCCCAATCATGAACTCAAATATAATTGCATCAGGAGTGAATTAGAAAAAACGGGCATTAAGTTTGAACTCTATCTCAGCATAATCATGAACTTTTATGAAAAAATTGAAAAGGGAATTTAGTTTTCAGATAAAGGAAGCATAATTGAATAATTAGGCTTGAATTCCATGATCAATTTACCATAAAATAAAAGATGTATACTGTTATGTTAAAAAAATATGAGAATTATATGGCAGGGTAGAAATAAATTAAAAAAAAAATTGGAAGGTTATGTTTAACTATAAGATCTGTCGTATATTTTGTTAATTTTTATATTTTTTCATTTCGATATGATTTTAGCTAGATCTAACATTCTGTAACTTTTATCATTAACAGGATATAAATTATCAATTTGAAATAACCACTCAAATTATTCATATAAAATTTAATTGGTTTTTAAAACACCAAAATTATTGAAACACAAAAATTAAACAGCATATTTGAATACTTAATAGGACTACCATAGAAAACACCTAAAAATGTAAATTAATCTAATGGTAGATTGTTAATTGGAGTTTACTGTCTTTATCAATACTAGATATTAACTCACATCAAAATCACATCAAAATATAAGAATTTTCCACGTAAATTTCTTGTATTGATGGCAAATCAAACAAGAAAATCAAATAAAGTGGGACGAATAGAGATTAGCAAAGGTATTTATAAAGGAGATTTTGATTCTCATGCATATTCTATTATATTTTGATTTCTATCTCCACTCATTAAAAAAGAGATAATAGAGAAGGAGAAACGAATAAAATGGATTTCATCAGATACACACAAAGAAATTGATTTTCGTTGATTATTATTTTTACATATAAAAACGAGAAATATGTAGAGATGTGGGCCCCTCCTAAATAGAGACTTGGATATGATTAAATGCATCACATGTTTGTCTAAAGTTACATAATGAAAGACACCCACCCACACACCCTTTTAATTTCCCATCATGTAAAGTCCCAAGCATGACCCTCCCAAAGCGTTTATTTTCTGTTTGTCCCATCTGCTTATGAGAGTGACACCAATACAATAGAGACAGATTTTCTACCATCTCATGTTTGCTAAACGAATTTTTGGCTTTCTATTTGCTTGAAAAGGTTTTGGTTGCTGACAGGCTATTACAACTAAAATTATAAAAAAAAACTTCTAACTTGGGAAAAAAAGAATTGCATCGTTGCACTCTAAACTATTTAATTTTTACATAATCTTTTAACAATCAATTACATAATATTCATTATTTATTAGACTTTAATTGCAACTAATTTTAAAGTTTAGAGTGGAGTTTGTCAAAATTAAAAGTGCGGGGTGCATTATGCAAAAAAAAGAATAGTTTAGTGTGCAATGGTATAATTTACTTTCTAAGAAGATAAAACTTCCAATCACATTTATTTTTGTTTTTATTAGAAAAAAAGTAAAAAATCACATCTCTAGCTATTTCTTTTACTTTTAAAGAAAAAGTAAAGGTCTCTAGAACTACTGAAGAAAAAAAGAAGAATTCAAAAATATACAAAACACGCCTACAAAAATTATTGTAGTTCACTCTCTTATAAGTTACGTTAGCAAAATATCACTATACAACCGTAATTTACTCTCAAAATATCTCTCTCGGTCTCGTTAAATTTATTTCCACATAACCCTAAAAATCATATATACATCATGAGAATTAGGACTGTCAAAAACATATATTCACGTTCACTTCGCGAATTCGAGTTTTTAATTCGAGTTGAGATGTGACATTTTTTGAGAGCTTTTCACTGTAGCAAAAAAAGTTAGATGTGACATTTTCTGAGAGTTTTTTACTGTAAAAATCTAAAACTGAAAACTCAAATCGGTGAAATGAATGAGACCTTCCTAAATCATGAAAGTCAAACCGCCGTCTTCAGACTATATTAAATTTAAACTCCACACAACTCAACATTGAGATACAATCGAGTTACATGGATCGAAGTTCAATAGTACTGAGGAGATTATATACTACTACTACTACAACAACAATAATAATATAAAATGTTAAAAGAGTACAAATTGATGTTTGCTAAGAGTCTAAGACGAGTCATTGTGACGTATATACAACTACTCGACTTCTTATATATGTACCATGTATTATTAATGTTTGTCCTTAAATATATATTTGTTGTGGTAAACATAAATGAAATATAGAAGCTAAAAAAGCATAAATGAAATACTATATAGTACGTATAGATTTGGCTACACAGAGATCTCGTGAGTATGAGCTCTAATGTGCGTAAGTTCAAGACCTCCACCCGACAAAAAGCCTAAACCATGCACGCATGCCGGCCGCACACCAAACTTTGACCAATCAAGTCCTTCTATTTTCTCCATTTTATGCTCTTGTATTATTGTAGCTTGCACCGCAATGCCTTGAATTTGCCCAAGTTTGCTGTTTAATTGCCGTGCTTTGTTGTCTTAAATTACTCAAAAAAGAAAGAAAGAAAGAAAATTAAAGGAATAGGTTGGGCAAGGCAAATCCCCGTCAAAATGAAGCTTGCTAATTGCGCTAAATAATTAAATATTGCTTATTTTCTAGCCTAAAATGTAAATTAAGGTGACGCTTCGTTTTAAGAGTTATGTTTGGTTTAAGATTATAGTTCTTAATTTTATTATGTTGTTTTCTCTCACAAAAAATTTAAATTTTAAAAATCAAAATCATAAATCATGATTTTAAACCCATGAATCAAACGTTACTTAAGAATTCTTAGAAGATATTGCTGCTCATGAAAACTATCCCACTTGTTTATATTCGTGTAATACAATTTTCTTTTAAAAAAAAAAAATACCTTATTAATAGTGTGCAAGTATAGACTATTAGATTTTTATCAATTTCCGTTAATTAATGAAGTGTGTATATACATACATACACACACATATGATATGATGTTTTGATATTTGGCTCGTTTATTTCGTTGATTTGAGTTTAGAATTTGAGTTTTGTTACAGTAAAAAGCTCTCACAAATAATCACATCTAATCTTTTTGTTATAGTAAAAAACTCTGACATAAAATCATATCTCAACTCAAACTAAAAACTTGAATCAGTAAACTAAACAAGTCCGTACTCAAGATATATTATTTTCACACCCTGCTATAAAATTATAATGAATAAATTTGTTGACACTTGTTTTATATTTTACGTCTCCCTCTTTTGGACCAGCTGATGTTGATCTGGCCAATCACGAGATAGTTAGAGAAAGGTAGAAATCTCGCCCTAAATTTCATGAAAAGAAAAGAATAAACTTTGTAATTCTTTTCACCATCTCTCCTAGATTGTCCTAAATTTTTCAATTTTTTTTACGTTAATTGAAAAGCATTGGTTAAAAAAAGGGGACGAAATGAGTTTCTGCTTTCACTCTTTTTTTTTTTTTTTTTTTGGTGATTAAAATCTCCTTCATTTCTTCTTTACTCTCTCATGAAGCAACTTATTTTGATTATGATCATGTTGATCTTTATTGACTCTTTTGGATAAAGGCATCTCGTCTAAGTCCTGGTTAACCAATTCTGGGTCCACTTCACACCTTTTATACTTCTTACGTTCCACTTCCATGTAAGTTAAAAAAATAAATAAATAAATAAAGGAAAAGAAAATATTTACAGCGAAGACCACTCGAATGTACAAAGCAAAGCATGATGTGATGCTTTTGTCTTGTGCCGTATTCGGATCATTGAAGAGATTTTCAAATTTCTCTATTGAATATTACGTATACTTATTGATGAAACACAATGTTGCTAGCAAATTTGCAATATTTAGCTTTTCCAACTTATTATTTCCTTTTAAACTTAAAACGGGACGTAATTTATTTGATGATTGAAATTGAACAAAAAAAAAAAAAAAATGTAAATTTGACTCTTTCAACGGTTTATTCTCTTATGGCTTCCCCCCAACACTTATAATTATTAGGGCCTCGTTCATTTCACTAATTTGAGCTTTTTGTTTTAAAGTTTATACAGTAAAAAATTCTTTAAAAATGTCACATTTAACTTTTTTTACTACAGTGAAAAGCTCTCAGAAAAATGTCACATCTCAATTCGAATTAAAAACTTAAATCCGCGAAGTGAATGAGACTTAAGAGACGTATGTAGTCCAAAGTGTGAGAAGCTCACCAAGGCCAACCCTATGAAGATAATAGGTCACGAGGCACCATCACATGTTCTCAATAACAACAACGAAAAAAGCCAATGAAACGAGGCTGGTCACTAGTAGTCACGGGTCCAAATTTTTCGCATACATGTTTGACGTGCAAAGTTTTACCAAAAAAAAAAAAAAAAAAAAAAATCTTATGTTATCCTTTTTCATGTAAAAATACTTCTTTTATGCATTTTATATGCTCAATGGTTATCTAGTTGTCTCTTTTTCTACAACGTAGTGATTAAATAAATGGCATCTATCCATTCATGTTGGTTTTATTTCAAAACAATTGTCATTGTTTTTTGTGTGAATAACAATTTTTTAAGGCTAAAGAATACTTTAAAACAAAAAGAAAAGAAGATCAAACACAAAATATTCATTTGGTCTAATCCCTCAATTATGGGGCTTAACAACCCCGCCCTTCTTATATTCATTTGGTTTGTTTTCTTCTTGATGTTCCCATATTCAAACCCTTCACATTCTCTTCCTAGTTCTTATCTTTCTACCTAAAAATATTAAAATAACAACAATTAATAATGTAAAGGTTTCTGTTTATAAAGTATAAAATTGGAAGACGTGGCGCAGTCTGTTTGGTTCATAACTTAGAATTATTTTTAATTTACGTGTATTTTTTATGAGAAAAAATATTATAATAAATTACGAATAATGATTCGAATTAAGAAATAAATTCCTTTATCAAACATCATAGTCTAAAATCACACAAGAGGGTGAAATTTTGGTTGAATTATGACTTTCCACTAATAAACCAACTAAAATAATAAGAGCAAGAGTGCTCCTTTTTTTCCTCATCTTAGATCTCCAACCCACAGTTGACCAAAAAATGTCAAAAAGTTGCATCATTTTTGGGCTTCTTTAACATTTCCCAGAACCAAAACAACTCAGCTACAAAAGAAATCAGTCCTTACACGTATAGGGAAAAATGTTAAATAGTGATATATAATCGTGCGGACAGGAGAAAATGCACAACACCAAATGGGATTTGTTTTTGAGAATTCCAATCCCCAAAAAAAAAAAAAAAAAAAAAAAAAAAAAAGGGTTTTATTTATAGAGTCTGAGTATCCAGGGTCCGGACGAATCTTTCTAGTATTTAATTGAGAAATGGTGGTGGGCCTTGAAAATATGTGGAATTGGGATAGAGAGAGATCTAAAGTATTTAATGCAGCACATCTACCTTTTAAATAAAATTAAAAATAAAAAACGAAAAAAAAAAAGAGATTATTTAGTATGCATTATTAAATTTTTTATTTTTATGTAATTTTATATAAATATAACGGATAAAAAATTTAATTTATTAATATATTAACATATTAAAAAATATTTAAAAAAATTCAATTTTTAAAATTTTTTCCTAGTTTTTAAATTTGTGTTTCTGTGATGGTAAGTCTGTTTTAGTGGTCCTAAAACATTGGATGGTGCTTCTTGGGTGAAATATTTTACAGTTAGTTAATTACTAATATTTTACTATTGGTGGAGACATTTTTATTATTATTATTTTGGTTTTCATCAAGTCCAAAATCTGACAAGAAAATGCCAAATGCAATTTCACAAGCTTTCAAAGAACCAGTTAGTCCCTACGTACATGCACTGCAGACGTCCATGCTATCCTTTTGCCCTTTTCCTCTTGTTATGTCACTCTCATTGCATGTGCAAATTGTTAAATACAAAAATCCATTTTCTATAAAACAAATATTAAATTCCATAAAAATAATTATTTAAAATAAAAACCACAAACTGTGATAAATATATAAAATTCTTCAGCATATTTGACTTGGATTATCTACCTTACCCCTCTAGTTTTCTCACCTAATCTCCTTTCTTGATAGAAACTTTATCCAATTAATTGATGTTTTGTCTAATGCAGAAGTGTTGCTAGATACAAATACTATCTCCATCTCTATTGTGGTTAATAAGAAGTGCATGTAGAATAGCCTTTTTGACTTCTAGTTTTTTCTTATTTGTAATTTTGTGAAGCTAATGATATATTTTATAGTGGATATAGTTACTAAGTCACATCCTAAAGACATATATAAATATAAATATTGTTTGTGTTTGCAGACCTGTGGAACATGACACCTTTCAAGTAAGGCAATTGTAAATTTCGTCAACTTATTTGTTGCTCTATTATTATTATTATTATTATTATTATTATTATTTAGGCGTGAATTACCTCAACACAATTAGCGATTCAACCCCACCCATAAACCGGAACCACCAGTAAATTCGATTAAAACACTCAAAGGCGTAATATGTGTACCGAGTTCTAACAAGCGGAAACTAAAGAGGCACACAATAATTCAAGCAAACATATAGCTCTTTCAAACACACCACTAAAATTGGCAGGTAACTCCGATCAAATGGGATCAAGAGACCAAAGACACCAAGACCTACCACAACAACATCCTAAAGGAAACAGACTTACAAATTAGACAAAAAGCCTACAACAGAAGGTGGGGAGACCACTTCCGTTATTACAACGAAAAACTAACCAACCCATGCTAAAACTAATAGGCAAAAACATCAACGCCCTTATTTGTCTAACACAAGAACAGGGAAAAGCCCAGGCGACATCGACCGGATCTCTGATTATAAGCCAACAGCAGCCAAAGGTGAAAGAGGGGACTGCAACATAGCAAGCAAGCCTGAACGAAGTCATAACAAGATCAAGCCTCCAAAGCGCGGAGACCACGCACCATTGCCAGCAACCACCAGAAAGCGAACACGCCCCACCACAAACAGAACCATGACTACATCGCTCCAACCACCTTACCACGTATGGGTTCCTTCTAAAGGAGCACCAAGATGAGGAGAACATACCCCCTTGAGCATAGATGCATCAACGACTGGACAATCCAAGAGGACTGCAAACACATGCCGGAGAGCACCCCCTAAACACCCACGACTCCTCCACTTCACCCACCCATGGGGCCGGGAGTCCGGAGCCTAGCCCAAGGGCGACACTAGACTCCAGCCCGTTGAAAACTGTTGAGACGGCACAAGGAAAGAGAGAGAAGAAGAGAAAGAGAGAAACCCTAACAGTGTGTTTCTTCAATTTTAGAAAGAAAAATGGAATTTTAGGTTGTTTGATAGAGAGGAAATGGGGAAAGAAAGAAAATAAAAATTCATGGAGCTCACTAATTTTTAATCCTTCCAACTTTGAGAAAAAAAAAAAAGAGGGAAAAAGTTAGACAAATAAATGAGGTGTAAAATAATAATTTTAACTTTTACTATTCATCATATTTTTATTTGTATTAAGATATTATTATAAAATGTCTTAGATTTGATATTTTCTTTTCACATTTCTTTCTCTTCTACCAAACAACATAAGAGAAAATTATTTTACTTTCTTCACTTGTGTATTTCACTTCTCATTTCTTTCTCTTTTCTATCCATTCTACCAATTCTACCAAACCTAATATAATAGCGCCTATATTTGTCCTCTTCTTATTGGGATGTAGTAAATGCACTTGTTTCCCTACCATGCTCCGGAAGATATAAATTTTGAATTATTCAAAATTTCAAATTGGATTCTCATTTTAATTTTTATAACTTTAAAAAAGGGTTGAAAATGAAATCAGTTGAAATTGGGACAGAGAAACAGAACCAGAGTCCAAACACGTTGTGACAAGAAGGCTGATTACTTTTTTCGTTTTCAATGCAAGTGTTTGAACAGTTTCGGTAATTGGGATGAGTCTTTACATTTTAACTTGTGAAGTTTTAATTAAATTGAAAAAAAAAAAATCACCATGGCTTCCAATTTTACTTTCATGGGAAACAAATCAAAGTAATGAGTAGCAAAAGTGAGAATGAAGCATTCATCAACAAGAGGAGACAAATATTTCTATATAAAAAAGGATAAATATTGTTAGGACCCGTTTAATTCGTTAATTAGTTAAGATGTGATTTTATGTTAGAATTTTTTTATTATAATAAAAAAGTTAAATGTGACTGTTTCTAAAAGTTTTTTACTATAACAAAACTCGAATTTAAAATTCAAATCGATAAAATTAACGGAAGACTTTATGAAAAATTATGTGAAAATATCATTATACAGCCCTTAATTGCATATCAAAACTAAAACATGTTTTTTTTTTGTTAATATTATTAAATGCTAATGCAAATCGTCAATTACAATACAGGAGATTCGCTCAGGTACCTCTTCCAGTTAAAACTGGTCACAATTGAGAGTCAAAGCAAAAACGAGTAAGCGCACGGGCAATTTATATGCTAAGACAAGAATTTTGGAGTTTTATACACAATTTTATGATTAATCAACTTAACAAAACTTAAGGAGATTAATCAACTTAACAAGATAGCTAAAATAGGCGTAGCTAGATTCTTAACACAAGTCTCAAGAACTAGGCCCCAATTTCGTCTTCTTCTAGGCATCAACTACCCACCATAACTAAAAGGAAGCAACAGCATTTATTGCAAACAGGTATTTGTCCAAAACATTAGAGAATTTTTTATTTTTATTTTTTGTTGTTGTTTTTTTCATCAACTAAAAAACCCAAGTGAAGCTCATCAAGAAATGAAAGAAACAGGAGCTCGGAAGGAGGAAACGGCATCACAATCTCCTTCCAAACTGTTCTTATTAACTGTGTAGGGCTCGATTTGTTTCTGAATTCTTTATGAGTTTAAACACGTTTAAATTTATAATTTTAATTTTATTATTATATTTTTATTATAAAAAATTTAAATTTTAAAATTTAAAATAAAAATTATTAATTTAAACGCATAATAAACGAGCCGTAATTTTATTCCTCCCAATAAAAGAAGTTAAAAATATTCAATTGAACAAGAGCACAAACCACTATTTTGGGCTTTAGTTTAACTCATTTTCTGTTTGTTTCCCTTTTGGACAAAGTCAGTGAATAAGCAGAGAGAGAGAATGACTGTATTTCTAGTTTAGAGAGAGAAAAAAATAAAGGGTGAAAAAGCTTGGGTGATGTTTTGATACATGAGTTATAGTAAATTGTAAAAATCTATAATTTTAGGTTGCCTAAAGTGTTTTTTTAATAAAATATTTAGGGTCTGTTTGGTTCATGGATTCAAATCATGTGATTTGAATCATTTTTTATTTACGTGTATTTTTTGTGAGAAAAAATACTGTAGTAATCATGAATCATGATTCGAATCAGGGATTCGAATTTAGGAACCAAATGAACCCTTAAGGGTCCGTTTGGTTCAGGGATTCGAATCATGTGATTTGAACTATTTTCGATTTACGTGTATTTTTTGTGAGAGAAACTACTGTAGCGAACTACGAATCATGATTCGAATCGGGAGACGAATCTCCCAACCAAACGAACCCAATTTTTAAAAGTCAAAATTCTGATTTGTACCTGTATAACCGTTGAATTTAATATAAAAAAATAAATAATTTTTAATATAAATTTAAAAATTTAAAATAACAAATAATCTGATCTCGTCAGAAAATTTAAATTTTATTTTTCTTCCTTTTTTGTGATTGAAGAGCAACTTACAAAAAGGAGAAGCAAACAACTGTCTGTTGGCACTGGACTGTGTGACACATGATTTGCCCTGCGGGAAAAGGTAAAGCAAGAAGCAAGGAAAAAAAAAAAGAAAAAGAAAAGTAAAAGGTGACTTGGGAGGTGGTAATTATAGGTATGGAAAGGAAAAGCAAAGCAATGCCAGGCCCCTCTCTCTCTCTCTCTCCCCCTCCAAGTAAAAAACTTTACAACAAACAAAGGAGAAACAATTAAAGAAAGCCCTGTTTTCTTCTCACCACCTTGACCTGGGGCTTGGGCTCTCTCTCTCTCTATGATTGAGTAAACCAGACAAAGCTTTCCTTACTGTCCATTCCTTCATCTTCATCACCATCTACCTTTGAGAGCTTCTCTCTCTCTCTCTCTCAATCTCTCTCTCTCTCTTCTACCATTTCTTTCCTTTGATTAGACACCTCCTTGGAGGATGTCCCTGCAACTTTATTATTATTTTCCTCTTGGTTGTTGGTTTCACTTCCACAGTGAATCAGCCATTTTCAGTTTTCCCGGAAAATGAGGGAAAATAGATAGACACCCACAGAAAATATCATCTCTCTCTCTCTCTCTCTCTCTCTCTCTCTCTCTCTCTGCAGCATTGAACAAGAACAATGAGGAAACATGGTTGGCAGCTACCTTATCACCCTCTCCAGGTTTGTTTTCACAAGATTTTTCCCACCCAAAGTTTCTTTCTTTCTCCATTTTTCCATCTCAATTTGAGTTAAAAGATTGTTCCTTTTTATTTTTTTTTTCTTTTGGGTTTTGCCCAAAGGTGGTGGCTGTGGCAGTATTTCTAGCACTGGGTTTTGCTTTCTATGTGTTCTTTGCTCCTTTTGTTGGGAAGAAGATGTTTCAGTACATTGCCATGGGATTGTACACTCCTCTTGTAAGCCCATTTCTCCTTTTTCCTCTTTCTTATGTAGTTTTTTTTTTTTTTTGGTTGGTTGATGATTTGAGATCTGTGATTTTCTCTGCATTTGCGTTTATGTTCATTGCGTTTCTTGTGTTCTGTGCAAACTGAATTTCTCTCTCCCTTTCTGGGTATTTATGGTGACTTCGTCTACAGATCCACTTTAGTAAGTCATTGAGCTTCTCACTTTAGCTGAGGAGGGCATTCCTGTCTTGTGTAAATTTTTAAAGGATCCTGATTTCAAACAACATGAATGAATGTACACTTTGCTTGGGGTTAAAGATCAAAACCTTATCACTTTTTTGGATAGCAAAAGTGTTTTTGAGTGAGTTTCTTTCAAATTTTGGTAAATTCAATTACTTTTATCTATGACTTGACCATTTTAGAATTGGTTACCTAAGTTAGAAGAGTAACAATATAAGAAACTACAAGCTAATGCACTAAGTTAGAATTTTTTCTTTCTCAAGTACTTTGAAGAAAGAACGTATAATCCAATTTGTTTGTGATTGGACTCAAGTAAAGGACTTGAACAATCATTCTTTTTTATGGGTCCTAGGCATGATTTAATCTCACACAAATTGCAATGGTTTGGTACCATTTTATTTAGCAAATATGTAAAGCTTGAACTTCTCTTGTCTGATGTGTTTAACTTTAGCTTGGATTAGAGTTAGACAATTAAGGTTTGGTAAACTCTCTGTTATTTTCAGATTACTTGTGTCTTCAGCCTATATATTTGGTGTGCGGCAGCAGATCCTGCAGATCCAGGAGTTTTTAAGTCGAAAAAGTATCTTAAGATTCCGGACAGCGGAAAGCATTCTGGACAAAAGGGATCTAAACTCGGTGGTGAATCAACTTCATCACTACATGATGCCACTGGTTTAAAATGTGGAGAAAAACCTTTGGATGAAGATTCATTCGGCAAAGATCCAAATTCCAAAGTCGCAGCTACTGATACCGAGAAGAAAAATGCCTCACAAGACCGTTCATCTTGTTTTCTGTTGGCTTGTTGCTCTCCGTGTGCTTATATATGCAATTGCTCGGGTTCGGGTTCGGAATCCTCTACTCAACAAATGAGTGAAGAAGGCATGTTCTATTGCAGTTTGTGTGAAGTCGAGGTGTGTAGTAGAAGCACATAAATCAATAAATATTTTCAGTCTTTTGACTCGATTATCGAATGGTTATATCTTGAGTTGTTTTTTATTCCAATGCAGGTCTTCAAGTATAGTAAACATTGTAGAGTTTGTGATAAATGTGTTGACCGCTTTGATCATCATTGCAGGGTATAAGAATCTTTCCCCATTCTGTCTGTTGAAATTTCATTTTCCTTTGGTAATTCTTCCTAATGGAAATTCATCTGTTTTTATTTTTTATTTTTTATTTTATTTTCAGTGGCTTAACAACTGCATAGGGAAAAGGAACTACAGACAATTTTTCACCCTCATGGTTACTGCTCTCCTATTGGTAAGCATTAGCCTCCATCCTTATCCTAGCTTACAACAAATCTCGGGGTGAACCTAAAATTGTTGACCTACTGTTTCCTTTAAACCTCACCTTCTATATTAGCCTTGGCTTTGATCTAATCCCCAACTTCTAAATGATGCCTTCCATTTCGACCGAATATTGAACTATGCCTAATCTTGAATGGTTACTATACTCCCTAATTGCTTCAATGAGTCCCACAAGGAATCAGCCACAACCGAAGATCTCAGAGTAAGCATTTTCTTTTCAAATCATTTTCATTTTAATTGATTATTGACAGGTATATACATGGTTTGTGCACCTTGGGGTTGAGATTGCAGCTTATTCTACAATGGACTACTGGACTCCTTGTGATCATCTCCTGTTTTCTTGAGAGGAAACGATTCTCTACGGAAATCTCCACTAAGTTGGGAAGCAGTTTCTCTGTGGTGCCATTTGTTCTTGTCGTGGTAAGTGCTATTGACATGTCTTTACTTTTCCAGTGTTACACTTTCTCTGTCTCAAGACTCTCAAGAGTGAGAATCTAAGTTAATTTATATTATTTATTTTTTCCACAGCTTCTATTATGAAGCTAATCAAGTTTAAATGGAATTGACAGGCACTCTGCACTCTTCTGGCAATGATCGCAACCCTACCGCTTGCGCAGCTTTTCTTTTTCCATATCCTTTTGATTAAGAAGGTAAGCGTGACACTTGCTTCCGTTTCTAATGACACGGGTAATTTTCTTTTTCCACCAAGCAAGTAAATGAAGTTCAATTCTGCTCTGCTAATGTGAATAGGGAATCAGCACCTATGACTACATCATAGCTTTGAGGGAACAGGAGCAAGACCAACAAGGAGTTGGGGGTCAGCAGAGTCCGCAAATGTCCCCTGCCAGCTCACTTACCGGATTAAGCAGTGCAAGCTCCTTTACTACCTTCCATCGCGGTGCTTGGTGCACCCCACCGCGCTTGTTCCTCGAAGATCAGGTAAGTGTTTTATTTGAAGTGTACAAATTCTGTTGCTGTCAATAAACTGAGAACTGCTAGGAGTGTTGGGGGATTGATTTTAGATTAGCTCTTCTTTTTTCTTTCACTCATTATTTAAACCGTATTGTTTGACTTGGTTATGCTGACTTTTTTTTCTTTTTTTTCCCCAGTTTGATGTTGTACCACCAGAGACTGGTTCTGTTAGTTCATTAGGAAAAAAGGTGGCGGGAGAGGAAACAATTAAAAAGAAGAATCCTGCAGCAGTGAAGATCAGTCCATGGACTCTTGCAAGACTAAATGCGGAAGAGATTTCAAAGGCCGCAGCAGAGGCAAGGAAAAAGTCAAAAATCTTGCAGCCTGTGGTACGACGGGACCGACCTTTTGGACTAGAAATGGACAGTAGCTTTGGCAGCAGTGGCCGCCGAATGTTTCCAAGGCCTGACAATAATAGAAAGCGAGGTAATAAGCGGGTGCGGCTCCCAGCTGAATTGCCCATGGAGCCACTTAGCACGGTCTCAGCTAAGGCTGTTACCAAAGGCTTCACTGAGACATCATCATCTAGTTTGGCTCCTCTTCAGCTCGAAGCACGGAGTGCTTTCCAAACAAGCCGTGCCATGTCAAGCTCAACTGGGATTGTTGCTTCCTCTCCGGAGAGCAGTTTGGACTCACCAGACATCCACCCATTTCGACTGTCCTCATCAGGAGCTGAAGAGGCGAGGCGGCTCGCAGGTATGTCTGCTGCTGGTCTAGCTGCTCATAATGGATTCCCGTTGTCAAGATCAACTAGTGATGGTTACGAAGCATCTGGCGGAGAAGATAGCGACCGAGTTCCTTCAAGAATTGCACAACGGTCGACAAACTGGAGCAATGTTCTCTTCAGCTCCGAACCCGATGAAAGAATCTTCAAACTGAAAGCATCTTCCTCTGGACATGCTGACCACAGAAGGCTATGATGATCAGCTTTGATTCTAATGCAAAATTTAGGTCATTTTGATTTTATCAGGAGGAATTGTTCAACACCAATATTCTTTCATTTGTGGTGGGTGGGTTTTTGAGGTCTCGGGGTTTCATGGGTGAAAGCAAGACATGAAAAGGGGCTGTATGGAGTTCTTAGAAATGGCTTTTAATTGAGATGCACATACATTTTGTACTTTGCTTGAGCTTGAGCTCCATTCCAGCCTCTGATGATGGGTTTCACAGAATGACCAGACCCCACTCAATGTTGAGTTTGCTGCAAGTAATGCTAAAAAATCTTCATTTCTGTGCAGACTGCTTGTAAAAACTGAGAGTTTCCTTGAGAAGTTTCTAGTGATTTCTTTACTAGGATCCATAATATTTGCAATGGTTTTTCAACTTGATTCCAATTGTTATTGTTTTATACATGGAAAGTTCAAATTAAAATGCAAACATTTTCCTGCTTTCCATGATTGTCTTTTTACAATTTATGGATTTGAACAGCCATGTCTTTGTCCATTTGTTATGGTGTTGTCTGTGGCAAGGCTGTTGATATGGTCAGCTAGTGATGCGATTAAAGGTCGCTTTCTGTCCCATGCAGAGTGGGACGGATTTTTATTCAACTTATCCACAGGAAAATTATGTTAGTTTTTATTTATTTATTTTTTTGAGTGTTCCCATGGGAGCTGTCTTCTTGATTGTCAGCCAGAAAAGCTGCAAATTCCAAATGGGGTCTGGCGTCTACGTGAAGTACAATCCCTTTTTCTCTCCATTTTTTAATCTTTAAAAAAATATATTGGAAGAACATATCCTCCCTTTTTTTCACTTTGATAATGATGCGGAATTATTTCCCTTATGTTTAGAGAAAAAAAAAATACAAAGTTTAATCGAATATTTAACACCCATAAATTTGAATAATAATAAAAATATCCGTTCCGACTTTTGGGATATGTTTTAGGCCCCGTTCATTTCGCTCATTCGAGTTTAGAATTCGAGTTTTTCTACAGTAAAAAGCTCTCACAAACAATCACATCTAACTTTTTTGCTATAGTAAAAAGCTCTCACATAAAATCACATCTCAACTCGAATTAAAAACTCGAATCAGCGAACTAAACGGGCCCTTAGACATTTAGTAGGAAGGAGGGAGAGATGGAGAGAGAGAGAGAAGAGTGAAGAGAGAAGGTGAATATCTTGTTTGGTAAGAATGAGGGGTTGTTCTTTTGGAGTATAGTATAATTTTTGAGTTGAATTTGAGTTATAACTTGAGTTAAAATTAGAACTTGAATAAAGCTGAGTAAAATTGAGTGAAGTTAAAACTTAAAAGAACGTAAACTTAAATAAAGTTGAAACTTGAGTTGTCTTTTTTTGAGTTTTATGTGTAAAAGAACATGTCTTGAGTAGAGGAGAGAGAAAGAGAGATAGAAGGAGAGACTCTTCTTCTGAGCTTATTATTTTGGATCATTCAATTAATGGAAGTAAGGGGTGATAATTTATGTTCGATGTTAATTCTTTTATTAATCGTGTCAAAAAAATATTAAGTCAAAGAAAACTCATTTATTAAACGTGTCAAAAATATCAACTCAAACACGACGTATTTATTAATCGTGTTAACCTGCATAACCCGTTTAAATTAATATATTGAATAAATAACTAATATAATAATAACTTATTTAACACTAGTATGACATGTGTAAAATGTTTATTGATCAGTTTATCTTTTCCTTTAAAAAAATAAATGAATTTTACCTACAAATATTAAAATTCAAATTATTTGTATTTAATATATTATATAAACTTTCATGTTATATTACTTATCATTAGAATAAAGATGATACATAAAATTAATGGTGTCACTTCGTGTTAAGCGGTCAACCATAACCCAACTCATTTATTAATCGTGTTAATCGTGCTAACCTGATTATGACCCAAACCTATTTATAGTAAACCCGCTAATTTCGTGCATGTTTCAAATCGTGTTTTGTGTAATGACTCAAATAACCACCCTTAAATGGAAGAATCCAATCAATACACCTAAAATTAAAAGAAAATAACTTTTTTACCCTTCAAAAATAATTCTTAATAAATAGTAAAATGAACAATATAGTAATTAAAAAAAAAAAACAATCATCTATCTTTTTAACTACCCCTCTCTCCTATCAAATAAGATAAAAAATTATTATAATTCTCTCCGTTCTTCTCATTCTCCATCCTCTAGTTGATTCCTCTCATTTATTTATTTAAACGAAAGATTTGAAGATTCACAGGCAACCAAACTCAAGGCTTCTATCTAAACTTTAACTCCTTTACTTAAGATTAATTATTATTGTTGCATCTAATAGTCAAAAAAATAAAGATTGAGGTTTCTATCATTCTTCTAATCACATCAAGTAAAAACAAAATATGCAAAATTGATATAACATAATACAATTTACCGTTTAAAAGAACTCTATCACGATAGGTTTTCTTTTCATATATTGTGTAGAATATAAACCCATGGATTTATGCATCTCGATCATAAAATAATAAACAGAAAAATAAAAAATCAGATTTGATCCATTTATTTCTTGAAACTGTTCTATGAAAAGAAAAGTCAACTTAAGGTAGGAGCAATTGTTTTAGTACTCAAACACATTTGGGTCTATAACTTTTAAAACGTCTTATAATTAATTCTTAAATTTTAACTGTTTATAATTTTAGTCTTTAATTTATACAAATTCTTTTAAATATTTAACACTTAATTAATAGAAGGATTGAAATTGAGATAGAATAAAAATTTAAAGATTAATTGTGAAACGTTTTAAAAATTAATAAGATGAGATTGAGATTAAATCTCTGGAAGGAACCGTGTATGGAATTGATCATAATAAAAATTAGCCCATTTAAAGATTTTCGTTTATAAGCATCCGAGGACTTTTGCATAGATCCATAATGAAGCAATAGTAATTTGAAACATGCACATGTCATGGAAGTAGCTAACAGCTAAGGTACACTGATCCATGGCCCAACAGCAAACTCATCTCAGTCGTCAGTCGTCGCCACATCAAGTCAATATTCAAATTGACGCCACTAATAAAGGGAAAGACTTGATTAACTTTTAGCTTTACTTCTACAAATATTTAATCGGAAATTATATATCATAGTCAGATCACATGATCCCATTAGAAACGCAGTTTAGATAGGATTTTTTTTTTTTGTTTTTTATAAACTATTTATTGCAATTTCACAACACATAAAGAACAAATCACGATCAACATCCTTTGATAGAGAAAATTCAGAATTGGGAGGATGAAAAGAATTGGGAGGATAGAAAGTAAGAAGAGGGTTTGAGGTGTATAAGAATATTTTCTTTTAAGGTTTTATTTGTCCTTATTTCTCAAAATTTGCTAATGAGTTTTAATGGTAAGTTACCCCTAAGATATAACAAACTCTTGAACACAATATCCAATAAAAATATTGAGTTCCAGAACAATTATATTCTGTATTTTCTGAAGCCATTAATTTAAAGACAGGGATACATCCATTCTCTTTAAAGGTTAAAACCTTTCACAAAAAGATATCTTTTCAAATTTGAAAGTTATCTTTTATATGTTGATGTACTTATAACAATAGTTATTTCTATTGTTAATAAGTATTCAGATATGTGAGAAAACATATCACAAATAGATGCAATGGTTCAAGACCTTTTCAGATCACTAAAACACACGAAAACACATTTTTTGATAGCAATTTGCGCTGCAGCGGATGACATTCACGCTGTAGCGCTCGGGCTTTGTAAAACAGACCCGAGAGGTCTGTTTTGTGCGCCATGCAGCGCGTCCGTGCGCTGCTGTGCGCTGTAGTGCTTGGGCTTCGCAAAATAAACCCGAGCACTATTTTACGTAGGCTGCAGCGCTTCCGTCATGATTCTAATCAGGGAACGAATTTTTTTACTAAACATCCTCTAATACTTCAAATTTAAAAGAATTGTAGAGAAAATATCAATGTCATACAAATATTAAAAAAAATTATAGAAACTAAGAATATTTATTTTAACACTTAATATTTTTTTTGATATCTTATAATATGATAAACTTAAAAAAATACATAAATAAATAAACTTGTACAAAAATAATACATTAGGACCTCTACAATGTTGTTTCCTTCACATAAATTTTCTCAAAAGTTTGTGAAATTTATCTGTTATTTTTAAAATTTCTACTGAAATTTCAGAATTTTTAATGTCTCAAAAAATATTTTGAATGTAAAATAATTTCTCTAAAAAATTTTGATAAATTTCAGTAAATATCAAAAAAATTCTTTTGCAACAAAAAATACTTCGGGACCTCAAAATAACAGAAATTTCTAAAATACGGGGGAAATTTTCGTCCATGCTCCATAGTTCCACGCACACCAGCACACCTTGCCGGCCAAACAGTAGGGAGATTTAAGGACTCGTTCATTTTATATTTGGAGTTTAAAATTTAAATTTTATTATAGTAAAAATCTCTTAGAAACAGTCACATTTAATTTTTTTATTATAGTAAAAGACTCTCACATAAAATTATATTTTAATTTAAATTAAAAATTCAAATAAACGAACTAAACAGACCCTAAATGTGTTTCATTTTGAGCTTTCTTTTTTTCCGTTCCGAACCCAGGCTTGTGCGAGGGTGAATTTTTACGTTCGTGGCCTTGTTCTTAAGGGAAAATAATGATGAAGTTCCGACTTTCTCGGTTTGGTACTCTGGTAATACCATAAACCCATTTCCATTAGAGAAGTCAAGAAAACACAACAATAAAGAAATCCTATATAAACTCTTTCAAGAAAACTCAAAAAATAAAAAATAAAAAACTGCCAAGAAAATAGGTTTGAAGACACTGCTCTTTGTTTATCTTCTTCATCATGCATGTAATAATACCCTCTTGGGCCTCTTCCAATTAACTAACAGAAGCCCCAAAATATTTGATTATGGTTTTTTTTTTAAAAAAAAAATTAAATATTTGATCATTGTTGTTTTCTTCGTTTTGCTCTCCACAAGTTCTTCTGAAATTTTATTAAAATTTAAAACCTTTTTTTACTCTGAAAAGTTATACAACCGTGGGCCCAGTTTAGTGCTATGACAAATCATTTTGTTTCGTTTACAATAAATTTGGGTGCCAACAGAAAATAAATTTGGGTGCCAACAGGCCACATCTTGAATTACATCACACATCCCTTTTGAAATACATCAAAATTTCGCACCGCACAAAGAACAACTTATAAACAGTACTGCCGTTACAACTTTAGTTGCATTTATCACAAATTAAGCTTTTGTTTATTATTTTACGTATACCGTACAAACACAACTCTTACACATATATTTAAACCAAATAAATAAACAGCGAAGAAAAAGTAGCTAGTAACTTTCATACAGAGGCACTGCAGATCATCTTGCCTTGACAACAAACCCTAAAGTTTGTTAATTAAATACGTAATTATCACAAACAACACGAATAATTAAACACATACTTAACACAAACAACACGATTACAATTAAACTTTCTCATCATCATCGGCCAATCTAACGTATTGGCCAGTACCAGACTCCTTTCCCTCACGAATATTAGCCTTGCAATACACGTACAAGGCAGTATTCGCATTCATTTCACTAATCCTAACCAGCACTCGAAAACTCGAAGTCAACACAACTTGTACAACAAAAAGAAATATTAATACCAAACGCCTATTCTCATCCTTCTCCGGATAAGTAATATTCCACCCCAACGCTACATACACAAACCCGTAAATCAAAGACAGAGAGAAAGCAAGCCATCTCCTTCCCTTGATCAAATTCCGACTCCGATTCAAGGCCTCGAACCCCCAAGTTGATTCCAGTACCACAACCACGGAAGCCAGAGCCCAATTCACTAGAAGATGTATCACCACCAACCCTAAAAGAACCACCATGGAAGCGCAGAACACAAGAAAATAAGGCGACGAGGGATCAGGCTGAAACCCTAGCAGCCAAGCCCCGCCGATCACAGCGGCGGAAAAGAAAGCAAAGATGACACATATCAAGAAAACTATTGCGTGGGAAATAAGAGTGGTGGCGAGAAGTGGGAAGAAGGAAGTGGCTATCGAGTTGAGAATGGACTTGGGCTTGATGGCTTCACCGTAGAAGCCGTGGAAGGCGGTGTAGGTGATCGAACCCACGGCACAGAGAGAGAGGGCTAGGGTGGAGAGAAGGTAAGCGAGAGATATCAAAAGGGTGTTCGTGGAAATAGTACTGGCCGGGTGTTGATCATGATCAGGAGAAGTACCAAAACTACTATTTGGATAGAAGGATGAGGAGATTATGGAATCGGATAAAAGAGATTGGAGCTTCGGGAAGGTGGCGGTGACGATGGTCGGAGGGAGGAGGAAGAGGAGGCCAAGGGGGAGGAAGTGGCGGCGTTGGGATTTGGTGAGTCGCCTTGACTCGGAGAGTACACTGCAGAGGTTTATTTGTTTTGTTGGTGAAGTAGTTGCCATGGCTGATGAGCCTGATAAGAAATTATGATAGGAGATTAAGGAAGAATATTGGGAATATGAGTGATGATCCAGAGGATTTAGGATTGTGGAATTTTGAGTTTCGTTTGGTGTAAAACTGAAGTCTTAAGATGAGGGTATAACCTGACCCCTGAGCAAGAAGAAAGAACAAGGCTTCACCTAGTCAGGTCTTTATTAATAATAAATTAATACAATATGTATTGACTTTTTTTTTTTTTTTTTTTTTTTTTTCTAGGATGGCTAGATACAGTTTTCTTAAATAAATTTCTTTTATGCGTAGTAATGGAAACTACGTGGATTGATCGAGACCCATTCCATTAGATGCCCATATAAATCTAACTAATTTATAGGGTTTTTTAAGTATATAGGACTTTTTTTTAAATAAATAAAAAAAAAGTCTAACTAATTTAGGAGTTGATACGACCATTTCTTGCAAAAGTTACAAATCATAAGAGAGGTCCAATAATCATGCCCCTTAAACACCACACTTGACCAGACTCAGAAATATCCTCACCGCCTCACCCAAGCAGAACCTATTTAAGCCTTTATTTCGAGGAGTAGGTTACAAATCCGTGGGCATATCCAAAGGATAGGCTCAATTACTTCTTCGAGACCAACACTACTAGAATAAAAGGCCTTAGGAGTCACCGGAAAAGTGACGTCTAAGGCCTTAGATGCTGCCCGAAACAGAGACGTCTAGATGGACGATGTCTAAAATATCACTTTAGACGCCACTTTTTCAGGCGGCGTCTATGCTAGATTTTAGATATCACTTGTCGGGCGACGTCTAAAGTTCTCTTTCTTGGGCATTTTAAAAGACCTCAAATATGGCTTACTAAACAGGCAATGTCTAAAGTTCATATTTCAAAAAAATAAATAAATAAATAAAAAAGCGCAGAGGAAATACATGTGTTCTAAAAACTAAATAAACAAACATTTTCCATCCACCAAATAAACCCAAAAAAAAAAAAAAAATTACAACACTGTTATATTTTAATACATTCCACCATGTTTACAAACTAAGAAGAACTATATACACAGTATATGTCTATTGGCTCACCACCCTGCGAATTTAAGAACATACAAACCAACGAAAATAATACGTAAATGCATATGTGTGTACCGAAGAAGCATAAGAATGACGTTTAAATTGATAGGGCATCTCAAAACTTAGGATTGAACTTCCTTTAACAGAGCATTTCTATGTCAGGAAAGAGAATCTGGAGCTCTAAAATCTATTCATGAATATTGCACAACATTAGCATAGGGAAAATCTAGACACTAACAAAATAAAAAATTGATTTCCCATACAAAACATGCACTTTGTTTTCACGATTCTGCTATATATAGCTCATTCTAAAGACTAAAATAAAATAACAAGAAAAGAAAAGAATGTCTTCAAAAAATTAGAACAGTATGACCACTTACCTTGCAACATAATGTAAAATATCATAGTAAAATAAAATATTAAAATAAATAGGCCTACATACATACATACATACATATGCAGCCATATACTATCAAATGAGAGAAATGTCTGAGTGTTTTGAAATGACAATATCCTATCAAATGCAGCCATATACATGGTTTTCTGTACATATCCTATGCGAGACAAGTAAACAATTAAAACCGCCCATGCAATCATAATTAGAAGTGAGAGAAACTCTTCTGAGGAACGATTAAGAAGTGATCTTTCATTCATCAAGTTTGGTTAATACAATCATAATTACACATCTCAGTTGGTTACAGAAATAACAAACTCATTAAGCAGATGTTAACTAACTAACTAATCTCTTGGATGATTCATCACTAATACTACAATTAAGCTAAAATATTAGTTGTTATCAGATATTGGGATAAGTTAATTTAAACAATAGTCAATTAATTCTTAAATAAATTAGGTACTGGAACTTAAAAATTTGAACGTTTAATTATGATAAAACACCATTTTTTATTTGAAAATTAAAAATAAAAAAAAAATAAATCCTATCACACATTTTATCAAAGATAGCTTGTATTTAATGTTTGGAGAATGATTGCTTAGTCGCTGTAGAAGATTTGGCTTGCTACTTTGGATAAACTTAATCTTAAAATTAACAGGATGGAGTTTCTCGTATATCATATTTCTAGAGTGTTAATTTATCATTTCTCCCAAAATCTTAAGTTGTTAGGAAGTTGATCAATAATATATAGTTTTACATTCTAACATAGAGAGAGCAATTAGAGCTGACAAATTGAACATAAATCTTAAACACTTTCTTAAATTGGTATCCATAGTCTTACTCAAATTACTCTATATTCATTCTGATCATCAATTGCAACTAATGAAGTTGTAGAAGTAAGGATTTCCTCACCTCCTTTTTTTTTTTCTTTTTTTTTTCTTTCTTTCTTTATTTTATTTTATTTTATTTTATTTTTTTGTTTTGTGTCGGGATAGTGCCTTTGCATTGGGTACTGGAATATTTTTTTTTTTTGGGTGACCTTCTTAGAATATTTGAATGCAAAAGGTTTGATTTTGGTATAACGGATAAATGTTAATGGGAGAACATTTCTTATTTTACTCGCTGCTGTTTTGCTTTCATTTCATGTCTTTGCATTTATTTATTTATTTATTTTGCTGGAATCTAATTTGCATTTATTCACAAACCTTTTATTTGGATATATATATATCTAAAATAATATGAAGTAAACGATCGATGGTAGTAGAACAATGTTATGGACCACGAATGATGAAACAACATAAGACTAACAGGTGGAGTTCGCTTTTACTAGGTGCTTAAAATTGATGGCGTTCCTTAAATATTTTTCTTAGTAGTACCAAGTAAGGAAAAAAAAAATCGCTAAAAGACAGCACTATAGAGAATGAGACGCACAACATAGAAAGTATAATCAACTCTCTATTATTTGTGGTGCAAAACACCATAGTGTCCTAAGCATTTTCCTCGGAAAAAAAAAAAAAAAATTTATTGAATCGAAATGCATTACAAATTTTAGTTGTCACTGGAGTGTCGGATAGAGGAGGGTGGTGATGGAGGCGGGGATGAGGAAGAGGAAGCTGAGAGCGAAGAAATTGGGGGGCCGACAATATTTTGCATAAGTTTTGGTGGTAAAGTTACCATGGCTAAGGATGTGGTTGAATCAAGCCGAGAGTAATTTGAAAGGTTTGATTAGAATTGGAGTTGTCCTCTTTTGTTCAGTTAAATTAATAGGCTTTAAAAACTCAAGATGACCCCATACCATACGCAAGAAAAATTAGAGCGGTAGACTTTTCGTTTGAGTCTATTATACGATTGCAAGGCTGAGGAAAGTCGAGATATTACTAAGCTTTTAACCTTGGGGGTTGCACTTTTTTTTAAAAATATATATATATATATATATATGATTTTTGTTGTGATTTTATAAAAACCTATTATTTATCTTATTTTAAATAATTAAGTGTCACTATACCTTTTATTTTCTCTTCTCTTTATTAATTAAATAATAATTATTTATTTTTTTAATAAGGTGTCATAAATAATACTTTTTACCGTCGTATTTTTGGATTTTTCCCTAAACTAATTGTTATTAGAGGTTTCTAATGGATATTTGATCACTAAGATAATATTTCTATTCATTTTGATTAAATTTGTGAACATGGATTTAGGTATATATTTGCTTTGGTGCTAATTATGTGTCAATGAAGCTCTTCAATTGATTTGATGTAGTTGACACATTGTTTATTCTCCTATCTATCAGGTGTAGGGCTAAATAAACTAATTGTAGATCAAACACACGGTATTTCAAGAACCCAAATGAGACAGAGAAGGATGCTTCAATGAAACTTACTATAGACCTTGACTGATTCTACAATTTGAAAAGTAGGCATATTGCTCTATAATTGATATGTATTTATTCAATATTTATAATTTTGTGGTCAATTTGTTTATACAGAAAGGGCCTACTCTTTGAAAAGGAAACATCTCAGTCATAACTGTGTTATAATAGATAACAAAAATATTATAAAGAAGAGAGTCAACAATTAGAAAGTAGGCATATAAAATTTTGGAACCTAAATCTGAATGAAACGTGGATATTAGACTAGAAAGAGTTGGGGAAATTTCTTCATAAAAACAAAGAATAAAAAGAAAATTCCATTCCCTCTATTCTTTGAAACATCACCAAATAAATCCTTAACTATTCAAAAATATTTAAAAATACCAACGACGGAAGCTTAAGGAAGCGACACCAATTCTAGAAACGACGGACGTGGTGAAGTGTTTAAGCAAAAAGAATGAGAAAACGACGTAACTTAAAACCACAAGACATAATAACGAAAAGAATGAAAAATGCACGGGATAATACATTTAAAACAACATGGGATGATGACAATAGCTTCTACTGTTTTTAATCAAAATATAAATACTGCTTTGTATTTTTATGACACAACTTACACAGAATCTAGGTTAAATGGTAAGTTTTATACGTAATTAACAGTGCAAAATGGTACAATTACTATTTCTAAAACAAATTATGGTTCTCTTATAGAAAAAATTCCAAAAGAGAATAATTTTAAAGTTTTTGGACATTTGAAAATAACAGACTTTCTTTTTTTAAGGATTAACTACAAAAATTACTCCCAAATTATACAACCTGTAACACTTTGTACCCAGATCTTTAAAATATAACTTCACTCTCCAAACAATAAAATGTTAAAAAAAAAAAAAAAAAAAAAAAAAAAAAAACCCGACCTAAATTTTTAGGGAAATTGACTTTTCGTTAGTTATTTTAGAAGTATTTTAATAATTCTATGATTTGAAATTTATTCTGAATTTAAAACTAATTTAAATTTAGATTTTTAATTATGAAAGATCTATTATTAATTAAATGTAAGTTGAAAAATTTATTAATCTTTTTTAGAAGAATTAAAAATTTATCAAGTTGTCTTGAACATTTTTTTACGTTACAAATAGCAAATGAAAAATAAAAAACCATTTAAAAAATAATAATTATGTTTGTGAGGTGAGAGATTTATTAATCATTGGGTGAAGGAGATTTATTTTATTTTTAATTATATTATACATAAATTAGACTTAAAAAAATTAGGCGCATTAATAAACTAGTAATTACACTCTAAATTGTTTAAAAACACTATTATTTATGCGACATGTGTCAAAAACTGTTAAATTTCTAAACTGCATTTTTGTTAACATTTTATTTTCAAAGGGAATAAATGTTGCGTTTTAAAGATCGAGGGCAAGTGTTCCGAAGAGCATAACTCAAAGACAATTTTTGTAATTAATCCTTTTTAAAAAATTTTATTGATATTTGACAAAATATTTGTCCTTAAAATCAAATGTGCACATTCTTGTATACTAAAAAAATAAAATAAAATTCCTTTCACATAGTTAATTTTAACTAAAATGAAGACGGAGCTATATTCTGTGCGTTTTAAAAACACACAATATCGATTTTGTATGATTGGAAAAACACACAAAATAATTTTATCATTTTTAGGTATACAAAATAGCTTCTTGAACGGAGGTTTCCGTCATAAAAAACGACATTTAATCGCAGAGATGATAAGACTACATAGCGACACTGTGAAAAACGGTAAATGAAATTTAAGAAAAAAAAAAAAAAAGAAGATAATAAAAGAATATACAACAAGGACTGAGAAATGTTATGGCATCTAAAAAGACGAGACTAAATGTACATATAATGATAATATCGGAAAACGACATCATCTTTTTTTTTTTTGAAATAAAACGACATCAACTAGGGAAACAACGTTAAATGTAAAATCGACAATAACATATAAACGACGGCAACTATAAGAGACGAAAACAACCACGCAAAGGACAACAAACATGAAAGAATGACGTTGAAATACAAGATTCGGGAATGAAACAAACGACGACTTTCTAAAGACGACTTGACTTCTAGAAACTAAAATAAAAACTTCAAATTGTTACGAAAACTAAGAAAATGCAAGGAAAAAAACTTGTGAGAAACTAGAGAGAAAGAATTTCATTAATATTATAAAAGTATACAAAATGAAGAGCTACGGTTATTATTTGTATAGTACTTATTATTTACAGTTACTATTTGTATAGTAATAAGAATCTACCATGAATAATAACTTTAACTAATTTGCATAATAATTTTGACTAAGGTAGACAGCCACTATTCATAACACAAATTAAGTTAATAACAATAATTCGAATGCGACAATTAAACAAACAACACGAACTGTAAATGATATTGAACTACATAAACGACGCGAATACTCAACAACGATGGCGAAAATGGACTAGCAAAGGTTGAGCAGAAAAAGGACAAGAAAAACAACGGTAAAACCAGAGGCAGAGGAAACGGCAAAATGCTATAAACTGTAGCAACGACAATAATATTTATGAGCGACATGAAAAAAACTGAAATGCAATTTGAATTAGATAAACAATTCGCTAAAAAGGACAAGAACTAGGGGGGAAAATAGCCTAAAACATGGAAACGACACGGACTGGGGAACGACATTGATATATAAAAACTACAAAAATTCCAAAAGCAGGGAAAAATGTATGTATGTATGTATGCATGTATGCATGCAGGCATGTATGGAAATGCGATGGTTACCACAAAAACGAATGGATTGGAAGAGATGAGATGGCTCTTGATGTCATCTGATTTAGATTCGACACTATCTGCCAAAGATCATTAAAGAGTCTATATAGAGAAGTGTTTGCATCAGTCAATATGAAAAACAAATCAATCTCTTTTTGCGTGTACTCTAGGGAGGTTTTTGAGCTATTGATATTGAAACCTTCCTACATGATTTGGCAAAACTACGGTCTGGAATTTAAGACGAACGACTCACTAGTAACTTACTAACCTCTGCTTTCACCAATTATTCAATGGTCGTGCCACTCAAGTTATCAGTTATCACCGAGACTATGAAAACAGAGAAGTCCAGGCTAGAGGAATTAAAGTGATATCTAACCTCATGATATTGAGTACAGACATCATTTATGTATTCATTCGCATTACTCACAAATTCCCTTGATTTCAGAACTTTCATCCTAAAGTCTACATAATGAGCAAACTAAATAGGAGAAAAGGAGACGTTTTTCTTGATGGGTCTTTCCCCCCCAATTCATAACAATAATGCTGATACAAATAATTCTGTTCATCACGAAGCAAGGCATAAATTCAAACCTCAATGTCTGATCTGCCAGTCTGGTTGCTTTTACATTTATAGATTCTTCTGTTTTATAGTCTCGTTACGATCTTAACATTATCAGTTGGTAAGGAGAATAGAACTTTTCCAATGCCATCATATAAGAACAAAATCTTGAGACTTCTAAACAATATATTTATTTACACACTTTATAGTTCCGTTTCTTAAATGAAAGATCCATAATTTTTGCATAAACACATGAACACGATTCTATAATAAATGAAGCACCTTCATTTTCTTTTCTTTTCTTTTTTTTTTTTTTTTTTTTTTGAGTAACTAGCTATTCTTTGTTTTAACCATTTGTACACCACCATTCTTACACAACAAACAACAAAAAAGAGCAAAACATCAGCTATTGAAATTACAAAGGTCATTGACTAACCGCATGGCGTTCTTCAAGCATAGGCAACGGAAACGACATGGGGAACTTTCCCTTCATCAAAGGGCAAGCAAACGTACTCCCTCGCGAACTCCTCAGCGATCTCCATAGCCAGCTCGCCATGGACGGCTTTGCAGTACATGTATAACACGGCGGTGGCGGCGACGTTGTAGAGCAGAACAATCGTAAGAAAAGTCGAAGTGACGACGATTTGCACGACGAATTCCAATTTCCTCCACCCATCGGAGACATCGTCCAGCACCATCGCCGAGAACGAGCTACACCACGCCAGAAGCGCAGAGAAGAGACCGAAAAACAGCAGCAGAGACAACGCAGTGCCTCTAATCCCTCTGATCAAACCCGCGCTTCGCCTCAGCGATTCGAAACCCCAGCTTTTCTCCACCACCACAATCACGCTCACCAGAGTCCAATTCACCTGAAGATAGACCAGAACGAGGAGCAGAGCAATCCCTAGGGCGCCGCAGAATCCGAGAAAGTACGGCGAGGAGTACTCAATTTGAAACCCTAGCAGCCGAATCGCGGAGATCACCAGAAACACGAAGAGAGCGAAGATGACCGAGATCACGGCGACGATGATTTGGACGATGAGAGCGGTGAATACAAGCGGGAAGAAGGAAGCGATGATGGATCCAACGGCAGAGAGGAACTTGACAGGGCGGCCGAAGAAGCCGTGGAAGACGCTGTAGGTGATGGATCCGACGGCGCAGAGAGAGAAAAGGAAGACGAAGACGGCGTAGGCGAGGGCGAGGAGGAGAGTCTTGGTCGGAATCTGGGGCTGGCGGCGGTGGTGGTGGTGGGGGTGGTCGTCGAGGGAGATGAAGATTTGGGAGTTTTTGGGGAAGTGATCGGCGAGGAGGGTTTGGAGGGTGGGGAAGACGGTGAAGGAGAAGGAGAGAGGGAGGAGGAAGAGGACAGCGAGGGCGAGGAAGTGGCGGGAGTGGGCGTTGATTATGCGTTTCGATAAGGAGAGGATCGCACAGAGGTTCAGCGACGGCGGCGATTGTGGTGGTGAAGTCGCCATGGCCGATGAAGAGAGGAACTTGGAATTGGGAATTTGGATTGGATAGAGGGATGGAGAGAGTGTGAAGATGAAGATGACAGACTAAGGCGTCGAGAAATGGAACTGTCTGTCTGTGACCTGGCTTCTTGAAAGGTCGTTTTGGAGACGGAGGGACCCTGGCCTGTAGATTTTGGTATTGTCTGCTTATGCAAAAGTCTCGTTTTTGTTTTTGAAAACCAATCCAGTGATGTAATAAAATTTAGCAAGAGAATGAAGTATATGGTAGATATTTTTTGTTTTATTGTTTTTTTAAGGTTTAAATAAAACCAAGAGAAACAAAATATAATATAAACTAATAACCCATCAGAGAGAGAAATATGCCTTAGTCCGAAAAAAAAAAAAAAAAAAAAAAAAAAAAAAAAACTTGACACACAAGCTCTGGAAGGATAATCACGAGGATGTTTGGTAGAGAAATTCATTCTCTAATTTAAATCATGATTCGTAGTTTGTTACAGTATTTTCTCTCACAAAAAATACACGTAAATTAAAAATGGTTCGAATCACATAGTTTGAATCCTCTAATCATACTAAAAAAACCCACACTATCAATAAAATAACCTAACCAGCTCGAAAGTGGAAAACCAAATACGTTATTATAAAACAAAGCCAAACATACGCCAGTGACCAACAACTAAGGAATGGTGACAAATGTCGCCTTTATTACACACTAAACAAACAAAGAGACACTCAAAAGATATCGATCAAATTTTAGAGAGACAATCGGCCGCCACCAAGAAATAGCAAGAGAGCTACAATAAACCAAGCGATTTGAGAATATACTGAAAAAGAGTCAGAGTCACCGCTTCCATTTGTTGCCTCTGCCAAAAGGAAGAGCCTCTGAAAAAAAGACACTGTAGCATAAACAATTAATTTTAAATTTTTGTAAAAAAAATACTGTAATAAAAATTTGAATTGTGATTTGATTAATAAAATGAATAAGGCTATAGTTTTACTTTGAGCTTCACTAATAATAATTAGCATTTACGTCATTTTATTTGTAACAATAACTTTCAAAAGATATAATCCTAATTTAAGATAAATAAATTAATTTTTATTTTACTTTTTTAAATATTGTCATGTAAAATAAACGGCATATTATACTTCAACATTTATATATTATATGAGTATTTTCAGATCAAAACTATGGGATAATTTTGAGACAATTTAGTAATCTAATATAGATTTTTCTTCAATTAACATTTTTGAAATGGAACTTGAAAATTTATAAGAAATAAGTATATTACGTCCTTTGTAAGAGCCCCACAATAACACGTATAGCTGGTAGGAATCTATCAAAAACTGCCCCCCGGCCTTATTTATTTATTTATTGGATGAGATTATTAATAGAAATAAAAATGAATCACTGCCATATGAGCACGTAAACATGTTTTTTCATTGGCCATAGAAAAAAACGAAAAAATAGTAAAACGTGTCGGGTGATGAATCATTCAAATTTTCAATCAGTTTATAAGCTTTTCTTTTTTTTTTTTTTTTTTTTTTTTTTTTTTGCTGGCTACACATGAAAGCATATAATTACCTAATCAACCAGACACGCATTTTTTAAATTTAATTTCTTTAGAAGATGCTTAACTCGATTTAATTACGGTCGATTTGAGGTTAAAAAATATAAACTATGATACTCTCTCTCTCTATTTAATTACAGTTGATTTGAGGTTAAAATATATAAACTATGATACTCTCTGTCTCTGTCTCTCTCTCTTAAAAAATATAAACTATGATACACTCTCTCTCTCTCTATATTTAATTACGGTCGATTTGAGGTTAAAAAATATAAACTATGATACTCTCTCTCTATTAAACGATTTAACTGCTTATTTGTGTCTTGTGGATTATTATTTTATACACTTTTCTCTCTCTACTAAACGATTTAACTGCTTACTTACGTCTTGTGGATTATTATTTTATTAGTTTATAAAATACCCTAAAAAAATAATCCAATAAAAATTTAACAAACTAGATTCAGTAATCCTATTCAACACCTTAATGACAAGAGTATTGCCACGTATTAAAAAATCACAATTCACAATCTGTCTGGTTTTTTCTTTATTTTTTCTCTGTGTAGAGTAAAAATTGCAATGTTTTTATGTTGTTGTATATGTTAAATTGTTAAATTGTTAAATTGTCAAACATAAAAAAAAAAAAAAAAAAAAAAAAAAAAGGAGAGTGTTTTTAATCTTTTTTTTTTTTTTAACTTTTATGAAAGTATTATATACTGATATTGTACGAACATGATATTAGATTTATTTTTCTAATTTGCTTCTGAAAATCTGTAGCAATTTATAACTTAATGTATACTCAATGATTTCGAACTAGCGTTCTTAAAACCACAAACTTTGTTTTATTTCTTGAAAGAAAGAAGATTAATTAGGCACTATTAAAGATTCCACCCTGAGTTGGATAAGATAATCTCCACTTTGTGAGCATCGCGATTCAAACACGAACCGCAGTCGGGATGTGAGAAGAATTAAAAATTACACATATAACATATTTTATAAATATTTGAGTTAGATAAGTAAAATGTTATTCTTTACGATTTGGGTACGCGATATGTCTCATTAGCTAAAAATTCTAGGGTGTATAGGCAGACGGATGCGGAGATTAGGTTTTCTCAAAGACAGGTTTAAAGGTAATGAAACCACAAATCGTATGTAGAAGGGCATACCATTTACAAGCGGGTTGTGCGAGTTAGACTTAAATAGGCCCAATAAATTAAAAAAAACAAAAAAAAAAGTGTAAAAATGAAATTAAAAACACCTTTTGGATTTTTTTTTAAAATAAAAGTTAATTGTTTTTCTTTCACTTTTCAAAGTGACTAATATGAATCATGAGTAATTTAATCCTTTCATATTTCATAATACTTGTAAAAAAAAAAAAAAAAAAAAAAAAAAAAAAATCAATCCATCAAGCGATACACTAGATTATGTTCACGTTCTAGCTAGTTGTAAATATTCAATCACACAAATGGTCCTTGTCTATACATTCATATCACTTTTAAAGTATGTTAATCCAATCTTTCCAGTATTTCTTTAAGTAGACAAGTGACATTTAATAAGAGTAAAGAGTTGAACTTTTTTTTATTTATTAAGAATTGAAATTTCATAACTACAATATGATTATCAGACACCATTCATTTTTCATCATACTTGTTTAAAAAAGAGTAAAAAAAAACCTAACTTTACTTAACATTCATGCATAAATACATACATAAAAAAGCAGAAACAAATGACAAGTAGGTCGGATTGAACCCACCTTTAAAAGTGTAAAACGGCAACCCACTTGCACTAACCTACGGGCAAGCAACTTGAAATCGCGGGTTTGCAGGTTGGTGACATGGCATAAAAGGCAAGTAGGATTACAGAGTGGGGCGGGACGAGTTGACTTTTTTTTTTGTGCACCCCTTTCAAATTGAGATGATAATTTGTCTTTAGATTCTCTCTCTTTAGATCAAGTATTAGGTCGATAAATGTAAACTGAGAGTGTCACTTTAGATTAAGTACTAGGATGATAGGCGTAAACTTTCACATCTAAAACTCAAAGAAAAACACCAATACTTAACTTTCGGCCACAAAACCCCATGAAAAGTTTAGAAACGCGAGGTTACCCCAATCAGTGGTATTTTTGGATTTCATTTGATATGTGTAATATAGGTGTAAACTAATTTTGGAGTATTGACCTAGCTGGTTGGGCGATCTTGTAGTTTGTGATCTGTAAAGATATGTTATTAAGTGGTATGTAAAGATACGTTATTAGGTGCTCTGTTTTATTCCTATTGAGACAGAACCTAAATCTGTGCTGGAGAGATATCTGATTTGGCTCACGGACCATGATTTTACGTCAGTCAAGTCGTCAACGTGGAAAACCTTGACTTTACTGAGACGAGCTAGTCAAGCCGAATGGGATTCATAAGATGATAGGAAAGGATGTTTGTTTTCAGTATTCGTTATTAATTTTAAATCATGATTTATACTTTTTTATATAATATTTTTTTCTCATAAAAAATACACATAAAATAAAAAATAATTTTAAATTATGATTATGAATATACGGTCCCGTTCATTTTACCGATTCGAGTTTAAAATTTGAGTTTTATTATAAGAAAAAACTCTCAGAAATAGTTACATTTAATTTTTTTACTATAATAAAAAATTTTCACGTAAAATTATATCTCAATTCAAATTAAAAACTCAAATCAACGAACTAAACGGATCGAAACCCAACATCCTCTTAGGCATTGTAGTCAGCAAGGTCCACAATGAAATCCAATTTGGGGCAAAATAAATTGCACCGACAAATTTAAAGTTAAATTCATAAATAATAAAGAAAAAAGACCGTGGCCGATATCCTCGCCGTCCAAGGCTGGCCCAATTCGACCGTTTTAGCCGTTAGATATAAAACCAGACAAAACATTTAACGCCCACACGCCTCGCTCAGAAAAATAAATAAAGGCTTCGTTCAAAAAATTCGAGTTTTACTACAACAAACAATCACATCTAACTTTTTACTACAGTAAAAAAACCTTGCTCTCACATAAAATCAAATCTCAACTCGAATTAAAACTATTTTTTCTTCAACGATTCGAAGTTTTTTATTATAAGAAAAAACCCAAATAAATTAGTATAAAATAATGTAATTTATGTCTATTATTTCTTTTTTCCTTATTCCTCGCTTCGCTCGCTGACATTGACCGCCGTGGAAGAAGCTCCCCACACCTTCCTTCTGCATCGACACTGCACGTGACCTGTCCCTCCGTTCCCAGAAATTCATCGCGAAACGCCTCATCTCCATCGCCATCAACGAGGATTGAGTTCAGCCACATCGATTTCGTGATCCTAGAATCTCTTCTTCTTCATAATCTTCTTCTCAGATCTATTTTACATTGATCCGATAAACCTTCAGTTCCAGTTTCTGAGCTCTGTTCTTGCCAACATTCGAAAATGGAGATTTCCGCCGACAATTCTCCGAGGATGAGATTGGACCATTTGAGAAAAGAGGGATCGCATCAGCGAGCGTTCGAATTGGAACCGTACGATCATACCAACGGTTCCGATCACTCGTTCCGTTCGATGAACGCGTTGGAGATTTTGCGCGAGACCGTGCGGATTCTGCGCTATAATTCGTCGGGTTTCATGGCGATAGCCGCCCTGCTCATTTGCCCCGTCTCCGCCGTCGTTTTGTCGAACGGCCTCGTTGATCAATCGCTCGTGAGGAGACTCACTATTAGGATGTTGCTGATCGCCAAATCGAGTGGACTCCCATTGAGGCCTTTCGTCAAACACTCGTGTCAGCGTTTCGCGGAGATGGCGATTTCATCGGTCATGTGCTTCCCGTTGTACGTATCTCTCTCTTTGCTGTCGAAAGCAGCGGTGGTTTACGCCGTGGACTGTAGCTATTCGAGGAAGCAATTCGATTCGTCCAAGTTTTTCGCAATCATTCGCAAGATTTGGAGGCGGCTTGTTTCTACTTACATTTGGGTGTGTATGGTGATTGTTGGATGCATCACATTATTCTTCGTTATCCTCGCCGCTGTCTGCAACGTTTTGTCGATAATTTGGGCCCCGCCGGATGTGGTGGTCTACGCCGCAGTGGCGGTTGGCCTCGTTTTCTCTGTTGTTTTCGCCAATGCCGTCATAGTTTGCAGCATTGCTGTGGTAATTTCAGTCCTTGAGGATGTGTCGGGACCGGAGGCATTGTTCCGGTCCGGGGTCTTGATCAAGGGGCAGACGCATGTGGGGCTGCTGATATTTTTGGGATCGGCGATCGGGATGGCTTTCGTTGAAGGGTTGTTTGAGCACAGAGTGAAGACGCTGAGCTACGGAGACGGGTCTTCGCGGATGTGGGAAGGGCCTCTCTTGGTTCTCATGAACTCGTTTGTGGTGCTTATTGATTCCATGATGAGTGCTGTTTTCTATTATAGCTGTAGATGTTCGAGTTTGGAGAGTTCGAATGGTGAGGAAAGTCAACCGATTTTGGAGACATCCACAGGCGTTCAATGACACCCGAATTATGATTTGTAAATTTGTTTTGTCATTAAAAAGGGAGAGAGGATTTCAATTCAATGCCAGTGGGGTTCAGTAATGAAATGAAACAGAGCAGTGGAAGTAGTACATTGGCAGATCTCCAAGTAGAAGATTTTGTGGAATACTAAAAAGCTTAGATGCTTCATTGGCGTGTGTATTGGTTCTTACGCAGATACAAGGAATTGAAGAACAGGTATGTGAAACTTTTATTTTAATGTCAATATAGAGGTGGGAAAGTGGTTCTTTCCCTTTTAGGAAAAACATGGAACTAATAGTTCTAATTGGATTCTTTCTTGTACACCCCAAATCCAAGTTCAATGAAAAATGATAAATGCAATTACTTTTCCTTGTACCAACTTTATTTGTTTAGCTTCTGCCTTGGCATTATTCTTGTGGGACCAAAAGACGCTGTTTTGTGTTGGTAAATTTGCCAGGTCTTGAAAAGTTACTTCCCCATATCTGCACTTAATGATCTAGTAAGTAAATAATTGAAGAGTTGTTTGAACAGGGTAAAAGAATTTGATAACTACAACGCCACATGCCTTCAAAAGGTTGCTTCTTCATAAGTTGTCATGCTGTTCGGCATGATTTGTTTGTGACATAGAGTTGGAAGATGCATATGTTCAAAAAAGAACAAATGAAAAGTACCTATAGAATAACACTGAAGTATGGAATTCAATTCTCTAAACTTTTAACTGTGAAAGTTGTCGTTACAAGTCTATTTCACACCACTTTCTAGCAAAGAGTTATTTTTTCACACCATGCTCTTCTACATTATAGCATCACTATCCATTCCGTTGGTTTTGCAACAATGCTTGTTAAGTAAACCTCATGCTGCCATTTGACATTGCCAAATGGCTGCAAGATACTACAATTTTCGGTACAAATGTACCTTCTTCTTCTTCTCTTTTTTTTTTTTGGAGAAACTACAAATGTATCCTCTAAGGATTTATCTTTTATAAATATAAATCACAACGTAATTTTAGCAAAGTCATAAATAGGGTACCCGCAACAAACTTACTAGTTAGTTTTGCCAGTGTTTTGCATGTGTTCCTCTCATGACCGAGACTAGACTCTTCAAATATTCATCAGCACAAGTCCATCCTGGCAATACTGCTCCATGAATGGAAAGTATCCGAAGCTTTTCGGCTACAAAGGTTGTACGATACAAGCCTTCCATCTCTAGTTTGAAATAAAATCTCGTCGTCCTTCCAAAACGTCAAGGGGGAATACAAATTAACGCACGCTTGTGACCTGATCGTAAGGTGTTTTGTCCAAGTAAAACCTTCAACACCACCAATGTCGTCAGCCATAACCCACATTTCAAAAGATGTTGAAAACCATGAGTTTTCGGGGGTGAAAAAGAGTACCAATGATTCATTCCACACCACAAGTCTCTTTGCCAATTGCCTATCTACCCTTTTTATCTGATCCGGTAATGTTATGTTATGAAATAACTCTTCAGACATATCAAGAAAATGATGCCATTACAATGGGAGAACCCCACACACTTTGGAATGTTCACTTCTTTTGTTTCTTCAATAACACAAGGAAGGTGGTTATCGTTACTATCATCCTCATCACAGATAGTGACTAGTGACAATACTTTATCAAGATCCTCGTGGTCACGACGATTAAAGATATGGTCCAACGACAATTCTTGGCGAGTCCAACTCAGGAATAAGGGTGCAGAGGATGATTTCTTGCTGTTGTTGACACCGAAGCGAAGCTGCTTGTCAACGAATGATGGGTCAGTGATAAAAGAGTGTACCAAGACTTACACACGCATTTAAATCTTATTAGAGACTTCGGTGGCAACCTCAATAGGATTTCCTCTACTACCTCTTCTGGCATATAACAAATTCTCCTCATTTTTCTGCAGCTTCAAGAACAGTGACTACATTTTAACTACTTTGGCACTAAACCTCAGAGCTAAGCCAAACATAAAATAAGAAAAAACATCGGCCTTAACTCACTCCAATATCAAATCTGTTGGTAAAAGTGGTAGATTACAAACAGCCTTAGCAAAATCCAGTGTCGTTATATTTAAGTATGCACTCGATAAAATATTAGCAATTGTTGGAATTCTCATGTATGAAGTTAAAAACCATATATATACACCCAGACTTCACAAAAGAGGCACAACCACATTCAAATTTACCAAAAAACAGTCTGATGATATTCCATTATGCGGTCCTCGAATTCTCGTTTATGACATTGAAAAAGAAAAAAAAAATTATCACATTTGGAAAGAAAAAAAAAAATCAGAGTCCAAGCTGTCAAAGATAGAAAAACTACATACAATTTAGCAAAATCCAGTATTCAACTGAATACTCATGCAACATACGCAACTATTTTCCGGATTAAACGTGCACGGTGCATGAAGCTGAAATTTGAGATCAAAACAACAAGACCTAGCCGTTCCAAGCACAAGAAAATAATCAATAATTTATGAGACATATGGTGAGTTTAGAATTAATTTTAAAATGATTTTATTTTTAATAAAAAGTAAAAATAAGATTATTTTGATAATTATTCTACGACTAATTTTTTAAGAGATTATTTTAAATATAATTAAAAATAAAATTATGTTTATTAATTAATATATTATAATATTATTAATAAGTACTAAAAAATAAAAACATAAAAAAGTAAAAATAATTCTTAATTTTTTTAATTTATTTATAAAATATATTCTTACTGTTTTCGTTTTTATTTTTAAAATATTTACTAAACAAATTTTATTTTATTTATATTTATATTTCTAAACACGTATAATGTCAACAACTTTCTAAAGAGGTTTTTGTTTCTTCTCTTACTTTTGACAAACCCATCCGTTTCTTGCAGACGCTGACTATTGCAACAGATATATGTGTGTGTTTATACTATTTCTTTTCCTTGAAAATTCAAATGCTTACCGCAAGAAAAAAGAAAAGTAAACCTCGCCTGGAAATTGACAGTTGCATGACGGAGAAACACAGCAACGGGCAGCAACGTTGAGAACGCCGAGAGAGTACTAGATCAAATAGGAAGTGCGCAGAAAGGGTCAGACTAGCACGCTTATATATATATGTGTATATATACATTGTTTTAGATATAAAAAAAGAAAAGAAAAGAAAAATAATGTTCCGAAACACTACCTATGATAATATTAGAAGGGATTGCAGCACAAACGTAAATTTTATTTATTTTAGTGATTCAAATTTTTAGTTATAAAATTTTACAGTTAAAAAATTTTTAAAAATATTATATTTAATTTTTTTTTGTTACAGTTAAATTTTTTTAAAAATATTATATTTTAATTTAAATTAAAAATTTAAATTTATAAAATAAATCAGACTTTAAGGTAGGCTTACTCAAGTCTTCGGATGAATTGATTCCTTCACCCACGTCTACTCCGTTAATCGTGCTTGATGATTGATGAAGGTTTATCAAAATGTTATTCCATTAAAATATATTTTTTTTAAAAACAAGGCAAGTGGGGGCAGTTGGTCAATCAAAAGTTGAGAAGTGAGACTTTCATATGTCGGCCGGTTTTTGAATTTTTTTAGGCCCAGTTGATTTTATTAATTTAAATTTAAAATTTAAATTTTATTACAGTAAAAAGTTCACATAAATAATCACATTTAATTTTTTTTTATAGTAAAAAGTTTTCACATAAAATCATATCTCAACTCAAATTAAAAATTTAAATCAACGAACTAAATGGGCCTAAGTATTATCTGTATTTATACACGAAGATCAGTATTTTTTATTTAGTAGCTGTTAAATTGTATTTTTTATTAGATTTAATATAAATTTAATAATTGATAAATAAGGAACAATAATATTCTTTAAAAAAAAAAAGAAATACAAGAGAAAATCCTTTAAAAAAATGCGGTTAGGGACTACATAAAATTGCTATCTTGAATTTTAGAATAATTGTTTGAATTAATTTTATATTGCTATTAAGAATCTCTGAACGACAATGTGGACACGATCAGTGCATGGTATGATGGTAGTAGTAGAAGATTTTGTGGAACAATATTTTGATAATGGAAAAGGAGACAACAGCTTCTTAGATTTCACGATTCTTAATTTTCTCTCATTCTTATTAATTAAAAGTAAAAAATAAAAATATAAACACGTACACTCTTAAAAATAAAATATATAATTTTTAAGTTATTTTTTTAGAGTGTAATTTAAGTGTAATTTTTAATTAAATTTGAGTTATAACTTAAATTAAAGTTAAAATTTAAATAAAATTAAATAAAATTAAATAAAATTAAGTAAAATTAAATAAATTTAAAATTTAAAAGAACATAATTTTAAATAAAATTAAAATTAAAATTACTTTTTTTAAAAAAATTTTAGATAAAAGAACACGCTCTTTATTTTTGTGCGTGGATAAATATAAATAGAGATGTAAATTTCTGAAGCCCATGGCCTGATTCCGGTCTCAGCCTGCTTCTCTAATCCCCGGATTAGGTTGAGCCGAGATTTTGAACCTAAAAAGTGTTCTGGATGAAGAAACGGTTTTTGTTTTTATTTATTTATTTTTTAAAATTGCCTTTATAGAATCAGATTGAATTGAGTCAACCCTACACCTTTTAAAGCCGGCCGACCTAAAAACCCCTTTCGGATCACTAGTCCTGGACCGGACGGCCCGAACTTTTTGCTCTCTATACATAGACATAAGGAGTTACAGAAAGTTACGTGAAACTTATTGTAATGTGACTAGTGTCAATAGAGATGGAAAGGTGGTTCATCCCCAACCCTTTTGGCTTTTGGGAAAAACTTGGAACTTATATTTCCAATAATTCTACGCTAAAAAAAAATTCCTATAATTCTTTCCTGTACACTGAAAATAAACTTGTTCTTCATCATTCTCGCCGCACGTCTTGTCGATAATTCGGGCCCCGCCTGATGTCGTGGTCTACGCCGCCATAGCGGTTGGCCGCGTTTTCTCTGTTGTTTTCGCCAATGTCTTGCTAGTTTGCAGCATTGCAGTGGTGATTTCAGTCCTTGAGGATGTGTCGGGACCGCAGGCATTGTTCCTGTCCGGGGTCTTGATCAAGGCGCAGACTCATGTGGGGGCTGCTGATATTTTTGGGATCGGCGATCGTGACGGCTTTTGTTGAAGGGTTGTTTGAGCACAGAGTGAAGACACTGAGCTACGGAGACGGGTCTTCGCGGATATGGGAAGGGCCTCTCTTGGTTCTCATGAACTCGTTTGTGGTGCTTATTGATTCCAGATGTGTGTTGTTTTCTATTATAGTTGTAGATGTTCGAGTTTGGAGAGTTGGAACGGTGAAGATTGTCGGCCGAAGGGTTGTTTGAGCACAGAGTGAAGACACTGAGCTACGGAGACGGGTCTTCGCGGATATGGGAAGGGCCTCTCTTGGTTCTCATGAACTCGTTTGTGGTGCTTATTGATTCCAGATGAGTGTTGTTGTCTATTATAGTTGTAGATGTTCGAGTTTGGAGAGTTGGAACGGTGAAGATTGTCGGCCGATTTTGGAGACCGTCATCGTTTTCGATGAATCTACAGGAATTATGATTTGTAAATTCGTTTTGTCATTAAAAAGGAGAGAAGATTTCAATTCAATACCAGCAGGGTTCAGTATTGAAACACATCAGTGGAAGTAGTACATTGGCAGTTCTCCAAGTAGAAGATTCTGTGGAATACTAAAAAGCTTTGATGCTTCAATGGAGATTTGGAGTGTGTATTGGTTCTTACTCTGATATGAGGAATTACAGAAAGGTATGTGAAACGTTTGTTATAATGTCAATATCGAGGAGGGAAAGTGGTTGTTTCCCCTTTCAGGAAAAACATCGAACTAATAGTTCCAATCCGATTCTTTCTTCTACACTGCAAATCGAATTTAAATGAAAATGATAAATGCAATTACTTTTCCATGTACCAACTTTATTTGTTTAACTTCCGCCTTGGCATTATTCTTGTTGGGCCAAAAGACTGTTTTGTGTCGGTAAATTTTGTCAGGTCTTGAAAAGTTACCTTCCCATATCAGCACTAATGATTTAGTAAGTAAATTTATTGAAGAGTAACAGGGTAAAAGAGTTTGATATCTATAATACCACATTGCCTTCAAAGGGCTACTTCTTCACAAGTTGTCATGTTGTTCTGTATGATTTCTTTGTGACATAGAGTTGGTCATGGGTTACTTGAGTACATTAGTTTTCATGCTGTTCTTTTTCAGTTTGCACATTTGAAACACTTGAAAGTTGGGACCATGTAAATTGTTAATCATACGAAAAAAATCATGTTTGATTTTGATTAATTAGAAAGATAGGTCCCTAAAAGGAAATTATCCATCTCATTGGCAGCCAACAAATTTTTGATCCACCGATAGTAAGTATGTAGTGTTTAAACAAACTAGTTTTAGAAGAAGCTCTCTCCAAACTACACAACCCCAAAATAAAGTTTTGGAAGATGCACATGTTCAAGAAAGAGCAAATGAAAAGTACCCTACAGAATAACACAAGTATAGAACTCAGTTCTCTAAACTTTTTAACAGGGAAGTTGCCATTAGAAGTCTATTTCACACCACGTTCTACCAAAAAGTATGTTTTCCGCACCACGCTCTTCAACTTTACAGCATTACTATCCATTCCCTTGGTTTTCAACACTATTGCCAGTAAACCTCATGACATTGATAGGGACCTGCAATCTCAGTTAACAATAAGAGCAAAAGAGGAAGAAGACGAGGCAAAATAACCAGAAAATGGGGTCTGGTTCCTGCCTTTATAGAATCAGATTGAATTGAGTCAACCCTCCACCTTTTAAAGCCGGCCGACCTAAAAACCCCTTTCGGATCACCAGTCCTGGACCGGACGGTCCGAACTTTTTGCTCTCTATACATAGACATAAGGAGTTACAGAAAGTTACGTGAAACTTATTGTAATGTGACTAGTGTCAATAGAGATGGAAAGGTGGTTCATCCCCAACCCTTTTGGCTTTTGGGAAAAACTTGGAACTTATATTTCCAATAATTCTACGCTAAAAAAAAATTCCTATAATTCTTGCCTGTACACTGAAAATAAACTTGTTCTTCATCATTCTCGCCGCACGTCTTGTCGATAATTCGGGCCCCGCCTGATGTCGTGGTCTACGCCGCCATAGCGGTTGGCCGCGTTTTCTCTGTTGTTTTCGCCAATGTCTTGCTAGTTTGCAGCATTGCAGTGGTGATTTCAGTCCTTGAGGATGTGTCGGGACCGCAGGCATTGTTCCTGTCCGGGGTCTTGATCAAGGCGCAGACTCATGTGGGGGCTGCTGATATTTTTGGGATCGGCGATCGTGACGGCTTTTGTTGAAGGGTTGTTTGAGCACAGAGTGAAGACACTGAGCTACGGAGACGGGTCTTCGCGGATATGGGAAGGGCCTCTCTTGGTTCTCATGAACTCGTTTGTGGTGCTTATTGATTCCAGATGAGTGTTGTTGTCTATTATAGTTGTAGATGTTCGAGTTTGGAGAGTTGGAACGGTGAAGATTGTCGGCCGATTTTGGAGACCGTCATCGTTTTCGATGAATCTACAGGAATTATGATTTGTAAATTCGTTTTGTCATTAAAAAGGAGAGAAGATTTCAATTCAATACATCAGTGGAGAAGATTTCAATTCAATACCAGTTCAGTATTGAAACACATCAGTGGAAGTAGTACATTGGCAGTTCTCCAAGTAGAAGATTCTGTGGAATACTAAAAGCTTTGATGCTTCAATGGAGATTTGGAGTGTGTATTGGTTCTTACTCTGATATGAGGAATTACAGAAAGGTATGTGAAACGTTTGTTATAATGTCAATATCGAGGAGGGAAAGTGGTTGTTTCCCCTTTCAGGAAAAAAAACATCGAACTAATAGTTCCAATCCGATTCTTTCTTCTACACTGCAAATCGAATTTAAATGAAAATGATAAATGCAATTACTTTTCCATGTACCAACTTTATTTGTTTAACTTCCGCCTTGGCATTATTCTTGTTGGGCCAAAAAGACTGTTTTGTGTCGGTAAATTTTGTCAGGTCTTGAAAAGTTACCTTCCCATATCAGCACTAATGATTTAGTAAGTAAATTTATTGAAGAGTAACAGGGTAAAAGAGTTTGATATCTATAATACCACATTGCCTTCAAAGGGCTACTTCTTCACAAGTTTGTTCATGTTTCTTTGTGACATATTGATTTTTTGTGACATAGAGTTGGTCATTTCAGTTACATTTGAAACTGAGTACATTAGTTTTCATGCTGTTCTTTTCAGTTTGCACATTTGAAACACTTGAAAGTTGGGACCATGTAAATTGTTAATCATACGAAAAAAATCATGTTTGATTTTGATTAATTAGAAAGATAGGTCCCTAAAAGGAAATTATCCATCTCATTGGCAGCCAACAAATTTTTGATCCACCGATAGTAAGTATGTAGTGTTTAAACAAACTAGTTTTAGAAGAAGCTCTCTCCAAACTACACAACCCCAAAATAAAGTTTTGGAAGATGCACATGTTCAAGAAAGAGCAAATGAAAAGTACCCTACAGAATAACACAAGTATAGAACTCAGTTCTCTAAACTTTTTAACAGGGAAGTTGCCATTAGAAGTCTATTTCACACCACGTTCTACCAAAAAGTATGTTTTCCGCACCACGCTCTTCAACTTTACAGCATTACTATCCATTCCCTTGGTTTTCAACACTATTGCCAGTAAACCTCATGACATCATATATGACAATGTCAAATGGCTGCAAGATGGGTCTTGTTTTTACCATTACTAGTGCTTTTGAGCATAGGCTCTTTCCAAATACTACCATATAGTAAATGAAAAACAGCAGCCTGTATCTTCGTAAACACAGAGAGAGAGAGAGAGAGAGAGAGAGAGAGAGAGAGAGATAGCTCAGTTATCGCTTTAAACTAGCGTATAGCTTCTCAAGTTTCGACATGATATTGGAAACTCAAAAGTAGTTTTTCTTCTGCTCGCTTGTCACTTGAAAGTGGTAAGATATATATATATATATGACTGTAGTGTAAAAATATAAATAAGGCTCGATTCTTGCTCTAGGAGAGAGATCAATGCGCCGCATCAATTATAAGAAGCATGACCGACGAGGCAATATAAAAGTACAAATTTACAGTTTACTTGATTTTTTTTTTCTTGATTGGAGAGACTGCAATCTTCACAGTAACAGAGGAATTAACCATCATTTTATACAATTTTCAATCCCACTGCATCCAAGGATGCATCTTTCATAAATGTAAGTCACAACATAATTTTGGCAAAGTTCATAAATTGCAGCAAACTTACTAGTTTTGCGGCTGTTTTGCATGTGTTCCTCCTCTGACTGAGACCAAACTCTTCAGATATAAATGAGCAGAAGTCCTTCCTGGCAACACCGCTCCATGAATGGGAAGTTTCCTAAGCTTTTGGCTATAAAGGTTATACGATACAAGACGTCCATCTCTAGTTTCGAATAAAATCTCATCATCCTTCCAAAACGTCAACGTGGAATACAAAGGAATGAACCTTTGTGGCCTGATCGTAAGGTGTTTTGTCCAAGTAACACCTCCAACACCACCAACTTTGTCAGCCATAACCCACATTTCAAAAGATGTTGAAAACCATGAGTTTTGGGGGGTGAAAAAGAGGACCAGTGATTCATTCCACACCGCAAGTCTCTTTGTTGATTGCCCATCTACCCTTTTTATGCAATCTGGTAATGCTATGATATGAAATACCTCATCAGACATATCAAAAGAAAGAATCATATCCTCCCTACCCGGTACAGCCTTGTTAACCCAATAATAAACGCCTCTACAGTACACCCCCTTGGCATCAACCAAACAGATCTTACCTTTTAGATCCATCTTAATCTCCTTCCAAGAATCAATTCCCAGAGTACATACCAAAGCCCTACTTGCAATCGGATTATACGCGGATCGAAAAAGCTTAACTAACTTGTAATCATTAGCTCTGGCATCATACCCAAATCCAAATCCTGAAGGCCAGAATTCAGGGAGAAGGCTGGGCGTGTTAAGAAGCTTGAATTCATTAAGTGATGGATTGCACAAAACAGGCTCTCGATAAAAGCCACTTCTATTGAACCAGCAAACGATTCCATTACAATGAGAGTTTATGAAACTATCAGTATCATGTTCCAAAGTAGGTGGTAAATTAATTTCTTCAAAAACACAAGGAAGGTGGCCCATATTAGTATTACTATCATCCTCATCGCAGACAGAGACCAGTGAGAATACTTTATCAAGATCATCGTAGAAACGGTGCTTGAAGATATGGTCCAATGACAGTTCTTGGCGAGTCCAACTCAAGAATAAGGATACAGAGGACGATTTCTTGCTGTTGTCGATACCAAAGCGAAGGTGTTTGTTAGCAAATGACGGGTCAGTGATCAGAGCGTACCAAGACTTGCAAACGCATTTAAATCTCACTAGAGATTTTGGTGGCAACCTCACCAGGATTTCCTCCACTAGTTCTTCTGGTATGTAGAAAATTTTCTTCATTTTTCTGCAGCTTCAAAACCAGTGACTAAATTTAACTCCTTTTGCACTAAAATAAAAATTGTTCACACTATCTCAAACCTTTTAAATAAATAAATACAAAAAAAAAAAAAAAAAAAAAAAAAAAAAAATAAACCTCAGCCTTAACCGACTCCAATATCAAATTTGTTCATAAAAGAGGTCGCTCGTTATATTCTGTTGTGCAGTCCTCAAATTGTTGTGTATGACCCACACAAAAAATAAATAAAAAGAAAAAAAGAAAATAAAAGAACAGAAAAAACAAGTACATGGGATTATCAATATTTGAGATCAAAAAAAGTTCTAGACCTAGCCGCACCAAGTACATGAGATTATCAATTTTTTTTTTTTTCTTTTGGAGGAGGATATTCAATAATTATGAGACAAGAAAGTCAAGAATTTTGTGAAAGATTTCTTCTCGATGTGTAATAAGGCTATATATTTCTGCTTTCACTTTTGAGAAATCTTCCGTTTCTTACGTGCAAACGCAAATTATTGGTAACAGATAAAATACATGTGCTTTCTGAATTTGTGTGTTTGTATATGATATTGCTTACCGAAAGAAAAAAGAAATGGAACCTTGAATCGAAATTGACAGTTGCCAAACGGAGAAGTTCAGCGACGGGCAGCAGAAGTTGATGGGCGAGAGAGAACAGATCAACAAATAGGATGCGGCGAAGTGCTTAAAAAAGGGGCGGGCTAGTACGTTTACGGTGTTTGTTTTAAAAAAAACCTGTCCTTTTCTCTTCTCTACTGGTAGGATTTTCTTCTTCTTCTTTTTTTCGGGTCGGTTGTCTTAATTTTTTCCGGTATGATTTTCATGAAAAGCAATTTTATATCGCTTTGTTGTAAATTTTTAAAGTGAATGCGCACATACCGTTCAAATATGAATACAATGGCTAAAACAACCGTCTTTATTATAAAGGTGAAAATCAAGTTCTAGTTTCTAGAGCCCGGCCAATGCGACAGCCCAAATGGGAACTTCCAACTAGCCTGGACCTTTATTAGAGGATTTTTTTTTGGAAAAAAGAGGGAAATAAGCTAAGACTTTAGATGAATTAAAATTAATAGGTCAATAATTTACATAAGTTAATAAATAGGCCAAATTATTGTTTTCGTTCATAACTTGTCTGTTTATGAACCATAACTTAATAAGTTATTTTCAGTTTTTGTCTATAACTTGTCTGGTTATGAATCATAACTTGACAAGTTTATCCATAACTTATTTGGTTATGAACCATAACTTAACAAGTTATAGCCTATTAATTTCTATAACTAAAAGTTGACCTATATACTTTCTTAAACTTTTTATATTGGCCTATTTCCTACTATTTACTTTTTTTTTTTAATAAAAAGTAATTCGGGATGGCCCTACCCGGTACAGTCCGTCGCGAACAAGCCTATAGTGGGTCTTCAGGTCGGACCATCTGACCTAACTCAAGCTCTTCTAGTTTCTACCACAGTTCACAATTAAAAAAAAAAAAAAAAAAAGGAAAAATAAAAGGGTGGAAATAGACAATATGAATATTGACTTATGAAATTTCTCATAGATAAGTAATCGCATAGCAACTCAAATTTTTATGAATAATAGTTACATTGAATACAAAATATTCTCCTATATAACCTCAACTTTTTGTACCAAATTTGATTTATATTTTTTTCACTAACCAATGTAATCTTTAATAATTAATTGACATGATAATTTTAAACAACTATAAAAGAAATGACAATTGAGCAGAAAAAAGTTTTGGTAACCTTCAACAGGTTTTTACCAAAAACTACTCCTATATAATAACTTAAAAACCACACATTATGATCATATTTATTTCACTCATTTGAATTTAAAATTCAAATTTTATTACAGTAAAACACTTTCAGAAATATTCACATCTAACCCTTTAATTACAGTAAAAAATTTTCACATAAAATCATATCTCAATTTAAATTAAAAAATTAAATCAACAAACTAAACAGACCTTATATCTACAAATCTCACTAAAAAGCTCTCAAGAAAGTGAGCTCACTCATGCCTTTAAACTAGCGTATAGCTTCGTGGTGTTCTAATATGAAAGTGGAACCTCAAAATAGTTTTCACAGTTCACACTTGGTACTACAGCTATCCCAACACCTCAAACCCTATCCTCTTCCTCTACCCATCTTTTTTCACATGAGAAATAAGGGAATTACCATGTCAGTAATCCTATGAGATGCAAATTGTTATCAAGGGAAGCGAAAGTTATGTCCGAGGAGGATCGAAGAGTCACATCCTGAAAGAAGCAAAAAGTACAGACATAGGGAGAGCAGTTACACCCATGATTGACAGTTTTCTCGAGGGAAAGAAGCCCTATAAGTAGGAGAAGAAGAAGACGAAGAGGGGTTCTGAAAATTCTCGAGTCTGAGAGTGATATAGGCATTTTTCGGTTAGAATCCTTTTGAGAGCTTGTGAGATCTGAGTGAATATTTCAAAATAAATTAATAAAAATTCTTTTTCTTTTCTCAGTCTCCTTCATTTCATAAATTCAAATTGAGATATAATATTTTTAAAATTTTTTAATTATAATAGAAAAAATTAGATGCGATATTTTTTAAGAGTTTTTAACTATAAAAATCTAAAATTAAAAATTCAAATTGATAAAATAAACGAGACCTCAATTTTTTAGTGTAGTGTGATTTACTCTTTTATTTTTTCTTTTAACTTTTAGTTGTTGGCAAAATTTTACCGTTAATCCGTAAATTATGTCAAATATTTAAAACCTATTTAAGGAAAGGATTAAAACCGTAAAAGAAAAAAACCCTAGGGATTAAATATGAGATTTTTTAAAAGTTAGGAAGCAAATTGAAGGTAAACTTAAAAGACCATTTAAAATTTTAATGTATTTTTGTGTTTTCTACGACAATATTGGCAAAAAGTTACCGGTGGGTGTAAGCTTTACAAAAGAAAAGAGAACAGAATTGAGACGGAGACACAGGTTGTAGAGAAACGACGGCTTTGAACTCTTTTCAACCTTTTTCACTCAGACGGACCAAACAAAATTTTTTTTTTCTCTCAACTCCACTTATCACAGGGATTCAAGCCAAAAAAAAAAAAAAAAAAAAAAAAACCATTTCTCAGAACTTTCAACATAAGAAACTGGTGAGGACACAGAGCCGAAACGCCTTGACGAGTTGAGCTATACACTCTCATAATATTTCAAAATCCAAATACGAAGCTGAAAACCATTTGAATCATTGAGTTGAGATTTTCATTTCTTGCTTTAATCACACTTCTGGGATATTTTTATTCTGTGAAAGGTACTTATACTGGGGAAATCGAATTTTGCACTCCATCTGTTTGATATATTGCCTGAAAAGACACGCTCCACTTTTCTTTGTATTTACGTGCGTGTTTTCAGTGCGCTGCTTGATCAGGGGCTCTAATTTGGATCCATTTTATGTTAGGACTGAAATGGATAGCAATCGCCAAGAAAAAATTCAGAAATTTGAGGAATTCGTTGACCGCCGATTGAAACCTGACCTCATTCGTGCTATAGCTGAACGGTATAACTTTTCACGTAGTCCCACATAAAATTATTGGCTTTTCTTAAAATCCCACATTTTATATTGATATTTTCTTTAAGGGGTAATTCTTTCTTATGACAGTTATGGAAGTTTTAGTAGCGATAAAAGCATTAGCTCGAGTTCCTTATGTTGGGCTTTCTACATATTTTGCTTTTAGTTATTATTGTTGCATCAAAATTGTAAATCAAGAAATATGATGTCTAATTAAGCTGTTCTGTAACACAAAAAATGGTTGAATGGTTCTTGTCAATATGTTTCTAAGAACTAAAGATAATGTTCTTCAACGCTTTTTCATTGCCTTTATGGTTCTTCTTTTGCAGGGACAAGGTTTTTGAACAGCAAAAAACTTTGTATCCTTTTTCACTTTTCCTTGTATTTACAACTTCTGAAGTATGCAAGTTGTTTCCTTGTTTGTTTTATCTAAACCTTGCTACGAGAGAATACATGATTTTCTTGACTCTATGGCTTCAAAGCTCAGATTTACGAAGGAACATAGAGAACTTGGAGAAGAATAGTGTTACCAGTCTTAGAACACTGGTTAATCTTGGCTCTGAAGTGTACATGCAAGCTGATGTGTAAGTCTTGAGTATTTCTTTCTTTTCTGGTATTTCATTCTGTATGTTTAATAATCCATGATTGCGTGTTTGAATTTCGGGTATCACCACATGTTGGCATGTTATAGTTTGATGAAAATTGGCCCAAAGAGCGCCCAATTCAAACTAAGGTTTCTAATAACTGTGGTCCTTTATGTTTTGCTTGCTCACAGCCCAGATACAAAACGCATATTCGTGGATATTGGACTAGGATTTCATGTGGAGTTCACATGGTCAGAAGCTATAAATTTCATATCTCAAAGGGAGGAGAAACTATCCAGGTAGGACTTTTTTATTTTTATTTTTTGAAGCTGGATGCTATCATGTTGGAAGTTTCTGTTGTAGATAGGTGAACGGTTAAAATCCAATGTAGAACAAAATTTACAGTCTTGTATTTATCTGTGGACTCATCCAAGGCTCGAGTTTCTTTTTGTTTGAAATTTGTATGAGTTCGTCCAACTCAATACCTTCAATTACTTTTTGCAGGCAAATTGAAGAGTATACTCGTCTTATTGCATCAATCAAGGCCCAGATCAAGCTGGTACGTTCCTTGGATCATTGTCATCGTTATTGTGCTGTTTTTCCGCTTATATCTGTTGTAAAAGCCGACGACTGCTTAAGCTTACTATTTGTGTCTACAAGTCATGTAATGATTCTTGATATCATTTGTTTCATAGGAAAAAAAAACAGACGCACAATTAAGCTATGTAGTAAACAGATCCAATTTCTTTTAGTCTCATTTCTGATTTTGATATGCTTTAACAATTTAAATAACTTGTAGTGCGCTCTGAAATTTTGCCGTTACTCTCTACTTTGGGGCTGACAACAGTTTATCCTGCTGTTCTTTGCAGGTTTGCGAAGGGATTCGGGAGTTGCTCCAACTTCCAGCAGAGAAACCCTTACAAGAGTGGATTTTGTAAGGTTAATGCTACTTCTGTATGACATAAAGCGAAGAAGAATATGATATTGTCCGTTTTACACATAAATCTTGTCTGTTTCTTCAATCTCAAGCCAAAATATGACAAAGTAGATTATTGTTGTTAAGAGTTTGCATTCGAGTCTGAGAGCAAGTGTTTAGTTTCCAAGCTCCAATTGCTTGCAAGACTCAGTAGAAAACCAAACCAGCATATTGAAAGTTATAGAGTTTCTTAAACCATGGTAATCAATTGCCAAAACAGAAACAACAAAAACAGAAATAAAAACAACCATGGTCACCACCATAACAGGAGTAAGGTAAACCCGGAATTTAGCTGAAGAGGATTGGCATACCAGGCCCAAGTAGAATCGGGCCCTTAAAAGGCCCATGTTAAGAGTCTTAACAATATCTGGGTTCTCGTAGGACCCATTTATTTGCTGGGCCCGAGTTCCATATCCAATCACTTCTCTTTCAAAATTGAGATCCATCACAAGTATATTTGGCGATGATCACAATACTTAGGAAATGGAGGCAAATATTCCTTAAAATGTATGGTTCTAAATTTTTCATCTTTACTCTTAATTAACGTTCTTTTAATCAAATAACTGTATTAATTAAAAGGGTCTTATTAAGAGATGCATTTTAACCGTAAGTTTAATAATTTTCTCTTATACTTATAATACACTTGAGGACGGTGTGATCACCAGTCACCCCAGTTCTAATACTTCTAACAGCCAAAAAAAAAAATGGAAGAATGGGGTATGACTGTTTCTTACGTCTCTCACTTCACGAATTCAAGTTTTCAATTTGAGTTGAGATGTGACATTTTCTGAGAATTTTTTTCTGTAACAAAAAATTTTAATGTGATATTTTTTTGAGAGTTTTTTACTGTAAAAATTTAAAACTAAAAATTCAAGTCGATAAAATAAACGAGATTTAATGAGTTGCGTGTTTTTTTTTTGTTTCTGTTTGTTTATTAAAAAAAAATGGTACTCTTCAGAATAGATACTCCGGGCTTCATATGAAATGAGGCAACTTTTCCTAGAGTTATATGCTCTCGCAATTATCTTGTTTCAATCATTTTTTTTTTTTTATCAGATCTTACATGTCTGTCAAACATGTTCTCCTCGAATCCGGGGCATAAGTTTTCTTTAAATGGTTCTGAATGTCACATGAGACACGTATGAAAAAGAAAATCAATTCTTCAAATTGCACATCACCTTTCAGGAAACTTTTTTTTTTTTTTTTTTTTTTTTTTTTACCTTGGCAAAAAAAGAAAAAACAAAACAAAAAAAAAAAACAAAAGATCTTTTCCTTCGTGCTGAGCTAAGCTCACATAAACATACCAGCTGGAATCATTCAGTTTTGCAGGTCCAACAAAATAAACGGAGATGCTTTTGGTCACCTCATCTTTGTAGAAATGATTGATGGGACATTAGACAAACAAACGTTTTAAAAAAAATAAACAATCTTCGTAATTTAAATTTTTAATTTAAATTAATATATGATTTTATATTAAATTTTTTTATTATAATAAAAAATTAAATGTGATTATTTTTAAAATTTTTTTATTATAATAAAATTTAAAATTTAAATTTAAATTAATAATAAGATCGTAAAAATATTATTTTAAATTATTATTTTAATTGTTAAATTCGTGGCTTTAAAACTTTACAACGTGATGCAGAATTATATCTATCAAATTAAATTATTAAAAAATTAATTAAATAATTAAATATAATTATTATTAATGGAATAAAATAACCTTCTTTACTATAAATACACTACAAAAAATCCATCAAATTGATTCTACATGAAAAGGGATATCTTCCTCTACTCGTCCTACTGCTACTACTAGCTGACTCTGATCTGACACTTCAATTTGGGTGGTCCAGATTTAGTGAAACCGTAAGATCAAATGAGAACAATTCTACCCCGTTGGATATATAAAACATAGGCACGACTACATATGTGTAATAAAGAAATTACTCTGAAAGGAAAGGAAGGAAAAAAAAAAAAAAAAAAAGAGACTGACACCTATAGTTTGACATTACATTGGGGATTAGGATTGGACTGATGGGACAGCATATAAACCTGTAAAAAAAGGAGTCATTGTCTCGTACGACATGCCGTTTCTTAAATGCTTGGGGTTTTGTGTAATCAGGAGGTTGTAGTCTCATCACCGAAAAAAGCAATCAAGTCGGTTTTCCTATATTTCGTTCTCTCGGTAGGAATTATATTTTAATTATTGAATTAATTTTTTAATAATTTGATTTAGAGTATAGATAGTTTCATATTGAGGTTTAGTCTGATATTATCGTAGATTTAAACAAAATTATTTTTAATTGTCTAGTTTAATATTTAATAAATTATAATTATAATAGTTGTGTTAATTTTAAAATTATTGTAATAGTATTTAGTAAATTTTAAAGTTAAATTATTATGAATAGTTAAAAATTATGACTATATTATATTATAATACAATATAAAATATATATAATTACAATATAATATATATTTATTATTATATTTAATATAATAAAAAACTATTATTAAATAATATGTCATATAATTATGATGTAGAATATAATAATAATATTTAAATAATAAATTAAATAATAAAAAATTAATGATATTATATATAATATATTATATTATGACATAATATATAGTAATTATTATATTATATTAAACAAATATATTATAATTAATATGTTATATAATGTGTGTAATACACCAGATAATAATATTAGAATTATAAAATTATATTAATATTTAATAATATTAATTATCATATTATTATTAACATAATAAATATAATTATATCAATACAATATAATATATAATATTATTATAATATTATTATAAAATAATTATTATAATATCATATTATTAAAATAAAGTATAATATTATTATAATATCATATTATATAATAAAATAATAATATTATAGTTATTAATATAATTATGATATTATTGTTACAATATTATTATTATATTATTATTTTATATTATTTTATTTTATTGTATTATTATATTATATTATATTACGAGTTTAAATTTTAGATTTGAAAAATTGTAAATTTTAAATATTATTAAGGAATTATGAAAATTTCATTAATTGTACTATGTTGATTCCCACATAATCTAAAAGTTAAAATTATTTTTGAGTTGTTTCTAATTTTAGCTATAGATTTTTCAAAAATTCTTTAACAGAAATTGATTTTGAGAGCAAAAAATAAAACCAAATCCAACCTAAGTGCTGTTATAATTTTTTAATGCGAATATGCTCAAATATAACCGTTAAAAACTTAATTCAACAATTAAAAACAACAATTTAAGAAAAGTAGCCTTTTTCACCAAAGAATTTCCAATTTTATGATCTCACATGTAAATGTAACTGATCCTTGTTGTTTCCTTGATAGTTGTGCTTCGTGTAGGTTTGCTTATTTGCTGTTGGTAATTTAATGGCGATGGTGATGCTTCTTGGCAATAGGGATGTTTTTCTTTCATTAATGTGGGTAGTTTCAATGTTTACAGTTTTACTTTTTTACTTTTCTTATGTCAAACATCTTTGGTTGAAGAGCATTGGGTGTTTTTTCTCTCAAAATTCAAATCCCAACTGTTATTTATTGTTGTTCTTTACCTTTTGTTTCTACCACTCCAGAAGTAGCATTCACTATTCCACTGTTAATTTTTTTCTTTCTTAATGAATAAGCATTTACTGTTTCTCTTCAATGCTTGACCGTTTGTTTAAAAAGGATTTTTTTTTTTTTTTTTTCCTTCTTTTTGCCTTTGTCACTTCTGGGGTGCTGGGAGAAAAATTTTCAGCATTCTGACGGGAATATGTTAATTATGCATTTTATGTTAGAATTTGTGAATAAGGTCCGTTTATTTCGCTGATTTGAATTTATAATTTAAGTTAAAATGTGATTTTATGTAAGAGCTTTTTATTGTAATAAAAAGTTATATGTGACTGTTTCTGAGAACTTTTTACTGTAACAAAACTCAAATTTTAAACTCGAATCGGTGAAGTAAACTTTGGGGCTTATTTAGATCGTTGATTCGAGTTGAAATGTGACTTTATATAAGAGTTTTTTACTGTAGTAAAAAAATTAGATGTGACTGTTTTTTAGAGCTTTTTATTGTAATAAAATTCGAATCGGTAAAATGTACATGACTTTGAGTTGTACAAATTATGATAGACTTGTAAAGTTTGATGTTCAAGTTATAAAAATTACAATGAATTTGTCTGTGTACGCATTGTAGAAAGACCCGAAGAAGAGTTCTAATATTAACATGAATTGGATGCCAACTTACGTTCTCAGACTGCAATATTAGAATTAAAATAAGGAGTATTCTTTTTGTTAAGTATTTTTATTAGTTGGTAATTTATTGACAATCTTGTAAAAATTTAAAAAATAGATTAAAAATAGATTCAAAAAGAAGATTTCAAGATATTTTAGAGCCTATCTAGGAGAGAGAATCATGGAGATAATAGAAGAGTGGATTTGAATGAGATTCTCTTAACTTTATTTAAAAGCTTTGTTTTGAAGGTGAAGATATTTTAGAGCCTATTCTAGGAGAGAGAATCATGGAGATAATAGAGAACTTATCAAATTAATTGAGTTTAAATAATTTGAATTTATTTTAACCCTTTTGTTTGTTTGGATTAGGGCATTTCTTGATTCTCTTAACTTTATTTAAAAGCTTTTTTAACATCAAGAGAAGGAATCAAGGTAAGATTCTTTGGAACCTTCTATGTTTTTTTCGGATTTTAAACCTTATTTTGGTTCAAAACGGTTTTGATGATTTTCGCATATGAGATATGGATTTAATAGAATATCACCCTAGAGGAAATGTCTGGTGAATTTAAGAGCTTATTATTGAGAAAATATTTAGAGAGATGTCTGACCCGATTTCGCGAGTTCTCTCTGGATTTGGGATTTGGATTTGCCGGTTTTGGACGATTTCCATGACTCGGTCATCGATTCACCAGTCGGCCGACCACGTTTTATGAGTTATTGAGATTCATTTGGGGACTTGGGATGAAAGGATTAGTATCCTAAATCCCGATTTTGATATTTAAAACCCTTGGAATGGAATTTGAACATGGGATTAGGGATTTGTTGGATTACTTTAGGAGGAAGCTTTTTGTATCGCTTGGTCGAAGGGAGTTCGTTAGTCCCGTGAATAGAATTTTCCTTGTGAGCCTGTTTTCAAAAGGATTTTGGCCTTGAAAATGTTTAAACAATCATTTACGTTTTAAAAACCATGGCTTGTTAGTTTAGATTCATCACAAAGGCATCATTGTCTAGGAGGGAGTCCTTCCGGAGTGAATAAACCCGCCCAAACTGTGTTTGTAATTTCTTATTTAACATAGTAAATTTCAAATTATATCCCACTGTTTATTGTTTAAACCCTCCCAGGATTCGTGGTCTCTCAAAGTAGGTGTGCACATCGAACTATGATACCATATTATGTGTTTCTTTACTTTCTGTACTTTATTTTGCTTGATAGACTGAACGTAATTAACTCAGATCTTAATTAATCAAGTTATGTTCCAGACAGTGTTTCAACATCATCTGAAACACCAGACGTAACATCAGATCTAACACTTTTGTTTAAGAGTATGAAAAAATTAACCTATGGCATGATCTATTTTTTTTATTAAATTCTATTTAATTGTCATTCAAAGTTAAGTGTTACCATTTTATATTTGATATTTTTTCATATTATAGTGAATTAGGTGTAGGCAGGCACAGCTGGGTGCAATGTGGGGGAGAACTTGGGTCCCCAACCTCCTTTGCCTGCCAAAACGCACGTTTGCTTCCCCCAGTCTCTCTGTCCCTTCCCATGGCCACGACCGTGAAGAGAGAGAGAGAGAGAGAGAGAGAGAGAGAGAGAGAGAGAGAGATCTCCCAAAGCAAATAGTGAGATAATTAGTGGATGGCAAAAGAAAGCCTGTTGGTATATAAGGAGAGAGAGAGAGAGAGATAAAAGAGACAAAAGGGGAAGTTGGCAGTCAGAGTTGAGTAGCTTTTACTTCAAATCCCATCTTTTCTTGGCTCTTCCTTTGTTGTTCTTTTTTACCCGTCCCCCCACTGGCTCTGCTTGTACAATACAACTGTACAAATTCTTTCGGTTCAATTACGGGGCTGCTCACTGAACCCGGCAGTGTTTCAGTGACGTCTGTATTAGTGTCCTATTTACTTTTCCTTGTGATTGTGGATCCCATTTTTAATAAATAAATAAATTGTACTATAAATTTATATAAATAGTTGGCTTTCTTTTTGTCCATGCTGTTGCATGCATGGTAATTGGTTTGCGGATAATAAAATAGATATTAAATACTGACGACAGTGAAAGGTAGCTATTAGCTTTTTTTATCAGAAACACTGCCCCTGTAAAAGTAAAAACACACATTGCAATTATTTAATACGTATTGGTACACGTATCTTAATTGTTTTTGTTCTTTTTGGGCTAATCGCATGTATCGTTACACGGATCAAAATTACGTTAAAATGAAAAGTATATAAAATGACCGAATATGATACATATATACTCTTCGAAACATAAACCTACCGAAAATTTTAGTTATGTACTTCACTGCAAAAATTTTATCCCCCCTTTTTTTTTTTCAGTGGGAAAATGAGAGAGAAACTAACTCAACTAAGCATTGGATGATTTTTTTTTTTTGGTCCCCTTTGTCTGCACTGCTTTCATCTTTTTCACCTTGGCTGGGAGCTTGGGCCCTTGGGTCCTCAGGTGCTATTTCTATGTGATCAAATACAGTGAGAATCTAGTTTGGCTATCTAGACCCCAATCCATTTTCGAGCACTACGTACTGTTGGTTCACTTTCAGATTTTTCATTTTGCTGTGTATGCGTGTGTTCACATTTTGTCATTTGATGCATGGACACATAAGTGAGGACAAGCAGCCACTTGTGCTATGGCCAAACTCCATGTCACTGAAATGGAATGTAATCATGTACAAACAATGGTAATTATGTGTTGTCATCAAAATGACTTTCTAAGCTTGGCAAGGGAATTACTGCAATTCTCTCGTTAAATTTGAGGAGTTTTAACAATAGTTGCATTAGAATTTGATGGCAAGTTGATCACAATTGAGAAGAACTAGCTTAAGCTATCGTGTAAATTGTGTCATATTGAGCTGCATCTACATGGTATTCCTGGCATATATATATATATACATGACATAAGCATTAAAAGAACAAATTCTTTGATTTCCAAAGAGTTTGTAAGCTAAAAATTTAGCAGTAAAACATGAGCTTCTTAACATTCTCACTGAGTTTCGGTAGAGGCGTTGTCTTTGGAGGTGCAGCTCGGGACAGTGAGGGGGTACTTCGGTTGTAAGATGACGACTCCGATCGCTCGAGGTAAAGCCTGCCTCTATATGCGGCCAGGTGAGCATAGTAAGCGGGGGGAACCAAAGAAACCGGTTTTGTGCACCTCACGTAGGTGTAACAAAGATTGTAAACCAGCTTCTGTAATTCATCTGAAGTGAACTGGCTTTCGTCCCATAATACATGGTAATGTGTTGGTCGGCTTGTTCCTTTCACACCCCAATGGCTACAGAGATAAAAGTCAAATTCTCTTGGATGAGTGATGACCGTATCCACAACAGTCCCTGGGAGAATATTTTCATCAGGAAATTGGTTCTGCGCGAAAGATGGGTCAATCTTGAAGGGAAACAATCTTGTGTGGTGCCTCTTCTGAACTACTGCAAAAGTTATGGGAGGTTTGTAGTCAGGAAATCTAGAACAACACCCTTTAATGGCTTGCAACTCTTCTTGAAGCACTTTGTAGAACTGCGTCTCGCTTACACCGTCCCTGAAGAAAATGATTCTCTTTGGAAGTTTTCCAACTGCCTGGTGGAAATCATCCAGCAATTCACCCACCATTGCCCCAAGATCCTGGATGATCTCTTGCCTGTGTGTTTGGGACCTCATTCTTGAGACGTACTTGTTTGCCGCTGGCCAATTCATGCTACCAACGACAGCAGCAACAGATGGGCTGACATCATCGAGCGGATGAGGATGAGTAACATCAGCTCCCATGAAGATTACTGGCTCCTCGGATTGGAGCAGACGTGGGATTTGAGAGGGCAATGAATTGTACAAAGCCACCGTGCATCCGCCAACTTTGGCATTGATTTTGAGAGCCAAATTTGCCAAAAACTGCGAACTCAATTTAGCAAGGTTCTGGTACAAGCAGCACTGGCTCATAACTCCAACATTGGTTTCTGCTATTCGCTTGAGATCGGCATAACCTTTGTGTTTTCTCTCCATTATGCATATAAGAAGCTGGAGATTGTTGGCTGCAGCCCTCTGGATCCTCTTTAGGTTGGATTCCAAAAGGGAGACATTGTTGAGCACTTGTGTTGGTTCAAACTGGGGGCTGATGATTGTGTTCTTGTTAAGAAAAATCCCCAACTGTTCACACCTTTGAGATAACTGGTTTATGAACTTTGGAATGGTTGATTTCTGTTCTGGGGTTCCGCCAAAACTTATCAGCGCCCATCTTTCGATTCGAGTTCCCTCCAACACATGGCTGTCCAGAAGGTTCCACTGCCGATCATGGCGGGAAGGAATCAGGTCTCTTATGTGCCCTCCATCACCAAGTTTTAGCTTTGGAGGCTGAAGAATTCTTCCGTTTAATCTTGTCATTTCTCTGGAGACGTGGAGTTTGAATTCTCTTTCCTGGATGCCACTGCCATAAATTGGAAAAAGTTGACAAGTTAGCCCGGAAGACGGTATTAACCAAACTTATTGAGAATTCAACATGATATAGATATAGTTTACTAGGAAAACATTTTGCACATTGGAGATTACCTTGTTGGCCCAACAGGTCCTTGCATAACGCCATCTATAATAGCTTTTCTTTCTTTCGGTCGTTGGCAGCCCATCTTAAGTATTCTTGCAGTCTGATCATCTGATAGCTTTCCAAGAAACTTCTGGCCTTCACAAATCATACAAAGCTCCATTGGAAGATAACATGGTTTGCTCCTACTAATCTGTAAGCATGGCAAATTCCTGTATTGTATGTCATAATTATAGTGATCCTTGAAGTAACTCACAACCCTCAGATTCTTCCCATCTCTATCAGCAAACCACAGATTTGCAGTGGCTTCCTCAGTCAAGCCATAAACCCGGTATCTCTGAACAGTTTCCCTGTGGCAAACAAAGATCCTGATATTCCTCAATGCCTTCTCCACTTCCTTTCTCTCCTCACCAACCAAACCCCTTGTCTTCCTCTGAGGAAGTTCTCGAAGAAACTCGAGACGCTTCTGCAAATATGGAATCACTCCAATGCTCTCATGAAAAGCCGTCACAGAGAAATCCACATTAAGAGCCAGTCCTTGTTGGGTTGGTCTAAGGCTCTGAAAGAACCCTCTTAACCCAACAGCTCCTCCTCCAATCTCTTGAGTTCCTCCCATCGAACTCGAATAGAGCGATCTCCCCACAGGTATGCACTTCTCAATAGGGTTCTCTCTCAATACAACATCCAAGGCATGGAGATAATCTTGAGGGAGAGGAATCGAATCGTCTCCCTCCTTGTTCAAGTAACTACCCAACTCCTTCCCATCAAGCTTGGCCACAAGTTTGATGTTTACCCGAAACAGTTTAACCTGTTCATGCTTCTCTTGAAAGCCATTGATTTCACCATATGGTAGCAAGGTTGGTTTGCTTGTTGGTATTGGAAGGCTTATGTAGAGCTCAAGCTTGTCATTTTGGAATTCAACCGGGCTGTAAAGATTTTTGCGGCCATCGTAGGCCGGTATAGCGCCGGAGAGGACCGCAGAGTTGTCCTCCACCAATTTCTGCTTGATCATTCTTGCAACTTCCTTGGAGGGGTTAGGAGATATCTCAACATTATAGTGTAAAATCCTCTGAGAGGAATCAAATTGGACAAGAAAATGGTTGGCTAAGAGAGATATAACTGGCCCTTCTACACCACCAGAATCTGGTCTCCTAGCTGCCACTAGTGCCTTTTCTGTTCTAGGACCTGTCAACTTCCTTCCATCTTCTCGTTTAAGGGGTAAAACATTTTGCTTTTGGAACCCCTCTGGAGATATAAATATAGGAAATAACCATACAAGTTAGATTAGTTCTGCGTCATTACTTAAAAATAAATAATAAAAAACCTTTAAGCCTAAAACAAAACATGAATGTGGGTTTTTTTCAACAAGTAGGTTCTCGTCATTGCATAAAGAAGACTATGAATTCACTTAAGCTTCTAAGAATAACACAAATATAGCAATTAAGAGAAAGACACAATTTTTCTCAACATAAGGTCAATATATTCTTGAAAAAGCTCATTTTTACTATGTTCAAAGGGGAATAACAAAAGCGATGGTTGTAATGAAAAAGAAGAGAGCTTTTATGATAATCACCTGGTGAAATTGGCAAAATGGGGACGTGGGTTTCTGAAGAAGCGGCGAAATGAGGGTTATTCTGCTTGCATGAAGGTTTTTGGTGGCGGGTTTTGGGCCTGAAACTGTGGTGGTTCAGAGGGGGATTAAGAGAAGGAGCCAAAGCCAGTTGAAGAGGAATCGGAGGCACTGGTAGAGGAAGAAGAGCCGGGTAATATCTGTGGTATTGGAACTGGTTTTGGTTATGGTTATGGTTATGGTTATAGATATTTCCAAGCTGGTTTGAGTAGTGAAACAGTTGATGATGCTGATACTGATGATACTGGTACTGCTTTTGAGGAGGGCTGGTTATTTTGCCCCTTAAAGTTCTTGTCTTTCCTTTGCATTTCTTGTTGCCATTGTTGGACTCTTCTGTCTCTTCCATGAAAGGATTGAGAAGATAGGAAAAGAGATACAGAGAGAAAGAGAGAGAGAAATGGGTTATTGTTCTTTTTGGTAGCAGAGTGGAGTGAAGGTGTTTTCCTCAGCAGAAAGAAAGAGTTGTTATTTTAGAGAGAGAAATAGAGAGTTTGTGTTTTACTTCCCAAGGTTCTTTTGTGTCCAGTTCTGAAGGAGGGTCTGATATTTCATATTACCGGGTAAGTATTGCCTTATAAAAGAAAGGGGCAAAGGAAGGTTGTCAATTTGGACTTATATGCAAAATCTTGTGTGTATGCGAGACTATATTAATATACTATTTTAAGGGATTAAAATTGTTGTTTTTTTTTTTTTTTTTTATTATTAGGGTATTCAAAACAACAGGCCTCTATGATATTCACATTGACTACCTGTCAAACATAAAAGGGTTGTCCTTGCCCTTTTTTCTATTGAATGTGTTTGCAAGTCAAATGAGGAGGGAAAGACTTTTTTGGTGTTATTTTTAAAAGTAATGGTTTACTTAATGCTGATGGTGATTGGCTACCTCTTTCTGTCTTTCATCAGTTCATCCCGTCCTTTTGATTCCTTGCAACTATTCAATTACGTTGTACTTAGTATTATGCATTGTTTTGGGACTTAGTGCATTGTTCTGGGACTTAGAACCGTAAATTTAGACCGGGTTAACGTCTGAATTCTATAACTGTTGATGCGGGTTCGGTCTAAATCTCACGAGCTAGATTAATATTTTGAGTCTAAAAATGTTTTTGAAAGTAGATTTTTAAATGTTTATAATTTGACTTATAAAAAACCATCTGGCTTGGCTTATCAGATTTTAGAATCAGATTGAGCCGATTTTTATCTTTTAAGATTTGACTAAACTTATATGAGAATTTTGTTCGGACTGTTAAGCTTAAGTAGCCCAAATTTTCAATACTATTGGGACCATTTTGCAAATATCAAGGTAATACAGATTGATAATTTTGAAAGAAAAGATTGAGAAGTTGAAAATTGACGGAGAAGCACAAACTTCTTGATTGGTAGGTCATACATGGGAAAGAGCTAGGTTGGCTACTTGGCTTTTAAAGTCATTTTGCTATCAACAATTTCATTTTCTTAATCCTTCTGCCCTTTTAGTGACTCTTAATGCAAGCTCATATGGAACTGTGTTTATTGCTCATCAAGTTGAGAATGAGAATGAAAATTTTCTATCTATCCATTCCATCCCTTTCTTCTCACCGGGGGTCAGCTTTCTAGATATGGCAAATCTCCAATCTTCAAAGAAACAATATTTATATGTATGATCTTTTTGCTCTATGATGATCATCACTCTCATTTGCAAATTTAACAAAAGTAGAATCTCACTTTAGACTCGCAAACTTCCCTGTGCCAAAACCAGCTGCTGAACTAAGAAAGAAGTTTTCAGATAGTCAACCACAATCAACTTCTCCTCATGAAAGAACAAAAGAAAATGTGTAATTCTTGTGTCTCTACAATTAATTATGTCATCACTTTCACTTGAGCCACCCCCTACTTTTAGCCTCCTTTTTGGCTCATCTTTTCTGAACATGATTAGTGGCAGTGAGAAGCGAAGAGGCCAAGAGGGCCACTCATGCACTTAGAAGGTAGGTTTTTTTTTTTTTTTTTTTCATTTATATTCTTTAGTTTTATTTTTTAATTATAGTTACTTTGTCTTTTGTTTATTTAGAGATGACATTGTTGTTGGAATGGGCGATGGGACAATATGATTAGTGTGGAACCTAAAGATATTCAACTCACTTTTGTTTTAGGATTTGGACCACATCATATCCACTATTTTTTTTTTTTTTCAATTACTTTAGTTGTGATCTCTTCAAGATATTGTCAATGGAGTCTTTAGTACAGATAAGCCATTGGTCAGAGTCTGACTTCCCTCAAGTTGACATGTGCCCAAATAGCACTGGCTTAAGCATCACTCATTGAGTGTACAATTATTTACTCCTAGAGGGAAAAAAAGAGTTACCCTCATATTAAAAATTCAGGAAGTTTTTATTAATAAGCTGTCTCACTGAATTGGGAGTAAAAATCCTAGACTTCAATCACCATCAGCTAATCCTATAAAAGTTGCCACATGATGACTCCTTATCTTTTATTTTTTACTTTTAACCCTACTTTACTTTGTTCATTATACCTAGCGAAAAGACTATATGTGCTTCGGTGCATTTCATCAAAAAAAAAAAAAAATGTCTTTTCAACAAAAATAAGGATTCACTTAGGATGAGGCGTCTTATTAACAGGGTGTGTTTGCGACAATTGAATTCAATTAAAATCATATCAAAATAAAAAAATAAGCATACGAGATAGTTTTTTTTTTTTTTTTATATAATAAATATAATAGTTACAAACAAAGAATTATATATCCATGGTTTATTTTATTAGGAATGATGTATTATAAGTATGAGGTATAATAAGATATTTATTATTAATTTAATAAAAGAATTTATTTATTATTTTATGTGCATATATTATTAAATATTTTATGAATATCACTAAAAATTTTATGATTATTTATGTGACCTTAAATATTGTATATAAGTGTTATATGTGAGAGGATAATATTTACGAATAATAGTCAAAACAATGTTAGTGATGAATTTAATTATAGTTCAGAATCTTTAAATAAAATATTATTAATATATGTCATTCTCATTTAGAATGAAACAGTGTTATCCGCACTGTTAATATGATGAGACATTGAATGAGTGTATTACGCATAATGAGATTATGTGGAATAGGGACAAAGACACAATATGAATTTTTGATAATTTACGTTAAAGTATAGAAATTCTAATTGAGTCTACCGATGATCATATATAATGATCTTAATCCTAAGTTTTTAGCATACTTCTATTTATAGATTTGTGTCTTTTGATTTACTTAATATGAATTTGATATGTTGAATACTATTCCTTGTATTTTTGAAGACATGATGAAGTAAGTAGCCGAAAATATTATTATACGAGATATAATTCATTCATTCTTGAGAAAGAAGTAGATAAATAATTATCTTGAGGGTTGATTTGGTACTTGGACTAGTAGGAGCTATGATTCATGAATTTGTTTTATGAATCACTATCCATTAGATAATCAATGGTACTCAAGGATAAACATGTAATTAAAGAGGTTAACAGATTTCACCTAACTCTAATTATGAATTATTTATGGATGATTGATCTATATGTAATTACTATATCAAATGGACACTTCACAGTTTAGAAGTAATTTATGTCTATAATTATGAGAGTGTAATTCCAAGTTTAAAATGGAATAACTTTAAAATTAATAGAGAATTAATTAATTAATTATTAATTTTATTGGAACTCGAAATTATAGATCCATGTCTCCTTGCGTTATCCTTGTAATTCTACAAGACACTAAGGGCAAAATGAGAATTTTAGAATTATGAAATTTTAAAATAAAACACTCAAGAATAATTAATTGAGAATTAATTATAAATTAAATAATGTGATTATTTAAATTTAAATTTGAATTTTGGAACACACATGTGGAGGTGTCTACATGGTGTACATGCCTATACAGTGTGAATCATGGTGTACATGCCTATACAGTGTGAATCCCTATGGGATTCAATTACTTACTCTCCAAGTTATCCAATTGACTTATTTGATAAGTTGTCCAATTTGAAATTCAAATTGATTTAAGTTTGACTTAAATTAGAATTTAAATTTGAGTCAAAATTAGACTGCAAAATAAATGTAGATTTTTACCTTATTTTTTACCTACAGTATGCGCCTACCACAAGGAGGAATCCCCCTGTGGTGGGCGGCCGTTATGGACAAGAGAGAGAAGAAGTCTTGGAGATAATTAGAAGTGGAATCTGTTTGTGTTTCTAAAATCAATTAAAAGTGGGAGATAATTATCAAGCTTTATCTTGAAGATAAAGATTAGTATTCTTTTGAGAGTCTGACTACAACTCTATAATAGGATTGCAAAAAATTAGAGAGCACAATTTTTGCTCTCTCCTAGCTATACTAGCTGAATTATAGTGTGCGTGGAAAGGAAAAATTTTATCTCAAATTTCATGTCGTGCATGTGTTGGTGTTCGTAGAAAACTTTGAGTTTTTATTTACCAATCCTATTTTGTTTTATGTGTGCCCACACACACATCTATGTAGATTTAAGGAATTGACGAGAAAGATTCGGGTGTTCTAAACTAGCTTGGAGCAAAGAACGTTCGTGGTCAAAGAACTCAAGTTATCGACTTAATCGTTCGCTAGGTAAATAAACTAATTTGATTAATTTATTCGTACATTTTTTATTGTAATATATAAATTATCTTAAAGTTTTATGAAAATTTTTGTAATACAAGATCCGCTTTACACACGCTTTTGCATCTGAAATCGTTTCGGAAACCAACACATTTTTCAAGATCTATCATAGAAATCTCCTAAAAATAATACTAATTTTATTAATTTTTATATACCTTTTTATTTTAGTGTTATTTTGACCCACTCTAACATTTAAAAACATGCAATGTTAAATCATACATGCATGTACATATATATTTATTTATATGTATGTGTATTTTGCCTACAGTGTTCTATATATAGGTCTCAATTGAAGAAGTATGGCATATATTCCTACTATTTAAGGATGATCAGAAAACACAGGGAAGGAAACATAGCCATAGGAGGGAAAAGAGAACCAATTAGCATAAAACACAAAGTCACAAAAAAAAAAAAAAAAAAAAAAAAATCTCTTCTCGCTTGTACAGTGGGAAGACAATCTTCACATGGATGCTGAATCTGCTACAAGAATATATTTGGCAGTACGAAATTGATTCAACTATTTGCTCCTTCTTATTATTTTTTATTTTGTAATATTTTTTTTTTTTTTAGGAAAATGATAATTTTCGAAAAAAAAAAGTGAATAAATCACGGTTTTGTACAACCATGCAAGAAAAAAATATGGAGACAAGATTTGTGGGCTCATTTTTTCAAAGTCCTGCAGACTAGATTCTTTTATTGGTAATTTCAAAATTTTGGAACCTAGTATTTCAACAATATTAATATCAACTTAGAATTAATACGCACACTAAAAAAAAGAAGAAAAAATATATTATTAAATATTTTTGAATCGACAAGCTTTTACATAGCTGTTAGTAACTTGTATTGTATTGTTTAAAAAAGTATTATATTGTATTGTCATAATATATTACAGTATTTAGTGTCATGATGTATTGTATAAAAAGTAAAGATGTAAAATTTTAAAGATTTTAGAGCCAAAATTTTAAGTTTTAAAAATTTTAGAATCGAAATACATTTTTTTAAAAAATTTTAAGGTAAAAAATGTAATTTTTAAAAAATATAAATTTGTATTGTGCTCATTAATTTGTAAACAATTATATGTTATAGTATGATTCATCAACCTGAACCCACCTCTTAATCGTGCCTAAGATCCACTATAAAATAATATAATATAATAAGTCAAAAATAAACCGTATTTATAATACGACTCACAAGCAATAAGATTTTTTTTTTTTTTTTTTTTTTTTGGGGCAAACCCGTAAAAAGTCACTTGTAACTATAGTGTATCCAAAAGTGATTTCGATGTTGGCATTGGGTTGTACTTTTTCAAGTTTTTCAAGATGCATGTGTCTAGACAATTGGATTTGAATCACCATTCACCTTCAATCGCTGCTTAATTTGATGGATGGTTTTGATATATATTCAAACACATGTAATATTCTCATTTGAAAAAAGGCAAAAAAAAAAAAAAAAAACTGAAAAAGACAAAAAAGTTCTCTGTCTTGACCAGCAAATTGGAAGCTGAAAACGCCAAATTGAAATACATCACCAACACGCATGATATATAATTGCTAGGTGGGATTACGTAGTGGGCGGCATGAAAACGGATTCGGTGGTGCTGATGATGGATATATATATATTTCATTGATACTTGGACAATAAATATAGACTAGTACTCTAAAAGATAAGGTTTTACTAATTTGAATGGTTAACAAATTTACAACAATATATAATTGAATTTTAATTTCTGGTAAAGTCTAATCTCTTTGATTGTGTTCTTTAATTAAAATGATATTTCTGAGGTTTTTCTAGTCATAGGGATGAATATTTATGCTTTTGAATAAACAACCCAATTGCCCAACAAGCACAAATCTTTATTAATACACACACACACACACACACTTTTCCTTCAAGACCAATATAGATAGTTCTGTTTTCGTCAAGATAAGGTATGAAGTTGTCACTCATCAAAAGAAGCAATAAGACATATCAGTCATTGAATGTTTTATGTTGGTGTTATGAATGCTTCCTAGTACTATACACTTACTAGTCATGGAAGCGGCGTGAATGGAAGGCAGAAATCAGGGAAAAAAGAAAAAAAGAAAGAAAGAAAAAAAAAAACTAGCTAGGCTTGTTATATTAGAGATTTTGTTGAGAAAAGTGGATGGTCCCTTAAATTTTTTTTTTTTTTTTTTTTTTTAAAACCTACTTTAAATAAATGTTCATAATTTTGTATAACTACTATGCCTTTCTACAAATAAATGACTTCCATAAATCGTTAAATGATTTTTGGTAAAGTGTTGGCTGATTAATTAGTAAATCATTGATTAACTAACTATTGATTTATAAGCGCATGTCTAATTTATCAACTTTAAATCACGCAAATGATTGTTCTTAAATTTTAAAAAAGAATTTAACAAACTTAAGAACAATATTTACTAAAAAAAAAAAGCTTTGGAAAACCTCATTTTTGCACATATCCCTTTGGGACCCTTTTAATATTATGGACCACTTTGGTAGTGCTGTAGATTTAAAAAAAAATTATTATTAGCTGTGTTAAAAAAATTGTTATAAAAAACAGTTGAGTATTTAATAAACTGTAATTATACAAGTATTGATTCTAAGAGTATTATGGGTGTTATGAAAGTTTCATTAATTATACTTCAAGATGAATGCTTCAGAATCTAAAAATAAAAATTGTCTTTAAACTGCTTTTGATTTTAACTATAAATTTTTCAAAAATTCTTCAAGAATCACTTTTTATAGTTTTTACTAAACACAAATTTAATAGCTAGAGAATTAATTTTAGGCTTTAAAAATCACTATTAAACATACCTGATTAGCATCTAATTACTGCACAAAACCGAATCCACCGTGTAAGGAAAATTGAACGTCCAAATACTCTTTAATACGTCATTTCATGTTAGAAACATCCTTGAAACTTCAGAACCCTCAAAAGTTGACAAAAAGGGAAACTTTGGCAATTTACAATAAAAGAGAGGGAGGGAGCAGAATCATGTTTGGTTTAACTTCAAAGTTGATGGACTTTTCTCAATTCTAGGTCATACTTTGTCATGAACATTGAAAGCTGTGCAAGAAAAAGAAGATCCTGGAAATATTCTTTAGATCATATGACCTATAGTATATATCTTGACAATCTTTATAAGTTACGTTAATCACGCTTTATACAAAAGTAGAAGACATTATAATCATAAATAACGTTGTGAAAGTCTTAAATAGTTCTATTCTCATGGTTGACTTTCATAAATAGTTCTATTCTAGCACTCAATTGCCATCTCATCAAATCATACGAGTAAGAAGATGACTTTCAGCTTTTGTATGATCACATAGAAGATTGGCCCGTCTATATTTCCTTGGAAAACAAATTAATACGACATGCATGCAAGAGGTTAGCTACAACTGCGTAACACAATTACAAGGAAATAAGCTACCACCATTTATCAACGTTTTGTGACATGATCGAGATTAGATCAGACTTCTCTTTCAAGTATTTGTTCTTATCCCCTAAATTTCATGTCCCTCTGATATTAATATCACATTAAGTCAATTAAAATATCATACCATGACAGTTAATATATTTAATTAATGTAACATAATATTATTGACGGACAAGAAATTAGGAGACACAAATAAAAGGACATGTGAGCAGAATCCAAACGAGATGTTGATCTTGTATATATAATTCATAGCCGATTTTCTTTGAATATTTCTTGGCTTTCATTGGGTTGATAATTGACTACTAGAGAATATATTGATCGTTCCATAAAGAAGATCTTTTTGCTGAACTGGGTTGCTCCCAACCGCTTCATTATAATATCACTAGTTCAAAGTTTCCTTTTATTTATCCTTTTAAATTTTTTGTACTAACTTCAGTGAAAGTTTGTTGTGGGATGGCCGGAGTTTCTATAGTTCATTCATGCTAGTTGTTTTGCTTTATCCTTATTTTGCTTAGAAAAATTAAAGAAACTGTATTTCTTTTTCCTATCAAATAGTTGAGTATCTATATATGTGTGCGCGGGCACGTAGGGGATGCCCTGCCCCGACCTTCACATGTTATAAACTTAATATTAAGAAAGAAGGCCCAAATATGAATAGACTTTTTAAATTTTAGAGTTGGCAACAAAGAATTCATGGAAAATCTAGATCTCCATTAAAATTTGATTTGCACAGAGATCTTATCACAAATAACACAAGCAAGCCCATGTCTTCATCGTCGTGCAACCAAGTAATCCTATTTGCCACCATATTACAAATTTAATTTGAATTTTGAGTTATAACTAGTATCATCTTATCCCCTATATAAGACTACAGCGCTTCAAATTATTATTCACCAACCCCATATACTAAACATTACTACCACAACAGTAATGGCTCTCACCCGCATCCTAATCCCTTTGGCTCTCGTGTCATTACTAGTTGTTATTACTTCTGCTATTCAAAATCCAAATAATATTGACAATCCTCAACATCAGCTTCTTGATCACGGTCTTGATTATCAACAAGATGACAATGATCTATTAGGCTCTACCCTAAATAACTTGGGTGTTGATCAACTCCTTGGCAATCTACTCGACAATAAACAAGATCAAAACGAGAATAACAAGCCGCAAGGACAAGCAAATTTTATCCCAAAAGACCCAAGCGACGAGAAAACTAAGCCATATGAAGGACAAGAACACATTGTTCCCACCAAGCCATACTATGGTCAGGAACAGAAGACTTATGATCAAGCTCATGATGACGGGATTTACTCCGATATCAACCACATTGCTATTCAAGGGTTCGTTCTCTGTGAATCAGAGGCTAACAAATTCTATCCTCTCAAAGGTAAATATCCAAGTAGTGAAGTACCTATGGTTTCAAATATTTATATGATGATGATCTATTCACAAGACTATGTCTTTGTACTAAATTTTCGTTTTGGAAGATTGGTAATAACTTTTTTTTTTTTATTTCATTTTTTTTTTTTGTTTTCTCCTTGCATTTGATTACTACTACAGGAGCTGTGGTAGAGATAACGTGCCCATATTCACATGAGCTGAATGGATACAACAAAACTCCATTGATCTTGCATCCCGAAACAGATGAGAAGGGTTGCTTCCGTGAAATATTTCCCGAGCTTACAAGTTATAACTACATCAATCTTAAAGAGTGTAAAGCATTCCCTAAATATTCTCCATCAGAAACCTGCAATGTGCCGGCATACAGTGCAACTAATGGCTTACATCTTTCTTTACTTCGCACTGAAGAAGACAAGGCTTATTATACAGTGGGAAATCTCATCTACACCCCAAATACTCATTATTCGACCCCAAATAAATATTATCCAGTTTCTAATGATCATTCCGTCCAAAATGGTTATTGAATAACTTTTTAGTTAACTATGTTTGTGTTATGTTCATGATCTGTTTATTAACCATGCGCTGGGAAGTGGAAATTCCGCGGTTGTGTTGTTTGTTGTTGTTTTTTTTTTTTTTCCTCATTAATTATTCGTTGCGGGAAGGACCGTATCCTCTTTTTGAATATTTGATTTGCTTAAAAGATTTGTCTCAATGAATTTCCTTTTATTTTAATAAGCATAGAGCATATACTTGTTGGATTTATAGATGTAATGATTCTTTATCCTTTCAATGTTGATATAAAGTAATGTCCACTTTATATGTTGACGACACACGAAACAAGAAAATAAGAACAGAAAAATCAGTACATATATATATATATATTTTATATATCTTGACTTAATTAAACATATGTTTTTACATCACATTTTTAAAGGAGGATCATATTTAAACCACATGTAGTGCATTGTATAAAAATCAGATGCGGTTCTCCCTATAAATAAACGACACTAAAGTTTAACAAATTAACCACGTATCCTACGTTTGAATTTTAAAAACAAAAGCCACATATTGTTGTTGGGTATGTGACTCAAATTCAATTTTGAGCAAGTTACTATTTTATATTTTTTGGGCTAGGATTGTTTTATAGCTCATAAAGTCTATAAATAAATCCTTCATATATAGGGTTTTGTGTAGTAAGAGAAAAAAGTGAAGAGAAACAGTATTTACTTTCAACAGAAAGAGAAAAAAGTGAGAAAAGAGATATGTAAAGAATATAAAGGATATTTGATAAAGAAAGAGATTGAGAAAGTTTGCAAAGTAATAGTTTTGAACTATTAGTGGGTTTCCCAAAAGCGTAGATATTTTTGTCCAAGGGGTGTGTTTTTCCCCAAAATTTACCTATTGAGAAAAGCATGTCAATGGAATGTCCGTTAAGGATAAGCTAGTTTGTCTTTTTAAGACAAAGAAGGTATGAAATTTGATTTGAGAGAGAGCATATCGCTTTCTCTATGAAGTAATACGACATGCCATTGTTCCATTGGAGAATAATATATGTTTTCCTTTCCCAATTACAAAAGAAAAACGTCGACAATGAGTTGAAGCAATAGGTATCGCCTATTCTACTGCAAAACGACATCTGTTTCTATTAAAGCAACATGCCCTAGTTAAACATTGATACAGGTAATGTGGATAAGTGCCCCGGGCTCTACGACTAATTAGCTGGAGTTTAATATGGTACGAATTTGCATGACATGGCTCTTCAATGACTTCTACATGTTACACAACTAGGACCGATCGTATTTTTTAGAGCACGTTTATTTATCACCATGAGTTTTTAGCTTTATTCTAATGTGTCAAACTTTAATAGATTAAAACATTTTCAACACTTTTTCCAAAAAAAATTGGGACCCACAAACACGTCTAAGTTAAGAAAAATAGGTTTTGAATAAGAATGGGTTGCATAGGGACTCAAATCTCAAGCTCAATTTTGGCATCTTAATTGATGTTTAATAAATCATATCATATAACATCGAGTAAAAAATTTAAATTTTTTTTAACTAACTCTTTTGTGCTTATCATGAAATAATGTGGTGTGATTTGATTAGTTAGACATTGATTGAGACACCAAAAATTAGATATAGGATTTGGATCTGGTTGCATATTATTTTTCCTATTCTTTGCCTTCAATGAAATATGCATGACATGGCTCCTCTTTAAGCAGCAGGTTTCACATAATTACTCTACAAGAAATTTTTTATTTATTATTTTTGGAAAATTACTCTACAAGAAATTACTCCAACAGTCTGCAAGCAAATTATCCAAGTATATTATATACTTACTGAAAATTAATGACATTATGTAATTGAAAATGTGTTGTTACTCATCCCAAGAAGTAACTCTGGCTTTTCTTTAATTGTTTGTTAAATGCAAATCAATATTCGATCTGTCAACGACATCAAAACATGATAAAAGAATAAATTAGTCAGAAATAGCTAGGAGAAGATTGAGCGAGCTCCAAAGATGCAGGTCAAAACCTAATCCTGAGCTCACAGATGATAAAGAAGAAGAAGAAGAAGAAGAAGAAGAAAATGAATCAATTTCTGTTGATGATTGCTTTTTCCCAGCCTGCTCTTGCACTTGAACTGTATCTTGAAAAGATTCTTTCTCATCTTTGTTCTTATTTTCCACATTAATATTGGAGTCAAATTTAGAGACTTGTTCAAGTACTCTTTGATCTCCTCCAAATACTTCAACCTTTGAATCAAGATTGACCATCAAACACTGAGATATCCCATTGAAGGCATACAAAGATGCCGAGAACTTTCGTTCATACTTCATTCTCTTCGTGGCCTCTCCGATAATCGATTGCTCATCCTCATGATTCTCCCTCTCATGTCCATTAATGGCTCCACTATCTCTTCCGCAATCTCAAATGGGCAGAAGTTATAACCAGAAGTAGTACATGATTATCCAAGTGTATCGACAAACCGAAGATCCACAACCTCCACACTCTCGAGCTCTTCCTCTTTTTTAGCTTCAAAATTCTCACTCAACTGATCACCAGCAGTAGTCACATAATGCTCAGTAATGTTTTTACTCACATTTTCATGGCTATCTTCCTTCATGTCGCAAAATTCTTGCACGTCGAAGAAATCATCGAAAACCGTTCTATCCGGTACTTCTAGTGCCTGGTGCTGATCAATATTAGGCGCCTGGTGCTGATCAATATTAGGCAAGGAGAAACTATCCATCGAAGCGCAAGTATTATTCCTCGATTTGAGGCGGAGAAGAAGAAGATTGGCGATTCTGGAGGGAAGAGCAGGCTTTGAATTGTGAGAAGATGCGAGTATTAGCCCCGCGGAGCAAGAGAGCAGCTTCATCGTAAGCTCTTGCAGCCTCCTCGGCTGTGTCACAAGTCCCCAGCCACACTCTTATCTTCTGTATTGTGTCTTTGATCTCCACCACCCACCTCCCCGAGGGCCTCTGGCCGAAATCCGACATAGCGTTTTCGACCTCTCCGAGCTGCTGAAGTTTCCTCCAATGTTATCTGGCTCAAGCCTATGCATCCAATTTCAATGCTGCGTTCTCTCTCTTCTTGCTCTTGATCACTTCCTTTTCTCTTTCTACCCATGTTTTTCACTCTTATTTTTTGTTTTCTACTCTAATATTGCTCGTGTGTATAATATCTCTACATCTCTCAAATGCTAGCTGGTGTTGATGATAAGCCTAAAATATTGTATTTAGAAGCAACTTATTTTTACTTAATTTCTACTTTGTATGTCGTACTAATTAAGGCAGGTATTTATAATAAGGGTGGGCAGACGGTATATCGGTGTTTATTATTATTATTATTTAGAAGATTTGATAAGGTTTGTACTGCTTGTAACTACCTCTTTGTACTTTGTTTAGTTCGGCAATGCGTAAAAGTGCTCTATGAAATCTAACTTTCTTGGAAGGACAAGTGAGGTTCATATCTTCTGACCAAGTCAATCTTAGTTCCTCTAAGATCACTAATAAAAAAATAAAAACAAAAATAAAATAATTATTAAAAAAAAAAAAACTGATTACCGGGGTTTAAAATTCCTTGCTCTTGTTTTCTTTTCCAGATGGAAAATTTTGACGTCCCAACTCAAACATATTATTTTATTTTTATTTTTTTGGATGATAATACATATCTTATTTTGGTTCTTAGAAGTGCATTATTTTTTTTTGTTTGTTTGAAAACGTACGGATCATGATAGTGTGACATTCAGATGTTTACATTATAGAATAATTAGTTATATAAGCCTTTTGATGTAACTGAAAATATTGTAGAAATCAATTTTCTGAAAATGACATATTGTGCTATTGTGATCACTCAATTATACGAGAAAAAAAATTCCCATTTTCTTTTTTAACTTAGAGACATTTAGTTCATAGATTAAAATTATTTTTAGATTTACGTATATTTTTTGTGAGAGAAAATACTGTAACAAACCACAAATCATAATTCGAATCAGAAACGAATTTAAATACTAAATATCCGATTCATACCATCTAATTAGTGTTCGGTAATAACAAGACAAAACCAAGATTTGCGATTGCACCCCAAAACTGATTCCATTTCTTGTAGTCCATGCCGCTTGTAGTCCATGAATGGGGCCTAAAACTGATAATGGTATTAAAAGGAAGAAAACGACAAGAACCATACAAGCGGCATGGACTACAAGCGACAGGAATGGAAAATGACGAACTAAAGAACCACCCAAAAAATAAGTGGAAAACGACATCAGCCACAAAAATAATTGGAAAAATAACATGAGCCAAGAAAACGACAATAATATAAAAACCACATGAACTATAAAAGCGACAATGAAACAAAGAACGAGTTGACAAGAGTTGGAGAGAGGGCACCAACCAGAAGAACGACAAAAACATACAAATCAAAAAGACGATGTACCAAACAACAGAAATATAGAAGCGATAGTAGGATATCTAGAGTTGAATAAACGACCGCATTTTCTGAAGAAACGACAGCAACCAGAAAAACGACAATAATAATATGTTAAAAAGAAGTCTAGACCAAGTGACCAACGAAAATATCTGCACAACTTACAATAGCTTTAAAAGCGACGGCAAGATATCACATCTACAAACACGATAAGAGCTATAAAAACGCCAACAATGCTCAGTTCTATACCCCCTTGAGTGATTTGACGAAACTTCAAATACTATAGAAATAAATTTTTATAACCAAAGAAAAATACTATTGTATTGTATAAGAAGATCGACATCTAAAAAACGACAACGTATACTCATGACAACAAGATGTTAAAAAGCAACAAAATTACGACAAAGACATCTAGAAACGATGATGTCTTCTGAAAACGACAACATAGCATAAACAGCAAGAGTTTTGCCCAATGACGATAATACCACGTCGCTTTAGAAATAAAAAGATCAATAAACCATGATAATTTTACAGATGCCCGCATCTTCAAAACACGAAGACCAAAAACGACAACATATATAGAAACGACCAAACTTGCCAAATTTTTTGAACACGTACAAAGATATTATTGTATAAACACGCGTCCTTAAAAACGACAGTGACTTCAAAATGCCAATACTAAAAGACGACAACTCTTTTACAAGTTGCTTGAAAACGACAACATATCACGTCTAAAACAAAAAGGAGGAAACGGCTATAAAAACATCCCTTACCAAACAACAAAACCTAAAAACTAAAATTGCTTGAGAGATAGAAAAACGAACACATGATGAAAAACTCATAATACTAGGAACTTACTTAAAGGAATAAAACAACGTTCTGAGTGAAAATAAATAAAAACTAAAGGCAAAAATCAAGCCCTAATGAAAAGGAATATAATTTTTTTTTTTTAAAAAAAAAAAAAAATAGGAAGAAAAAGGAATAAAAATCAGTACAGTATGATGTATCCAACAAACGTATTGAATCAGCAACCAATTCAACCATATGTACTGAATTATGTATTACCAAGAGGGAAAACATGTATTGGTGCTTTGTGACTAGTAATTATCATATTGTATCTTACACGTTTATTTTAAGAGATGGAAACTAAAAACATGGATAAATTATTTGTGATCTTGTATGTCACTTCAAACAATATCTAACCCAAACAGAACGGAAACAAAATAGGACAGATCTATTGCTTAAGAAAAAACATACATGGGGAACCTTTCACACATTTATACACAGCACAGGTTGAAGTTACAAGGACACACTGAAAAAGAGCACATTCACTGTTTTTCCCTTGCAACTCCATATTCTGCGCATGGAAATAATCAACTATTGCATACAAAAAATATGCGTAACTGCGTATTTAAAACAAGGACATAAAGGGAAAGAAAACAAAAATCTCAAACTCTATTGTTGTTGTTGATAAGGGGAGTGGTAATGCTATTAGTGTCAGAAAAGTAAGGAATCGGCATCAAAGCTGGGTCCTGATAGGCAGTGACTAATTTCTCAAAGAATTCAGGCATTGCAGGGTCACTCTCATCCTGCCTATCCCTTTTGATCAAACTCTGAGAACGAAAAAAAAAAAAAAAAAAAATCGACATGGGCATAAAGTATGATAAAGCAGCTAAAAATGGATTGATACAACTCCTTAATCCTTTAAATATACTGTCAAAAGGAGTAAAATGTCATGGTTTCTAGACATACCTCAGCAGAGTAACCAACGAAAATAGGCAGGAAACGTTTTCGGCAGTACTCGTTGAATAGAAGAGTGAGGATTGGAAGAGGAATGACTAAAGATGAAGCTAGAGAGAGCTTCTTCAATGTGAAGATTCCCACTGCAATGGCGTGCATGAGCACCAAAGAAAATATCGTTGAATTGTGCACAATAGGCCAAAACTTCCCTGCAGTTTCGTACCTTGGCGCATAGACATTAATGAACTGCGAAACAAGTTTAGAGCGTAAACATTAGAAGAAATGTAATGGCATCTAGCATAACAAGAGATTGCAAAACAATTTTGGAACTGGATAAACATTACACAAACACAAGATAAAAATAAATAAATAAATAAGACTGTTTTTATACATAGATCAAATTCTTACAACGCACCTATGACTTTAAAAAAATAAAAAAGACAACTGACCTGATTACGGAAGACGATGTATCCAAGACAGAAGTACACCAAGAGGAAGGGCAGAATAAGTGGAGCTAAGAAAAAGTATGTGATTCCAAGGAGTAAAAAGAAAAGAATTCTTGGAATGTCCTTGTGGTAATCAAAAGCTGGAACTTCAAGATCATCATCTGGATCCCCAGTAAAAGGTCTCTTTATCAGACTGCAAAACAGAGGAATTACACGAAATAGTTCCGACGAAGTGCTTGTCCATCCTGACGTGACAACATATGCAATGAAAAACGATGCCTGCAACCAAATTAAATGATGTTATAACAGCGAAGAAGTGAAGCCCATATTTTAGTATCACGTGCCTAAACCAAAAGTAAAAAGGTCCATCTTCAGATTTTCCTGTCTGAAGAGTTTCCTGTCTATATTATTCTGGCCATATTTTAGCATGATCAAATGCAAATGGTAAACATATGATCTTCACTTGTGCCCAAGAAGGAAGAAGCATTTTAAAATGAGCAATGATACACATCAGGAAAAATTTTATCCACATCCTGAAAGCACATGTATCAAAATTTTGTAGGTTCTGTAAGACCGAAATGACTATTTTGTCCCAACTCTTTTCACCCTTAACAACTTATATTTTAATTTCATAACGTGTCATGAAACTACTTTTTTGCGATACATATTGTTTAAGTTACAAAGGTACTCACCTGTGCAGGGACAGCAACAGCTAGCTTTGAAGTTATATTCTTCGGCTCAAGGAAGACGTCGAGCTGAGATAAAGCTGAACCAGAAAATATAGTAGCAAAAAATATGTTCCATATCGTGAACCAAAGTACTTTATCACATGCGCTCTTTTCTATGTCACTGTGGGAAATATATCCTTGAATAGATGAAAGGAATTCCATGATTGGGGGCACCGATTTCAGAAATAACAGAAGAATGAGATTGGGAAGGTATCCTGTGATAACTTGACTAACGAAAGTTCTGCATAAGGAGACTCGTATGTTAGTTTCATTTGGCATTTGAAACTTTAAAAAAGTGAAAAGTAGAAAATTTTGGCCTGAAACCTTGAAAATGCTAATGGTAATGCCAGAACACCATTATCAGGTTGCCTAAATCTTATATATAGTAGTAAAAATTTATCCACAGTTGGTTGCCTAAATCTTATATAGTAGTGAAATCTATCCTAGTTTAATTTTTTTTCCCAGTTGAAAAACTAAATTCCAAGATTTCGGATACTTTACTCGCTCAGATTCAGAACAATCGCAATGGTGGAAACCAGGATGAGATGAAAAAAGCAACCACACTTTCTAGTGCACTTACATAGTTAGAATGCTTTTGAGGAAGGGAAACCAAATTTCCAACTGATTCAGATTAGCAAGACCTTGCACAAGGAGAACAGGAATGAGGAATAAGATTGTAAGAAGAATACATGCAACAATGACCACCAGCTTCGATATCCATCTTTGCATGAATGATGAAGAAAAGAAAGGCCAGTAAACATCATGTGGCTCGGGAGCTTCTTCTGCGGTCCAGTGTGTGGGGTTGTTTGATTGTCGCAAGTGAAAAGCCACAGCAGCACCATAACGAGACTTGAACGACACAAATGCAGCACGAACTTCCTTGTAAATTAGAAAGAAAATGCAAATCATTAGACTGCAGCATGTACCACAAGATACCAGAACCTAATTAACTACATAGTAAAGGAATTGATTTGAATTAAAGAAAGACGGAACTAACGAGTTTCTCTTGGCTCCATTTTGTAGAATGATACTCCGTCTACAAGAGATTTGCGTTATTGAGAAGGTCAATCATTCAAAGAAATCATTATTATCAAATTCTCGTTTACGTAGTTCCTTGTGCTCTTAAGTTTATTGCCCTTTATTCACACTTACTAGGAATGTGAAACACTTGTGAGGTGGACAGTTATTTTTAATAAGAAATTCAAATAATGCCTTGATTTCGAGCGTAATCAAGGACTTAATCTTAGACTCTATGACCAGAATGTTCATCATCACATTAAGCTAGAAGGCAATAATCCTAAGAACACTTTACGTATACACAAAAATCAATGCACCATGCAGAATTGTATATAATTACGGTCCAGAAAAAAGTCAAATAAAATTAAGATTTCTGGTATCGGAAAAGAAGAATCTCTAATACTTACTTGTCCTGTGAATGAAACCCCTGACTGCTCCATTCTCACATTTTCCTCTATATCTTCTAGCCTCTTTCCATAATGGTCCACAAGATCAACCTTGCGGCCACACAATCCAAAACAGCAGCTACGATGATATTTCCGATGACTGGGATCGGACCTTGAATGAAGGATTCTTTTTGACAATCTCTTGCCATTTTTCTAGATTAAAAGAAAAGCAAAGAATGATTATAAACATCTGTATGAAACAAGATGTAGAGAAGATCTTGGTGATTCTATTAAATTATTAATAAGTGAAAGGATACACACAAACATGGAAAGGAATAAGAAGGGACTGGGGTGCCCCTTTACGCCTCAATCTTTCCTATTATTTTATGTTTCTACAGCAACAAAATGTCACCTTATGACTCAAAAACAAGTCAACATAAAATCTCACAAGAAACTTTCTTGAATTTTCTATCAGATTATGAACTTTTCATTTTGGTTCCAAGTCTTCTCCAATAAACTACTCGGCATTGGCGACACTGCCTAATTTGTATCCTGTTATTGCTTCTCACTCTAGTATCTCTTCTCAAGACGTGTAAACTGAAATGCTAAGATCATGTTCATATGAACACTCAGATATGACTTTAACCATTAAAAGCAGTGATATATGAACAGCTAGTTGATGTAGACGTCATTAGTCGTATCAACTTATAAAACAAGCTAGCTATTGTGATTTATGTCATAAAAGCCAAATATATTCTTACCGAACAACTCAATCGTAGAGATTAGCACGAAACATAAGAACATTGGTATAACAAATAGATGCAGCAAAATGCTTACGATGAGAAGTCGAAGTTTGTTTGTTCGATGAACAACAATATGTGACAGATATGTTAAAGGGTGATACTCTTTAAAGAAGCTGTCAACACTGTCACTGACACTGCTCCCACTGGAAACAGGGATACTGCGAACTAAGATCGTGAACTGATGTGGTTGGGGTTTCGATGAATGGAAATAAGCCAATCTTTTTGAAGAAATATAACTATACTCCTGCAGAAAAATTAATATTCAGTACCAAGTTCAACTTTTGGTTCTTAGGCTGCAAATGACAAGGCACTTCATGAGCATCTCAAATATGAAATTACACACACACACACACCCCCTAGGATATCATGATGCTTGAAGTGTGATAAAAGAATATCAGAAGAGAAGCTAAGAGCTGCAGAGATAATCAAATTCTTCAGAAATATTTAATGGCACAAAGCAACTTACATAATAAAGTAGGTAGCAGACAAAAATTGTGACGACATAAACAGCAGAAAAGTGAATCCACAGGCTGCAAAAAATCAAACAATATTATTTTTCACACTTTGTTGCAAACGAAATTCAATACTGCCGACATAAGTAAGAAAGTTTAATAACTTCTTAGAACTCTTCAACCCAAAGAGACATGACTGAAAGTATGATCCTAGTTATTAAAACAGGATATATGGGCTATCAGAACAATTTAAAGAGGACAACAAGTTTCTCATTTTTGCAATCTTTCCACCATTATTTTCAAAAAATTTCCATCCCTGTGCAGTTACATCACTATCAACATTTTTACATAATTTCTCTGACATTGTTCTTCAAAGTACTATCCAAGCTCAGATTAAAAGTTTACCTTTTCGAACCCTTGTTTACGTTTGAAATTGTAAACACATCCATCGAGTTATTTGACAAATTATCTAAGTCAACATTGTCAAGCTTATCTCCAGAGCAGTTCACTGGAAGAAGAACAAAGATCCCAATAATCCCGGCAAACACGAATACTTTTAAACTGCATAATCCATATACAACAGAAGTAGAAATTACTCAGTAGCAGGTATCTATTGATTGTAAACAAAAGAAATTCAAAGAAATGAAGGTAAACTTATACTATTATTCGTACACAGAAATGAATAACTATCTATTTCTTGCCAAATGATAAAACAAGGATCAAGCAACACCACTTTTGTAATCTACTGGGACCATAGGTGGAATGGGAAATCGATCCACACCCTCGTCAATAATCCCCATAGATCCATGCACATCAATCCATCAAACATACAATATCACTATTTAGATTATAGTGCGGACGCAAGAACTAGGACGGCAGTGGCAAACTTTCGCTTTTAAGACCTTCAACGAGGGTCACCCAACATTCGATCCCTTGACCACAGACCCACCACGGTCGGTATTCCATTACCGTTAGGCCACCCCACACACTGGTAACGGTAACAACTGTCTATTTCTTTTTCTGCCCATCTAACCCTAGTCTCACCAACATCAAGAAGTAACACTATTGGTCACATCATAACATATAACCAAAAACTCATAAATACTCTCACTACTGTACAAGACCCAAATATCAAAATAAGCAATTGATATCTTCCTCCCACCCACTAAAACCAAGAAAACAAACATATATGAAATCGAATTCAAACTAAGCTCACAGTTCATCATATCAAGAGAAGTACCTGAAAGTTATAACGCGCATGAAGACGACAGCGTCCAAGCCGGAGGAGGCCAAGAGGTCATCTTCGGAGAGGCTCCAAGCGTTTTTGAGCCAACCGGTGGAAGGAATCAGCCTTTCGAGGTTGAAACGGCTTGTCCGTTGGGATTTCCCCTCCGCCAACAAACGAGGCAAATAAACTTCGTTATTCAGAGGCTGTTTCCTCAATATTGAGTACAAACCGAAGAACAAAATACACAGCCCCGAGTTTATTCCCACCGACGTCAAAAGCGCAGAAACTAGCATTTTTCTTCTTCGATAATTACTTTTTTTTTAAAAAAAAATCTAATCTTTAGCGGAGAAAAAGAAGAAGAGGAAGAAGATCTCCCTGTAAACTGTTCAAACTATGGAAGAAATTGAAAGCGAAATGAAAATACTAAATAATTATCAGAGATCGAATTGGGTGACTTAGCTAAGTATAAGAAGATGCTCGTATTTACTGGAATAAAACTGAATTATACGATCCCCTTTGACTGTGTATAATTGTATAATACTGGTAGAAAGTGACGGATTTTGAGACTGTTTTTTTTTTTTTTTTTTTGTGCTTGCGAAATTCTATTGGTGCTTTGGTGGGTAAGCTCTGGAGTAGTTTCCCCGGTGTTTTTTTTTTTTTTTTTTAAGTTCCTGAAACGCCCTTGTCGTGTTCTTCCTTTCTTTCTCGGACAAGAAAAGGACAAGCAACACGCAGAAGGACGCTGATAAATGGTACGAAACTTCCGACGGTTGTAAAGAACCGGTACTTTTCGGCTTTCTGCGATCTGCTTTGTGTGAACACGTGTTTTTCACCTTGTTTTATTCTTGTCGGTTGGGGTTTTGAGGGGGTAATTTGGGGATTTTACTGTTACGTAAAGGAACAGATGCTGTAACAGGATTGAGCTACCGCCAGCGTCAACTGAAGTCGTGGCAAAAAAAAAAAAAAGCTGAAGTCGCAGCAGATCCTGATCTCAAGGCTTAGCTCACGTGACATGGCACGTGCGTGATTTGAGTTTATCTAATATTTGTTATATTCTAACCCTAATCCTAATCCTAATTCTGAATAAATAAAATCATTTTTAATTTATGTGCATATTAATTTTCACTGTTCAACTTTATTAATTTTTAGTAAAAACGCACAAAAAAAAACACAATTTTTTTTTTTTTTTTTTTTTTTTTTTTCCATCTTTGTTTGTTTGTTTGTTTTTTTTTTTTTTTTTTTTTGCCCTTTTTTCATTATCCTTTTTGTATTTTTTAACTATTATTTATTTCTTTTATTTTTCGTATCCTGGTCAATTTTAAACCTTGATCTAAAATTTTAAGTCCTCGTTAACTTCGTGAATTTGAGTTTTCAATTTGAATTGAAATGTGACATTTTTGAGAGTTTTTTACTGTAACAGAAAAAGTTAGATGTGACATTTTCTGAAAGTTTTTACTGTAAAAACTTAAAACTAAAAACTCAAATCGGTGAAGTGAACGAGACCTTAGATCTCAAATCTTAAATACATAAAAGAGTGGACGTGTAGTTATTGTTCATCGTATAATAATTCAAAATGCTAAGTTTTAAGCATTTCACCTTTTTGTTCTTTTCATTTTTTAGTTTCGACTCCTTAATTTTATTTATTATTATCTCATAATTTATAATTATTATAGTAGTCTAAAACAATGAGTTATAGGTGATTTATTTATTTATTTTCTCCTTTCTTTTTTCAATTTCAACTCCTTTATTATTATTTTTTGTTATCTTATAATTAACAATGTTTCATTGTATTCTTATGATTACATATAACCTTAAACTATTATTAATGCTCAAATTTTTTTCCCCTATGACTTAGATGTGAGTCATGTTTAGAATTATTATTAGAGTATTGTATGTTACTTATTATGGGGTGTTTGGTATACAATAATAGATAAGAATTATATTATTGAGAAAATGATAAAAAGTAATATGATTTTCAGAAAAAATATGGATTAACATATTTGGTTACGTATGGGAATTTTTTCTCATATTCCCGGGAATATTATGTTACTCGTTTGATTAGTACAAAGTAATATAATATATTTCTTTCTTAAAAAATAGCTAATTTGAAATTACTTAATACTAAAAATCTTATTAATTTAAGAAACAAATTTATAAGCTGATAAAAAAAAATCTTAACAAATTTTTTTTAAAAAAACTAAAATTTAAATAAGAATAAAACAGATAGAGTAAAATCAAATTTAAAAAAAAAGCTCAATAATGCTTATGGGCTAGGCAGTGACCTCAAAGGCGAAGAATGATGGCGCTTACAAGGGGTGGGGATGGTTTGTGTTGCTCGAACTTCCGGCGAGGTTAGGAGGGGGTGGCCATTGATTGATTGGTAAGGAGAGGGTTTTTGACAGTCATGAAAGGGATGAGCAAGCTCCGGTGATGAGTTTGATAGGGGTTGAACAGTGGTTATGTTGGAATTCCGATGATGAGCTCCGGTGGTGAGCAACAGTGACTGAGATGGAGGTGCTTGGCAGCTACAACAAGAAGGGAGGAGAAGCTTAATGGTGATAGGTTGTGATGGGTGTGTGGGTAAGATTCTAATGATTTTGAGATTCTTAAGAATTTAAATAACACTATATTGAGTGGTATTCAAATTATCTCAAATTTTCATTCTCATTATTAAAATTATTGTATATCAAAAGCCTCCTTATAGTATTGTATGTTACCACTTAATACATACTCTATTTTTTAAGTCAAATTTTCGTCTTTTTTTATATTATTATATATATTCTACGTTGGTGCCTGTAGCCAACCTTTTAAACATCTATTTTTTTTTTCTTTTTCCACAACGTGATACACATTTTTACTCTCAGTTTGACTGAAAATGGGAAATGTGAAACATACTTTGACGCGTTAAGTAGAACTATCACTAATTTGGTAATCGATTCATATTGGTAATGACACATAAAGTCTAAGCAAATTCCCCAATAAAGCCGGAGTTACGTCATTTATCTTAAATATTTATAAGGTTTTGGTCCTCATGTTCTCCATATATATTAAGGAGTTTTTCTCTTAGGACAAAAAAAAAAAAAATTTAAAGTATCAATAATTTTATACTGTTAGATTGTATTAAAAACTATCTATTTTATATATTTTTTTAAATTTAATATAATTTTAATTAAATTTAAATATTAAAATAAATAATATTAATTAGGCGGCCTTCCAAACAAAATCCTTGTATATTAATGTAAATATATTTGTACAATAACATAAAGGACAAGTGGGTTATTCTAGAAGAATTTTGTTGCCCTCGTTTCGTCGTTTCTTCATTTATTTTTTGCTTTCAACCGTCCTATTTTAAAAAGATTTTAAGCGTGTTTGTTTATATTTTTGAAAACGTTTTTTTTTTTTTTTTTTCGAGGATAAAAAAATGAAAATAAAAGGGAATTGTATTTGGGGCGATATCGTACAAAAATCAAAATAAAAAATATTTTTGTCATCTTCCCAAAGATTGAGGCATTTCTAAAAATGAACCAAAGTCGTTTTCCATTTCCCAATTTTCATTTTCTCCACTCTTTTGTGACTGCACACCCCCCACCCCCACTCTTCTCCGACTGCCACTCCCCCCACTCTTCTACGACTGCCTGCACTTCTTCGACTGCCCTTCCCCCTGATGAGGACATCAGGGATGCAAGAAATGCTCATGATCCAATCCAAGTTCCAGTTGGTCCGGTGACGAGGTATCGAGCTAAAAGATTTAAAGAAGACTTGAATAACCTAGTCCAAAGAGTTCTATAACCTAGTTTTGCTCATTAAAGTTGATCCGGAAGAGAGCTACTCAAGCATGGCCAAATTCGCATGACATCCCAAGGCTCACGTGCATGAGAATGCTCCAAGGGGTTAGGCGCACATTCCAACAAGTTCCAAGAAGTTAGGTGCACATTCTAGCAAGGGATCAACTCAAAATTGCGAATTAAACATTTAAATTCCATATTATACAATTTAAGGGAGAAATTGGATTCAAATTCGGACTTCCTTCCCTAGGATTAGTTTTAGGCGTTTTAAAAGGAAGGAATTAGACTCTTAAGTCAAATTCCTTCCCTAGGAGTTATCTTTGGGCGATTTTATTTTGTTTTAGGAGTCTATCTTCATTTAGGCGCCTACCTCATTAAAGGTAGGATAAAACTTTTCAATTTTTAAACATTTTCAGCTTATATTCGGCTATTTAAGGCTGAAAAATGAAAATTAATAAAGCTTTTGATGTTCATTCATATTGTGAGTTATTCTTCTTGAGTTCTTGAAGAAACTATTCTAAATTTATCAAGGGTTTCCTTGTGGCGTTCAAACTTGACTTATCAAACGGATTTTCATACTCGTTTGTAGCGTCTTCGCCATACCAAGGTTCTTGCTTTCCTAAGCAACGGGTCGCAGTTTCATCAATTCTTGACAGGTTCTTGATTTGAATTTCATATTTGGTTCCGGATTTCGGGTTTCGTCACATTGTTGGCGGGGTTTGTATAACCCCCCCTCTTCTCCGAAACATTTTCTCTGTTAGTTATACCATATATAATGTTATATTAATATATTTAATAATATTATTTATTTAATATATTATTATTTTAAATATTATTACATGTTTTTAAAAATTAAACCACCAAACACAATTTCATTTTTTTTAAACTGAAAACAATCTTAGAATAAAACTATCAAACGCATTTTCAGAAATGAATCCAAAATGAAAATGAAAACGTTTTCATTTTCATTTTCATACAAAAAATAAAATCATTTTAGAACGAGTTTCAGACGCACCTTTTATATTTTTTTTTACTTTCTTTTTTTCCATTGATGTTAAAATTATCCCCACTTTTTTCTCTTTTCTTTCTTTTTATTTTCTTTTGTTTTTTATATTCTTATTTTTTCGCCATTATACGTTTATTTTTTTCTCCAAATTAATCCTTATAAATATATTTATTTTTATTTCTCCATTTAAATACTTTATTCTCACGTATTTTGTCTAATTTTTTTAAATAATGTTTCTTTTTATTTTTTCTTGATAAAAATAAAGATGGTTTGTATGAAATATGTTAAGGTCAAATTTCGTTTCTCATTTTTCATCTTGCATATGTCCTCATATGTTTTGGAGAATGAGGCTGAATCACGAAATTGATAGTTAGAAACAGTCTGCTACCCTTCAGGACAGGTTCGGCAGCCCAAACAATCATTCAAGTTGCGAAGATGCCACATCAACATTATGAGATTATGGACTGATTTCATCATAAAATTAACACCAAACTGTGGGATCTTTCCAAGAAAAGCAAAAGGGAAAGTCCATTATACCTAAACTTGGTCTCTAAGCCAACTCCCTACAAGAAAAGGATCTTCAATCAAAAGTCAAAAGAGTAAACTGGCTCTAAATCATTTTTTCAGCAATCAAGGCCTATTTTTACAATCCTTGCACGACCACAAAGGGACGACATGCGTACAGATATTGGCCATCTCCTTTCTCACATTTTCTTAGAAGTTTTTTTCCTTTTGCTTCACATATTCCCCCATGCATTTAGGGAGATCTTTATTGTATTTATCTTCTACAATTATAATAAAACTATCGAAAACCTTACGATGGATGTACCTTAGATTATTAAAGAAACCACTATAAATTTCTATATCTTATTATTTTTATTTATGTTTTTTCATTTATTTTTTTACGATCACGATACTAATATTATAATCTAAATTTAGTCGTTAGCCTCCTAATAAATTTTATTGTAAATTTCACCATCTACAAAGTAAAACTGCAAGTTTATGGCTTTGAATTGTGCTAAACTAAGTGCTCATACCGGTCTCTTTGTTCTTTGCATGATACGTAGCAAGATTGTTACAGATGGAATGAGGATCCATATGAAAAGCTCTTTTTTATTCGTCTTAATTATATATCTTGCCACTCTTGATCCTTCCTCTTATATTCGCACTTAGAAGTGAAGTAGTGAACCAAAAATTAAAAAATTAAAAAAAAAAAAAAAAAACAATTTTTCGATTTTCTCAAAAAAAGAAAAAACGAAAGAAAAAAAGAAAGGAAAAGAAACTCATTTATATAGCAAGTGATCAAATTCACAATAAAATTGATCACAATTTTTTTTTCTTTTTTTTTTTTTGGTTTTTTCTGTTCATGTGAACTCATTGTTCTTCTTTTTTATCCATGCGAACTCATTTTTCTGTGTACATTAGACCGTTAAAACAAGGGGAAAGATTTAAAATCCTGATTATTACTTGGAAAATCAGCAAATAATTTTTTAAACAAAAACTTTGTTTCTTTTTCACTGCTTGCTTCCTAAGTCTGGTTTGCTTCAACCAGGCAATCCCATAACCAAACAAGTACGATGCAGGCCAAAAAAAAAAAAAACAAAAACAAACAACACACAGCGTGATCCCGCTTCGAAAATGAACAAAATCATATGAATAAGAGATGGATTTCAACTTTGAAGGTTTTCTAATTCTGTCCAAATCCAGTCATAGGAGAGATGGCGCCGTCGTAGGGGAGAGGGGATATGATGCATAATGCATTTGTCCACTGTCGTGGTTCACACCATCGCCGTCGTCGTAGGACAAGCAGTCGTGAAAGGGAGCGGAGGAGATAGCCGGGGTTTAGGCAAAAGGGAGATCGAGTCGCCGTTGGTGGGGTGAGGAATGGAGTTCTCGCCGCCATCGAATGAGGAGTTGCCAGAGGTGGCGAAAGAACCTTACGGTATTATAGTCATTCCCTTATTCAATTATTGAGTCCGATTAAACGAAGTATATTATTATTTGTTGTCCGAGCACTGTTACACTAACACAAATCAATAATGTATAGGTGAAAAGAGACAAAATATCTTAAAAGATAGAGATAGAAGTTTTACTTATTATTCTTAATTAATATTTTTTTAATTAATAATTATATTAATTAAAAGAGTATGTAAATTTTTTTTTAAAAATAAGTTCGATAGTTTTCTTGTGACTGATGAAAAAGAGAGTGGATGAAAATTATCTCTTTAATAGTGTATAATCAAGCCATCTTTTTTATTTTTATACAATTGCATATGATTCTACTATGAAAAAAAATTAAATGTGCGTTCTCCATATTTTCAATACGTGCTAAAAAATAAGGATCAGCATTTTAATTTATAGGAGGGTGATGGAAGTGAAAAGTTATGTGTGATCTATACAAACAAACTCCGGTCAATGTTATTTAAAAAAAAAAAAAAAAAAAAAAAAAAAAAAAAAGAAGACCATGTAGACTGTAGTTTCTTCGGCCAAACCGAGAGATATTTTCAATTTTCCACCGCAAAAGGATATTATACCTCTCCCAGATATTTGTAAAACCATCACTGTACCAATCACAAAAGTTGCCAAATTTTTCCTTGTCTCCGAGCATAACCAGATATATACCAATATAATCTACTGAAATACAAAACATGAAAAATAAATCCCAACCTTTGAACTGCACATAAATATCCATTCTTTTTTGTTTTTAATTAACAAACTTATCCATTTGTAGCCCTTCTCCATGACCATCCACTTGATTTTCAGTCTCTCAGTAGTCTGAGAAGAAGACACTGAAATCGTACAAGCAGAGCTTGAGCTTTAGACCCAAATCAATGGCAGAAACCGACCTTTCCGACGACCTCAGCGAGTGGGAGCAAATCCAATCTCCATTGTCTCATGCCCGTCCCTCACATCACCAATCAACATCTCAATGGCAAATCGACGACGATCACCGAAGCTTGCCTCTCCCTCCTCCACCGCAAGACCTCGAACCGCGTCGCTCTCCCGTTCTTCCTCCTCCACAAGAACCTAATTCGCCGTCTCCGTCGTCGTCCTCGTCGTCGCCGACGCCTCCTCCGGATTCTCCACCGGTGCCGCCGTCGTCGTCGTCGTCGAATTCGAAGCGCGATGAGGAGGCTACTCGGAGGCGGTCGGACTCCCCACTGGTGGCCGCGAGAGAAATCGGAAAGCGACTAAGGCTGCGGTTGGGGATTCTCAGCGCCGAGGTCCTTCGAGCGGCTTCTAAGATCTGTAATTACTCGATGATCGCCGGAAGATTTTGGTCGGTCGTTTCGGTGGTCGGAGTTCTGACGGCGATGCTGCTGTCTCTGCTGTACGTAAAATTGAAGCCGCGATGGAGAACTCGGAGACTGCTTCGCGATGATAAGGAGCGTTTGATTCTGCTCCTAAAAGAGAAAGACGAGGTTAGTTCTTTTCCAAAACTAGATTCAACAATAAAATTAAAATTTGAAAATTCTAAGCATAGTTCAGCCAATTCGATTGTTATGAATATGAAACAATTGGAATTGGCGTGCAGAAGATCAGCCAGCTGCTGGTTCAGATTGCTGAGATGAACGAGGCGTTATCGGCGCGACGCCGGGTTCCGGTGCTCCGAGTTGGTTGAGTGGTGATACAGGATCTAGGTGATGGCTCTCTTTCTACTTTCTACTGCAAAACCCGTCGGCGTTGTTCGTATCACGGTATACTATACCATATATATATATATATATATATCAGTTTCATTGTTTTTGTAGTTAATATCCCTGTGCAATGATACATCAATATAAGCGGTGAGCGTATAATTTTTTGGCTTATCTGAAAGACCAACGTATTACAGTTGATAAAAGGAAAGGATGTCTTTCCAATTCATTACTCGCGTTAGTTTTTCACCTTTCAGCACGACAGAAAGGATTCGTTGGGCTAGTGCTGATGAGCTGTTTGACCTACTTATTATATACAGAGAAGGCGTATTTCTGACCTCTAAAGCCTCAGGATTAGGCCGTAGTAACTAGCAAGTAGTGGTTTACTATAATATGGTTTAAGTCTTATCATAAGGCTCAAAAGTTAGCATTGCGTTTCGATAAGGTTCTTTCGCCTTGCTCTAACAAGTAAGAAAAGTAAACTACCTTTTGAAGCGCTAGTCAATGAAACTAATGATTAACAATAGAAAGAAAGTACAGTTCCAGTTACAACAAAGTCCAAAATTCTTGGAGAATAGTTAATAAACATCAGGAAGCAAGCAGCAGAAAGTTTCCAGATAGAGAATAAGGAATGCACCAGAAACCATAAACCAGTAACAAGACCGTTAAGATCTCATTGCGTGAGAATCAAGTAAGACAAGGTAAGTCCAGCTAATTACACATCATAACTTTCCCAGAGACAAATACTCAAAAAGGAGATGGGTCTTTTTCATGCAACAACACTAAAAAACAACTAGATTTAACAAAAAGGGGTTCCCTGTCCATTCAACAAGGGAAAAAAAATAGATCTATATTCGAGTGTAATCAGCTTTTTTCAGAGTACTTTTACAAAGAAACAGCAATAAGTAAAAAGCAACTACCTCAGACACATGATGATAACTGAAATCAGCAGTAACCTTAAATAAGAGTCGCACAACAAACAAAACAAGAATGGGTTAAATGAAGATCTCAATGTCTGCCTTTGAGCTGAGAATGCCGAATATCAAACTGATCTACAAACTCCAAGGGCGTAGTAGTCTCATTCCTGATCCTCCTGATCTTAGGACTCAACAACCCTCTATGGCTAAACCCATATAAATTAAGCACCTGATTGTCAGCAAAATTGAAAGCCCTCTCCATACTCTTTAAACACCTATCAACCGCATAATCTCCGTAGCTCCCACAAGGCTTACACCCCACAAAATGTGTCACAAAAGGCCATCTCTCATCACCCAAACCCGGATGATACTTCTCCATCATCTCCTCATACCTATCCACCAACCCCGCCCAATATCCATGCAAAAAGTAAGAATTCTCCACAAACACCTTGTTCATCCACTGATCCTTCTTTGATATCAGCAGATAAATCAACGCAGACTGATCGTCCGCCTCGAATGCCGGCCTTCCCTTCAAATTCGCAGTCAAAATCTTTCCGGCCTCCTCGCGAATATGCCCTTTCGGACCCATCGGAGCCCAAGCATCAAGCAAATCCAAAGACCACTGACAATTCCTAAACAGAAAACTCCCAGTGTTCAGAGCAATCCATGATTTCTGCTCAAACAACAAATCCGGGTATCCATGAATGACCATATTGTAATCATTGTACTTCGATAACGGAATCTCAAACACCATATCGGTGAACAGAGCATCACTGTCCATCCACCATATCCATTCAACGTCGGGATGAGACAACATCAATCGCCGGATCAACGGCAGTTTGGCCCAGTACCCAGCGAGCTCTTTATCTAAATGAGCCAGATTGTAAACAATCTCAATCCCATGAATCCTGCAATAGTCAATCTTGTTCTTGATCGACTTCAGAAGATAGTGATCTCCAATGGGGTTGTCACACGGCTTCGGAGGCGAACCGGTAACAAGCAAAACCCTAGCTTTTCCATTAATGTAGTTAGGAAACTGAGGGTTTTGCCCTAGCCAGAGCTTCCTCTCTTGGTCCCAATTCGAGATTTTGGGGCCGAGAGAGTAAGTCGCGTTGGGGTTGGTCTCGGACTCGGGGGGCTCGTCCGCGTCGGTGGGGTCGCTGTCGGAGCGAATCTCGGCGAGGATTCGGTTCGTCTCCTCGGCGATCCGCCGCACTTCGGCGTCATCGGAGGAAGATCCGGTGAGGCTCCCGATGCCGATGGTGCCGCGGAGTACGAGGATGGTGACGAAGCCGCAGAGGAGCGTGATCTTGACGTTGTTGAAGGTTTTCTTGATCTGACGGCCACGAGGAAGAGCGCGGCTTCTGGCGGTAGTGGAAAGAGCGGCGGCGGAGAACGGTGATGAGCCTCTTTTGAGGGCCGTGGAGCCGTCATGGCCCATTTTCCTTTTTTATTTTTTTGGTTTTTATTTGTCAAGGTAAAGACAAACAGAGCCTTTTTCTGTCCTGTGTGTGAATGAATGAAATGGGTTAAGTGATAATAATGGCTTAATCGAGATTAAAGAATTAACAAAGATTGTATTGGTAATGGAGTGGAAAGCTGGCTAATATTATATATTAATTTTGTTATGCAACATTGTTTGATGGAGCGAAAAGACGTGGGGAGATGTTTTGTGTTTGTTTAGTTTGAGTAGTGCTCTGGACATGGGAGGATAGTGTACTAAATGGTGCATACTAGTGCCATTATTGTTAATATTAAAGAAAAGTTGATAGCGTATAGTTTTTTTTTTTTTTTTTTTTTTTTTTTGTAAAATGATAGCATATAGTTTTCTAATGACATGTGACGTTTTTAATGGACTAATATAAAATCAAATATCTCACTTAATAAGTGTGCATATATACATATGATCAAGCAAACATGTATCCTGTTGTCTTTATCACAGCTTTTTGGTAGTGCCTTTGTTTCCTCTTGACAATATCTAAAGTTGAGAAAAACATTGATAACGGATTTAAAAATTGAAGTTCAAAGCGCTAATAACAATAATAATAATGATGATGATGATGATAATAATAATAATAATAATAATAATAATAATAATAATAATAATAATAATATAATTAATATACTTGGAGACACAAATAGAAAAAAAAAAAAAAAAAAAAAAAAAAAAAAAAAAAGAGGGAAGCGCGTGCTTGTTAAGTTACATCTTCTTTTTAATGAAAACAAAAATATAATTTCATTAATTGGGAAAACTTTCCCACAAACATAACTAAAGAGCATGAAGGAAGGGCCAGTCTAAACAGGTGCAAAAACTAGAAGGTAAATCATGCCTTGCAAGAGTATGAGCGTGGGGTCAAAAACTATGTTTGATACTTAGATTTATTTTCTGATTTAAATTATAGTTCATAGTTCGTTACAGTATTTTTTCTCATAAAAATACACGTAAATTAAAAATAATTATAATTATATAATTTTAATCCATGAATCAAACGTTTAAAATTAGAAAGCAATGAACAAATATTTGAAACAATAGCCCTATCAAGGCCAGAAGAATTTCGTGAATTAGCAAAGGAAGTTCTTTCCCAAGTGTATGCCACGGCCACCCCATTAGATGAGTAAAGATAAAACCCTCACTATTTTATGAAAAAACTCCAAGGTGAGGTGGAGTTTTATCAATAACCGATGAACTTCAAGAAAAGCCAAACGTGCAAATATAACAAATTTTTTTTTTTTTTTTTTTTTTTTGCCATGTACGAAAATGAAATTCTTAGAATTTGTTGATTTTAAATGAGTATACTCTTTGTGATGGGGTATATTTGATTATTTGGGTTGAGAATTATGACTGTTAAAAACTTTAGTTGTAGCAGAAGTTATTGAAGTATTTATTTATTTATTTAAGTTAGAGATTGTTAGAATTTTGGCAAAATAAATGGGGAGCTTAGTCCCAGATTATTTTAGAAACAAAAATGGATAAGGTCTTAATTTATATAAGTAATGCTTTTACCGTATTCGTTAAATGAAATAAGAAATGAGTACTTTTCCTTATTAGTGTGGCGTTTTGAAGACAAATTTTTTTTTTAAAGGAAAAACTCAAAAATACCGCACAAAATGGTAAAAAAAAAAAAACATTATTTATGCCATTGTACTAAAAAATAAACAAGTGACATTCAATTAATAAGAACAAAAGAAAAGGTCATAATGACATCTAATTATTTAAAATGATATAAATAATAGAGTTAGAAAAAACAATGGCCAAATTTTAAATTTTCTCTTTGTTTTTTTAATGAAATGAAGACTGCATAGAGTAGTTTAGTGTGCTTTAAGCATTAATTAATAATCAATCAAAACTTGCAATGCATTATGAAAAGTTTGGATGATCATATTTTGCTACATAAAACAACTTCCATTGATGAAAGTTCTGTTGAAACTTTTTGTATGAGAAGTTTTATTTTTGCAACTCGACATGAAAGAAGAAAAGAAAGAGTGCACAAAATTAATAATAGTATTTTCTCTATATATTTGTCTCTTTGCTTTTCTATTTATTTACTTTATTTATATAATAATTTTATATTTATTCTTAATTTATAACACGTTATTAGCATGAGTCTCTACCTATTGTTTCTTTTTTTTTTGTTTAATAATAAAAAAAAAATTCACAATTTGTGTTTGCTGAAAGTGGGGAACAAAAGACAACAGTCACTCCATACATCTACGTGAAGAAAGGTTGCCTCTATTTATAGGTACATATCAAGGCACTGTAGATTATTTTTAAACTATTGTTAAATATACAAAAGTGGCAGAGATGTTTAGACTGTGTTCATATTTGACAACGTACATAAAACTTTTCTGATGAGGATAATATACCATATTCCTATTTCGGGAAGTTAATTTGGAAAATTTATGTTGGGTTTAAATTTTCTTCCCTAATTAAATATCTCGAATCAATGACAGGTGTTATTTTTTATTTTTGCTTCCCTTTGAATTCTTAGCATTAGAGGAAGAAAAGAAAGAGATAAAAAAAAAACATAATGAAATTTTATAGAATGCATTTTCATTATCTCATTTTGATCTTTGCACAAATCAATGTGAACTAGAAGTTTAAAGAATAAGTCATTTGCAAAATATTGCAAATCAGTTGCAAATGTGTTTACTGATACAAAGAAAGTGATGAAGGTACATATACCAGCTGCTAATGTTCCGACTCATATTAATGTCTCTCTTGGGTAAATTGAAAATATAATAGCAAATAAGTCTAAAGCACGCCTAAAATGTGGTAGATCAATTGGTTTCAAAGAAAAAAATCTTCAGAAGATAAAAAGGAAAGATAAAACTAGCACTCCTCAAGAGATTGACACTCCTGGAGAGGCCATATTGCCAAAACAAATAAAGACCCAATAAGTGGTCTTGGTACTTGAAAAGAATGAAAATGTTGAGATCTCAATAAATTATGTCAGCACAGGTAAAAAATGGAATCATAATAAAACTGTTGTCGACAGCATATTTGTATATGAAGTAGCACTTGATATAATAAAAGAAAGCAAGAATTTTGAACTAAAGTTCGTCGAAGAATGTCGATGTAGATATGATTGGCCAAAATGGAAAGACTTCTTAGATTTAGAGGAACCTATAGTCTAAATGCCTGAAAGATAAAAATACAAATGGGTCTTTGTACGAAAATGTAATGAAAAAATGAAATTGTGAGATACAAAGCATGACTTGTACAAGATTTCTCACAAAGACCTAGAATTGATTATGATGACACTTATTCTCCCATATTGGATGCAATTAACTTTTAGTATTTAATAAGTCAAACAGTATCTGAAGACCTTGATATGCATTTAATAAATGTGGTAACCACATATTTATATGGTCACTAGATAATGATATCTATATGAAAATTTAAAGAAAGAAATTCAAGACCTCGAAATGATTTCAGTTAAATTATAAAGATCTTTATATGGATTAAAACAATCGGAATGCATGTGGTACAATTGCCTTAGTGAATATCTTTTAAAGAAGGATTTTTAAACAATCTCATTTGTCCATGTATTTTCATTAAAAGATCATACTTCAGATTTGTTGTCATTGCTGCGTATGTTAATGACTTGAATATTATTGGAACTCCTAAGAAACTCAAAGAAACTATAGCATATTTAAAGAAAGAATTCGAGACGAATGATCTTAGAAAAATAAAATTCTTTCTCGGCTTGCAAATTGAGCATTTGACAGGTGGAATTTTTGTCCATCAGGCAAGTTATAAAAAAGTTCTTAATCGTTTTTATCACTTCATGGCCTATCCATTTGAGTTTTTAATGGTGGTTTTCTCTAGACGTAAAAAAGGATCATTTTCACCCTAAAGAAGGTAATGAAGAAATTCCTAGTCCTGAAGTACTATATTTGAGAGTAATTGGTGCTCTTATGTATCTTGCTAACTGTACATGTTCTGATATTGCTTTCTTAGTTACTTTACTAGCCAAGATACAACGTTGAACCAACTCGAAAACATTGGAAGAGAATTAAACAAATATTTCATTATCTTTGTGGGATAACTGACATGGATTTATTTTATTCTAAATGTTCAAAATCACAATTAGTTGATTTTGCATATGCAAGATATTTATCTAATCCGCACAAAGCTAGATCATAAACATGATATGTTTTCACATATGATGATACAACAATATCATGGTGCTCTAGAAAACAAAGCATTGCTGCTGCTTCATCAAATCATGCTAAAATACTTACATTACATAAAGTGAGCCAAGAATGTGTATGGTTAAGGTCTATTGATCAACATATCCAAGAGACTTATAAATTACCTTTGAATCACGGGAACCTAACAGTAGTTTATGAAGACAATACAACATGCTTTGCTCAAGTCAAATGAGGCTATATTAAAGGCGATAGAACCAAGCATATTTCACTAAAGTTCTTCTTCACAAATGAACTGCAAAAGAAGGGTGATATAGACATTCAATAAATTCGCTCATGCAACAATTTGGCCGATTTGTTCACTAAGACACTTCCCACCTCAACATTTGAGAAATTGATGCATAGTATTAAAATGCGTCAACTTAAAGATTTTTGGTGAATATTCAAACACCACCAATCATATTTGCTTGGGAGAAGTTAATATTGTACTCTTTTTTCCTTAACTAAGGTTTTTATCCCATTAAATTTTACCTGGTAAGATTTTTAATGAGACAGTATTCTAAAACGTAACATAAACAAGAGTAGTATACTATTTTTTCTTCACTAGGATTTTTTCCTATATAGTTTTTTCTTAATAAGGTTTTAACTGGGCAACTTCTTGTATATGAACATCCAAAAGGGGGAATGTCATTAAAAGTTTAGATTATCATATTTTTCCTCCATAAAACAACTTTCATTGACGAATTTTTAGTGGAACTTTTTGCATGAGAAGTTTTATTCTTGCAACTTATCATGAAGTAAGGATGTATGACTTCATCCTTGATCTTAGAAATAGGTCTTACTCCTTGTTCCAGTACGCAAGAAAAATCAACAAGAAATAATTGTAAAAGAGAAAAAAGAGATGAAAAATTGAAAGAAGTGTTATGAAAGAATAGAAAGAAAAAAGAACGAGTGTCTAAAATTAATAAAAATATTCTCTCTATATTTGTCCCCTTACTTTCCTATTTATTTATCTTGTTTATATAATAGTTTTATATTTATACCCAATTTATAACACAATATCCTTATTGGGAAATCACTACTCTTATAGTAAGTGTCTCCGTCTTTATGGTCTTTGTGTGCTCTAAATTGGATTCTACGTTCTTGTACTCTTTTCGTTAGGTGGGTTGTAAAGGCTAGTTTACAGGTTTTATGTGTTGTGGAATGGTAGATCCAGATGTAATTAAAGTTTTTTTAAAGAAAAATTTCATTTATAAATTAACAAATTACACAAACAATCATAAATGACCAAAAGGGAATTCAATACTACACATTGACTGGATCCACCAGTGAAGATGAATAAGGCATAAGGATGAACACAAGTGTCAAGACCCAATGAGAAATAACCCTTCGACACAAACAAAATCGAGCACAACTAAAACTCGTTAGCAAGAACCAATACAATCGATGAATAAAACCGGTTGACCGAGACCAAACCCCTAATAATGGGGATACAAGTGACATGACCTAGAAACAAATATAAGTGTAGACAAACACACACACCATCGATAACCAACGCAGACGGGTGGAATACATAAACAAAATTGAAATGTAAGGAAACCACATCTGTTATTACAATACATAAACAAAATTGAAATGTAAGGAAACCACATCTGTTATTACAATACATAAACTTTAAGAAAATAACGGCTTTATTAAAATTAACAAAAGACTATGAAACCAACGAATAGCCTCAGCCATACTGAAATAGATGTCAACACAAGCCAACAACCATTGTATGGAAGTCAAAGAAACCATATATGAGCAGAATCGTCGCAATAGAAGTGCAACCGTCACCGACAAAGCTAAATGCAAAAATAACTTAATGATATCTTTGCACTACATATCCACCAGCAACTTTTCGCTCCTCACTAGATCTACACCTCCATCGCCAATGGACTGCTCCCATCAACCAACGACCACACCTGCACGACCTCAGTGATCTCAAGGGGCAAGAGTCTAACAACCAACCAATGGCGATGTCAAATTCTAATCCTAAGAAGAGATTTTAAACTCGAAATATTAACCGCTTCACTGGAGAGAGAAAAAGAAAGTGAAGAGAAAAATAATATATAGTTTTTGCTCCCTAAGCTTGCTTAATAAAATTGTCTTTTAACCTTTGGGGCGATTTGCTCTTGGGCCCATTTAGAAATTTGAAATGGATGAATGCAAATCAACGTGAAAGGTTATATTTTCATCTAAAACTTGTCATTACAGTTGATATTAGGATCATTCCTCACAGTTGTGGAATTTAAATTAGGTAATATATAATATATGAGATTGAATATCTTCTTTAAAAGATCTACTCTTATGCATTTAGTAAACGTCAAAGTTATATATATATATATATATATATATAGTAATGCTATAAAATAGGAATGATATTAAACATCAGATAAGTCTCGCAATATAAAACCCATAAATAACACATCTTTTATTAATTGTTTTTTTTTTTTTTAATGAACATCGTCTATTAATTGTAGGTTTAGGAGGTAGTTCCAAAAAAATTTTAAAATTAATACTCCCGGTAGTGGGGTGCTCCCACCGTGGTATTCCCAAAAAAACCCATTTATCAGTACATGTGTGACTGTGCGTCACGAGAAATGTTAAACCATATTTGTTTTTTGGGTAACTTTTTTATTACTCCTTCTATTTACTATTTAATACGTAAATTTTATTATGTTTAAGAGTTTTTTTTATTTTTATTTTTTTTATGGAAAATAGTAGAAAATAAGCCAATCCTTTTTTATTTACTATTTAATACGTAAATTTTATTATGTTTAAGAGTTTTTTTTATTTTTATTTTTTTTATTATAATAAAACTTAAATTTTAAAGTTAAGTGAATTGGGCCTCTATCTACACCAATGTTCAATCCTAACTGAGAGCGTTGCTCCAACAGAACTCCCACGTTACCAAATCTAGTCATAAGAATTCAGAATTGGACGCGAATCTCCTCCGGTTCGCGAATTTACGGTTCTGCAGGGAACTTGGAAACGAACCCAGATCAGAGTCCAGAGATCGTTCGTCGTCCTTCTGATTTGCGCAGAGTTTAGGGTATTCAGACGTCAACTGAACAAGGAAAAGAGTCCGCAGGCCAAAGATGAGCGAGGTCTTCGAAGGCTACGAGCGTCAGTACTGCGAGCTCTCCGCTAATCTCTCCCGGAAATGCAATTCCACCGCCATTCTTTCCGATCAAGGTAATCTCATTCAAAATTCGTCTTATTGTGTTTGTTTTATCCAGGTTTTTCTGCTAGTTTCATTCGATTTTGATGTTGATTATTCCGATCAGTCTCCGATTACAATCTAGTGAACTGCTCAATTTCTCAATTTAGGGTTTTTAACTGGTTCATGTTTATTTTCTCCGTTGAATATGAGTTGATTGCAGAGCAGAAGCAGCAGAAGCTTTCCGAGATTAAAACTGGAATTGATGAAGCTGATGTTCTGGTAACATTAGGAAAATTTCGATCTTTTTCTTGTCATTTCTGAAATTTTATGCTCTTTTTTATTTTTATTTTTTCCTTGGTGGTTTGACAGATTCGGAAAATGGATCTGGAAGCAAGAAGTTTGCAGCCAAGTGTGAAGGTTGTGCTTCTTGCTAAATTAAGAGAATATAAATCTGATCTGAATCAGTTGAAAAAGGAATTCAAGAGAGTGACATCGCCTAATGCCAATCAAGCTGCCCGTGAGGAGTTGTTGGAGTATGGAAATGCGGATGCTCTTTCGGTATGTCTTTTATCAATAAATGTGCTTGCTCACTCTTCTTTTAGCTTAAATTGGGGGCATTTGATATGCGAGTATTTTGTATTTACCACTATGTTATCTTGCTCAATGAGTTTTGAGCTTGTTTTGATATGTTCTCCGTTGAAGCCTCTGCTGCTGAGCACTAGTCCTAGACGTCTTTTGAGAAATTTGGCACACAATTTGAAGAAAGAACTATATTTAGCTGAGGGCTTAAGAGGTTGGGACTTGAAACTAGTTATCAAGATTCTAATTCCGTCATTTAGGCCTAGCAAACTCAATCAGGATCACTTAGCTGCTGTGATTGTTTGGGTGTGAGAAAGTGCAATCAATCTCCCAGAGTTAAGGCATCCTTGTAACTATTGGCGCAAATAGTTTTCTTTTTGTAATTCTGTATATGCGATGGTGAACAGAAATTGCTGAATGCCTTTTTTTCTTTTTTCCAAATATTTCTCTCTCCCATAGAAACCTCTTATTCAAAGCAACTTATATTAGGCATTTTCCTTCCAGGCTATCTTAATTCATGGTTGAACTTTCGAATCCCTCCTATAATAACCCTCTTAGCTGACTCCATATGTTTTCTTGTCTTCCTTTTTTTTTTCTTTTTCTTTTTTTTTAGTTAACGACACTGTTGTTAACATTTTGGTCGTTATGGCCATGGCTCGCGCAAAAGTATCTTATATAAATGGAACCTGGTTTCTCATATAACATTTTGGCTGCTCTGATGATTTTCTAGTCTGCGTTGAACTTTTGATCAAGTATCCCAACTCTCTACTGACCTTACATGTTTAATGATAGAAGTATCCGTTTTGATTTGTTTAAAACATATTGGTTAAAAATTATGAACAATTATGCAGGCTTCTGCCGGACAAAGAGAGAGACTGGCAATGTCAGTAGAGAGATTAAATGAGTCAAGTGAGAGAATTACAGAGAGCAGAAGGACCATAATGGAGACTGAAGAGCTTGGTATCTCAATTCTCCAAGATTTGCATCAACAACGTGAAACTCTTCTTCACTCCCATAAGAAGGTATGCTTTTACTGGATTTTATCTTTAGGTTATGATTCATTCTCACTTGGAATTTTATCTTTAGGTTTCACTTGTCTTGAGTAAGATGGACCGTTAACATTTGACGTATGCCTCTTTGTGATGCCGAATTTATTAACCTTTTTCTTGCAGCTTCACGGAGTAGACGATGCCATCGACAAGAGTAAAAAAGTCTTAACTGCGATGTCACGAAGAATGACCAAGCACAAATGGATCGTTGGCGCAATCATTGGAGCTCTTATTGTTGCAATCATCTTAATTCTGTATTTTAAGCTCTTTCAAAGTTAACCACTACCCGACATTCCTTGTATTGCAGGTGATTCTGCCATATGCGTTCTAGTGCTCCTTTGCTTATTGCTTAGGATCAAATCACCCATTATACTTGCCCTTCGCTATACTTTTTCACACAATTTGTAAGTACGCAATTTGTCATTGCACACCACGGACAATACATACACTTTCGTTTGTATAATTTCACTCAGTGCCCCGTTGTGGGCCTCTGTTGTATGAATTTCGTAGGATTTTTTTAAATGCTTCTGTGGAACATCCCAACTTAGTCTTTTGTGAAATAACTAAAGGAAAGTTGGGGAAATATATGCTTGTTTTTGGTGTTAATTCTCTTTCTGTTTATTCCATTGTCTGTAATATCATATCAGCTCCGAACTCTCAACTCTCAACTCCCAACTCTTGCATATTAGTGTTGTGTCTGGGTGCTGAAATGTATGTTAATACGTAAGGATTTCTTGGACAAAAGCAATTTGTTGTGATTTGGCCTCGCGAGCGAAATATCAGGAGATGAGGTACACTTGTAAAAACTATTTAGGATTTCAATCAGTCTTTTAAGTAGTGATTAAGGTCACTAACAAAAGAAAAAGTAGTTTCTCTACAGTATTAACATACATTTCAGCACCGATTGGTTGGGGGATTCATCCCCCGATTCGAATCATGATTCGTGATTCGCTACAGTAGTTTCTCTCACAAAAAATACACGTAAATCGAAAATAGTTCAAATCACATGATTCGAATCCCTGAACCAAACGGACCTTAAATTTGTACACGTGGAGGTAGCTTGACCAGATTATAACGAATTATCACAGATTAAGGGCTCGTTTAATTCGCTGATTCGAATTGAAATATGATTTTATGTGAATTTTTTATTATAATAAAAAAATTAAATGTAATTCTTTTTAAAAATTTTTATTATAATAAAATTTAAATTAATAAAATGAACGAGACTTAAACAAATTATATACGTAAATTGCAAAAATTCACTATTATTATTATTATTATTATTTTCTTTGTGAAATACCATTATTATTATTATTATTATTATTATTATTATTATTATTTTCAAAATTTCGATTTGAGACTAGACCAGCTTCCCGGGACCCACCATGGCTGACCAAAAATATCGGCAGACGGCAGATAGATCCACAGCTAGATTCACAAACCCAACTTTCCTTCTTCAACCATCCTTCCTTTCTGTTACGTTCTTTCTCTGTTCACGCAGTCTTTAACGCAGAGAAGTCGTATCTATCTTCTCACATACTCATAAATAATAATAATAATATAATATCGCCCAGAAACTGTTCTACTAAAGTACAAAATAGATTTAGCGTAAACAGGAATTTATATCACTATTCACTGTTCCAACGCCACCATGGATTCGCTCTCTTCGGTCTCGCCTTCTTTAGTTCTACCACCGAGCAACTCCCTCAGTTCGCGGCGGCGTCGGCTCGATTTCTCGCCGTGTGGCTTGAGGATTGGTTGTGGAAGCCGTCGTCTGTATTCTCTGTTTGGATTGCCGTGCTCGCCGGAGCCTTGCGGGAGAAGATGGAGACGAGGCTTTTCTAGCAAATTGGGCGGTGGCGGAGCGGCGGAGGATGAGGAGGAGGAAAACAACGACGGAAGCGAGGAGGTGGAAAGGGCGCTTCACTTGGACGGGACAATTCCGGGGACTTCGGACGAGTTCGTGAAGAGAGTCTCGTCCCGCGCCTACGACATGCGCCGACATCTCCAACAATCGTTTGACAGCAGCAGCTATGATGGTATAAGAAATTTATTGACTCAGTTTGTGATATTGTTTCCCTTTTTCAATATTTTTCCTTCCATTATGTTCGCAGTTTTTTGTTCTAATTATGCCAGTGTGCTTCTGTTTTTTTTTTTTTTTTTGAGTATTGTGTGCTTGTTTTGTTGGTTGCTTTAAGTTTAAAAGTATTGGTACTTTTCTTGATTATTCATTGGAAATGGTGTGCTATTGGTGTGTTTGTGGTTGTCAACAGTACTTAAAATTACATGTAGATGCAAAATAGAATGAAGACTTCTTTTGATTATATGGTTTTTCTTACGACTCAATAATTGACTTACATTTTTAGTTTTAGCTGTTTTGGTTTCTGTCAAATTAGCTTAGAATTAGATTATTGTTACTATCCACTAGTGTGATCATTTGTCGTTACTTGCCAAATGAACATGAACAGCTGTGTTTTTTTTTTTTTTTTTTTTTATTGAATATATGGTAACAAATGGAGTGTTCATATATATTATCATATATAAACATCACAAGATTTTTGATGCTTCTAAAGAATGTTTAAAAATTTCTTAAACGTACCTTTATGTTTTCTTAACCGCTCTTCTAGCCAGCTGGTTAAGGCATTTTAGTGTTGTGTTCATGATATGTTATTGTATGGCATCTCATCCATGTGCAGTGTCGCTCGCTCTGATTCAAGAAACTAGCACTTTTTTCCCCTTCTTAGTTTCATATGTCTTCTTATGCAAATCATCTTGATGTTTGACCCCCTGTTATTGTTTACCAGTATTGGAGGCCAATCCGTGGAGAGATACTTCAAAGCCTGTATATGTACTGACCCAAAGGGAAAACCTATTGTGTACGATGAAAACCCGAAGAAATCGCAGGTATGATTTAATTCCATGGGCTTTCCTAAATCAAAAACTACAGTTTGCAAGCTTTATTCTTTCCCTAACTTAGCTTTCGTATTTGTAACAGCGAAGTCGAAAGGGAGCTCGGACAGTTGTTTTCACAAGGAGGAAAATTGAGATCTGGGATTGGAAATCAGACTAAACAATCAAGAAGTGGATCAAAGTTTCAGATGCTTGTGGAGGATGTTAGGGAAGGATGTTGTAGGGAAGGAGCTGTTTTTAAAGGTTTAGGGCCCGTTCAGTATTCGTATTTGATTTTATAGCTTAGATTTTAAGGTTTAATCTTGAAAGTTGAATTTTTACTGTCAGCAAAACTCGAATTCTAAACTGGTTGTGTCATTTTAATCTTGAAAGTTGAATAGTGGTTGTGTCATTACATATATTGTGCAGGTATTAGCATAAGACAGCCTCAGTTTGTTACAATCTTCCATTCTAAACACTTCTGTTATGAGTATTGGTTAAGCCATTTGACTTCGAAGTACAACCACTAGAGAGAAATAGAACTACGGGAAAAAAAAAAAAAAAAAGGATTCTGGAGAGAACTAGAATTTGCAAATCTCAAATATTAATTCATCAAACATTCTTTGAATTGAAATTACAAACTACCGTATTTCTAGGCAAATCAAATGACAAACTAGGAAACTCAATCAAAATAAAATAAGAAAATGCGGTAATGAGAAACTAAGCCTATTGCTAAAAAAAAAAAAAAAAAAAAAAAAAAAAGAGGGATAAATCATTTTGGTACTTTATGTTATAAACATCTCGTTGCCTTTAAACAAACCTTCTTTTGGTACCGTGCGGCCTATCTTTGAGACGTACAATGTCCAAACCAAAATAAATGTTCTGCTCTCTGATACATTGTCACAAAAATTTTATTTCCCTTTTGGAAGAGCTTTACAATTTCTTTGTTTACTCTTTCTATTCATCCCTAGTTACTTTTCTGATAAGTTTTGTTGGTTTGGTAGGTATTTGAAGATGAGAACGAAGCTGTAAAATACTGCGACTTGTTGCAAGGAGGAGGCAAAGGTTGTGAAGGTGTTGCGGAAATAGAGGCCTCATCGGTACAAAAACAAAACGATCTCCAAATCTTCCTTCGAATTTGAACCCTTCATTAAGCTCTGTTACACAGAACTCTTTCCATATCCTTTTGCAGGTATTCGATCTTTGCCAGAAAATGAGAGCTCTTGCAGTGCTCTTTCGCCGGGGGAGAACGCCTCCTCTACCTCAAAGCCTCGAATTAAATCTGAGGGCCCGCAAGCGATCTCTGGAAGACCAAGAGGACTTGATTTGAAGTCTTTATTGCGGTTGAAGTTGCAATATGCACAAGAAGCTGTTATTCAAGAGGATGGCTATAATACTGCAATATATACTAACCTGAATTTGTAATATATTTACCTTGTGAACGAAAAAAGAAAAGAAAAGAAACTGCTGGTTACGATTCACCAGTCGTATGGTATTAAATTTCACAGCTAAATTTATGATATATCCTATGTGGTGTATAATTGTATATGTCACCACTTTCTTATTATTGGATTTTGGTATACTCTCTTACACGCCAGATTTTCTTTCTAGAAAGACGACGTATTCGGATAGTCCTATTTTCCACATTGCACGCACAGATAAACATAAATTCATTTCCCATTGGCGTCAAAATGGTGCGTGGATTTCTCTTTATAGAAAGACTTATTACCTGTTTATTTTCCTTCTTGTTTTCATTTTTTATGATTTTTAAGAATAAAAATAAAAATAGTTTACAAAAACGCGTTTGATATAAATTTTTTTAAAAAATTAAAAATAAAAACATGTTTATCCATTTTTAAAAATTTTTAAAAAATTATTTTCATTTTATCCGATTTCCTTTTCTCTCTTTTCTCTAATATTTTGGACCTATTATATTTCTCTGAATTAAGAAGGTGCGTGGATTTCTCTTTAAAGAAAGACCTATTTATATTTCCTCATTTTTCCATTTTCCGATATCCACTTGTCCCATTCCATAATTAATACTCCACAATTTGCATGCCAATTTGCAGGCCATAATTGGCCCTTTCCGGATTCTGAGTTTCTTATAATTTCTTCACTTTACCGATTTAAATTTTTAATTTTAAATTTTTATAATAAAAAATTTTTAAAAAATATCACATTAAAATTTTTTATTACAATAAAATATTTTTAAAAAATATCATATCTCAATTTAAATTAAAAACTTAAATTTATAAAGTGAACAAGCGTTAAAAATTATTGGATATGCACATTTACCAAAGCAGATATTCTTCTTATTCGCTTAATTTTTGAGTCAATGAATCTAGGGTCATCCCAAATTGCCGACCTAGGTGATAAGAAGACTCGTTTTTCTCATATTCACCAGCACATAAATCCTTTCAGCTTTGGAAATTGGAGTGGTCCTTTCCTTACGCGTTCCCTATTTGCGGCCTTTATTACATGGGCCCGCCGAACCAATATATTTTCAGAAATATATATCAACTGTTGGAAAGAGTAATGGTTAGACTTTTTGATCTGTTAAAATCATATAACAATAGGTAAAACAGACCATTTTTCGTATAGAACTGACAAAATGAAAATAGAACCACTTTTGCAATTTATTTTTAAATGTCAGATAAAGAAATTCTTGAATTAAGTTAAGGAAGTAGTAAATTTAAAGAGAATCCACCAAACTAGAAAAAAATGTGTAATAATTTATGTTTTTCTTTTGATAAATTCATAATGTGATTTCAGGAAATAATTTTTTTTTTGACAATTTAGAAAACAGAAGGCAAAAATTATTGAATAATAAAGTGATATTTTACTTTTTTTTATAAAATAAAATGATGAAAAAAAGACCAAAAGAGTGAAATGAAAGGGGAGTGCAACCATATTCCGTTGAAAAGTAAAAGCTCAGAGAAACGGACAGTGAAGAAAAAGAAGAAAGAATTTAAGCAAAAACGTAAAATAAATAAAAATTCAAGCAAAGAAGACGACCCAAAACCCAAATTCCATTTCTCTTCAAAAAGCCAGCTCATAATTTCCAAAGAGGAAAGAAAGAAAAAAAAAAAGAGATCTCTATTGGATCCGGTCTTCGGCGATGAGCTCGGAGTCGACGCCGGAATCGGCGGGGAACGCCGATGGCGGCGGAAAGGGAGGGACTCCGTGCGGTCCGTCGGCGGCGGGGGAGAAGGGGAAGCAGAAGGAGAAGGCGAGGGTGAGCCGGACGTCGCTGATTCTGTGGCACGCCCATCAAAACGACGACGTCGCCGTGCGGAAGCTTCTGGAAGAGGATCGGTCGCTCGTCCACGCCAGGGACTACGACAACCGCACTCCTCTCCACGTCGCCTCCCTCCACGGCTGGATCGACGTCGCCAAGTGCCTCATAGACTACGGCGCCGACGTCAACGCCCAGGATCGCTGGAAGAACACCGTACTTCTTCCAATCCTACTGCTATTTCAATCAAATTTGCGAAGTTCTTGTTGTCTTCTGTTCTGAATTAAGCGAAGTGTTTTTGCTTTTTTTTTTTTTTTTTTTTTTTTTTTTTTTTTTTTGGGGGTAATGGCAGCCTCTGGCGGATGCAGAAGGAGCGAAGAAACACGCCATGATTGAGCTGTTAAAATCATATGGCGGCTTGTCTTTTGTAAGTCCATGGCCTTCTCTCTACTTCTCTTTCTCTCTGTGTGTGTTAGTACGAAACGTCGTAATCGAGTAGGAAAAAAAATTCTTTATAATTATGTAGAGTGTATTATTCCCTTCTTTGGTTTCCCAATGTATTTCTGGGTTTTGTTTTTATGTTAGTGAATGCATTAGCTTTTGAATATATTTGCATTTTAATTGCACAGAAGAGAGGGGTTGTGAAGAATTACTTTTTTGTCATTGTACCTTTCAATTTATTTCCCGACCTAATGCCAGTTTTGATTGTTGTTGATCAACATATAGAGGTTAACTTTCAGAAATTTAGTTGTAATAGTAGACCATGAAGTTGCTCCATTACTGCTTATCCTTCATAGAAAGCTGGCATAAAGCTTAATTGGATTGCGGGGAAAGAGATTTTGGGAGCTAAATCCTGCATCAATATTTGGATCAAATAGTCGGAGATTGGGTCGACTTCATGCTTGCATAATAGTCGCTCTCTATTAATCTTAAATGGTCATCAATTTTAAGTAATGTTTACAACTTAAAGTTCTTAGTAACAAAGATTATGATTTGAGAAACCTCATTACTTCCCCCATTCATCATCAGATGTTCTCAAAGCTTCTTGCTGATCCATTTATACCTTCTACTAGTTATTTATTCGATATTGAGTTCTAAGGCTTCAGTGTTAATGCTGCAGGGCCAAACTGGAAGTCATTTTGAACCGAAGCCGGTCCCACCTCCTCTGCCTAACAAGTGTGACTGGGAAATCGAACCTTCTGAGCTGGACTTTTCAAACTCAAATATCATAGGAAAGGTGTGAGTTTTTATTTGTTATTATTGGAAATAATGGAATATCTATGTAGTAGGGAAAGGTATTCAAACTACTCAAAGAAGTCGAAATGGAATTTGTTATTTCTTATTTGCAATTTTTTATTGCTTCTTTTAGCTATTCTCTGTTTTACTGGGAAAAGATAACTCGTTACATGATTTTACCCTGCAGTCAAACATGTATAAAATACTTCAAAATTGATTTTGTAGGAGATCACTTTTTTTATTTCATAACCAGTAATCCAACTTTCAGATGAAACATCCAGAGTAGGAGAAAAGGGAAAACTAAAAGAACAAAAATAGAGCGAGCATAAAGAAAAATGATCAAAGAACCTAATTTCCCAAATTCAATTGATGCTTACTTTTTTGCTTCTTGGCCTTTCTTTTCTGCCAATGGATGTCTTGAATTTTGTGATTTTGCTTAGGAGTAGAAGTGTCTTACGTTCTGTTTTGAAGTTTGGTTTAATAGCATACAGGCACGTCTAATACATTCATAATTAATATGCAATTTATGCTTTGACTTATGATGCATGATGATGTAGGGCTCTTTCGGTGAGATTTTGAAAGCCTATTGGCGTGGAACACCAGTTGCCGTCAAACGCATTCTTCCATCTCTTTCAGATGATAGATTGGTCACGTAAGCTCCATCATTTGTGTGCAATATTTCTATATAATGTGGTCACAACTTGGTAATTATAAAATCTCCTTTTAGTTTTTCCAATTTCTATGATTCATTCCGAGTTTTGATCTGATTGACTTAAGGCAACAACATAATCACTGAATAAGATTCAAATTATGATTTACTCAGATTCCTTGAGGTGATTTATGCAACATTTTAGTTCTCATTTTCAATATATGATGTGCCTAAGATCAAAATGGTTTTACTCTTCACACGTTAGGACCATGGGTTCTATGGGGTGACACCTTCCTCAAGAAAACAATTAATTGCTGTAGCTATAATTTTATTTCATCGCTACTCACAAAAAATACAGATTCCTAACCCTTTCTTTTATATTTTCCTGATTCAGTCAGGACTTCCGGCATGAAGTTAATTTGCTAGTGAAGCTCCGCCACCCTAATATTGTTCAATTTCTTGGAGCAGTCACTGAGAAGAAGCCACTTATGTTAATTACAGAGTATTTACGAGGGGTATATTCATGGAAACTAAGAACTGAATCGTGATTTCCAAAGTTTTTGAAAGCCACTCTTCATTACCTCATGCATCCTGTGTTGTCGTAGGGTGATCTTCATCAGTACCTAAAGGAAAAAGGCTCGCTTAGTCCTTCAACAGCTATAAACTTTGCATTGGACATTGCCAGGTACTTGAATTTTCATAAAGTTCAAAACAACTCAACAAAAAGACTAAAGTCTAGTAAGACTAAAATCTAGTACCATTTAAGTCTGGTCCGTTTTTTTTCTCCTCAAGAGAAAAAGGCTAAAGTTAGAAACCAGTATCTTCCTGGCTTAGGGATATTTGCTTTCTTCAATATCTGCAGGAAGCTTTTCCAATGACAATGGCTGGTTCTATAGGCTTCTCCTAATTATGCTCCAGTTTCAGTATTGTTGAAAAACCAAAGATAATAATACCCTAAAACCATTGCCTATTACTTTATGCTAATGTCATTTTTGTGAATCGTATGTTGGCAGGGGCATGGCTTATCTTCATAACGAACCAAATGTCATAATTCACCGTGACCTAAAACCAAGGTGAGTTGCTTATTTTCAAAATGTGGTTCTAGCAACTGCACTTTATGCATTTATTCAAGAGATTTATTTGAAATGTAGCCTTAATACCATCATTTACAACACTTGGCATGCCTTGACATCATTCTAATTATAACTACTGAAATTTTTGCCTCTTAATTTAGGAATGTTCTTTTAGTCAATTCCAGTGCAGATCATCTAAAAGTTGGAGATTTTGGGCTGAGTAAGCTCATCAAGGTCCAGAATTCTCATGATGTGTACAAAATGACTGGCGAGACTGGAAGTTGTCAGTATTCCATATGTTGTTTTGTTGAAGAATTTAAGTTAATGGAATATTTTTCTTTTTAATTACTTTTTCTTTACCTCTTGTGTTTAACATGGAAACAAACAAAAGACCGATATATGGCTCCCGAAGTTTTCAAGCACCGGAAATATGACAAAAAGGTTGATGTGTTTTCTTTCGCGATGATACTGTACGAGGTAATGTAGTTTTGTTCACGATACTAAAATAAGGGCAAGTTTGATATTAGTTCTGAATTCTGATAAATTTATGCTTAACCGATGCAGATGCTCGAAGGGGACCCCCCGCTTGCAAACTATGAGCCTTACGAGGCAGCCAAATATGTGGCAGAAGGACACAGGCCCTCATTTCGCTCAAAAGGATACAGCCACGAGCTGAGAGTGTAAGTCTCAAATTTTTAAAGTCAGCTAAAGCGTTGCCTCATTTGAGGGGCGCATTAACTTATTAGATTCTATCTTGCCTGCTCAGAGAAACCTAATAAGCTATTCCGACTCCGAGTGACTCAAAAACTTCATGATGTTCATCATCTTATTTCCTCCTTGTTAGCATTAATGTTACGCCCTTTAGGTTAATATACTACCGAGAATCAAATAGCAATTTTCCTATCGGGGGAAGCTTAATTAAACTGAATATTGTTTTCATTTCCATTTATTTCTGAATTTGGGTTACTTCGGATGAATGTTTAGGTTGACAGAGCAGTGTTGGGCTGCGGACATGAACCAAAGGCCTCCCTTCTTGGAAATTCTCAAAAGGCTTGAGAAGATAAAGGAAAGTCTACCCACAGATCATCACTGGAGCATATTCAATTCGTAATAGGCAGCCACATTTTTAGATTCATGAGGCAACATATTTGTCAATGCCGTCATTACCTTTTCACCTCCACATCTCTCTTCTGCTCAACGGGATTGTGAATACTCATGATTGGGAAACCTTTGCTCTGTGACTAAATAGTTCTAGTCGCTTGTCTCTTGATTTCAATCTTTTTACCATATCCATGAACCTTCATCCTGTAACTGGATTCTTTTCCCTTTATACATTTCAAGTGTAAGTTTTTTTTTGGTCTTGAATTGATAACGACAAGAAATAATAAAAGAAATTATGTTTACTCCTTATTTATATGTGTGTGTGTGTGTGTGCGTGTGTGCGTGTGTGCGTGTGTTTGTTTTCTCGAGTAATTAGATAAAAAGCTCGCCACCTTTTAGATCGTCTTTCTTGCCTTTGGTAATGTTTATATAAGGTATAGACCATTGAGCTTCTACAAACGACATATTAAGAGAGACAAAATTTACAGCAAACAAATAAATCTCTGCAGTAGGAGGGATTTGACTTGGGAACTTTTGAAGCTTCCGTTTCGGATATATACGGAATGTGATGTATGAAAATTTGCATTCTTCAGATCGGTTGATGATTTTGCTTGTGTTCCTGATTGAAAAACTAAAACCTATACAACCTTATGTGGTCATGACTCAGAGAAAACTCTTACTGAAAATTACAACTAAACCGAAAGTTCCTGGTAAGGAGTCAAATGAGATGGCTATATACCCAACCGAATTATAATCTCTGTAATGCAAAATGTGTTTGTAAAATTTCCAGGTAACTCAACACTGTTGATCTGAAAATTGTTCTATTTCAGGAGTTCAATGCTTCCGAAATAATTTACAAGAGAATAGAATGACATTAAATTAGCTTCTTTTTCTCGAAGAAGGTCTTCAAGTGCCATAGTTGCAAACCTGCCACGGATAAGGAAACAAAAAGCGAGAGAAAGCTCAACCAGGCCATCCTGGAATTTGTTGTTTTGTTAAGCTCCTGCATTTCTTCTTCTCTGGAAAAAAATAATAATAATAAAAATGGAGCATAAGCATTAAGGATAAATAAATGATCTATGCTTCTTATTTCTCCACAAAGAACAAGGAAATAATAATAGAGATAATTCCTTACCTTTCACGGAGATAAAACATCTCTTCATGAATGGAAGTAACAGTATCTTGTAGTTTCTTGAGCTCCAATTCCATGACCTAGCATTCAAAAGCATAATAACAGCATAAGCCTGTTTCCACAATCCACACCCCAATCATTACACTTACAACATTGGTGAAAAAAAAATGAAATGGCACAGGCTGGGAAGAAATGATATGGGGAACCCATAACAAAATCTTGCCCCATAATTTGTTAATTATCCATTGTAAAGTCAGAATTTCAATGAATAATTTTTTTTATAATTACGCTAAAATAACATTGTTTCAAGAATATAAGTAGATATAACTACTTAAGATTCACTCTTAGCTCCCAACTTATCAAACATCCAGGGAAAAACTAACCTTAAAACGAGGAAACAGAAGGAAACACTACGTGCCATGTGGTCTTATTCAAACCTAAGAGATCTCTCAGTAAAGATTGTACAAGGGAAGAAGGAAAAAGCTTCATGACTATAGAAAGACAAAAATTAAAAGAGTTAATTAATTAGCTCAAGAATACTTGGAGCCTAGAGAAAGATGATAAGGTTTCAGAATCTTCTGGATGGGTTAATTTATTTCCCGCAAATAACAGTTATGCAGAACAAAGAGACTAGACTACAAGAAGTATTTGGCTGTGCTACTTGAATAATCAGTTTTAATGAGAGTCTCAATGCATTCCAAAACAGTATACACAAAAACCATATATTATCCAAAAGACCTTAAACAAAAAGAGACATCAAAGGTTCTGACTAGTTTATTTTGTAATTTGTATAAATGATAGTTCTGCACTCGGAATTCAATCCAGCTTAGTAGGCTATGACCAAAGACAACGGTAACCCAGAGTTTTGATTTTCTATCTCCAGACTCAATCCAGTACGTTTACCCAAGGCGAATACCAAAAAAAGGAAATTAGATAACCTTCCTCAACTACAGAGGCAATCAATTCTACCTAAGTTCCCTTTAGCCACAAGGAAAAGGAAGCGAAATTAAGAGCCTAAGCTATAACTTAAAGCCAACAAAGCTTCTTTTCGGGTTCACAAAAAATAAATCTAATCCAAATTAATGTCAATCAAGATAGATTTTGAGGACAGCCCACAATCTTCAAAATACATAAACGACTTAAGATCAACATCAACAAAAAAACTTCCCTCACTCAATCGATAAAACTTACATCAACAGAGCCTTTCTTAGCGACATTGGACCAGTCCTTGGCGGCGACGCCAGTTTTCCAATCGAAGTCAACGGTCAACTTCGTCTGGGGCTTGTGATCAGGCGCGAAAAAACACGCCATGTAATCTCCGGCCTCCGCCGCCACGAAGGCGAACTGCCCCGTCTCCACATTCTCCGAGTAGTGGTAGCTATTCCCGTAATGCGAAGTCACCTATCAAAATCATCACCAAACAAACACAAAAACCCTAATCAAATTAAGACCCAATTTTCAATTTCTTCGAATCAAAATTAAATCTTTCCCGAATTTTTTGTTTTTTCCATACCCGAACGGTGACCTTGTGGGTTTCAGGAAGGGGATATCCCACGTTGGGGTTGACGACGCTGTACTTTCCGACCGTCATGGAATTGCTCTTGATGTCCTCGGCGATGCATTTGCTGTGACCCGATTGGAGCTCGAATTGGAGAGATTCGGATGTGGAGAATAGAAACCCTAGGATGACTAGAAGAGAAATTACGAAACTTGATTGAATCATAGTGGAAAAGAGAAGAAAAGAATCCAGAAACCTAGGGAAATTCGGGTTTTTTTTTTTTTTTTTTTTCCCCTTTTGCTCTTCTGTTTCGGTGTTTTCGGAGACGGAGACGAATCTGATGTGATGAGAAAGCAAATTGACGGGGAGAGGATTCGATGAAGTCGCGAAGATTGATGTTGGGGTTTGTGTCCAATCAGAGGTGGCTGTCACGAACTACTTGCATGTGTGCCGTGAGCTATGTTGACACGTGGGTAGTTTTGGTTGGGTAAGACACGTGTAGTTGCTGATTTGTTTTTCTGGGCTAAATTAGGTGCTAGCAAGCTAGCGAAGAGAGGGGCCCAAATTGGAGGTCGAGTTCGGCCCGATGTGCGCCGATTTGTTTCCTAATAATATTTCCACCCACTAAATTTATTAATGCCCCCACCAATGCATATGTTTATTACAGTTTTACCTACATTAAACTCATTAATATACCCCACATTAATTATAAATTGAAATAATATTTTTTCAAGGAAAATAAAACAGCATACACTTACATTAACCATAATTAGAAAGTATTTTTCAAAGGAATAAAAAATATACTTCCACTTTTTATTTTACACTAAATCAAAATCAATCTAAAAATAAGAAACAAAGAATAAGTCTTTATTAGTTTTAACTATTAACAATATAATTAGTCAGAATAGTCAAAGGAATAGCTTTGTGAGGATCAAATGCGAGAGTTGTTCTCGTGCTTTTTTGTAAGAAGAAGAAAAAGAAGAAGAATTAAAGGAATAGCTTTGTGAGGATCAAATGCGAGAGTTGTTTTTGTGCCTTTTTGTAAGAAGAAGTGTGAGGATCAAATGCGAGAGTTGTTTTTGTGCTTTTTGATCAAATGCGAGAGTTGTTCTTGTGTTTTTTTGTAAGAAGAAGTTTGAGGATCAAATGTGAGAGTTGTTCTTGTGCTTTTTTGTAAGAAGAAGTGTGAGGATCAAATGCAAGAGTTGTTCTTGTGCTTTTTGATCAAATGCAAGAGTTGTTCTTGTGCTTTTTGATCAAATACAAGAGTTGTTCTTGTGCTTTTTTGTAAGAAGAAGTGTGAGGATCAAATGCGAGAGTTGTTCTTGTGCTTTTTTGTAAGAAAAAGTGTGAGGATCAAATGCAAGAGTTGTTCTTGTGCTTTTTTTGCAAGAAGAAGAAGAAGAATCAAATGAATAACTTTGTGAGGATCAAATGCGAGAGTTGTTCTTGTGCTTTTTTGTAAGAAGAAAAAGAATAAGACGAAGAATCAAATGAATAGCTTTGTGAGGATCAAATGCGAGAGTTGTTCTTGTGCTTTTTTGTCAGAAAAAGAAGAATCAAAGGAATAGCTTTGTGAGGATCAAATGCGAGAGTTGGTTTTGTGCTTTTTTGTAAGAAGAAGTGTGAGGATCAAATGCGAGAGTTGTTCTTGTGCTTTTTTGTAAGAAGAAGAAGAAGAAGAAGAAGAATCAAAGGAATAGCTTTGTGAGGATCAAATACGAGAGTTGTTCTTGTGTTTTTTTTGTAAGAAGAAGTGTGAGGATCAAATGCGAGAGTTATTCTTGTTTGTGCTTTTTTGTAAGAAGAAGAAGAAGAATGTGAGAGTTATTCTTGTGCTTTTTTGTAAGAAGAAGAAGAAGATCAAATGCGAGAGTTGTTCTTGTGCTTAAGAAGAAGAAGAATCAAAGGAATAGCTTTGTGAGGATCAAATGCAAGAGTTGTTCTTGTGCTTTTTTGTAAGAAGAAGAATAATAATAATAATAATCAAAGGAATAGCTTTGTGAAGATTAAATGCGAGAGTTGTTCTTGTGCTTTTTTGTAAGAAGAAGATAATCAAAGAAATAGCTTTGTGAGGATCAAATTTGTAAGAAGTTTGAGGATCAAATGCGAGAGTTATTGTTGTGCTTTTTCTTGTGCTTTTTTGTAAGAAGAAGAAGAAGAAGAAGATCAAATGTGAGAGTTGTTCTTGTGCTTTTTTGTAAGAAGAAGTGTGAGGATCAAATGCGAGAGTTATTCTTATGCTTTTTCTTATGCTTTTTTGTAAGAAGAAGAAGAAGAAGAAGAAGAAGAAGAAGAAGAAAATAAAACAGCATACACTTACATTAACTATAATTAGAAGGAATAAAAAATATACCCCCACTTTTTATTTTATACTAAATCAAAATTAATCTAAAAACAAGAAACGAATAATAAGTCTTTATTAGTTTTACCTATTAACAATATAATTAGTCAAAGCAGTCAAAAGAATAGCTTAAAATATACCTCCACTTTTTACTTTATACTAAATCAAAATCAATCTAAAAACAAGAAACGAAGAATAAAATGACGTTTGGTTGGAGGATTCAAATCATGTGATTCAAACTATTTTCGATTTACGTGTATTTTTTATGAGAGAAAAAATAAGAAACGAATAATAAGAGGACGTTTGGTTGGAGGATTCAAATCATGTGATTCAAACTATTTTCGATTTACGTGTATTTTTTATGAGAGAAAATACTGTAGAGAACCACGAATCATGATTCGAATAAGGGAATGAATCCTTCTGCCAAACATCCTAAGTCTTTATTAGTTTTACCTATTAACAATATAATTAGTCAAAGCAGTCAAAGGAATAGCTTTGTGAGGATCAAATGCGCGAGTTGTTCTTGTGCTTTTTTGTACCTATTAATAATATAATTAGTCAAAGTAGTCAAAGGAATAGCTTTGTGAGGATCAAATGCGAGAGTTGTTCTTATGCTTTTTTATAAGATGAAGAAGAAGAAGAAGAAGAAGAAGAAGAAGAATAAGAAGGACGTAAAACAAAGGCAATTGATAAATAAAGAACATAAAAGAGAATTGCATTAATTTAAAAAAGGAAAATATAATATTAAACAATAAAGAAAATAAAGAGAATACATAAGAAGAAGAAGGAGAAGGACATAAGACAAAAGCAATTGATAAATAAAGAAGATAAAGAGAATTGCTTAATTTTAAAAAGGAAAATATAATATTAAACAAGAAATGAAGAATAAGTCTTTATTAGTTTTACCTATTATTAACAATATAATTAGTCAAAGCAGTCAAAGGAATAGCTTTGTGAGGATCAAATGCGAGAGTTGTTCTTGTGCTTTTTTGTAAAAAGAAGAAGAGGTAAGACAAAGGCAATTGATAAATAAAGAAGATAAAGAGAATTGCATTATTTTTAAAAAGGAAAATATAATATTAAACAAGAAACAAAGAATAAGTTTTTATTAGTTTTACCTATTAACAATATAATTAGTCAAAGCAATCAAAGGAATAGTTTTGTGAGAATGAAATGCGAGAGTTGATCTTATGCTTTTTTGTAAGAAGAATAAATAAAGAAGATAAAAAGAATTGCATTAATTTTATAAAGGAAAATATAATATTAATAGTAAAAGGATTATATTAAATAAAATAAAGATTAAAATTAGGTAGTATAAAAATTATATCTATAAAGGATAGATTTTTAAAAAATCTTTATTAAATTAATATTAATTAGTTGGGACATCTATAAATTTTTTGAATGCAAATACAACTGCTCTTTGTTTTCGTGTTAGGGTTTTTTGGGCTTTTCCCTCTTAGGGTCGGAGTCTGGTGGCAGCGTTTGGCCACCCTTCGGACTCCTAGCCCTCGTGATGGAAGCCTTGGCATCATAGTAAGAGGTATGGTGGAGGATTTGTCCATATAGTCGGAAGGAGTTGGTCTTTGACAAGGTATTCAATGGAGGACGTCAGACTTCGTCTGTCTCTATTTGGAGCGTCAGATTCCCAATGGTGCTATGACTTTTGGGATTTGTCTCCCTCATCAGAGTAGATATGGGTGTTTGTTTGGTGTGTGGTTGTGATCGTGAGCTTAGGTAGGGTTCTACTGTGGTTCGGGGTTGCTCACGATGTGTGAGTTTTCATGAGGGTGGGAATCTTTGGGGATTTGGGATCACTAGGTACGACGAATATCCTCAGAAGGAGCATGTCGAGAGGTTGGCCATCAAGCAACTATGGGTAGCTTGACGAGACGACTTGATGGCGCTTTGCCCCGTACTGTTCATATTTGTTTTCGCTGCCTTGTTTTGGGCTTCTCTTATTGTGGTGTTAAGTTTTCATTTGACCATTAATTGTAAAAGTGTGTTTTCAAAGAGTTATATGTGTACTCGTTACTCATGCCAGTTCCCGCTATAGGAGCTCAATGCACATTTATTATCGCTTCTCGTTTTCACGATAAGTAGTGGAACTAGTCAATAGTCGAGGTTGAGTTATACTTGTATTGCGAGATCATTTATATCAGCCTTAATGTTTGTATTTATGTATTTTTAAAATACAATTTACCTTAAAAAAATATAACAAAATACTATATAATTTTGCTAAAAAAAATATAATTTAAAGTAATTTAAAGAATAAAAATATTATAACAATTACTACGTAATTTTATGACATAAAATGTGGAAATCATTATTGTAAATACTATATAATTTTGCTAAAAAAACATTTTTAAAAAATATTATATTACAACTTATAAACATAATGTATAACCTTTCCATCTTAATTAAGCGTAAGTAATAGTGGACATTAAAATCTATAAACATCTTATCTAGACCTTATTAATTTTTTGGGACATTATCAGAATTTATCCCCTTCCTAAATTCTTACAATCTGACTTGTTTTTTACAGTGAAAATAATTCGGATCTTATTTTTTCTCTTTCCACAACTTCAAGTTTTAAAATGTCACAACTTCTCCGTTTCAATTTCGATTGAGACAATTTTTTAAATGTGTTTATAATGAAGAGAGGAAGAAATTCCCGTCTATATTGCATAATTTTTAACATCATTTATAATGAGGTTTTATAAGATTTGTAACAAAACTCTAATGATAATTTTTAACAATCTATTCAAACACAGTTCATATTTTATTTCCAATTTAAGTTGCAGCTTATTTGCGTATCTAAACAATGATTCTAATCGCAATTAAAATCACTATAATTTCAACTAAATCAACAATTTAAATCGTTAAACCAAAGAATGCCTAAATTTCTTAAGATATTTGGAGCCTTGTGATGAAATAACTGCTGAGCCAGCCAGATGTCCTTAAGTTATGAATGGTTTGCTGATTTTGTTATGGCTACTTGCCTTGTCTCAAAGAAGAACAACTACCAAAAAAGCGACTAGATTTTGCAATAAATGCCTCATATAGTTATTGTATTACATATGCTACATTGATGCGAAAGTTTAGCAATCTGGCGGAAGAGGACATGTTCATGATTCGGTCACGTTCATTTCGTTGATTTGAGTTTAGAATTTAAGTTTTATTACAGTAAAGAGTTTTCACAAACAGTCACATCTAACTTTTTATTACAGTAAAAAATTCTCACATAAAATTATATTTCAACTCAAATTAAAAATATAAATGAACAACACTTAATTCACATGCATCAACGATATATACACACACACACAATAGCCTTTTACTTTTTTTGGTGGGAGAATTTGTGGTCAATTATAGTCGTTGGAATCTTCAATACTAGTACCTGGAATGAAGACAATATCAACGCATACAAGTTTTAACATAAATGAATTGCTTGCTGGTACAATTTCGCAACTAGAATTACCAAGTAAATAAGCCACGGCCAAAATGTGTCTTCCAATGGCAGATAAAATGGGTTATTACTTATTGGTCACACCTAATGAAATGAACCAGCTGATCAAGTTAACTGAAAGAGCTACACAAGTTTTGGTAGTAGTATTCCAATTTCACAAGTTTTCTGAAAAAAAAAAAAAAAAAAGGTCTATTTTTGTATAGTTAGACTAGCGTATATAATGTGTGTATTATTATATATATATATATATATATATATATATATATATAGGGGTAAGGTCTCTAATCAGGTACTTGAAAAATATCTGACCAGTTAGACACTTATATAATTTCGTATGAATTGTGTATTTTTACAGATAAGTTGTGTATATTTATAAGTAAATTGTGTATATTTATATGACACTTGTATAATTATACAATCGTATATATTTATATGTAAATCGTGTATATTTACATATAAATCGTGTATGTTAAGTTATAAAAAACGACAATGTATATTAATCCTCAAAATATGTATTTTTTATAGAATTAGTGAACACATAGAATAAAAATATATATATTAACTGATTTATTGTATTTCATATTAAATATACATGACTTTATATATAAATATATATGATTTACCTATAAATATACATAATTTATACATAATTATATAAATATAAAATGTCTGATTGGTCAGATATTTTCTAATTGCGGGACAATACCTATATATATATATATATATATATATTTTTTTTTAATGCAACGTTAATGTGAATAACGCAATTCGATGATCAAAATGCATCAGCAATGACATCAGTTACCGTAATGGCTGCAATCCATTCCACAGACAACTTACTATAAAGTATAAGCAGAGGCATCGAACTTGAGATAATTAAAGAAACCACTTAAAAGCAAGACAGGGAAGAATATGTTTTAACCATGAGAAATTAATGCATGATAAAATAATGTGTTTATTTATACAAGTAGAAGTCTATTAGTCACAACTCATTTTGAAATTGCTAGTCGTGTTAATGATTGTTAATTCATCATTATCTGTTAATGTTTATTTGGTATTAAACTTTTTTGAATTTCATAGTTGAAATGTGAAAAAGTACCGTCCTTATTGATAAGAATGATTGATTTATTTAAATTTAAATTATTTTATATTTAATTTATCCTACTATTAAGAGATTGGATTAATTAGTTTCGCTTAGTATCTTTTTAAAGTTTGAAAATTTTAAATTATTAATTATTAGTAGATGAGTTTTTAGTTTAAATTATTTGAATTAGATTTTAAAGTGGATTAGAATTCTCTTTACTATGTATAAATATTGCATTCTTGGGAAATATCATGTTTCAAATTCTAAATCTATTAATTATAAGCAACGTTATTTTAACTAAATTATATATCGATTTTTATTATTATTATTATTTAAGGAGATAATTCCTTCACCGAGAAGTCAATTCCTTCTCCTTCACCTGTCCAAAAGCTTCAGGTTTTCACCGAGAAGATTGTTTTCTCATAAAAATTCAGTAGAGCATCAAAAGTAAGTTTCTCAACTAAGATAATTAGGGATAATCCTTTTTGCATTTATTTTGATGATGACAAAAGTAGAGAACTATATTTCAAATGCAACTAGTATGGAAAAAGAAAAGTACTCAAACCGTGATGATTTTTCTTTCTTACATATTGCGATATATATGGACCCTTCATAAAAAGCCTTGCAAAGGGGTAAAAGACTCGTTGTTTTCCTTTGAAATATATATATCATTGAGTATTGAAGCTTAGGCTCCGTAATTTGCACTTTACAGCAATCTTTTACCATCATTCATCACATGCCAAAAAAAAAAAAAAAGAACCTCACAATTTTTTTTTTTAAAAACTAGGGGCCCGTTCACTTCATTTGAGTTTGTAATTTGTGTTAGGATGTGATTTTATGTTAGAGCTTTTTACTGTAACAAAAAAGTTAGATGTGACTGTTTTTAATGACTTTTTATTATAATAAAACTAAAATTATAAACTTGAATCGGTGAAGTGAACAGAGCCTAATTTATTCTCACTAACATTGTATCGTTGAATGATAAATCTACTAGATGATTAAGTGCGTTTTAATCATGAATAAAAACACACAAAATAAATAAATAAGTGAAAAGAAAAACTTCAAGTGGCCTTTCCTTGCAGCATAACATCTTTGCTCTTTACCTAAGTTCCACAACATAATTGCCTCACCACTTTCGTTGGTTTTTCTTCCACACTCTGAAAAAAAAAAAAAGAGGCAAACTTTTCGTGAAAGGGAAGTTTGGAATGAGAATATGGAGGTGAAAAATTGGATTTACATGGGACAAAAAGACATGGTTGTTCTATTCTACATGATACTATGTGAAAAATTACCATCAAATGGAAAGTTGTCCTAAATTCCTTATACTACGTCAAAGAATCACTCTACTTCAAGCCATATATAGCCAGCCATACTTGAAAATTAAGGTTTTCCAGCAAAACATACGAAATGCAAATATACACATTTGGGATTCCTCATTGAGAATGACAAAGGAGTACTTTACTTGATAAGTTGTACTTCTTCTACTTTCAAAAGTTTGGTTGTAGACTAGCAAATAAATGCAATTTCTTAAAAGAGTTGGGTCTTAACTTAACAAGAGCTCAACCAAAACCAATATTTTGTATGGTTTATTGTTGTTGGTTGTTACATTGCACTCTTATTTATAGTCAAACTTTGTTTGGTGGGAATGAAATCCCAAAAATGTTATAAGCTCTCACCAATGTTTGGTTTGTGTAAAAGTTCTACTCCAACCGAAAACACAAAAATGATTGGATAAACTTAAGAAGAAAGATGAAAAGGATATGTATAAAGTAGAAAATTGAAAGAAGATAGAATTATTCCATAAATCAAACGAAAATGTGTCAAAAATATGCATTAGAATCATGAGATTTGTAAGGTAAATGATTGTTATTAAAGCAATAAGAAAATATTCGCATGTAAATGATAAACACATTAGTAGCTTGATATCTTTTATTTAACTATTTTTTTTTTTTTTTTTTTTTGGGTGAAAGATTGATGATATATAAATGTTTAATGGACATTTTTACAGCAGTTGGGACAGCAAAGTACACAAACTTTACCGCAGTAGACTAGAAACCTAGATATACAAAAACATAATTACTAAGGTCAGGAATGTCATTGTAAATATTTTCGTATTTATCAGAACTGCAGAAAAAAAGGGAAAAAATTCAAAAAATGATAATTCCAATAAAAATTCATATCTTAGAAAATTAAAAATATATATATATATATATATAAAATTCCAGTAAATTTGAAAGAAATAAATAAATTAAGCTTAGAAGAAAAGGAGATCTATTTTTCCGTGATTTTCCTTCAAAAGCCTGAATCCAGTAACCAACCAAACGCCGATATTCATCAAGTTTTACATAAAAAGGTTAGAAAGGGAGAGAGAAAGAGGAAGTGAGATTTTTTTTTTTTAGTTTGAGTTTTATTATTTAGAAGAAAGAAAAAAAAAAATTTTAAAAATTAATACGGGAATGAAGAATTTATAGCATTACCTGGCGGGTGTGCCGCGAGAGAGAAAGGCCGAGAAAAACAAAAGATTTTCCCGGAAAAGGAAATCGAAAAAGCTTCTGATTTTGTTCTGTTCCGTTGCTTTGTTGAGATCCTCGTAACTAATCTTTGTTTCAAACTCATTCCTTGTCTCCTATCTCTATGCGTTTTCTGTTCATCCTTCGGAAATCTGAATTTTTCCTGTTGAGAATTTGAAGTTTTTTTTTTTTTTTTTTTTCTTTTTCGGTTCGTTCCGCTTTCAGAATTTGGGGCTAATCGGAGCCTAGGGGTTCCATGCGGTTTTGATTTCGAAGGTGAACTGAAAAGCTGAGAAATTGATTCGGTGCATTGAATTGGATGATCGGGATCATCGGAATCAGCCGATGAGACGGCAATGTGGTGTATCATAGAAGAAAAATGGAGGTCAGATCTGACGGCATACCGGTCCGCTGCGACAAGATTCCGGCTCCGGTGATGCCGCGGACGCGATTGCAGGTTTGGTTCATTCGCGTGTGCTCCAGCATTTTGGTATGGACGTGTCTGGTGCAGCTCGTGGCCGTCGGAGAGCTGTGGCATCCGCATTTGTTCTCCAATGTCACCAATCGGATGAAGCTGCTTCCGCTCCGCGTCGAGGAGGCGGCTCCGTCGCCGCCGCCTCTTCTTCCAGCGAGTGAGTTTTCTCCAATTCCAACCTCAATTTTCTTTCTTTTGTTTTTCTTTCAATGAATGAAATTTAGCAATAATGCGTATGATTATTGTAATTTGAGTGATGCGAAAAACAAATTAAGAATGAATAATGGCAATCATAAAGCTGGAAAATTTAGGGTTATATAAAACGGGTGGAATAGTTTTGTACTTTTGTGTTCTTCAATTATTATTTTTTTCTTATTTATTTCTTCTTTAATTTAACGGATTAATGTCTTAGTTTTTAAGCTAAGGCATACATTCTCTAGAGATGTGGGGATGGCTTGTCAATTATTTCTCACTAATTATACAATTGTCAAACTTACACAACAGTTCTCGTCCCTTCGGGTGATTGTCATTGTGGAATTGATATTAGCTTAAAAGTTCAATCTTTTAGGGATGTTATGAGTTTGGCTAGCATAGACATTTGATGAGATAACTAGATTTTGATCGTATTAGTTAGTTTAACGCTATCTAGTGATTTATATCCATACCCTTGGGCGGCAGATGCCAGATGCAAATATATATATATATATATATATTATGTATATCTATATATATATTTTGATAAGATAAACCTTTTACACTGTAGCTTACATCAAGTTGGCAAATCATTTTCCTTTGGTATTAATTTACAGGAATCATAGTATTTATAGAATAATGAATTGCACCTATTCACAATGATTTTCTTTGAAGAGAACTTGTCTCAAAACCAAAGCAACTTTTGCTCCACGATAGTGATGGTTGAATATTTCTTCTGCGTCTGTGTATCATTTATGTATTTTCTCTAAGTTTTGTCAAATCCTATATTTTAGATTGAGTTGGAGTTTCTTGAGCTATTTCTCCCTCGTTTTCTTTTTGGGTGAAAAATGAGGCATTGAGTCCTGAATTTTGCAGGAAAATATAAAAGTAATGGTTTTCTTAGGGTGTCCTGCAATGGGGGCTTGAATCAAATGCGTGCAGCGGTTTGTACTAGTTATTTCATCTCCTTCCTTTTGTTTTGTTTTTTTTTTATCGTCTTCCTTCTCTTTCCTTTTCTGCTACGTCTGGGCTCTAGTTGTTGACAGCCAAATTGGCTTTTCAGATCTGTGATATGGTGGCTGTTGCACGGCTATTAAATCTTACGCTGGTTGTTCCGGAGCTTGATAAAAAGTCATTCTGGGCTGATCCTAGGTATATTTGTTGTTTGATTTATGTTCACTTAATCTCTTTCATCAACGGCTTGTTGGAATTGTAAACTCTTACTTTTATTTTTCAGTAACTTTGAAGATATCTTTGATGTGAAGCATTTCATTGATTCGCTGAGAGATGAAGTCCGAATTGTCAGAAGACTGCCTAAAAGGTTTAACAGGAAACATGGGCACAAACCTCTTGAAATGCCTCCTGTTAGTTGGTCAAACGAGAATTTCTACATGCAACAGGTTTTGCTTTTTTATTTTCCATCATATTTTTCAGGAAAGCAAAATTTGTTCACTAATTGCACATTTTTAAGGGAAAAAAAATGCTGAAATACACTGATTTAGCACTTTTATGAAAATTCATGGTTCACAAAGTGGGATACCAATGATACAGAACTTGTCCTTCTGTAGATACACACTCCTATTTACGATGGCCTTGAATTTGATTATGCAGATTCTACCACTTTTCCAGAAGCATAGGGTGCTGCATTTCAATAAGACAGATGCACGTTTGGCAAACAATGGGCTTCCTCTTTATCTTCAGAAACTTAGATGTCGTGTTAATTTCCAGGCTTTGAGATTCACTCCCCAGATTGAGACTTTGGGGCACAAATTGGTTCGCATACTTCAGGAAAAGGGACCTTTTGTGGCTTTGCATTTAAGATATGAGATGGACATGTTGTCTTTCTCGGGTTGTACTCGTGGCTGTACAGAGGTAGAAGCAGACGAGCTCAAAAGAATGAGGTTTGTGATATTCAAAAAGGAAATACATCACTGTTTGAATGCTCAGTTAGTCAGTTAAGAAATGGAAAAATGATATCTGTTGATATTTTTGCTTAGAATATTTTGTTGTGGAAGAGATGCTTTCTACAAAACTATTGCAAGGGATGAAGTAAAAAGGGATGAAGTAATTAGTATTGTACTAGTGATCAGCTTGTTCGTCATTTTTCTCTTTAATTTATAGAAGTGTTAAGCATATATTGCAGCTCTCATGAATTGTTCATTGGATTGACTTATTTCATCCAGATATGCATACATTTGGTGGAGAGATAAAGAAATAGATTCTGAATTGAGAAGATCACAAGGTTTATGTCCTCTGACTCCAGAGGAGGCAACTTTAGTTTTGCAAGCATTGGGTTTCGATAAGAACACACAGATCTATATAGCAGCTGGTGAGATTTATGGCAGTGAACGGAGACTTGCAGCACTAAGAGCTGCGTTTCCACGAACAGTGAGTTTATCTACTGTTTTGCACCATGTATTTTCATTTAGGTTTAATTATTGCCAAAGACATTTTTCCTTGTTGAAATACTGTGGCCATCAGGAGGCAATTTTACGATTTGATGATTGAGGCATGCATGCTGAAGGTCAAAAATGTCCATGATGGGTTGCCTGGATAAGTATTATCAGCTAATAATAGATCCCAACAATGTATTGAGTAATTGGAAAGTAATATGGTAGTTTTCATTTATCATCAACAAAAACTAATTGGGCTTTAGACAACTTATCAACTATAGAAGACAGTGGCCTCACCAAGGTCCATCTGAAGGTCGGACTGACTTTAGAATGAATATCCATCTCCTTGTATATGAATGGTTGTTGTTTTTCTTTTTTTTTTTTTTTTTTCTTTTCGGTTTAAGGATAGGCTTCTTCATTAGTTTGTTTTAGTTTGTTTGTCTGTTTTTCTTGCTGTGTTTCTGCTTATATCTGAAGCTCTCGTACTATATTATTATGTATCCTTTCAGGTTAGAAAGGAAATGTTGCTTGCTCCAGAAGAGTTGCAACAGTTCCAGAACCATTCATCTCAAATGGCTGCTTTAGATTTTATGGTTTCTGTAGCGAGCAACACATTCATTCCCACCTATGATGGAAACATGGCTAAAGTTGTTGAAGGTCATCGTAGGTATGTGTAGGCGCTCTCGCGAAATGGTCTTTACTTGATCAAATAAGGAAGAAACATAAACCGTTTTTTGATTCTTAAGATTTTTGAGATGCTCCTACAAATAACTCTTACAGGTATCTTGGGTTCAAAAGAACCATCTTACTGGATCGGAAAAAACTCGTGGGGTTATTGGATCTGCATCAAAACGGGTCACTTTCGTGGGATGAGTTTGCGGTTACCGTTCAAGTGTCTCACGAGAAAAGGATGGGACAGCCAAGTCGACGTGTAGTTGTTCCAGACAAGCCAAAGGAGGAAGATTATTTCTATGCAAATCCCGAAGAGTGCCTCTGCGAGGGAACAACCTGTGATGACTTGTTTAGCTCTGGTAACTCAACTAAGCTTGGGTGACTGCAATCAAATCAAATTTAATTTATCTTCTGAAGTGTTTCGACAGAATCTCCTCCAACATAGTAAGGTTAATCACAACGTCTTCATAACAGCGCCATTGATTACCTTGTATACCCACACCCCACCCCCCGAGTTTTGTAGGAAACGGTAACATATGACGATTGAGTTCTTATTTTGGGCATCTAAGTTATGGTGTTAATTTTTTTAGTGTTTATATTTATTTGTTCACAAGTGTTCAGCGCCATTAAATTATTATATATAGCAAAAAAAGTGCCCCTAGTCGGAGTTCCCATGTTGGGCATCTACGTGTTATGGTTTTAATACTTTTTATCTAGGATGATTTAGATTAGTATATATTTATTTGTTCAAAAGTGTTCAGCGCCATTAATTATTATATAGCATGATTTAGATTAAAAAATGCCTCTAGTTTGGGTTCTCATCTTGGGCATCTTAGTTATGCTTTTAAATTTTTCGTGTTTATATATACATTTATTTGTTCACGCGCCCAGTGCCATTAATTATTAGATAGCGTGATTTAGAATTTTAGATTAAGAAATTGCTGCTAGTTCGTTCTTTATGTCAACAAATGTTTTTAACGTGATTGAATTCTCTACTTGTCACCTTTCAGGAGAAAAAAAGGAGAAGCAAGAAACTCTCTACTGTCTGAGAATGGGCACCATCTGCAATTGTTTTTGTTTTTGTTTTTTGTTTTTTTTTTTTTTTTTGATACAGTTCGAGAATATACCCTTCTAAAATGATGCTGGAACTGTTTTTGAAGAAACAGTTCCAAAAACAACCGAAAACACTACCAAAATATCTCCTCCCGTGCATTCACTTGGATCACTTCTCTGTTCACACCATGCATTAAAAAGATGCATCGGGAAGCTACAAGAAATGTAAAATCAAACGACAAAAAAAAAAAAAAAAAAAAAAAAAAAAGTAAAGCAGACAGATCTTTATGCGTGCATAAGCTATCCTTGCCGAATGGTGCAAGAAAATTCAAAAATCCAGAAGGTTGCGTGATCAACTGCTTGTGCAGAGTGAACCTTAGAAATTAGAAAGATTTATGTGCTAAACTGTTGTGCACATAGCATAATTCAAGGTCATAGAAATGCTGAAATCATTTAAAGTCGGTACATACACTAGTACGAATCATCGTTATGGTGTACGACATTAACGTTGGCTCCGCTCTCACATGTTCGAAACTGCAACTCCACATTAAATATCTTGCTCTCGTACATGAAAAATGACAGAAAAGATGGACAGTGGAAATTCAGTTGATGAAGATAGATAGATCACAAATCTCAGTGGAGAGCTTATTTTCTGCAGAAACAAGAAGTGTTTTGCTGGATTACTCAAGCAACATATGATCAGTTTGATTTTGGCCTACTTGGGCTCCCAGAAGATGATCTCTCCTTGTTCTCCACAAAGACCAAGTTCCTTGAGTCTTCTCTCTTGATAATACTCCAATAAATCCAACTCCAATTCTCTCTCCTTGAAAATCCCATCAATGTGTTGCAGCACCTTTTTCTCCCCTTGCCTTATTCCAACAGCAATCTCAAGCCTTGGATCCAATTCTTCTCCTCTTAACTTCTCATCCTGTCATCCACATTCCTTTGACGTTTAAATTTCATACAAAGAAAAACTATCTCCTAAGATGTAGCATAGGGGAAGAAGACGATTTTACCTCTTCAATGGTGGTGCTATAACCAGAAAGAGCGGATTTGCAGGCGTCTCTCACCACTCGGCATATGAGCTCTTCATTGGCACGGCTTACAGGCAGCTCAAGATGGCCCCACGCAGCATTTCTGAAGATGGTTTCCAAGAGAAAAGCGTCGGTTCCTCCAAGAGCTACCAGTCTTAGATAAGTAAGCATTCCAGGAGGAAGTGGATGGCCCAAGAAGATATCGAAGTATGCCGTCTCACCCCAACCATTTGTCTCAGCAATGTCCAGTTTGTCATCAAAAAAAGGGTCTGATTCTGATATCCCCAGTGTTAGTGTATACGCGTCACGATCCGCCAAGGAATCTATGAATCCATAGTCCAAAGCGAACTCAGCATTACTCTTGTTTATGTCATATTGTATGAAAACCTGTTTCCGAACCCTCCCAAGTTTCAGATCAACACACAACTTATATTTAGATCATATGGTTTATACAATATTAAGTTTTTACCTGCTCACCAGCCTTGACAGAAAGTGGGCTTCTCAGAGAGAACAAATAGTCCCAAGAGAAAAGACCTGCTGGTCCTTTGACCTCATGTGCGTGATCTTCTGTGGTCACTTTGGAGCTGTGATTGATCTGATTAACAAAACTAACTGAATTCAAACCGAAAACCAGCAACAATAGAGATTTTAGTTTTCGTGCCAAGTATAACTGATTGATTTCTTAGATCTTACCAGGTCTACACCGGGGATCAAAACGAGGTTTTGGTTACGGAGGCGTGAAAATGCCCTTGATCTGAGTATCCCAAATGCCCAAAAGAAATCATCCATTGTTATAGGAGAAGGGAAAAGCCGCTTGTTTGGGAGAATAACTTCTTCTTCCACCTTTCTGAACTCATTCTCAACATACTCTTTCACTCCTAGTGTTGTGCTCAAAAGTTGGGTTCCTGCAAATGCATTTAAAGTTTAGAATGCGCAGAAAAATATGATCATCTTATTCTATCTTCCAGATTTCACATCTAAGCAAACGTATATATGTAAAGCTAATTCCCTTTGGATATTTTAGAATTCCCCAAATCACATATGGCATGTCATATATGACATGATTCTTCTATTTATATATAAAACATAGTAATGAGAGTGTTGTACTAAGTTTATTTGAAATATAATGGCAATGTGTTCATGGCATATTGGCATTCAATTAACTCCTTTAAAATATCATTTCTTTCTTTATATCTCGTTTAAGTTTTATCCAAGATGATTATTCTCATAAGAAGACATTTATGAGTCGCTTTTTACACCACCAAACCACTTGTTCTCAACACCGTTATATGTACTAACGTTAGGGAAACATATCTGTATACTATGAACATATTTGCCGGACTAAAATTTCTATATAATATCCATGCTACGCAGATGTAGTTCACTCACCGTAATTGGTGGAATGGAAATACAAAATAAAGAAGACGCAATTTAAGAACTAGCATAGTTGACCACAGAGTCAAAAGCAACTTAACAATAAGCATAACAAAAATGGGCAAACACAAAAGTAATGAAGAGTGTATAAAAACGGTGAGCGAAGCAACCTTGAAGCTCAGAAAGCTCTTCTTCTGACCTGCTCTGGAACCACAAAAACAGAATCTTATCAACCCCAGTATTCAAACACAAAACCATCACTAGATACGCATAGAAACACGAATACATACATAGATACAAAACTAACATCATTTTATTACTCAAAACCAAGCCAAACCCACCAAAACACAGTGGAGTTAGTACTCTCCGGAAGAACATCAAAGTAAAGCCTCCACTTAGAATCCTCCATGGCCTTCTCTCTCAGCAAAAACAGGGCAACGGCGATCCACGGCTTGAGCCCAGTACACACCTTCCCGATCTCCGATGCCGCGACGGCGTCTGGGTTTATCCACAGCCTCTTGGGTACCTCCAAAACGACGTTGTTTCGCGCGATGTCCCTCGTCGCGACCAGTCCCAGGCCCTCCGGCATCACGGCCGGCCTAGCCGGCGTCTTCGCCGAGACAACGCCTTCATCTCGGAGCCACTTCCAGAAGGTCCGGACCTCCGGGGAGACTGAAGGGTCGGATTCCGGCGACTGGAGAGACGTCACTGAAAGAGGTCTGTTGTTGTCGTTGAAGTAAAGACTGGTTGTGGATCTCTTTGGTACGTAATTATGGAGGCGTTTTAGACTCAGAGGAGGGAAGAGAAATGTGGATGATGATGAAGATAAGCTATAGAGAGTCACCATTTTCTTTTTTCCTTTCTTTTGAGCTTGTTGTTGAGTTTAGTCAGTTGCAGTGAGCTTAATGCAAACGAGCAGATGAAGTGGACATATGGGATTGATTTATGGCTTCTGCTTGTGGATAGACTTTTTAGCTTTATTTCTCCTTTTATTTTGCAAAATTAACGTGAAATTGTTTGTGTGGGATGGGCCTGCCCAATTCGAATTTTAAATTAAGATGATTTTAATTTTAATTTTGAAATTAAATTATAGTTTTAAAATCAGACTTAAAATTATGAGTTTGAACCGCTTAAAATTAAGAGATGGGTGATTTTAAAATCAAAAGTGATTCATAATTTAAAACATTACATCATAATTTAAACTCTGAAATAAAACAATCTAAATCAAACACTAACTCTGAATGAATCAAATCAAAACTATTTTTTATTTTTTATAAACAAACATGAATTTGAGCCAATTAATTTTAAAAAATGCCCTTTTTTTATTTATTTACAGAAATTCTACTATTACAAGTACAAAGTCTATTATATCCTCACATAATGAAAATAAGGAAAAAAATGTGAATAACATTATTGGAAACATCCGTTTAGAATCTTCATCGAAGAAAAACTTACACATCAAATCTGCATTTAACACATTTAGTGGACATTCGATTCATAAATTCAAAATCATGATTCAAAATCATTCTCAGTTTACGTGTGTTTTTTGTGAGAGAAAATACTATAGCGAACTATGAACCATGATTCGAATCATGGCATGAAATGTCAATGCTCGGATGTTTGTTTCTTGTATCCATCCCTGATTTTGAATCGTGATTCATGATTCTCTACAGTGTTTTTCTCTCACAAAAAACACACGTAAAACGAGAATGATTTTGAATCCATAAACCAAACGTATCATGATTCAAAACTATTCTCGTTTTATATGTGTTAAATCCACCGATAACTTTTAAAAATCGTGGCTCATTCAAATAAATTGCATCTCTAACCAAAGAGATTCAACCCACACCCCATACCAGCTACGGTCCTCCGTCAAATCGCACCCATGGGTAAAAAAAAAAAAAAAACAACAACAACAACAACTCCAAAGTCAACCCCAAACGTCGACACCACCGAGAAGAAGCAGCAGAGACGTCATCGCCAAAAAGTCAAAACAATTACGAGAAAAATGGGGATTCCACACATGCAAAGTCAGTTTCGCCTGAGAACAGCAGATCACGGAAAATATGAGTTTAAAATACTGAGTCTCATAAATTCATTCTTTTAATTAATTTCGAGAAAAATGGGGATTCCACACATGCAAAGCCAGATTCGCCTAAGAATGGCAGATCACGGAAAATATGAATTTAAAATACTGAGTCTCATAAATTCATTCTTTTAATTATTAAAAACATAGAATCCTAATTTAAAGAAAGCTATGAATTTCGACAAATTATTTGATTGATGGTTTCCTGTAATGTGAGATTTCTTTATTTTAATTACTTGATAATTGTGAGAAATATAATTTTGTAATGTGAGACTTCATTATTATAATTTCTCCATAAACGTCATTTTCAAGACTGAGTTGTTCATTATGCAAGTATCGTTTTGACAATGAACACCTGGTCACAGATTGTGATTTTCACTTCATTGAAAAATTTCATTATTGTAATTCCATCGTAAATTACAGTTTCAAAAGGATTGAATGGTTCATTGTGAAATCAGTATTCTCTGATGTTTTCATTATTGTAGAACCTGTTTAGTTCGTTGTTTTGAGTTTTTAATTCAAATTGAGATGTGATTTTATTTAAGAGTTTTTTATTGTAGCAAAAATGTAGTAAAAAAGTTAGATGTGACTGTTTTTTAGAGCTTTTTATTGTAACAAAACTCAAATTCTAAACTCGAATCGGTGAAATGAACAAGGCGATGTTTTCATACTGTTATTGAGAGATTTCATTATTGTAATTCTAACGTAAATGACAGTTTTAAAAATATTAATGATTCATCGTGATTAAAACTGATTTCTCTAATGTTTTCATTAAGTCAGAAACTGGTTTATTATGAATAATGAATACTAATTGTGTTTCAAATAGGACGTGCTTCGTTTCTTCCTAATTTATCCAATCTTTCCCCTTGAATTTATAATCACACGCAGACTTTGAACAACTTTGATACTGTTTAGTTGATGTTATTACTGTTCAGTTGATCTTATTCTTTATTATTGTAATGGAGATCTTTATTGTAATAACTTCTGTTAAAATCATTAATAATGGATTCCATCCTTACATTGTCACATAGCTGCTCTCATTTATTTAAAAAAAAAAAAAAATCAATTAAAGCTAATAAAAGGAAGTAAAAATCTAAATTGTAATCAGGAAAAATCAGTGTATAAATAAATAAAACCTAACCATATAAAGAACATTATCGAGAAAAAAAAATGCCTTATAAAGATAAAATCGGCATTCTTGTAATATTATAAAATAGCCAATAGTTTTAAAAATAAAGGTTTAAGATTAGGCATTATATGCAATTACTTCGAATTGCTACCTGAGCTTGTTTATTTTGGGCTCAAGGAGGCCCATTTTCAGCCAACTAACAAAGAGGAAATAGAGAGACATTTAATTTAATTGTTTTTCTTTTATTTGGTAGGAAGTGAGACATTTACATGCATCAAATTAGTGTAGTTGGCCATGGGGAGAGTGGATGCATTTCATTAGACAAAGGTATAAGCTTCTAACAATAATTCATCGCTAACAATATTTCTATGGACTAGTCTACTAATAATTAGTGGTTAGTATTTCAAGACCGGTTGATCACATCATAATATCTTATCTAATCTTATATTATTTTTTCTTAATTCTCTATAATTCGTCATTCGGATGCTTTATTGTAACCCTATTTATGAGATCACAAGCCGATATAATAAGCATTGCAATAGAAATAACTCTTTAACTCAAATTCTACTAATTCTGAATGTCGTTTTCCATAAAGCAAAGGCACCATACTTGTAACACTTTAGAGTGGAACATGACTAATACGGCATCATTCCTCCAGGACTGGAAATTTGGTGGATTTATGATGCAGAAAAAAAAAAAAATATATATATATATATATATATATATATCGAATACATATACATAAAGGCAGTGTCTCGAATATATCGAATTAGACGGATCAGTTATTAGATACAGTTGGCAAGGGAGCACTTGCCCGGCCATATAAAAGCATTAGAAGAGGTGGTTATTGTTTTATATTTTGGTATCGTTTACTTTATTAATTTGTGTTTAAAATTCAAGTTTTATTATAGTAAAAAATTTTTAAAAATAATTATATTTAATTTTTTTACTATAATAAAAAAATTTCACATAAAATTATATTTCAACTCAAATTATAAATTTAAATTAACAAATTAAACAGATAATTCCTGTTATAACTAACTTGCAATAAATATGAACATTGTTATTCCATCTAGAGATATATTGAAGAAAAATATATATTACGTAAACGTAAGCCGTCCCTGATCTCTTCTCTCACCTAAATATTGGTACTGCATTAAATTAGCGGCTGCAAAAGTTTATTAGAACATTGCCATTTTTTGGAAATACATCGAGACTTGAGAGAAGAAGTTGATCATCACATGTCATCGTCATTAAAAGTCCGATAATAATTGAGAGGATAGCTGAAAGAGAGAACACATCACATGTCATCGTGATTAAAAGTCCGATAAGAATTGAGAGGATACCTGACAGAGAGAACACGGAAAAACATAAGGTTTTAAGTGTTCGTTTAGTTTGTGTATTTAGAATCATGATTCAGAATTATTCTCATTTTACGTGTATTTTTTATTAAAAAAATACTATAAAAAATCATAAATCATGATTCAAAATCAAGAATAAATACAAAAAATAAACGTACAGTTAATGTCGGCTTCCCTTTTTATTATGAAACATGATCTCATAAATGTCAATGGATGAATATAACATAAATTATGCATATATGTGTGTGTGTGTGTATCATCATCTTTTGATATCAATAAACGTCCAATCCCTAATTTATTTTATGGTTAGATCGCTGAAACGATTGCTACTTATGCCAATTACTCTGTGTGTGTGTGTGTAGTATCATCTTTTGATATCAATAAACGTCCAATCCCTAATTTATTTTATGGTTAGATCGCTGAAACGATTGCTACTTATGCCAATTACTCTGTGTGTGTGTGTAGTATCATCTTTTGATATCAATAAACGTCCAATCCCTAATTTATTTTATGGTTAGATCGCTGAAACGATTGCTGCTTATGCCAATTACTTTCGTTTTCACTTCTCAGAAAATTGACTCTGACAATAGTCTATTTGGTATTGTTCTTTTGTAATAAAATTTTAAAAAAATTTAAATTTGAATTATAATTTTATTCAAATTCTAGTTCTTTTGTAAATTTTAAGTTCTTTTATAAAATTTAAGTTTCAACTTGAGTTTAAATTTTTTAAACTTGAGTTCATAAACTCAAATTCAAATTAATAAATAATATTTTTTATATTTTTAAAAATGTCATAATTTTTTTATTTTAATTATTATTAAGATATTTTTTTATATGCATTCACAACGAAAAGACGAATAAAATCTCACTCATATATCTTATTAAAATTTTTGATCATCATTGAGCTTTTATTAAAATACTATATAAATACAAATTTAAGTTTTAACACACTTAAATACAAACTCAAAAATATTCTCAATTTAAATCATAATTTAAATGTGCACATCTAAACACAAACTTAAATTATAATTTTAAGTCAAGTTATAATTTAAACTCAACTTAAAATCATCACTCAAATTATTATAAGTTAAAAATGTAAAAAAAACAACCATTTTGTGCTATTTATAGAGAGAAGTAAGCAAATAACATACTTGAAAGAGGAAAAAAAAAAAAAATATATATATATATATATATCCTAGCCTCTTAGGGGGTTTCTTTGGCTTAACTAAACATCCATAGTTAGCAATAAAGTAAAAGCATCAATCCTATAATAAGAAAAGCAATTATATATTTACGAGTGTGTACTTCCTCTTGTTAGCAGTATCCTACCCTTAATAGCGTTTTAGACAAGGCCGCGTAAAAACTTCTTAAAGATCACGGTAAAAAGTAACTAGAGAACTGTATAATATTTAGAACTCAACTTTGCACAATCCGTGACACTAGTACTGATGACAATGATTACTGATCAGTCATAGCTGTGTCAGATCAATCATCGCTAAACAACATGGCCACTCATGTGTATTTCCGTACAAACAGATTAGGATGAAAACGACACGTCAACAAACACTTGGTGGGTGAGGTGGTAAATCCCACTTCCAGCAGGAGAAAAATAGAAATAATTCACTTTTTTAAATAAGTACATAACGTAAATTTAAATTTTTTATAATAAAAATTTTTAAAAAACAATCACATTTAATTTTTTTATTATAATAAAAATTTTTCACATAAAATTATATTTTAATTTAAATTAACAAGTTAAATGAGTCCTAATAAAAAAATAAGTTTCACTTTTTTTAAAAAGTTTTTTTCTTATTTCTTATTTCTTTTCTTTTCTAAAAACTTTTTCATTTTTTTCTCTTCTTTCTTTTTTTCCTACTCTTTTTGACATTCTCATTTTTTTGTCTTGTTATATATATATATATATTTTTTTTTTTTTTTTTTTTTTTTTTTGTCTGATTATGTATTTTTTTTTTTGTCTTTCTTCTTTTTTTTTTTTCATTTTTATCCTTCTTTCTTATATTATACATTTTTTTAATTTCACTAAATAAGCCCTTAAAAATATAATTTTATTTTTACTTATCTAATCTCACGCGGCATCAGTTAGTACTTCTATAATCATTTTCATATAAGACGTGGTCGTCCACCATCTCTGAAGGGGAATTGTGTTGCAACTTTGTGAATGTTGGAAGAAGAAACACAAAAACAAAAAAACAAAAATAAGCATAAGCTTACAAAAGAAAGCGGCCGCCTAAAAGCTACAAAATCACCATATATAAAAAAATAAAAATAAAAAAGCTACAAATGCGCGGATGTGTATATTGACCCGATATTGCATCTAAAGTAAATTTTTTAAGCTTCGTTCATTTTATAAATTTAAATTTTTAATTTAAATTAAAATATAATATTTTTTTAAAAAATTATTGTAAAAAAATTAAATATGATATTTTTTAAAAATTTTTTACTATAAAAATTTAAAATTTAAAATTTAAATTAATGAAATAAATGAGACCTTAACTGTTACATAAATATATTGCAACATCCAACCTAAGGCGGCTCATATTGTCGAGAATTGGCCACCCTTTCTTTTCCTTCTCTATAATGTGGTCCCTTAGTTAGTAGTTCCCACCTAATAATTAATTATAAGCTATAATTAATACCATTTATTTATACTTTTTAGTTCATTTAATTTGCTTCTTTTCTTTTTCCATCGCCGAGACAACTGTTTATCTTGTCCACAAGATTACCCGCCACGAGAGTTGACTCTAAATTTAGGTTCACATTTTTCATTAGAGCAATAAAAACGTATTAATGTGTGTCTGTGTAGATAATCAGAATAGAATTCGTCAAAAAAATACAGATGATCACAATAGAATTCGTCAAGATACACTATAATGGAAATAGCTTTTATGTGACGTGTACGGTTTGTTACCAAGTTTTTATTTATTGATGTACTTATTTTTTTGAAATTGAATTGTTCTGATAACACTGGAATATATAAGTAACAACAAGAAAAACTGTCAATTAAGTTTTGGAAACTAAGGTTAGGCTAGCGCCTAGCTAGTTAGGTTTTCGTTTTTTGGTGGAAAATATCTGGTCACATTACTGATGAGTTTTGTCTTTATTACCATATTGTTAACATGTGGTTCTAAATGTGTCAATAAGAGTTGGAGAGAATGTTATAAAGGGTCAAAGAAAACAACAGAAATACAAAAAAGGATGAACCAGCTTTGGTGTTTTTACAATATTAAAGAGGCTTATTTTGACTAGGCAATTTGTAGGAAGATTAAGACATCAGATTCAAAGCGACATAAAAAGCACACCCTTTACCAAAACCATAAACAAAACAAAAAAAAGAAAGAAATAAAAAGTCAATAATTATGGTTCTTTCTTAAAATCTATCTATATAAATACACATTCTTAACTCACTTACTCAAATTTTTAATTTAAATTGAGACATAATTTTATATAAAATTTTTTTTATTATAATAAAAAATTAAATATGATTATTTTTTAAATTTATCTTATCATAATAAAACTTAAATTTTAAATTTAAATCGGTGAATCTTAAAATTTAATAAGTTTTTTAGGGTTTAATGTAACGAAACGTCTTGTAACTTTTTTTTTTTTTGCTGATAAGGAAAAAAATTTGTGTACTAATCTTCTTTGAAATGGCCACACGTCAGTGACTGATTGATAAACTTCTTTAGTAGAATCCACACGGCGACTTGCAATTTGTGCGCTCAATTTAGTTGCCACGTGTCATCGTTCTATTGGAAAAAAATAAGGTAACATGTAGCGTGCTGCGCTAGATCACGAGCGGATAGAATGTGACCGACAGTCAGGTCACGTGTCGCATATTCATTGGTTAGCGTGAGGTAGTGGCGGGGCTCACTTGACGCGAAAAAGCTGTCGCGCCTGTAGCCGGATTGCGCCCCTGTCTGCGTGTGGAAATCACAAGCCAATCACCATCGTTCGCGCTTATGATCGTACGTTCTAAAAAAATTTTCAATTTTATTATTATTATATGAAATTTATTAATTTTGAACTAGTTTGTGGTCCCATTTTGTCCATTTTAACATTATTTTACACTAAATTTTTAATAATACTCATAAAAGAAATATAAATAATTTGAATAAAATAAAATAAAATCACAATAAATTAAATAAAAAATAAATTTTAAAAATAAAATAGCACTACTTTAAAGCACAACAAAGTATGTTAAAATCATTTTTCTCTATGTTTTGTTTTAGATTTTTTTTTTTCCGTTTGTCTTCTTTTCTTGTATGTTTTTTTTTTCTTTCTTTCTCTTTTTTTAAATAATTTATATAATCGTTATTTTAAATTAATTACGCTTTAAAATGGATATATTAACAACAACTTATGGGTTTCTTAAAAAGTGACCCTATTTTTAATTGACAATTGTTTTAACTCCATTGAAAGCTCGAGAAATTTGTTTTCATTTTCTTTTTGAAACAATGTTAAATAATGAAATTGGTCAAACGTGACCTGCAAAAGTTTTGGAGTTCTTAATTTAAATTAGGGTCTTTCACTTTATCAGTAGGATTAATTGCTGTTCTATTAAAATCGAAAGTAAGATTTTAATAGGCTTTCATGTGAATCTGACAGTGTTAAAAATAAATTTTTTTAAAATAATTTATTTTTCCGTACTTACCAAATAAAATATTTATTAAAAAATATTTAATTAATAAATTAAAATCATAATTTAAAATTATTTTTAATTTATATATATTTTTTATAAAAAAATATTATAATAAATTATGAATTATAATTTAAATTATAACACAAATTTTCTAATCAAACGTCCCCATCATCCAAAGCAAAAAGGTGCCCGAACAATAGTGTGGTTAGGTACAGTTGGAATTGAAATGAGGTTGGTTTAAGTTTGAAAAGTCGTCCATATGGATGAGGAAGGCAGGAAATTGTAGGAATATTTGGTAAGATCTTTTTACCTAAAAGCCAAAATGCATTGTAATATGGACGTTTTTTTTTTTTTAATACAAGCGTGGTAATAATGAATAGCTTAGAAAATATAGGTCTCGTTCACTTCACCGATTTGAATTTTTAGTTTTAAATTTTTACAGTAAAAAGCTCTCAAAAAATGTCACATTAAAATTTTTTACTACAGTAAAAAGCTCTCAAAAAATGTCACATCTCAGTTCAAATCGAAAACTCGAAGTGAATGAGGCCTTAATTAAAAGGGATGTACACGACTCCCAAGGCATTATAGTTTAACAGCAGTAAAACAGTTACTAATGTCGCGTATTTATTTTTTTTCTCCAACAAAAAAGCAGATGCGTTTAACATTCAAATTCGCCTTTATATTACTTTTTCTAATTAAGAATTATTATCGCCATAAACATTACCTTGAATCATATGCTATTTATAATTTATACGTGAGACGGCGTGCTAATCGACGCATCGGAATGTGATATGCTATCATCATTAGTTGACATTAAAGGTCCGTTTAATTCATGAATTTAAATCATGTGATTTGAATTATTTTTAATTTACGTATATTTTTTATAAGAGAAAATACTGTAACGATCATGAATAATGATTCGAATAAAAAATTTGAATTTAGGAATCAAACGACCCTTAACTTTCAAGAGAAATGTACCTGTATTTACATTAGCATACATTGTCCACAAATTGAGAAAAAATACAAAATTAAGAAAGGAATAGACAATTATAACATATTTGTCAAGAAAAAAGAAGAAATATAAGATTTATTCACTTCTTTAATTCGAATTTATAATTTGAATTAAGATATAATTTTATGTAAATTTTTTTTATTATAATAAAAAAATTAAATATAATTATTTTTTAAAATAATTTACTATAATAAAATTTAAATTAATAAAGTGAATGAGATCCTATATTATTTGTATCCATCACCCACTTTACACATCATTGAAATAAAAGTAGTAGGTGGCAGTCCAGATAAATTTCTTATCGTAATAAATGGGTGGATCTCAAGGGAAAAAAAAAAAAAAAAAAAAAAAAAGGTCGAAAACATCAAAAATCCCTGGTTGAAAGTTGTCAACTGAGACTTGGCTTAAAAATGTGTACCATGCGTGGGTGGCTCTTCATGTAAATTTGACTGCGTTCTTTGAATGTTCTTTGCACGGGTCATTTTCCAGGAAAACCGCGAGAAAGAGAGAGAGAGAGAAAGAGAGAAAACGAGTCGAACCAAATTTTCTCTCATAAACACACATATACACGTGTGTATAAAAGGAGTTTCTATAGCCAAAACAATCCCCCATCTGGGTTGCTTTTTTTTTTTTTTTTTTTTTTTTTTTTAACCTGCAAGAAACCGATCTAGGCCAATCAATATTAATAAGTGTTACATATATCAAAAGATCAGCATTGCTTGCACAAAAAACACTCAAATAAAGCACTACTGAAGCATATCTAGTACGTACAATTGCTATATTTTTAAGCTGTGTATATATGCAATTGTAAAGATAATTGCAGAGCCTAAAAAATGAAGTTTGGGAAGGAATTCTCGAGCCAAATGGTGCCGGAGTGGCAAGAGGCATACATGAACTATAATTTTCTGAAAACCCTTTTGAAAGATATTCAAGTCTTCAGGCAAAAGAAAAGGCTATCGTCAGCCTTACCGGCAGGACTAAAGCGAAGGCCGACGCTCTACAGAGCCTTCAGCGGCCTCATCCACCGCCAGCACAGCACAAACCGAAACACTCCGTCGTCGGTTAGCCCCGAAGATGACATCGAAAGCCAGACCATTCTCGTTAGCTCGGTGAATGAGGACGGCTCCGAGAGCTACCGGACGACGTTTTTTATGACGGCGGAGGAAGGCGGGGAGTACGAGCTGGTATACTTTCGGAGGCTGGATGAGGAGTTCAACAAGGTGGACAGGTTTTACTGGTCCAAAGTGGAGGAGGTGATGAAGGAAGCTGCAATGCTGAACAAGCAGATGGACGCTCTTATTGCTTTCAGGATAAAGGTGGAGAATCCGACAGGGTGGTTCGATAGATCGGTGGAGATGACTCGCCTCGCGTCGGATATTGCAACTTCTGCTGCTGCATTATCTGCTTCTATCCCTCTCAGCGTTCGGGCCAGCAGTAAGTCGCAATTCTATCATGGTAACAGAGTCTTAAAAATGTACGGCTTAATTTGTGTGCTTATTGCGGTGTTTGTAATGAGCAGGAAGAGTTGCTCTTATGGATGTGATTGAAGAAGGAGGATCAACGAATCGCGGAGAGCAATCAGATGAACCAAGCGAAGACGATAAAAAGAGCGAAAAAGTTGAAGAAGAGAAGCCACGGAGCATAAGAGCGAGTAGACCCGCTCCTTTGGAAGTACTAAACCGTGTGACGATGAATAGCACTATTGAGACTCCACGTTCCACCATTAAGGGCGTTCTCAATGTTCCTAAGCAGACGGAGCTAAATTTCAACAGGGAAAATCTGAGGAAAGTTGAAGCACAACTCAAGCGAGCTTTCGTTGAGTTTTATCAGAAGCTTCGGCTCCTAAAGAGCTTTAGGTAATCAACTAATGTTTGTACTTGTCAGTTTCGTTGGCCTTATCATCTCAATTTTTCAAATGTTTTGTATTAATTTGTTCTTTTGAATCTACAGCTTTTTGAATACCTTGGCGTTTTCAAAGATTATGAAGAAGTATGATAAGGTGCTCTCCTTTTTTCATCATTAATAAGTGCTTTTTATAGTCATGTTGATCCAATAAACCAGTTTTGGTAGCTTATAATATATGTTTTTGTGCTCTTTCTTGCAGATTACCTCAAGAGATGCATCAAAATCTTATATGAACATGGTGGACAACTCCTACCTCGGCAGCTCTGATGATGTGAGAATTAAATAATTATTTGCATTCACAGAAGAGTTGTTTAATATATTTAGATGCCTTTGTTTCCTTCTATTCTAATATGTAAAATTCGATTATATAGGTTACCAAGCTTATGGAGAGAGTAGAAGCTACATTCATCAAGCATTTCTCGAATGCAAACCGCAGTAAAGGCATGACCGTCTTAAGGCCCAAAGCTAAGAGAGAGAGACATAGAATAACATTTTCCACTGGTAAAGAATACTTTCTACTGATTTTTTTCTAATTTTTTTTATTTATTTATTTTCCCTTAGTCTAATTCAGACCGTCCTTTTAAACAATAGAACTTATCTTATCTAATCTCTTTGCTTGAAAATCCTCAGGTTTCTTTGCTGGCTGCACTGCCGCTCTTATGTTAGCCCTTATTTTGCTCATCCGAGCGGGCAACATCATGGACAAACCAGGAAGGAAAAAGTACATGGAAACCATGTTCCCCCTATACAGGTTAATTGAGATTTTACTCTTCAGAAGCGTTCAATCTTCAGCATTAGTTTTCATGAAACTGACGAGTGTTTTACGTGTGCAACGCTTCCTTTGCAGTTTGTTCGGATTCATTGTCTTGCACATTCTTATGTATGCAGCAAACATTTACTTCTGGAGGCGATATCGAGTCAATTATTCCTTTATATTTGGTTTCGAGCAAGGAACGGAGTTAGGCTACAGACAAGTTCTGCTTGTAAGTTTTGTTATCGCGGCCTTGGCAATAGGAGCTGTGCTGGCAAACCTTGACATGGAATTGGACCCCAACACTAAAGACTACAAAGCACTAACTGAACTCGTTCCGCTTTTTTTGCTTGTGGTAAAGTTATTCGGAACTTGTTGAAGCTTCATTAAAACCATTATTGTTCTGAAAATCTTACACCCCAACTAATGTTTCTCTTTTACATAAATTCTTTCTTTGTAGTCTTTGTTTGTCGTTCTGATATGCCCGTTAAACATCGTATATCGCTCTAGTCGTTACTTCTTCCTCACGTGCTTGTTTCACTGTCTTGCTGCTCCTCTTTACAAGGTATCAATTGATATTAGAACTTTTGTGTCTTTCTTTTTACCATAAGAATTTCATTAGTGGGATTCTAATAGTTGTGTTAACTTTGGTCTTTTTCAGGTGACACTCCCAGATTTCTTCTTGGCAGATCAGTTTACTAGTCAGGTTAGTTACTCTTAAGGCAATCCCTTTTCCCCTTGTTTTCAATTTTTTTTTTTTTTTTTTTTTTTTTTTTTTTTTTTTTGGCTTTTCATATTGGGAGTACTAAATCATTCTTAATAATTCAGGTTCAAGCTTTGAGAAGTGTGGAATTCTACATCTGCTACTATGGTTGGGGAGACTACAAACTCAGAGAGACCACTTGCAAATCCCAAAGCGTCTACAAAACTTTCCTTTTCCTTGTTGCTGCTCTCCCATATTTGTGTCGTCTCCTTCAGGTACCGAACTTGATTCCACAAAGGAAACACACAAAAACATAAGTTTTTTTTTTTCCCCACTTGAAACTGTTATTCTTGTGAACATTGCTTGACGCTTATTATTATTATTTTTTTAAACATTTTCTAGTGTCTTCGCCGTCTGTTCGAAGAGAAAGACCCAATGCAAGGATACAATGGCCTGAAGTATTTCTTGACGATTGTAGCTGTTAGTGTGAGAACAGCATACAGTCTTGACAAGGGCATGAGTTGGAAAGTTGTGGCCTGGATCTTCTCAATCTCCGCAGCCATTTTCAGCACATATTGGGACCTTTTTATTGACTGGGGGCTTCTGCAGCGCAACTCTAGGAACCGCTGGTTGAGAGACAAACTCCTAATACCTTATAATGGTGTCTACTTTGGAGCCATTGTGAGTTTAACAGAAGACATTGTTGCCGAAAAACTTTGATTTGTGTTCGCACACTAGCGTGATTTTTGACTAGTATAATTGGTGAAAAACCGCAGGGCCTGAATATCTTGCTGAGATTTTGCTGGCTGCAAACTGTGCTCAACTTCCAGGTGTCTTTCTTGCATAGGGAAACTATGGTCACCATTGTTGCTTGCCTCGAGATCATTCGACGCGGCATTTGGAACTTCTTCAGGTAAGCAAAGAAGCGGAAACATTCAAAACTGGAACATGGAAGTTTTTAGTTGTTTTCTTTTTATTTGTGAAGTAACTTTTGGTGGTGTTATGCTTGTGGGGATTAATCAGGTTGGAGAATGAGCATTTGAACAACGTGGGCAAATACAGGGCGTTCAAATCAGTGCCTCTGCCATTCAACTATGATGAAGAAGAGGACAAAGATGAGTAGGATGTCATGTTTTATAGCCACAGATAAAGAAAACCGTGGAAATTGATATGCAGAATTTTGGAACAGAGGAAAGTACAGGAAAATTCAAATGGTGAAGAAGTGCCACCTCAAGATTTTGCCCTTTTCTTTTGAGTAATAATATTCTTTTATTTCTTGTTCTCTCTTTGGGGTAGAGAATTTTTTTGTAAATTCAATATGTGGCATTCTTATAAAGTGTAATTACGTCTAATTTCCTCTTCAAAAACCAGAAACCTCCTTAATAAGTTAAAAAAAAAAAAAAAACAAACAAAAAAACTGAAACAATGCCCCAATCTATTCGCTTACCTAATCTAATTCAGGAATCTATTAAAAGTGAACGCTATTGAACAGCAATAATAGAACAACAATTCCATCGGGAGGACAATTTATGTAAAATCTCCTTCAAATTTTTTTTTTTCTTCTATGAATGACTTATAATTGTTCCATATCCATGACCTCATTTGATGGAAGATCATGCGCGTGAAATGAAGTCCTTGTGTGCATCTTAGACTTCACGGTGGCCGGCGAAATATCGCGAGGTCAGGAACTTAGTTCTGGCATGTGGGAATGTAAGCAGATTCAATAACGAATTAAAAGCATATAAAAGCCTCAAATCCAAGAATATTTAGCACGAACCTTTTGGCCTAACCCCAGATAACTGCGTGACAAACAAGCCCGGGCTTGAGAAGAAGTGGAACTCTCTACCACATCAAGTTCAAATCTGGGTGACAAGTCGGCGAGTTTATTGCTCTTATTCTTACATGTTAACCACAACTCACAACAGATAAACACAACCAAGTCATGTTGATGATGACCCCAGGATGATAAGATCCCCATCTAGCCATCCTGTCCAAATTTTCTTCTAGGCCTAGGAAAATGATTAAGTTGTTTTTTGAAGCCACTGTCATACTCATTCAAGCGACTCCTAACGAAAAGAATCGCGCCACAATGACATTTGTACGCTTCCTGTTCATGCATATATACTCCATAATCCTTGACAGGTGATTGTACTTGAATGTCTGCACAATTAGATAAATGGAACTTTTTAGTCTGATAATCCGCACTTTAATCATCCCAATCCCTTATATAGCTTGAAGTCTGGTAATTCAAACATTTCAGCTAATGGGGAGGCACCCCATCAAAAATTATGAGCTTAGTGTGTGATATGCTATTGATCTTAAAGCTGCTACTGAAGTATTGTGCTCTAGTACTTCAACACAAATCCAGCATTTCAAACAGACTTATTACGCGATATTCGCTGTTCTCCTTGAGAATGATATAGACTATCAAGCATCTGGAGATCACAAGAAGGTCAGCTCTCATTTCCTTTTTCTTTTTTCTTTTTTTTCCCTGGTTTACTTTTTGTTAAGATGCTCGATCCTGTTTTAAATTCCAACTTTTATTTGCATATATAAATCAAATAAGGATTTAGTTTTAGTGACATTATCGACAGTGATGCTATAGGACCAAGTGGTCCGGTGATAAGGTGAAAAGTTAAACGCTTCAAGGAAGCATTGAACGGGCTGGTTCGACAAATTGGAGATATGGCAAACGCATGGAAGCCCAACACAAGTTTAAAGCTGAATGAAAAGAACCTAGTCACCATGATTAAGGTTCTAAAAGATTCAAGTGGAAATGCAAAGGGTTTAGCAAGGGGAGTCAAACTCAAATTGGATTGGCTGAATTGGGCCTTAGAGTAATATTTGTGGCCAAATTGGCCTTGGAATTGCGTAGGGTCCGAATTGGACTTGGATTAGATTAGGGTTAGCCGAGTTTGGGCTTTACTTAGATAATTAGATGTTTTAGTTTTCATTAGGTTGTAAAATCGCATCCTATATAAATGGGGATGTAAAACACGTTTTTGGGTGAATTATTGAATAATCATATTATTGAGGTTTTTGCATATTTGTGCTTCTTGGTTCTTGAGAGAACTTTTGAACTTATCAAGTATTTTTCTTGTAGCGTTCAACAATTGAACTTATCATTAAGATTAACGGGTGATTCTTAATAATCTTGGTGTGGCGTTTCTCAACTTTCATAGTTCTTGATTCGCGTCTTGATAGACAACAGATTAAGGCTAGACAACAGGTTAAGGCTCAACAATCTTGCGTCTTGAAGATCTTGGGGTTATGATTCGTGTTTGGTATTGGGTCTCGTCGCGTTGTTGGCGAGGTTTATATCAGACAGCAACCCCATACAAATATGTAATTTGGTGACTTAATGTAAACTGATTTGATTACATGTTGATGCACAAAAACAAGAAATATGTTGAGAGAACCAATAAATCTATAATAGTTATTTGATTGGTCTTTGGTCTATCACTCTATTCTTATGATAGGCAATCCGTTGTCCACTTGACCTCTTAAAAACACCCGTCTTAGCATGCCTCACAAAAGTGTGAAATAAATTCATAAAAAGTTTGTGTTGTTGCTACTTGCATATGCACATACACTGCGTTGTGAAGGTCCAGAAGTCAATAGGTTGACGGGGGGAGAACGCCGCCAAGGCTCTCTTCAAGGCAGCGCAGAAGAGATTAAGGACTGATGAGAAGACTTTTACCAAAATTTTTAGCGAAAGAAGTAGAGCGCATCTAGCTGCTGTTAGTCATGCTTACCATAGCAAGTACGGAAATTCGTTAAAAAAAAGGTGGAGCTACATAGTGCAGCATGATTAATCTCTCCTTCAAGATTGTAGGTCCATTTTCTTAAAACAGAATTTGACTTGGCATTTGCAGGCAGTAAAGAAATAAACATCAGGGAATTTTGAGCATGGCCTTTCGACTATTCTACAATGTGCAGAAAATTCTGGGAAGTATTTTGCAAAGGTATCATACAGACATTTTTCAGTAACACCTCTTCTGCAACTGGAAAGCAGTTTCTGTTTTATGGCCTATGTCATTTTCTTGAAATTATAATCCTCGAAATCGATAATCTGAGTCACAAGGCCGAGCAACAACAATGTCACCATATCGGAGCTTTAAACCAAAAGTTGTCACATAGGATTTCAGTTCTGTGTAGCTTATGAAGAGTATTTGATGAGGAAATTCTAAGTGACAAAATGTTTTTGAATCTTGGAGATCTCTGTCCACCCTTAATATTAATTATTACCTCGTCTCTGATAGTTTTCACGACAGAAATTAGTCCCTTTCAAGGAAGTTTTGTCCATTCATTTCTGTTATTTCTAGGTGTTATAAGATTGAGTCTTATAACATATACTTGATGCCTCGAGCAGAATTCTAGAGCTTCCTATTCATGCATTTACCCCAAAATCTTTGATAATTGAAACTTCTAGAACGTTTGAACAATTACATAAATAAAACCTTTAAAATCTGAAAATCAACATTTAACTCCTTGATCCTTGATATAACTTGAAAGTATTGTAATTCCAGCATTTCAATTGGGAAGTAAAACATAAGTTGGGTATGAATGTCTTCTCAGATAATAGGTGGGCATTTCATCAAATATGAGATTAACGTGAATAGAGAACCATAAACATATACACTAAGTTGAATAATTTATGACAGGTAATTGTTTCTCAATTCAGCAATATTTACAAAACAATACTAGTGCTCAGGAAAATTTCATAGTAGAAAACTATCTCAGTCATATAAACCAACAAAATTAGTAGCAATAAGACTCCATAACACTCTTGGGAACAAAGAACACTGCATTTAGTAACAAGATCGAATAATAATATTCCTGAAAATACAGAGCATTGAAGCTAATAAAGCCAAAAGAAAAAAAAAATACCGATTGTCAATTGCTTGATCCAAAGAAGTTATCAGTATCAAATTATTTATAACAATTAGCTGAGGCAATAAAAAGCTTAAAAATGATGAATCTTTATTCCTATCTCATGGCCTCAAACGACCAGTTTTATATTCCGCAAAACAGATGGCCCAAAATTTGCAAAAGCCTCCAATTAACTGCTCAAGTTACAAACTTTCACAATTGTAAAACAATAATCTGTATTTAAATTAAGAGAAACAAAATCAATAAGCTTTGAAGATGTTTACTTATCAGTAGAATTCGAAGCTCCTTGCCGCTCCAAATCTCCCGAAGCCGCATCATTCTTCTCCGGTCCCTTCGCCGCTTCGGCCTCCGCCGCTTCTTTCTCCAATTCCTTGACGACCTCCGCCTCGGCCGCCTTCTCGGCCCTCAACACCGGCTCGTAGTAGTCGGCGTGAGCCTCCATACACTTCTTCAGAGCGCCGGTGACCTCGAAGCACTTCTCTACAATGTCTTCCTTGTTCTTTTCGGCTTCTTCGATGCACTTCTCCCAGGCTATGAAGCTCTCTCTGCACCCGCCCCCTTTCATGAACAAACAGAACCCGCACTCGCCTTCTTCCTCCTCCTCTTGACCTCCATTGTCGGAATCGGCGACCTTATCAGAGGAATTGGAATCTTCTCGAGGCTTCTCTTCTTCTTGTTGTGGTTCTGCGTCGATTGGGCCATTCAGAGGTTGATTTGATTCTTCTAGGGATTTGGCGTCTGAGGCGGACATGTTCAAGTTTGCTGTGGTTGGAGACTAGTCGGACTCGGTGAAGCGGTGCGAATCGTTGAGTTCGGTGAGGGTGATCAGAGCGAGTTAGGGTCAGCCTAAAATTGTTGTTGACGCAGAAGAAAGGAAATTTGACCTTAAATGGTTGCTTACGCTTAAAACCCCCCCTAAAACCCTTCTTCAACCTACTCTTTTTTTTTTTTTTTTTTTTTTTTTTTCCTACGTTTCCATATTGAAAACAATTTAAATAATAAAAATACGATTTTCCCGTGGCCAGTCAATAGCCAACAAACTCTTTCTTTTTCCTTCTTTTTTGGGTTGTTTGGTTTTTTTTTTTTGGGGTGTTTTTTTTTCTTATATTGAAAACTATTTAAATATTGTAAATATGATTTTCCGTGGTCGGTTAATAATTAACAAATTTTGTAGAAATTATGCTGTGCACTTTTTTTTTTTCCTAATGTTCACATGTTACTTCGGCATAAAGCGTATTAAGCGAATTATTGGTATGATATGATTAGCAAAAATTGTTGGTATGATTTAAAACAAAAATTGGTAACGATTTTTTTTTTTTTTTAAATAAACAATAACAAGAAAAAAATCTTATTAGAAAAATTATTTTAAAACCATTTTTATAGTCAAATTATGGTACATGCATGCACATTATTTTTAGAAGCTTTTTCATGAGTCCAATTTTTAGTGCCATCACAAGCTCAAGACCCCAAAACTCAAAAATCAGATGAAAGAAAAAAAAACAATAAATCTTCTTTACTGCACCACGTACATACAATACCAATGAGTATTTCGTGTCACAAAATCTAAATTTATTTGTTGTTGGTAAAATCAAGTTCTAGTCAGCTTCTATTACAAATTTGAGCTTCACAATTAAAAAATAAAAAATAATAAAAAAAAAAAAACACTTTGGTATTGATATCAACGGTTTCTGAAAAAAAAAAAAAAAAACAGAGAATAAAACAATTCAAACTCGCCAAATATACCATTTGAACGGCTAGACATGAGAGATTAATATTGGCTTTGATGGTTTTCCAAGCCTTCTTGAAAATAACAGAATTGATAAGATTTCAGTACTGTAAATAATTTTCAAAGAAATGGCCAAATTCTTCATGACGGCGATCAATCGTCCTTGTCGTCGTTCTCATCATAGTAAGAGAAAGGGAGCGGGACCGATCTAAAAGCGCGGTATTTCCCGACGTTGTTCAAGTGCTCGTTCTCCAGCCTGAGCAAATTGATTGTGCATATTCTGCTCAGTAACTCAATAAAATGACCAAGCACAAGATGTAAAGTAACCTTGTAATAAGGGCATTTAAGTTCTCTTTTCTGCTTGTTGAAGTGTAGATTGAAACAAAGAGACGAGGATTCTCAAGATCATACCTGAAGAAGTTCCAAATGCCACGGCGAATAATTTCTAGGCAGAACACAGTGGTTGTTATGCTCAGTTTATGGACGGTGTGCAGATTAAATGCCAGCACCAACTGCATCCAAGCAAGTCTCAGGACTATATCCAAGACCTGTGTCACAAAATGCCACAAACATATCAGATTGATCACAGCAAACATTAAGCTAACGGAAAACACATCCTTATGATCTTATCAATTATGAGTACGTGTAAATTTTAACTCTTCACCTAGTGCCCCAAATGAAGACCGACAAAATTTGGATGGAAACTTCCTCGTATATATTAGGTGAGCCCTTTTAAAGACTGAAATTTCATATGGTTGTCGGAGCACGTCATGTCAAATGCATGAGACTGTTTGATAGAGACCTGGTCTTTTCCGCAGCCAAATTCACTCAAACCCAAATTTGAGAGAGAAATTGAATAGGAAACAAGACGTTCTTTTATTATAAACACTAGCAAACACTGATTACCCTATTAAATGGAAAATAAACGGCTAGATCGGAGAATTCGAGAACTCCAGGACTCCTAATTCGGTGGTATTCGAGAGACCACCAACTGTCCTAAGGTTTCCCAACTCCTAATTCGGTGGTATTCGAGAGACCACCAACTCTCCTAAGGTTTCCCAAATCCCTCTCAATTCTAAGCATACCCCATTCAGTCCCTTGTCTCCCCTCCTTATACCATTCTACTAATCCTAGCCAAAACCAAGACAAATCAGCACTAACATAATTTCAGAGAAATTACATCCAAACCCAAACTAATTCCTTTCTCCCCACTAAACCCCTCTTAGTCATTAACTACCTAAGAACTAGTATCTAACAGTGTTTCCTCCCAAACTCAAACATGATTCATCGATTTGGGGCACTCCATATTTAATTAAAACTTAAAGAGTAGTTTGCCACAGTAAAGAATTCAGACGGCAAATTACCAATAGAGTAAGTTCAGAGGGCAAAGCGCCAAAAACTCCCATCACTTAAATCTCTTGATGCACTTACCATAGCAACAATGTAGACACTTTTATGTGAAACAAGAAGTCTGTCTCTTAAATAGATGTTCTTTGAATGCCTTCTCAAGAGCCCCCAGTCAAAGACAATGTCCCAATATGCATTGACTATCATTGCAACAGCTGAGCTGATCAGAGCAAACACCATCCAAGTGACTCCCCCTTTCAGTTCAAAAGCAGTTCTAACAAGAACTGCTACAATTGTTGAAAGATATGTCAAACCATTGTACCCATGCATTGCATCTTTATCTTCGAATAAACGACGGAGGCACTGCATTACACATGCACATATGCTTATCTGTTAGAATTTTCTTAATTTGAAAGAGGATGTACAAAGATGTGATTTTCAAAGCTTGCATTACACCATGAAAAGTTGGAGATATTGATCTAATCTCGATCTTAAAGGCTAGAAATTCATTTCACAGGGGAGTTTCGGAAAAGAAACTATATATGGAAGTGAAATGGGATAAATGACAATAAAAGAAGAATATGGCAAATAATTATGAAAACAACAGTTCAAATACAAATGAAAGAAACAACGGAAACCGCAACAAAAATAGAAGATGACCAATAAATACGTCCACGAGCGTCAAGAAAGAGAATAGTAGAGGGAAAAGTAATTGCAAGAGAAAAACACGGAAAGCGAATACACACCTGCAAGAAGCGCAGCCAATATGGTACAATAGCAATAACAAAGTACAATGTGTTGTAGACACCATGTTTGTGGCACTTGTTCTGCCTCCTAGAGTATTCTCCCAAACCATAATAGCAAACGTACAAAACAGAACTCCTTAAAGCTTGCATCTGAAGATGCAATAATTAGAATTACAAACTTATAATACATCAATGATTGCTAGGCCTAAAAGCTAAAGCAGCTTTGACAAACCTGGCTGGTAAGCTGGTCTGCCAAAAAAAAGTCCGGGAATGTCACTGGGTACAGAGGGGCCAATATACAGCGAAATAGACATCGAATGAAGAAGAAGCGACTCGATCGGTATAAGATGTTGAAAGGACAGACAAGGATGAGAAGAACAAGCTGCAAAGGAAGAAATCTTTAGACAACAATGGTGAGGAAAGAGAATTTTTCCATGGTAATATAAAGCAATATCAAAGAGGACATTTGTGTTACTTTTAGAATCTTACAGTAACCAAGCCCAAAGGAACCAGTTCAGTGACTTTCTTAAATTCTTGGGTACTTGAGTTCATGTCCAGGTGCAAGTTTGCCAAAAAACCAGACGAGGCAAGTACAGCAAGACCTGTGCTAAGGAGGAAAACTTCGCGATAGCCCAATTCTGTTCCTCTCTTGAAACCAAATATAAACGGATAGTTGATTCGGTATCTTCTCCAGAAATATATGTTCGCAGCATATACGAGCATGTGTAGGACGATGTATAGAAATACACTGCAAGGATTCCACTTAGAGAGAAGTAAAAACTTATGGAAATGTTTGTATTGACTATATGGATTTTGATTGGTCTGTGTTTACCTATAAAGAGGAAATATGCTCTGCATGTATTGCATTCCCTCCTTCTTCTTTAATAGTTTTTGATATTCTATTCTTAGAACAATGGCAACGAGTAGCATAACTGTGCAACCAGAAAAGAAACCTGACAATAACAAGATGCAACAGAACTAATGAGGCCTATAACCAAAGCAACAAATTATATCCTCGTCTCACTTGCTTAGTGTGTCAAAAAAAAAAAAAAAAAAAAAAAAAAAAAATGTACAAAGATTTGAAGCAAAGAATTCAACCTATAGCATTACCTGAGACAAATGTTACTCTATGCTTTTCTCTTCTCCGTTTCGGCCTCAATGACTTCATTCCTTCTGTATGGTTCGAATTTGAAAAATTCTTGATGAAGGTTGTCTCAACCCTCTCCAAGAGTTCAATGATCTATGGAAACTATAGTCAAACTAGCATACAGAATACATGATAGAAGTATATGATACCGTTTTTCTCTATTGAGTCAAAGTAGTTACTATAAAAAAAAGAGAGGGTATTTTATGTAATACAAGTCAAATTCACTTTGACAGTAAGAGAGAAATATGTAACTAAAAAAAGGATAATTATTTGCAGACCTCATCCGAATTTCCAAGACAAGAGTTATCCACAATTTCCATATACAATTTATAGGCTCTTCTTGATGTGATCTGCACTATACAAAAATATTTACTAGAACATATGTTAAGAGAACAATTTTTGTAAAAATAGCACAAAATTGAGCAATAAATTTCTACGGAACCATTTTGGATATTAGTATGTGCACCTTTTCATACTTCTTCATAATCTTCGAAAATGCTGAGAGGTTTACAAAACTGGTTCATTACAGAAAAGTATGAGCACATGGTAGTCAAGGAACTAAAATGTTAACAAAGGAATCCAAAATGAAAATCCACTTTTCATCACCTGTATTGTTTTAGAAGATGAAGCTTATGGTAAAATTCGATAAATGCAACTTTCAATTGTTCTTCAGCTTTCCTCATATCTTCCTTTCCAAAACTCAACTCGTCGTCCTTGGAGTCTCTAAAGGTGCCTTTTATTGTTGATATGGGAGATTGGATTGTACTGTTGATCTTTACGTGCTCAAGAACTTCCAAGCGGTCTTGATCTTGATTTTGATTATTGACTTTAACTTCCTCTCTGCTGCCACTGCTACCATTGTTAGCAAAAACCGAAACATGTTCCGAAGCACCGGAAGATTGTTGAGTTCGTTCTTGCTGATGTGACCTGTTTGAATTAGACCTCTCAAAATCTTGTTTTCCAACCTTTATCCTCAACGCTACAAGAGCTTCCATTTGCTTATTCAACTGACTTGCTCCATCTATCACTTCTTCCACTTTGTCCTTGTAAAAGTCACTCACCTTATTGAGCTCCTCATCAAGTTTTCTAAAGAATGTGACCTCAATCTCGGCTCCTTCTTCGGACTTACTGAGAAAGTTGGTCTCGAAAATTCGTCGAGATCCATCACTTGGTAACGTGTTAATGTCGATCACTTGGTCCTCAATATCGTTATTACTGTGGTTGCTGCTAGATTGGCAGTTTAGACCACTAAGGGTTCTGTTCATTACAGGGTGTTTGGTCTGTTTGGTTTGCCTAATGTTTCTTAATATCATTTTGAGGCCATTGTAATCCATATAGGCTTCTATCCATTCCGGCACTTTTTGTTTCTTGAATTCTTTCCCAAATTTCATCTTTCCTTTTTCCTGTTTGGATTTCAGCATTTATTATATGTTACACGCATTGAAAACACAATAAGAGAAATCCAGTTTAGTTTTTTTTATAAAAAAAAAAATAAATAGTAATAATAATAATAATAATAATAATAATAATAATAATAATAATAATAATAATAATAATAATAATAATAATCACATAGCAGGAAAATGATTCACTTTTGTAAAATATTTTCTTTTCTTTCCTATAAAACTAAAACCCAATTTACCAAATTTCTCTTGCAGTAATAAGCGGAAACCTAATAAATGAATGAACTCTATCTAATAAAAAAATGTTATTAAATAATCAGGTTTGTTATGATATCATGTAATGTAATGCTCTTCACTAATCTTCCCAAGAGAACGTAGGACGAAAAAAAAAAAAAAAAAAAAACAGTTAAAAAAAAGTGTAAACTCTAATGTAGAAAATGAACATGTCAAACAACAACATGCAAGAAAACTTTTAAGCATGATGCTTACAAGTAACACACAACACCAAGAAGATTAGACTGCTGAATAGAAACTCAACAACCAACAAAAAAAAAAAAAACAATAATAAAAGATATAAAAGCTAAATATTAATATGATAATACCTTCTTGGCAATCTCAAGAGGGAATTTCAGAGATTTGAAACTGAAACCGCCAGTAAATCTGTTACTAATAGGAAGAATTGGAAAAATAGACACTAAATACTCAGTACATGTGAGCTCTTTGTGACTGTCACCCTGATTTATATGGTAAAGCTCAAAAATCAAGTGCTGCTCAGGTCTACTATATCCGCGTAGAACTCACCAGTGAGCTTCATTGTGTTGTATTAGATACACAAACGTTGTCACCTTATTGGATTCACGCTTAGTGATCTGAAAACCATGGTAGTGCAACTCATATTTATTGCCTGCAGTTAGAACACAATGTGGCTTGTGTGGAATAACACTAATTGACACGTGTCACCGTACAAGGACGCCTTGTATGTGAGAGAGATCAGCTTTGTTTTCAGCTTATGTTTGACGTGCACATGACAGATTTGAAGACAGTCGGTAAGATAACATCAACCAGTTCAACCAACATGTGTGCTAACATCTCTGGCCGTCCAAGTTTTTAAGAGAATTCTTTAACCAAAAAAAAAAAAGTTTCTAAGAGAATCATGTCGTTTTTGATGTTTTACTAAACTTTGTTGTCGTTTTATATACTGTCGCTAGTAGACGTTGTAGTTCCTGAAATATTGTAGGAAAAAAAAAAAAAAAAAAAAAAAAAAAAAAAAACCAACTAATGATATTTTCATTTGACTGTAACTGTCGTTTTTATGAAATGTTGTGTCTTTTATGTATCAGAATGTTGTCGTTTCCGGTTAACATAAATTGTTGTGGTTTCTAATAAGATATTAAAAATCTAATAGAAATCGATGTATGTTGGCTTTTATGAATCTTGTCTGTAAGAGATGTTGTCATAATCCATGTTCCGTTTGCAACGTTGTTAGTTATGAGATAAGTGTTTCTTAATAGGAATAAAATCATTTTGATACGTTATATTACTGTGAAAAATCTCGTTTGTACTCTGTATTTTTAATAATATTAAAACAGTATATGTACTTTTAAAAAGATCTGATAAATGAGGTAAATGAATCATTTATTAGGTAAATCAATCATTTACAAGTTATTCTTGTATAATCCTTTATTTACAAGTCAATAATTTAGGTAAATAACAAATTTACTTGGTAAATGAAGCATTTATTAACTAAAGAAGTGTTAAATAAGGAATTTATCCAATAAATGCTTCATCCACCAGCTAAAAGCACGGTAAATAACGAATTTAGTCATTTACTAAAGTAAATACTTCAATTACAACCTAAAAAAAACAAATATGATGTTGATAAATACAAAATCTACCATTTAAGGATGAGTAAATCCTATATTTACCGGCCAATAATTATAGCTTATGGGGTAAATGACGAATTTACTGAGTAAATTATTTATTTACCAGCCAATAGGGGTATTTTTGCAATGTTTTGTAAAATTTGGGTCAAAAGTGTATTTTTAAATAATTAAGGGGCCGAATTTTAATTTCAAAAAATAAGAGATTATATTAATAATTGTCCAAAAGTTAAGGGATGAATTTGTTATTTTATAAAAATTGAGAGGTCAAATTTTAATTTTTAAAAATTTAGGGTAATAAAACATGATTTTTTTTTTTTTAAAAAAAAGAAATTATTAGAACCTCAAAATTTTTGGACAGTTATATTTGACCCTACTAAATTTTTGTATAATAAAATTTTTATTCTAATAATTTAGGAGTATTGTTGATATGCAACTAGAAATTAATTATCACTCACTAGTACTAGTTTTAGGACTAGATCGCGCCTATATTCTTCTCGATTCAAACAAGATATTGAAATGGATGACCAAAAAGCAAAGTCAAAATATTAAGGATAACATTATATCGTCTAGATAGTTGGATATCCTCACTTTTCCACTAATCAGATGGATATAAAAGCGGCACTAACCTGACTATTCACTTGAATTTTTAAGGCCCCGTTTATTTCACTGAGTTGAGTTTAGAGTTCAAGTTTTGTTACAGTAAAAAACTCTAAAAAATAGTCACATCTAACTTGTTTACTACAGTAAAAAACTCTTATATAAAGTCACATCTCAACTCGAATCATCAAACTAAACATGCCAACCATAAAGCAATAAATTTATGAGAATACAATCATCAATCGCTAGAGTAAAAAGTAACAATCTTTTCAGTCAGTTCTTCAAGAAAAGTCAAACACAACACGGGCAATAAAAGTTGCACCAAGTAAGGAACAGTACACTTCACAAACTCAAATTTATAATTCGAGGTAAAAAACTAGATTTGAGTTGCAAAAAATTTGAGTTTAATTTGAAATTTAGAGTTTTGTATTTAGGTGTTGACTAATTTAAAACCCGTTTAGTTCGCTAATTCGAGTTTTTAATTTGAGTTAAGATGTGACGTTATGTGAGAGCTTTTTATTGTAACAAAAAAATTAGATGTGACTGTTTATGAGAGCTTTTTACTGTAACAAAACTTAAATTCTAAATTCGAATCGGCGAAATGAACGGGGCCTTAACATTTGAAACTTGAGTTTTGTGTAAGTGTTTTGTGTTTACTTACACAAATGCCAAACTCCAGTTACAGCCCAACATTCGCATGCATTTATGTTGTATTTATGTTCTCTAAAACGTGAACATTCGCCCAATTAGCACAAAATCAATTGTTCTTCATATATATATATATATATATATATATATATATATATATATATATATATATATGGCTCAAACGACAATAGTGGGCTCAAACGATAACAGTGGGCTCAAATGACAACAAAGAAGAGACTAAAGTAGATGCAAACGACAATAGTGGGCTCAAACGACAACAAAAAAGAGACTAAAGTAGATGCAAACGACAATAGTGGACTCAAACGATAACAAAAAAGAGACTAAAGTAGATGCAAACGACAAAAGTGGGCTCAAACGATGATAGTCGGCTCACACGACGATAGTCGGGCTCAAACGATGATAAAGAAGAGACTAAAGTAGATGCAAACGATGATAGTGGGCTCAATACGACACCAAAGAAGAGACTAAAGTAGATACGAACGACAATAGTGGGCTTAATACGACAACAAATTAGAGACTAAAGTAGATGCAAATGACAATAGTGGGCTCAATACGACAACATCACAATGCAAACGACAACCAATAGCTCATCGTCAAACCATTCAAAACAAGGAAGAACTGTGGTGCAACCATGGCAAATCCAGTACAAAAATGGTGTATAAAACTTTAGTAAACGGGAAAGATCATACCCGATTCGAACCAGTTGAGGACAAAGTCTGATATGCTATCACAACCCCCAAACGCAATTGTAAGGCACCTCCTACAATAGTCTGACACCAACACTGCCAACAGAACCGAAGATGACGAGTCGATGCGACATTCCGGCGTTTGGATCTACATCGACACAATATTACGGCTAACGGAGTACGCCGGTTGCCTCACGGCAAATGAATGGTATCCGTGATGAAGATTCAAGGGTAGGGGCGGGGAACAGTTCTAGGGTTGAGCATTCAACAAACAATCGAAGCAAAATTGATGGAAATAGGGGAGAGTTTTACCTTTTTTGGCTGCGGATCTTCCCAATGAGCCAATGACCGAAGCTTTATTCCAATTCCTACGAATCAAGCAATCAATTCAAGCGGCGGGGAGATCTTTGAGAGAAGAAGCTTTTCAAAGCAATTTTTATAGGGAATCGTTTTTTTCAGAGTGAAAATCAGAAGGGGGAGGCAGGAATGAGGATCCAATAGGAAGAAATGGCTGAGTAGGATAAGGAATCTGCACTGTTCAACCACATGGGAGCACTGTAGAAACACACTGCAGTAATGGAAAAATTACCCGTGGGTGAAACTCACCTACTTGAGTTATTACTCGAGTTTAAAACTCGAGTTGCGTTTAATGAACGCAAAACTCAGCTCAAAATCCAACTCGAGTTGGGCTAACTCGAGTGGAATACGTTAAGTGAACAGCCCCTAAAGGTTCCAACGCAAGAACATCCATCTACACAAACAAGTACTCAGAATCACCACCATTGTATATTAATTTCCAATAATTTCTCTGAATTTTCTCCTCTCATCAACTGCAATTCCTACTCTAGGTGCAATGGTAAACTGTTCCCAGGAAAAAGAGAGCACAAGCTCTTTCATCCAACCAACTATTTCTACAAGAAAAACTGAAAACTCTCTAATACAAGCTAGATTTTTTATGTTCCAACAAAGATCCAATACAATCCTTATTAATTTGAAAATTTCTTGTTCTACAAAAGAACACTCAGGTTTTTGCTTTATATGTAGCAGAAGACTTGCTCATCTTGTGGAACCATCTCGCTCACAGGTATTTCCCCTGTCTCCACTGCAACAATAGAAGTGTGGCAATTTGACTCGACCACAGCTTCTGCAACAAAATTTGATAGATAAGATATCAAACTCTAAACCAAATATTTAGTTGCCATTACACACACATGTGTATATATTATTTAGTCATCAACATATACAAAACATTAGTCATAACAAACAACACTACAGCAACATATATATTTAGGCGCATAAGAAGCCTCATTTCTCACTCATACACCAGAGAACTCCATAAGCAAATGAAAAAAATAAAATGAAATCAAATTTTATGAATGCCACATTATGCAATGACAGCTTCAAAAAGCATTCTTTTTATAATTTTATCATATGATATCTCAGCCTTTCAAACTCCTTCCATATGATATTTATACCAAAACATAATAGCAGCTTGAAATCAACATAAATGGAGAAAGAAAAAAACAACTGAATCTGCATCTTCAGAAACGTTGAATCAAACCCAAACAGGAGTGAACATGTATCCACCATGATCTTGAACAAAACAGTTGCTAAACGTTTAAAAACTCCCAATAAAAATGGGTAAATTAAAATAACAAGCAAAATCCTTACTTGCAATTCTAGCAACAACAAAAAACAAAAACAAAAACAAAAACAAAAAAATCCTTACTTGCAACGAATTATAACTGGAGTAGGCTTGAGAGCTTTCGGACCGTTTCTTATGCCCCTCTTGTGAGGAGAAACCTGCACCAAAAGAAGACCTCAGTCACTTCCGTACCTAAATCCCAACAAACCTAAAATCCAATTTTTTTTTAAGTAAAATTTACAAAACGAAGCACCTTTCTCTTGGGAACGGCCATGAGCTCCATGGACCCACCGGAAGAGAAACTCGGGAAGCCGAAGCCGATGTTTCCGATATTGTTCGAATCCTCCGGCGACAGGCGATCAAACTCCGGCAAAACCAAGGACGGCAATGCGATACTGCGGGGGATGATCCCATCCAACGGTGCAGGAAGAGCCGCGCCGTGGGCCCATCTGAGGCCCAACAGGCTAGCGACGTTGCCTCTGGAGCTCCTTAGCGTCTGCATCGTCAACGCCATTTCCGGAATTTTGGAGCGGAGGAGCATCAACAGAGAGGGTGGGATGAAGACGGCGGGTTAAGAATGAGGGAAGTTGGGGAAATGTACGACGTCGTATAAAGTACCGTTTTAAAGGAATTGCAATATTGCACTTGAACCTTAAATTTTTCCTTTTTTGCATACCAAGCCCCAAACTTTTTAATATTGGTAAATTATACGATAAACTTTTAAGAGCCTGTTTAGTTTAATTCATTGATTTTAGTTTTTAATTTGAACTGAAATGTGATTTTATATGAGAGCTTTTTACTATAATAAAAAAGTTAAATGTGACTGTTTTTGAGAGCTTTTTACTTTACTAAAATTTGAATTTTAAACTTAAATCGGTGAAATAAACGAGACTTAATAAATAGCAAATGAGATTGAGCAATTAAGGATTGTTGTCAAATTGAAAGTTTGAGATATAAGATTGGCATATAAAAAGTAAAAGTCCTCATTTTTCAAATTAAGTTACATGACTTTGTGTCTCAAACCTTTAATTTTCTAATGTTTGAGCAATTAAGGATTATTGTCAAATTGAAAGTTTGAGATATAAAATTGGCATATAAAAAGTAAAACTCGTTATTTTTCAAATTAAGTTACATGATTTTGTGTCTCAAACCTTTAATTTTCTAATGTTCTTTAGCTATTAGATTTGAATTGTTATTGATTTTTCTGAATGCAATTTTATAAATTTAAAGAAAGTTTAGGTGTATTATATGAAAAAAATGAAAAATATATAGTAATTTAGTATGAAGCCACTGACGTAAAACATCCATAGCCACATGTCAATAAAACTGCGTCGACAGAATTGGTCACAAAATTCAAAATTAACCCGCAGATTTCAACGGACAAGAAAGACTAAACTAAAATGAGTCATGACATTGTTTACTTTATCGATTTATGTTTATAATTTGAGTTTTGTTATAATAAAAAAATTTTAAAAATAGTCACATTTAATTTTTTTTGTTATAATAAAAAATTCTCACATAAAATCACATTTTAACTTAAATTATAAACACAAATTAACAAAATGAATAAGCTCTAAATATCTCTCAAACCACATCATCCGTATCATAAAACTTGCAAAAATCTGTCAACAACAGATTTCACAAAAATCCAATACCCAGATATGCAAATATTCCAACCTTTAGCGGAAAAAAGGACTAGAATTTAACTAGTAGTGTTTCAAACTAACAACTTCCACGCCTATCAATCTAACCAATCAAACCAGATTGAGTAATAAAGTAAATTTTTTATTTTAACACCAAGGAACTAGATGCCCAAGACTCCAAATTTCTTGAGCAATAAAGCTATTTTTTTTTTTTTTTTTTTTTTTTTTTTCAAGAAAAGACGCAAAACAAAGAAGATGATCAAGCTTGGAACAAACCAAATTTAGGAGGCAAGGTGAGCACCACGGCGGCGGCGTGGGCACAGGGCGGCATGGAAGCGTTGCGACGAGGTGGGATCAACCGCTGCAGCACAGCAAAGAGAGGAGGGAGTGAGTTGTTAGACTTAGGAGACCAGGGCTGAATGTACGTTTACTTATTTAGAGTGGTGGGGTGCATTTCACTAGTTTGGAACTTATTTTATATTGACCAACAAAAAAATAACATTGATGGAAAAATACTATGTTTTTGGTCAGTTTAGACTTTAGACTGGCTTTTTAACCAAACACCATCGTTCAAAATTGTTATTAAAAACTGTTCAAATAGCTTAATAATTTAAATTAATTAACGATTTGGTTCGATTTTATTTAGATTTATCGATTTTCATGGTCAACTTTTTTTTCTCCCTAAAAACAACAAAAAATCACAAATAACAAGTCAATCTTCCATAACCTCACCATCACTTGCCCATAACACAAATTATTTTCAACAAATTCTTCAAACGTGATACCATCAACAGCAACATTATGAACAACCAATACGTCACCATTATGTATTTAGAAAAATCAAAAAAATTTACTTACAAGATTGGAATACTAATTTTTATCAACTAAACAAACAATAGATAATTTTCTAACACTGGAAATTACTAATTTTCAATTCCTAATTATCAGATCCTAAAATTTAAGGCAGACAATTTGGAGCATGTACCAATTTGAGGTTGGAATGGATATTAGCATGCTGGTGGGCTGTTGCGGAGTGATGATGTTGGGTGGTTTGGGTTTTGATTGATCTTTTTAAGCATGATTCAAGATTATAGCGAATTTGACATTTTTGTTATTATTTTTAAAAAATTTATAAATAATACGTGTGGTATTACTAAAATCTAAAGGTCAATATTTTTTCTATCTAATCAACAGTCCAAATCGATTCTCATTAGAACTCAACAGTCCAACAAAACAAGAAGGTACAAAGGCACTATTAGCTCACGATGGTGATGTTTGGAGTTCTTAGAGTTCTCTGTTTGATTAGTTAATGCTATATGGATGTTTGATTAGTTCGATTCATATTTCTTTTTTAGGTTAATATGGATTCCGATGCCACAAATAGTGAGGATGATATCATAATTGTTGACTTTCTTCACTCATCAGATGATGATGAAGAGCCATAAATTTCTATCCAATTACTGATGTCGCTTACAAACAGACCAATTAGGTAACCTCGTCGTAATTCTGCGTTAACAAGACAAGAATATGTTTTAGAACAATTATATGGATATCCCGAAAATCTGTTTGAAATGTGTCGTATGCATCGAGACACGTTCAAAGCAATTGTTCAGTTAATTCAATGTCGCAACCTACTGCCTTCTTTAAGTATATCAACAGAAGAATCACTAATGATGTTCTTAAGAATGATTGCTCACTCAGACCGCAATAGAGAGATACAAGATGAATTTTCTCATTCTGGAGAGACAGTACACTAGCATTTTGCTAATGTGCTGACCACATTTTCTGCATTAGCACCTGAAGTTATAAAACTATTAAATATGAACATCATCCCCCCAAAGATTCGATACAATCCAAAGTACTGGCTATGGTTTAAGGTACAATCTGACTCTACTCATAAACTAAAAATATGATAAATAATTTTAAATTAATCCTAACTCACCCCTTAAGTATTTTAATATGATTGTATTAGTGCAATAGACGGTACACACATAATGGTTGTCCCACCTGCCCATCACAGACAATCTATAGAGGAAGAAGACATTCGTGTACTCAAAATGTAATGGCGGCGTGTAGTTTCGATATGTTATTCACTTACATCAATACCGAATGAGAAAGATCAGCTGCTGATTCTAGAGTGTTAACTGAGACTATGAGAGATCCACAAAACTAATTCTTAGTGCCACCCAACCCAAAATATTACGTTATAGATTATGGTTACAGCAACACACAAGGCTTTTTAGCACCATTTTATAGTTAGAGGTACCATATTCAATAGTTTAAAAATGGTGGCCAACCAACAGGACCACAAGAGTTATTCAATTATTATCACTCTTCATTGCGTAATTGCATAGAAAGGTATTTTGGGGTCTTGAAAGCAAGGTTTAAAATTCTTAAGCTTATGACCAATTATTGGATGCCAAGACAATCACTTATACCAATTGCTTGTTGTGTGATCCACAATTTAATTAAAATGCACGCGTGAGATGATCCTCTATTTAGACAATATGATGTTGATTTGCCCTTAGAAGATATCGAGGGAGAACAAGAAGGGCAACAAGGACAATAACAAGGTATAGACATACAAGAAGCAGAAACATCCGAAATGGGTAGTTGGCGACAACGTAATCACATGGTTAGTTTTAGTGATAATTTGGTTGACCAAATGTGAGATTGTATATACAACAGTAATATAAGTTAAGATTATTCACTAAGTAAACTTTTTTTTGTTACTAATCGTTTACTAAATGATCTTATTTTAAATTATTTACAATTTATTTGTAATGTAATTTAAATTATTATATTAATTATTAATGTTTTTATTTGGGATTCAATTACTATTTACTTAATATATTATTATTTTAAATATTATTACATGTTTTTAAAAATTAAACCACCAAACGCAATTTTATTTTTTTTTAAATTGAAAACAATCTCGGAATTAAACTACCAAACGGATTTTCAGAAATAATTCTAAAATAGAAATGAAAACATCTTCATTTTTATTTTTATACAAAAAAATAAGATCATTTTAGAATGAATTTCAAATACACTCTATAATTTGATTCAATGATTATGCTAGGTTAAGGGGGTGTTGATTGCTTTTGTTTTTGGTCCAGTATGGTCAATGATTTTCTGTTTCCAGATCTTGTTGTACATGTAGGCCTCGTTTATGTGATTTTATAAGATAATTTTTTACTTTTTATTGTCACAAAAAAATTTAAATGTGACTTTTTGTGAGAGTTTTTAATTGTAATAAAATTAAAATTAAAAATTCAAATCGGTAAAATGAACGAGACCGTAGTTTCTGTTTTTCTTATTTCCTTGTTGTTGCTTGTTAGCTTGAATCTGGTGGATTCCTCATCTATTCGATTGTTCATGTATTTTTCTTTTTTTTTTTCATTGAAGTAAAAATTTCCAGTTTCTGATCCAAAAAAGACATCCATGTCTATTTTAACAATGATTTACTGTCTTAGACAGAGGCAGCCGAACTTATAGGCCCAAATATAGGAAAGGAACGACTTTCTATATTGATTTCATTAATCTTCCTTGTAGTCTATATTTCTTGTTCCTCATAAAGGCAGAGAAGTGACTGCGAATCAGAATTACCAAACTGTTTAATGGTAAATGAGGGCGCCAGCAAAACGTAGCCTAAGAACCTAAGCCCAGCCGAACTTATAGGCCCTCATTCATTGGGCCCAGACCCATTTCAAGAAAAAGCCCTAAACCAATTGAAGACTGAATTGAAGCAAAGCGACGTCGTTGCAGCCATCTTCCTTCCTTCCTGATCAACGCCTTCTTGTGTTGTTTGGCAGTCGGGAAACCGGAAGAAAGAGGAAGAACGGAAAGGAAAATCCGAAAGCCGGTAAGCAAGATGTCGTTCATGAAGGGAGATCTGCTCACGAAAACCAGAAAGCTCGTGAAGGGCTTGGCCATCCCCGAGCCTCGTTGGCTCAAAGCCATGGAACAGTTGGGTTCTTTCTCTCTCTTCTCCCTTATCCTTTCTCAAATCGCACTCTTTCTCGTGTCAATCCAATCAACTTCTTACAATTCAATTAGTCATATTCTTCACTGAATTCTCTGTACCTGATTTTCCATTTCTCAGCGCACCGCCTCCGATTTTCCCTCGCAGCGACGGAAAAGTAAAGACGATCACTCTCCCAGAGGATGTTTATGTCAAAAAGTTCAACCATAACCATCCTGATGCCAGATACGAAGAAGCCTACAGGTAATTTCTTCCATTTTTCCTGAAACCATTCTCTGTGTGTGTGTGGGTGTGTGTGTGTGTTTTTTTTTTTTTTTTTTTTTTTTTTTATTCTAATGATAAAGTTTCGGCATATCAAAACTATGTTTTTGCTTTTACTCATTATTAGTAATTAATTTCTCTGGACCAATTTTTTTTCAACGGTATCCGTGTAGGATGAAGATTTGATAAAGTCGTTTGAAGTCTTAAAATTTTGGAGTTTCAATTGCTTTGCTTCTTTCCAGTAAATCAATTTCTCATATTTAATTGTGAATGCATAGAATTGTTCAATTTCGCTCATATATTGTGGCAAAGATATCGATAAAACTGATTAGAAGTTGATTTATGATCATTGGAAAATAATGCACATCATGGAAAAACAGTGTCATACACTCGAGGAAACCAAAATATAGCTTGGTAGGATAAAGATAAATAAATCTGAGACGAGTTTGCTCATAACCATTTTATTCTTCATTTTTAATGAATGTAAGGACTATCTTAATTTACCCGAACCAATGTTTAGTTAATCGTCTATTTTAGAATACGACGAAAGACAGTTTGGAAGACCAATGCGTACAAATATATCAGCATTTTCTAGGTTTTGTGTTTGAACAGGTTTCGCAGTTTTGATCCTCCGCCAGGCCGGGTATTTGGTCAGCGGGTGCTGGAGTTGAAGGAGCAAGGAGTTGGCGAGGATGATGCAATTGCGGTAGCAGATGTATGTATCCGAATTTGTATTTTATTTTATTTTTTTTTTTGTCGACTGTCTATAGAATGAACTCTGTTACTTACTGATTCTTTGGTGGTGATAGATGGAATACCAGGCAGAGAAGAAGGCGAAGAAGAAGGCATATTCTCGGCTGAAGAGAATTTCGCGTATTCTAGGGAAGAAGCCTCCTCCTAACCCGTACCCTAGTGCTATCAAAGAGATACAAGCTGAGGAGAGAAAGTATGTCCATGAGAGATTCTTCAACCCCCGGAGTAGAGACATAATAAGGCAGATGAAAGAGGAGAGATTCAGAGCTCTTGGCTGGTAGGCCTGTTTTGATAGTCAACAAGTTTGGTTAGACTGAATGTTCTAATAATTTTATGCTCTAAGGTTATTTGCCTTTTGAGGTTTAATTCAAAGCATACTGCAAGTTTTTTGCGCAAAAAGAAACTATTTTTTTTTTTTTGGGTGTCACAATGCACCTTTATAGAATGCTGTGTGTTATGTTAACGATTGGTTCTCCAAGTAGATCTTTTGAGGTTTAAGTTATGATAATTTGATGGTTTGGGACTCTTGTTATATTTGTTGATTGGCTTCAGAGATTAGTCAAATTTCATTGCGAGCTTTTGCAGAAAGTAGCCAATTCAAATGTTATGATGCACTTTCTTATGTTTGTGTTTTATGTTATCAGTTTTTTCTCTGGGGTGAAAAGTTTGATGTAGTGGTCCCACACCATATCAAAGTACATTCCTTCCAGATAAGAGTGGCAATTTGTGTTAGTAGGTTGTGTTTGTATCAATCTGTTTATTAATCGTGTCAAAAAAATAGCCCAAATATGACATGACATTTTTATTAAACGTCTCAAAAATATTAACTTAAAACATGATCAATTTATTAATCGTGTTAATTGTGTTAACCTGTATAATTCATTTAAATTAATATATTAAATAAATAATTAATACAATAATGATTTTAAGAAAAATAAATAAATTTTATTTATAAATATTAAAATTCATATTATTTAATATTTAATATGTTATATCATATATCATTAGATTGTAAATGATATATAATTAATCGTATCATTTCGTATTAAAAAATTAATTTTAACTTAATTTATTTATTAATCATGTTAATTATATCAATAACTTATTTATAATAAACTTAAATCCGTTAATTTACGCAGGCTTTAAAGTCGCTACCCAGATTGTGAGGTACACCAGCAAAAAAGTACATTCCTCCATTGACCTAGGCTCAGCCCGGCTTGTGTGCTTGCCGGCCTGGTCCATGTCTTTTTGCAGGCCATGCCGAGCCAAGTGTTGGGCCATGGGCTGGCCCGTTTGCTCTAAATTAGAATAAATGGCCCTGGAAAAATATATACCTTCCTCATTGTGCAAGGAATTCCTTTTTTTCCCTTTTCCCCTCCTCCCCTTTTCCCTTTTCTATTGCACTGTAAATTTCAACCAAGAAATTGTTAATTTATTAGTAAATGAACATGATTCCGGTATATAGTCAAATATAGCCCACCAAAGAACACTCTTTTGTATATGCATGCCAGCTCACAACTTTTTATAATTCAGTCAGTTTAGTCTAACTAGCAAAAAAAAAAAAAAAATGCTCTATCATGATCCCTTTCTTGATCTTTACCCAAGGACCAAACACCCCTAACACACCCTATTTACATAGATAGAAGTATTGATAGATAAATTAGTCTTTTTAATAGAAATAGAAATAGAAATAGATAAAAATGGTTGATGAATAGAATGTTGCCCATTGAGGTTGTGTGGAACAGCATCCAGCCACCTCAGCTTCAAAATCTCACACTTCCAATTTTAGTCCCCACATTTTCCCCCTTTCTTGACCCATTCAAAATCCCTACAAACAAAACAACTTGCAAAAGTGGCACACCATTTTTATCTGCAAACCAAATCACATACCAAATCCCAATCCAATTTCCTTTGCTTTCTTTTCCTCCACAACAGCCATGGAAGCAGCTTCCACAGCAACTTCAGCCGTCAACTTCCTTTCAACCACCAAAAAACTAACCAACCCAACAAAACTCCTCACATTTGTCAACATCTCCAAATCCATTTCCAAACCCAGAAACAATTCTCTCTCTCTCTCCCGCTGCTCCACAAAACGCGACACAAACACTGACAATGTCGGAAACCAAGATCCCACCTTGAGACCTTTGTATAAATAGTCTAAGTAAAATGTGTTTTTAAGTAAATAAACCACGAAAAAAATAAATTGAGTAAATAACCTAACTTACACATCAGCATTCCACGTCATTAAGTATGCTTCCACATCAGCACTCCACGTCATCATTATGCTTTTAGGTTTTCTTTCTCTTCCTCCCCGCCATTTCGCGCCATTTTGTTCTCCCAGCCGCCTTCAATTTCTCCTCTCTTCTTCTCAAGTCATCGTCATCGCATAACCTCATTAACATTATTATCTTGCCCATTCAACGCGTTTTTTCTCGTCCAAAACGAAGTTTGAAGAAGAGCTAGTAAGTAAGTCTTTCATTTTCTATATCTTTTGTGGTGTTTTTTTCGTTGTTGTTCATATGTTTTTAAGATGAGAATGTAGTTAAAAATGTTAAAAATCCATTAAAATAGTAATTTTACATGTTAAAAGACTAGTTTACATCGTCTGCGATATGATGAAAGATCTGTGAGTTTAGAAAAAAGCAGGATGGTCGGTTCGTGGTTCGTGGTCTGTCTTATAACATGGTCGGTTCGTGGTCCGCTTGGTCATTCTTATAATATGGTCGGTTCGTGGTCGGTTCGTGGTCCATTCTTGGTCCATTCTTATAACATGGTTGGTTCGTGGTGCATTAGGTCCTTAGTCTGTTCATATAACATGGTCGGTTCGTGGTCTCATTCTTGGTCATTCTTATAACATGGTCGGTTCGTGGTTTCTTAGTCTGTTCTTGGTCTGTTCTTATTGCACGGTCGAAAAATTGCACAATCGGTTCTTAGTCTCATTCTTGATCTGTTCTTGGGTTGTTCTTATTATATGGTATGTTCTTGGTTTGTTCTCATTTTATTGTATGGTTTAATGACGATTATTTTCTTGCTTAAATTTCTAAGTTTTAAAATCTAAATAATGGCTCGATGGAGGATTTTTTTTTGACATTGGAGGAAAATGGAATGAGACCGAAAGTTGTTGGGTGTGGCATACTGATTGTAATTTAATTGGCATATATATGGATGAGAAGGATACTCTCAAAACCTTTGTTGATAAGATTTGTAGAAAATGCGAGAATTGATGGACAAAAACATTCTTTGCGGGGTACCGAATTTGAAATGCAAAATCGTTGTCCGTTGTAATAAAAGACAATGATGATTTGTTATTCTTCGGATATAGCCCACGAGGTACCGCTACACGTGATAGTGGATGAGAAGTTTATCAATCCCAAGAACATATTGATGGAGTAAAAAAAAGAAAAATCCTCTGCATGATGATTTTTTTTTTGATCGTGATTTTATGGGTAATGTAGCTGATGAGTTGTCGAGTCGTAATGATATTCCACCACAGTCACAACCACAACCAGAGTCACAACCACACCCATTTTAAATGAAGTAGAAGTTGCTGGTCCTTTAGTTTGTATGGACAAGACCGAGTTTGGATCATCTCATGGATCTACCTTCATAGTTTAGAAGTTGGTCTTTTTTACAAGTAAGAATGATTTGAAGGAAAAGCTGCATTTAATAGCTTTGAAAGGGAAGTTTGAGTTTCGGACAACAAAATCAAATAAAGACGTGCTTGTAGTAGAGTGTGTGGATCCGAAATGTGTGTGGCGTATCCGAATGTCAAATTGAGACCCATCGAACATGTTTGTAATCCATAAGTATAATGGTGTTCCTCTTGCTCGTTAGAAAAGCGTTCAGTCACAAAAACAACGTACTCCGTTTTGGAAGTTGCATGAAAAATCAATTTGTACAACCCCGGTTCCGAAATCAATTCAGAAATATGCCCGTGAACCCATTCATTAAATCGTGAGCATGCAAACTTTGATTCACTCGGCTCCCATCATACTTTCATATGGTGTCTCTTACTAATCAAAAGATCACCAATATTCATTTTGATGAATGTAACCATGTATCTTTTCCTAGCATATGGACCTTGTATACGAGGTTTCGGTTGCATGAGGAAAGTTATCATGGAACGTGGTTGAAGGAAAATTTAGAGGTGCGTTGTTAGTTGCCACAATAGTGAACGTCATTGTTATCCCATCGCATGGGCCATTGTAGACTTTGATGCATCCTGGACATGGTTCTTCTCGAACTTGAAGGTGATTGTCACCGATTACGAGGAATTAGTTTTTTATTTCGATAGGAATCAAAGTATAAGTAATGCATTGTCTGAGTTTATTCATTAGCACATCACGGTTGTTGCACATGGCATGTGTCTCAAAACATCAAGAGTAATTTCAAATTGAAGCGGTGTTCTCACTATTCTTTAGAACCTCCGAAACCGCATTGACGAAGTTTCTGTCTTGTTTGATGAGTTGTCTGCAAGATATCCCAAAGTGTTGCTAGATACCAAAGCAAGTTCGTTTTGAAATGTGGTCTCGTGCTCATTTTAAAGGAAATCGATATAATATTATGACCACAAACATGTCTCGAATCAATGAACAATGCTCAAGGATGTTCGGGATTACCCTGTCATTGCCCTCTTTAATTTTATACAATGAAGATGTCAGTGGTTTAATAACAAAGTGGTTGAAGCTTCTAAAATTAAAACATTGTTAACGCCAAGTGTGGAAAAAACTCTTCGTGAGAGGCACAACAAAGCGGGATTTCTAACCCACAAGACTTAATCTTTGTTGAGTTCCAAGTGACAAAGAGGCAACTGTAATTGTCAACATTGGCGCGAGAAGTTGCACTTGTCGTGTGTTCGACCTTGAACAGATACCATGCGAGCATGCAATATCATGTTGTAGAGAAGGTGAATGTCACTCTATGATTTATGCTCAAAATACTACGAGATGAAGTTTTGGGCTCTTGGAGACAATCTATCCTGTGCCGGATACTTCGCAATGGGATATTCCGAATCACGTAAAGGAAATTCTACTTCTTCCACCGAGAGTTCAACCAAAGAGGGGTAGGCGGCAAAAACGCATTCCCAAAGATAGGTGAGTTCACACGAAGAAAGAATCGATGTGCTAGGTGTGGGCAATATGGACACTATCGGAAGAAATGTAAGAACGACCGATGTAATAATCATGACTTATAAATTTCTTGTTTACAATGTAATATGGACACTATCATTAGAAATTTCTTGTTCACCCTCATTATATTCAAGCAGATTATTATGGCTTTGAGGAAGCTTACATTTATGAAATTTTTTCAAAATAATGGTTTTTTTTTTTTTTTTTTTTAAGTAGGAAAACTTCAAACAAATCGGTTGCATTTAGAATCTATCGTATTCAACAGTTGTTTTGGCTATGGAGAACCTTATATTTTATGGGGAAATGTTGCCCAAATTTGTGTGTAATAACTTATGTTTTTTTTTTTAACAATTTGAATCAAAATAGACAGGTCCTTTTTTTTCTAAAATTCTTTAGGTCCGGTCTATTCTTTTATTCTTTTCTTTTGGGGTCGGATTAGCGGTTTCAAGCAAAATGGGGTCCACTGGGAGCACCTTGGGCCGCGCGCGCATGGAAAACCCCACCCGAACCGAACTAAAATAAAGGAACAGACCAAAAACCGACAAAAATAGAAAGAATGACAGAACCGGTCCAGAACAGGACCCGAACCAGACCAAGAACCCAAGAATGGACCAAGAATAAAATTTGTGAAAAAATAAAAAGATATATTTTTTTTCATATTCCTCGGGGTAATTCTAAACTTTTTAGTTTGTACATGAAAAAAAAAAAAATTTTGTTAGAAATGGAAAAAACCTAGAAACACCAAGAAACGGACTAAGAAACAGACCAAGAACAAAATTTGTGAAAAAAATATAAAAGATATATTTTTTCATATTCCTATGACTTCTTGGGTAATTCTAAACTTTTTAGTTTGTACATGAAAAAAAAAAATTTCTTAGAAATGGAAAAAACCTAGAACAGACCAAGAACAGACCAAGAACAAAATTTGTGAAAAAATATAAAAGATATATTTTTTCATATTCCTCGGACTTCTTGGGTAATTCTAAACTTTTTAGTTTGTACATGAAAAAAAAAAAAAATTTGCTTAGAAATGGAAAAACCTAGAAACAGACCAAGAACATGGACCAAGAATGTACCAAGAACAAACTAAAAATTATTAGAGTAATTATAAAAATAATAATAATAACTATAATAAACAATAAAACATAATAATAATAATAATAATAATAATAATAATAATAATAATAATAATAATAATAGTAATAATAGTAATAATAATTATTATTATTATTAAGTCATATAAGTAAAGAGACCTATTCATTGACAATTATTCATTATTATTATTATCATTATTGTTATTACTATTATTATTACTGTTACTATTATCATTATTATTATTATTATTATTATTATTATTATTATTATTATTATTATATTATTAGTTTTAATATTTTTATTATTACTATTATTATAATTATGATAATAATTATCATTATGCTTATTATTTTTTTATTATAATTTTTATTGTCATTATAATTATTTTTATTTTTCATATTATTACACTTATTATTATTATTATTTATTATTATTATTAATATATTTATTGTTATTGTTATTATTTTAATGATTATTATTATTATTATTATTATTATTTTGATAATTTTGGATTTTTATTATATTATTATTGTAATTATTATAATTATTATTATTAATAGAATTATTTTTTATTATTATAATATTTATTATTATTATTATTATTATTATTATTATTTCAAAAGCCAACGTTGGTTTTTGACTTGTAAACACTACATCAATCCTGAACAAGAGATTGTGCTTTTAAAAGCCAACGTTGGTTTTGACTTGGAAAGACTACATCAATCCGAACAAAGAATGATTCATTAATGTGAATTGGAACGGCGTTTGTTTAATATTGCAAACGACGTGCTTTTACATAAACCAATGTCCTTTTTCAATTTTTTCACACATTTTTTTGGTTCGGGTCATTCTTGAAAAACATACGGTTCTTGGTCGGTTCTCGTCATTCTTTCTAGTTTTTCTGTTTTTGGTCCTGTTCATTTTGTTAGTTTTTTTTCTGTCCGTTTGATGTTGGGGCAGGGAAATGGGATAAACCTTTTGATGTTGGGGAATGGGGTTCTCCATTTAACCTTGAAAAAACTCAATGCCACCATATTGTAACTCAACCAAAACAACCAAAACAATTTGATGTTGTTAGAATTTCATATAGGGGAGGTTTCATCCTAAACTCGCATTGGGAATTCAATGGTCTGTGAACTTTTTCTTCTTTTTCGAAAAGTCCATGAGAAGGGATTCAATAAATTTGGTGAAAAAGTTTGAAGATCATTGTTTATCGTAGATGTTTGAATAAACCTGTGTGGTTCAAGAACATGGGCATCATCACAACGATTGGCTCCACTTTTCTTAGCATGCATCTGTGAATCTCTACAGACATTGGAATAGTGAGTCATACACCTTTATGTTGCATTCAGGAAAGATCAACATAAAGCGCGACCCAATGCTTCATCCGAATGTTTATTTATCCCATTTTTACGCTTGTATATTCATCAAGGTCGCCATCAAATGTATAAGTTGCCAATTCCTTTTGTTGATGAAGTATCGCGCTTTCATCTTTTGGCAAAATATATCGCCTAGGATGACAATATCCTTAATGAACCCCTCCTCCCAAGACCGCCTTTTTGCTAGAAGACCCGAATAAGTCATAACAAATTAATTCAAAGATAATGATAATGGTATAAAAAATAAGACTAAATTTAGAAAATATTTTGTGATTACTTACATCATTAAATGTTTCGCCTGGCTTCAAGAGGACGGGAAGAAGTCCTTCCTCCAATCTCCAAGGCCGCATTTTGAAGGCTCACCCATTTGTTGAAGGCCAAAATCCGGGTGGGATCAAGAACCCATTTGTTGAAGGCCTTTTCACAAAGGATCACCTTGTTTGGTTCAAATGGATGGATGGAGAAGATGAGTGGAGATTGTATTATAGAGGTGTTGGGAATGAGGGAAGAACAGGGATTGGAATGGCGGCTTCTCATGGGAGTTTTTGGGAGGTTTACAAGATGGACAGGATTTCACATGTAAGGTTTTGTTATACATGTAATGTGTTTGTTATTATTGTGATTTTAAGATGGGAAAATTTTGTGCAATCCTTACTATTATTGTTTTGTTGGTCAATAGTAGGATGAAATGGGTGTTTGTTTTGTTTGGTATGGACTAGTAAACAAAACTTTGTATTCAAACCCTGCCGTGTGAGGTCGCCTATTTGTCTAACAAAGGAAACCCCCCATTTGAGCACGGAAGACGCCCTCAACCATCTTTGCAAACGTTTAAAAACTGGTCCAAAAAGTCTAGTAAAAATTTAATAATGCATTATCATAATCTAAACATAAATCAACCCGCATATTGAGTAGGTTTCCGCATTGTTCAATCAATTTAACTTCTTGATTTGACACCCCGCCCCCATGGATAGGCGTTGAATCCTAAGTCGTCAACGAAAAATCCTTTCTGATTTAAACTAGTGCTTTTTATTTTATTTTATTTTTTAAATTATCCCCCGTCGACAATCTTCTTAAATCTCAATAATCTATGAAGCTTTCAAGATCACGTCTGCTCGATTTCCCCCCTGCTTATTAAAGCAAATTCCTACATTCCAAACCGAGTTGCAATTAACCTGAACCATATGTCTTTTCCTTGTTTCTATCGTTTAGTGTTGTTGTCATATTTTCAGACATTGAAATAAAATGTCCAGCCGAAGATTGGCATTTCTATCTCGGGGTTAGACTCGCCTATCCTCAACGTCAATCTTGATTCAAGTTCTGAGACCATTACTTTAGATGTCCGATCCCTTTCATGTTGTACAGGTAATTTAAGAAACATAGGTATAGCCAAAATGATTTGATTTGGTAAATCTACCTAGAATGTATTAGTGAGCAACTATCAACAAAAAGAAATAATCAGAACCGTAGAATATAGATTTTTAGAGAACCGGTTTAAACAGAAGAACAAAAAAAAAACCTAAACCGAAACAAAATGTTGCTTATATTAAGTTTTTGTTCTTGCAAAAAAAAAATAAAAATGTCAAATAAAATATTACCTCGGCCGTTTGCCTCATGTGTTCGGAAATGGCCGTTTTAGTTGAGGAAGAGTCGCTATTACTAAAAAGTTGGAGTCGGTTTTCTTGGTATCCGGTTTTTGGTCGGTTTTAAAATGGAGGTGGTTTTGGGTCGGTTTTAGGTAACGTCGGTGTTTGGTGAGGTGGTCGGTCGGCCGAGACGTGGTCGGTCGGTATGATCGGAGAGAACTCTTCAGGGAGGAAGAGAGAGTCGGTCGAGAGAGAGGGTCGGTCGAGAGAGATTGAGGGTTTTTGAGAGTTTTTGAAAAAATGACCCATTTTGAGACTAATAGGACCCATTTTTTGCCACGTGTGATACACGTCATCATTTTTTTGTTATAAAAAAAAACCGGCCTATTTCCCCAAATTTTGATTTTCTCCGGTCTCTTTTATCAAATATTCTCTCCCACCTTTGACATTGGCCTAAATTCAGAACAACCCAAATCGCCAAAACCCAATTCAAGCGACCAGCTTTCCTCTCTCTCGCCATCTTCTGCGTCTTCCTCTGGTGGGTTGGTGTTTGATTTGGGAATTGAGAGCTCATGGGACAGCGCGGAAATTGGGTCTCCGGTTGTGAAAAGGTTTCTAAGCGATGAAGAAGAGAGATGGTACATGTGGTACCACGGCAGATCATCAAGATCAAAAAGCGACTCAGAAAACCCATGTTTGGATTCGGTCGGATTAGCGGTTTCAAGCAATGGGGTCCACTGGGAGCGAGGTGTGGGACCGGTCCAGGCCAGCGGGGATGTGGGTTTTGTGATGAGTTGTGGCAAAGATTGGTGGGCTTTTGACACTCTAAGCCTTAGACCTTCTGAGGTTGTGATAATGTCAAGCTCAAAGGTCAGAGTTTCTAGTGCTGTTTATTGGATGTACTACACTGGGTTCAGTTCTGAGGAGATTGATATTGATATTTCTGATGAGTCTTTTAAATTCAGTCTTGAAAACCCAGAAAGGTTTTTTGGAGATTTTGAGGGTGGTTCAACTTCAAGTGGTAAAATTCACAAGTCTTTGCCTGGTTTAGCAATTAGCCAAGATGGGAGATATTGGGCTAGAATTGAAGGTGAGCATCATAGTGGAGCTCTATTTGATGTTGGGGCAGAAAAGGAATGGGATTCCTTGTTCATTGCCTCACCACAAGTTGTTTTCCATGGGAATGGGGATTTAAGGATGTACTACCACTCATTTGATGTTGAGAATGGGGAGTTTTGCATTGGAATGGCTAGGTCAAGAGATGGGATTAGGTGGGTGAAGTTGGGGAAGATCATTGGTGGTGAGAAAAACACTAGTGGTGCCTTTGATGAGTTTGGAGCGGTTAATGCCAATGTGGTCAGAAGTAGGAAAGATGGCAAGTACTTGATGGCATATGAAGGGGTTTCTTGTAATGGTGAGAGTAGTATTGGTTTGGCATTGTCCAAAGATGGGCTTAAGAATTGGACCAAGTTTAGAGATGGGCCTGTTTTGAAGGCTTCAGAGGCCCAAAATGGGTGGGACAATAGAGGGTGGGATCACCTTGTTTGGTTCAAATGGATGGAGAAGAAGATGAGTGGAGATTGTATTATAGAGGTGTTGGGAATGAGGGAAGAACAGGGATTGGAATGGCGGCTTCTCATAGGAGTGATTTTGGGAGGTTTACAAGATGGACAGGATTTCACATGTAAGGTTTTGTTATACATGTAATGTGTTTGTTATTATTGTGATTTTAAGATGGGAAAATTTCAATCCTTACTATTATTGTTTTGTTGGTCAAGAATAGGATGAAATGGGTGTTTGTTTTGTTTGGTATGGACTAGTCAGTGAACTGCAGTGTAATTAACAAAGTGCCAATCACGGAAATATATAAACGTTTAAAGGTCAAAAGCTGTAAAAATAAGATTATCTCTAAGTACTCATCACATACCGCATTGTTCAATCAATTTAACATTTGACACTAATCCTAAGGAAACCTTTCTGATTTAAACTAGCTTTTTTTTTTTAATTTTATTTTTAAATAATCGCTCTCAACTATGCTTTTGCAATTGCTAAAGCCTAAAAGCAATTCTGACATACACGTTAGTGTTGTTGTAGTAGCCAGCCGCTGGCTTATCCTCATTGTCAAGATCAAGTTCTGAAACCGACTTTGCTTCTATGTACATAACTTGACAGTATATAGCCTAAAATTTGGTAAATCTACCTAGGATGTATTAGTGAGCAACTATCAACAAGAAATAATCAGAACCGTAGATAATTTTTAGGAGGGTTGAAGAAGCAAAAAGAAAAACAAAAAAACAAAAAATAAAAATAAATATTGGCTTAGTAGTGGCTACTAGTGTTTGGACTTGGATCCACAAATAAATGTTGGCCCAATTGTGGTGGAGTCATGTATGGGCTCTTCAGCAAAGAGAAATCGTACAAACCGAGTCTTAAACACATCTTTCTCTTTTATTGTGATAAGATATTATCTTAATAATAATATATCAAATTCTAAATAATAATTTATCAAATTTTAAATATTAATATGTTAAATTACGTCCACCATCAGCGATATCTATCAAACTATCGATAATAATATGTTAAATTACTTACTCTAAAGAGGTAAAATTCAATAAGGTAATGTTGAGACTTAAAAATTATTATGTCATTTTGTTATATTTATAATATTATGAAAATTTTGTAAAATTTCAACTCAAGGTATGAACATGTAACCGTATATGATCCGCTATAGGCATGAATGGCAAAAAGGCCCAAATAATAACACTTTACACCTAAATAATCTTGTAAAGTTAATGTTTATAAGATTGAAATTGAAATATTTAAGCAATAGAAATTTAAGTAGGAATTATGTAATGACTTTCAGATTTTATGATAAATAATATTGTAATTATTATAATGATTTTTAATTTAGCTATTTGTAAATTTTTTTAATTTTTGCTATATTTTAATATGACTAATAGTATTATGCTATATGCCTAATTCCTCAATTCTCTTTTGAGTATTAATCATATATTAGTGTAAAGTTATTTAGTAATATATACATTGTATGCCAAAACTCATTTAAATATGCATCGAAATATTAGATAGAACATGTCGATCGGAACTTACTATAAAAAATAAAACAACACAACAACAACAATCAAAGAAACTCAGCTAATTGAAAATGAGGAAATGAGACAAAGTTTAGACTTTTACTCTTACTCTTTATTATTATCTTTTTCAGTCAAATGACTTTATTAATTAAAAATAAAAATAAAAATTCAGACTCATATATTCTTAAGGATAAGTCATTAAAAATTAATTGAGATTAGCCCATGTAGTCAGTCTTTTAGATAGCAGTAAAAAAAAAAAAAAAAATTACAGATTACTACAATTTAATACAAATTAATAATAATTGAAAAAAACAGACATTTCAGACAAACTACAACAATAAGTGGGAAAAAAAAAAAAAAAAGATCTCAAAAGTTCTTCAAATTTCGTAAAGCTCTGCATTAATTCATTGGAGGAAAAAAAAAAAAAAAAAAAAGTTCATCCGTTTGCTGTAATTACTTTATCCAATTTTTCACTTCACAAATTTAGTGCACAGAGACAAACTAAGCTAGATAACAAGTAGCATCCATACAAATGTGTGCACAGTTCTATCTAAAGAGGAAAAACTAAAAAGAGCGGATTTGCAATGAATTGAAGCAAGAAAACAACAAATAAAAATAAGAAACAAATAATTTGCAAGGAGACAAATTAAGTAAAGAGTGGAATAATGTGTTCTGAACTCAAAGCAAAAAAAGAATGATCAAATTAAATAACATGATCTGAAGAATGCATATAATTACCTCCAAGCCAGAATTAGAAAATGCCCTTCCAAGCCAGGACTTGAATGAAATAGCAGAAAAGAAAGTTGTCTCGTTTACTTTATAAATTTAAATTTTCAATTTAAATTTAAATATGATATTTTTTTAAATTTTTAAATAAAAAAAATTAAATATAATATTTTTTAAAAATTTTTTACTCTAAAAATTTAAAAATGAAAACTCACAGTAAAATAAATGAGACTTAAGAATATATTTACATAACATCAAAACAGTATTTATAACAAAGTCCAGTGGGAATTAAAAAAAAAAAAGTATTTATAACTAGGTAGGCGAAGAATTCTAGGCATTTTCTTCCCTAGGCATAGAGCACTCAAGTGTTTGAACTATATACAATACATTCATACACGCAATCCGAGAAGTAACGGGTATATTATATACGATTTGGTCCACATTTATTCAATATTGATAAACGTATATATCGAGAATCGATTAATGCTCACGTTATGAGAAATACTTTTTTTTTTTTTTTTTTTGGTAAGAAAAAACGAATTGTAAAGTGTTTTAGAAATAAGTTTTCAAGTGTAATCCAAATTATCGTAAATCTTTTTAGAGACAAGATCTTAATTTATTTAATGTGAAATTTAAAAGGTGGATTATATACGTACGCAAATCTTATTATCAAATAGTTATGATTGGCTACATTATAAATTGCTCAAATTAGATGATTAAAGACAATTTAATTAATTATAAGCTTCCACTCTAATCGTAAATTAAGAGTTTAAATCACCCTAATTTCATTTAAAAGTAGTGACATTTTCCTCCTCTTGTATAAAAAGAAATGCTTAAATTATATATATTTCTGAATTTTACTAAAAAATGATATTTAATTATGCACTATATTGTACTAAGTCATTGAATCAAGCGAAAGAGCCCCCAAAAGGAAATTGTATAAAGCAATATATTTATAGGAATGGTCCGGTATCGAATCATAACGACGTTCGTATATTTCTTTTAAAAATATTATATTTTATCTTAAAATATAAATATTTTCTCTTAAAATATATATAATGTGAGGAAGCATATATAATTTGTTTAAACACCTATATATATATTTTTAAAGAAAATATACATATTTTAAAAAAAAATATTCATGTGTCACTCTAATCCGGTATCGGATTGGAGACTTTACTTATATTTATATGGCAACTTTTATTGTGAGATCCTAAAAAAACCTCTATCAGTGGAACCCACTTTTTAACTGTTAGATTAATTTTTCAATGATCAGATCTACAGTATGAGCAGTTTTAGTGTGGTGAGCTATAAATTTCTTAATACAAACCCTACACAGATCTAACTATTGAAAAATTAAACCATTTATTAAAAGAGGGTATTCCATCGGTGGATTTTTTAAGAGTTCCACCGTAGAGATTGCTTATTCATATATCTATAATCTATAACTATATATTACAGCGGAAAGCACTTATTATTCATTTAGACACAACAGAACTATTCACAATTTTCGTTAAGTTATTTTGTCTTTCTTTTGCACCACGTGTCAAGTTTTAATTGGGTGATTTTTAGTGGAATACACGTGTCATTGCATAAATGATTCAACATTTTAGTCTATCACATGTCGAAATAGTATTTGTGAAAAAATGAGCTCACGTGAATCACGATGCAGGGAATCAAACGCTGATCAAAAGTGGCCGATAGAACCGTCATGTTTCGCGTTCTAATTGGCCGATGTGAATCGCAACGGGACTCTCCTGATGCATGCCTGTTGCTCCACTTACCTTTTCTGCATGGACACAAGACCACTGATAAGCTTCATCCGACAGCCGAAATCAATTTTTATTTTATTTATTATTATTATTATTTATTTATTTTTAACTAATTTATAATCCAATTTTGTTTGTTTTAACACCTTTTTATACTAAATCTCCCATATTACTAAAATAAAAATACTATGAATAATTTAAATAAAAATAAAAATAAACAAAAATGCACTAAAATAAAATAAAATCAAACCAAATGAAATAAATTAAATAAATTAAATAAAACGAAATAGAACTAATATAAAACACAACAAAATAAGTTAAAATCATTTTTCTGTCTCTTTAGATATTTTTCTTGCTTTTGTCTTCATTTAAAAAAAAAAAAAACAACAATTAATATAATTGTTATTTTAAATAAATCAAGCGTGAAGTGCGGGTTAAAGACTATTGATACAAATAAATATGTTATAATCAGTATAATTCATGTGTGTATATATAATCGGTTTTGGATTGGTATGTATTGCATCATGTATCATGAATTGAATCAGAAGCGAATAATCACCCAAATTAATAGTAATTTATAATTAGTTGAAACACATCTCTGACCTATGATCAAGGATTATATAATAAAGTTGCCTATCCTATGAGTAATTTTGTTTGACAATCATATTGATTTACATCATTGAATTAGCACTTCACCGGTCTGTTTGGTGCGCAAGATAGGATAGTATTGAATAGAACAATTACAAGAAATTGATCAATAGGATTACATCATGTATGGTTTCAATCCCTCACTCTTTATGATGATTAAAGTAACGTAGAAAAAATATATACCACATATCATAACTTCCCATGATGTTTCTTTTTTTTTTTTTTTTTTTTTTTTTTTTTTTTAAGGGATCAGGTCCACGATATTTGCTTTAGTTTCATTAAGAACTCCAGCATATATCAATCATGTATTAGTCCACGGCGTTCCAGCTGAACGTCATCTCATGAGATCTCTCAGTTATTTTTTCTTTAATAACTTTTGTTTAAAAAACAAGCCAAGCATATCAGACAGCATATATATTGTTCTTGAGTTACACACACACACACACACACACACACACACACACACACACACACATATATATATATATATATATATATATATTCATTTACATATCATGTAAACACATGCATATTTACGCAAATAATTAAGCAATTATTTACTTATTTTTTTATGAGGTGTCCTGAAACTAATGATTGGTTTGAAGGGCGCAGAATACACACACACACACACACACACACACACACACACACACACATATATATATATATATATTGTATGCGTAAAATGGCATGTCATTACTTTTCACGTTTTCGGACCATTGGCACTGAGAAAATTGCATACGAGATTAAGTTTTGGAACATGGATATTTGTTACTTTAGTGTAACAATTAATGGATTCAACCACATTAGTTGAGTTAAGATATACTAACATTATTTCTATACTGCTATAGCATTTAAGCAGCCCATGCCGTTTTGATTATAATATATAAATATACAAAGCTAACTGCATTGATTTCGATCATCGATCAAGGCTAGCTAGCTTTATTTTTTATTAGTACGTATTCTTTGGTGTATATAGGTCTACGTCTAAATATACATAATTACATGTTATATAATATTATATATATGTGTGACATATATATATAAATATGTAGCCGTTAGTGGTTATTTATAAATTCACAAGACATATGTATGTATGTATAAGATGCCTCGCAATTAAATAATGATCAATATATCCACGGCCATATACGAAAAGAAGTTAAAGAAGGGAGGTTGATGGTTCCACGTCTATCTTTACACAGTGTTACATAATTATTATATTTATACATATGGTCATATAAAAGTTATATATTTAAAATAGTGTCTAACAAATTATATTATATTAAAATTTTTAAATAATAATTAATTAATTTATTTATATTTTTATATTTAAGTCTATTAAATGACATGACATTATGAGACACAAAATTAAAATTGAAGAGGTGATTTGAATCTACAAATATAATTAAATTATAGATAAAGAAATTAGTCTGAATTATCGAAACAAACATGTGAAATGACTGGGAATACCAGCATGTGAAAAAAAAAAAAAATGCTAACGTCACTCTTTCTGTGACCATTCATTTTATTACTTTCTGCATTCATTATTTAATATATAAATTCTAGTACTATTTCATTTTTTGTTAAAGTAATAATATATTATGTTAATGAAATTCATATATCAAATAGTAAATATAAAAAAATAATAAAAAAAGTGATAATGGAAATATTTTTGTGAAAGAATAGTGTCCAATATAAAATAATATTATTACGAGTAATGTTATATATATCTATATATACACACAAATGTAATAAGAGTATAGGCAGAATCGAGAGTATGACATTCGTAAAGCACCTGCATCCTATAACATTTCCCATAGTTATGATTGCCTCAGGGGGAGATCGGTCTATTTCTTCCAATCAGACTGTCATATTAAATACAATTAGAAAGAGACAGTTAATATTCATTACTGCTCTGACCCTCATCCATTAATGCATCTTCAACGGACGTCCAATACTACTACACAGCTAGCCCGGATAAAGTTATCGCCATCAAAAGCTTTTACTTTGTACCTAGACGGAGCATTGTTAAGCTAGCTAGCTCTAGCTTTGTGTTTTATTAATAGCGTTTGTTATTTTAATAAAATTGCTGATCAAATATGTCCTTGTGACAACGGTACTTCACAGTATTCCCATCGTACGTATTGCCAAATTAACGTTGAATAATTGGTAGCATCAGTTTTTTTTACTGAAGGTTAAAATGACAACAGTTTATTTTTGAGTATTTCTATTCATTCTGACGGAAATAAAATCCCGCTACTTACAAAATGTGATGTTAGTACTGTTTTTTTTTTTTTTAATTAACGAGTGTTCAAACCAGCTTGTGAGCGCACTCACTTGGATTAATCTACAAAACTTGTAAACCGTATTATCAAAAACGTTCTCTACACAGATCAGAGAATGTTGATAGGTTTTGCTACTATTTAATTCCTATTTAGTATCCATCATCGGGAAATTAGGTCGCAAATTTAGATGCATTAGATGAAAAATTGGTGTGAGAGAAATAGTTAATTTGAAAGATTAATATGTATGTAGATACATGCATACATATATATACACACACATGTATCTAGACTAACTAGGACAATGTCCCTGTTTGCGAAAACACGTGTTGGCTCCTCTGTAATGAATTTATTTATGTGTTGCTTTGCACCTACAGATGGGAACATGATCACTATTGTAACGGGTAAAGAAGTACCGGCGATTAGTGAATTGCGTTTGCTTCCAATCTAAGAATAGAGAGTACTGCGTTCATTGCTCTACAATGACTATCTTCTTCTCTGCTCATGATTTTGACAGCAGTACTCGATCGCGCGAGGTGGCACACTATTCTCTTGATATTTCCACGACTGAAATTTTTGTATTACATTAGGATTTTCCATACGTTGGCTTTTTTAATTAGAATCTTAATATCTGTATTAGATTGTATTAGATTCTGTAATAAGTTTTGAGTGCTTTTAATTAATTTAATATGATTTTAATTGGATCTAACTTTTAGAAACACAAACTGTCATAATTCATTTCTGTTATCGTATAGTCTTATTATTTTATTTCAAAATAATTTCAAATCTTAAAATACAATTGTTTAATTTTATGTATGATGATTTAGCATTCAAAAGTGCATGTTATCTATTGGGTTTTGATATGATCTAACATTTTTTTTTTTTTTATAAAGAAAAATACATTAGTTATTAGATTTTGAGACGATCATCCGAAATATGAATGTAACACGCATGTTATAATTAGTAGGTTTCTTCTACTTATATATAAACACAAAATCCTAGATCATATAAACTAAAGATCAACTGAACTGACTGACATTCATCGTGACCATTTCTTTCAGTCCAACAATATGATGAAGTGCTCGTGCATGGTACAAGTTGCACATGTTTGCCATTTTTGTATTAAAAAAGTCACCATACAACATATACTATATATATATATATATATATATATATACACACATATATATATCACCTGTTAAATATTGTTATAGTTCGTTCCATTTGACAGTTTAGCTCGATCTGGACTAAGTCTCATGCCATAGTTAATGGTAAAACTAACTTGGTATTATATAACAGGAAACAGAAATTTCCAAGCTGAGCTTTTAAGGTGACGTGAGGGGAATAAATAAAATAAGGCCCGTTCATTTCACCGATTCGAGTTTTATTATAATAAAAAGTTCTAAAAATAGTCACATTTAATTTTTTTACTACTATAAAAATTCTCATATAAACTCACATCTCAACTCGAATTAAAAATAAAATTAGCGAACTAATGATAAAATGAGTGCTAAAAATCAAATAGAGAAATTAATGCTAGGGATAAGATGTTCACGTGATGAGTTATTATACGATCTTAAAACGAGTACTTAGATTGTCATTAAAACTAGAACTTTTTCTCTTATTATTAGTACACTAGTTAAGTTGAATTATCATCCCTGCTTAAGATCAGCTACCATCTTTTCTTCCATATTGATCATTAGCATTAATCTAAATTAAGATAGTAACTAGAATATCGCTAGAACTAGAACTAGTACACAAACTGCAAACTATCATGTCAAAACACAGGCGACCCAGTCGGCGAAGAGTTAACCAAATTCAGTATGCTGTTCCAGTAGCTCTTGTTCTCCTCAAATATTCCACTGGCCCCGGCACAGCTTCCGTCGCTGCCGCCATTATTACCGCCTTCCTGTCCGCCGTCTGCAGACGAGTTCGGCTGGTCATCGTTGACGGAGTTGTACCCAAACACGTCCGCAAAACCTTCCACGATATTAGCATGTCCATGCACAGTATTAGTACTGGTGGTTGTTGTTATTGTCGTTGTTGTCACGTTCTCAATATTATTCCCCGTCCTGAAACCCTCCGCAAACCAAGCACTGGCATTGTCCGTACAGCCAAAAGCAATGTCTTGCAACGACATCGTATTGTTCTGGTCATGGAGATGATCATCAAGAGAGTCCACGCCGAACCCGACGGCGGCTTGAACCGCAAAATTGGTGGTGACGGTGGCGGTGGCGCTGCCGCTATGATCGGGGAAATTCAACGTGGATGTCGGAGATTCTAGGTCATCCATGGCCATCATACACGCCATAATATTGTTGTTAGTGTTGTTGTTGTTAGTGGGCTTGGTCGACCACGCGCCTTGCCAGGCCTTGAGCACGTCGAGGCACGGCGGCACGGCGGCGGCTTTGGGGAGGAACTGATGGGCCGAAGCTGAGCCGAGCTGGTGAGACACTAGAGGGTTGTTGTTGTTGTTGCTGGAGACTAGTAGCTTGGATTCCCTGACAAGTCTTGCTTCGGCTTCGAGCCGAGCGCTCTCCCACTGAGCCATGTGGCTTAAGTTGGCGGCGTCCTTGGGGTTGCCGGTGCCGGAGCCGAGGGCGTCGATCTTCGGCTTGTGAGTCACCGGATCAATCCCCATCTTGGTCAGCCTCTTCTTCAGGTGGGTGTTCCAGTAGTTCTTGATTTCATTGTCCGTTCTCTTTGGCAAGTGAGTTGCTATAGCAGACCACCTATAAATTATAATCATACAAAAGAAAATCATTATTATCACTTGAAATAATAAGGAGAAAAGAAGAAAAAAGATCCTGAGAATAACAAGCTGGGGTTTTTGTGATTTGTGATATTATTTATACGTACGATGTGATATTATATGACATATTGTGCGATCACTTTCTTTGTAAGCATATAATGGACTAGCTAGATGAGAATAAGAGACGAGAAAAGCAGTGGCGCGGGAGAAATTAATGGAGAAAATCATAATATTCATTAATTAGATTCTACTGAAACTTTCAGAAGTGTATTTATAATATTATTTAATACCATCTTATTTTCATTTTATTTAGAAATTAATATTTACCTGTTACCAAGAAGAGCATGGAGTTGGATAATGGTCTGTTCTTCTTGCAAACTAAACTTTCCTCTTTTGATATCAGGTCTAAGGTAGTTTGTCCACCTTAGTCTGCAGCTTTTCCCACATCTTTGAAGCCCTAGACATGATCATAAACAGAGAAAAGATCACTCAAAAATAACTTTAAAATAAAGCAAGTTAAGCAACTACTATTATTACCCAATACACATATATACCATATATACATGTATATGCTGAAGAAGTTGTGAATTTTATTAAGAAATAATTATTACCCGCTTTTGCAGGCAAGGCTCGCCAGCTTCCATGACCGTGTTCTTCAATATAAGCCAATAGCTTCTGGTCTTCTTCAGGAGTCCATGGACCTTTTTTCAAACCTACTTTCTCACAGCAAGGAGACCTTCCCATAATTTTCAGCTAAATCCCAAAACCCAAGTAGAAGAATTAAGCTAAAGTTTTCTTTTGTCCGAGAGAGAGAGAGAGAGAGAGAGAGAGAGTTACTAGAGAACACGTAAATGGAGATTTAAGAAGGAAAAAAAGTGTGAAAGAGATGAGGAAAATGAAACGAAGCGGTCCAATATATATAGACGGTAGGGTAATAAATAAGAGGATGAATTATGTCGAAGTGTCAAAACAAAGGCGTGTTAGTATAAGAACAAAACATTAAAAATAAATAAAAAATAAAATAAAATAATTTTTGTTAGTATATGTTTGAGTCTTTCAACACTTTATAAGACAATATGAATAATACAGAAACATAAAATAAAAGAATACGGAAGAAATGGTATCACGGTTCGGTAACAACGTACTTTACGGGATCACGCTCAGATGATGAACAATCCATTAAGAACTCTTTTACAAGTCAATTGGACTTAATCTACCTGAAACTCTCTCTCTAAGAAGATGCCTATGAACTTGCAATTTCCTGACAGACTTGAACAACGAGATCCCCTTGACTTTTTATTATTGGAATCCCTCCAACTAAGTTTTTCTCTCAAAAACACTCAAATCATCTCTCTTGAATACAAGTGCTCACCTCTCATACAACCTATCAAAACTGATCAAAAGGTGTCCAATAAACCAAGAGATCCTTTGCATAAATAAGCAAAAAGTTAACAACTTTCCCACCTCCTCAATAAATTTGCTAAATCAAATCTGTTGTAAATCCTTGTTGCAACAATGACGGCAACATAGCTGTTAAATCGACTTTCTCAAAGCCAGTCCGTATCAATCTGCTTTATGCTGAAACCTTCCCAAAAATGTTATATAAACCTGGACACGTTCTTAGGAAACAGAGGCAGATCATACAGCTACGAAATCTCCATCAAATATCAATCAAATCAACCTACCATCTTTGGATCAAAAGTTGACTTTCAAAAATAGAAACTAAAATAAGTTTCTAGATCTTTCAAAAAAACTTTCATAAAGAACTTGCCAGCTGCACATCTATTCTTAAACACAATCAACCAGCCAATCTTTCCCAAAATAATGCTAATCAGAATTTGAAAACAAATCCCAACAATCTCCCCCTTTGGCATTGTTTTGGCAAAACTAATAAATGGAAACTGAAATAAAAGAACTTTTGTAAAGTCAACCAGCACGAACCAAATCTCCAATTTTTGACAAAAATAATGCTCAAAATAAAATTGCTATCACAGAAAGTGTTGCAACACCTGATGGAATACTCTGTGTAACACTTTCCTACAGATCACGTTCCAATTCATTGATTTCTGCAACTCGCTCCACCTAAATCCTCTACGAGTCTTACTCCCCTTGAATATGATAGTCTCCCATGCATATTGCTTTTATCACCTATCAAAAGCTTGAAGTAACCATTATCAATACTAAGAGTTAGTAGTACATGCTTTAAAAGAAGTGTAAGTCCGATGACACCTTAAATCAGATTTTCTTACCCACACACGTCTAAGAAATTTATTTTGCACATCAATCTTTACTTTATGTGTCCTTCTTGTGAATGCGGAATTTGGTGGATTACCAATCATACATCTTTTTAAAGCATTCAAGTATTTCTAACATCTAGGTCTAATGTGGCCAGATAAATTACAATAGTGACAGATAAGAATAAATCTGTCTGTTGCTTGTCTTGTTACAATAGGTTTTGCCACAAACTTCTTTTCTGATCTTACCCGAGCTTTCTTAAAGGACTACATCATAGTATTAGTGGCTCCTTTCACAAAGACAGTCTTCCCAAAAATTTCTTGACCCTTGTTGCCAAGGCCTGAATGATCACCACAAGTTTTTTATTGTGAGAGTAAGTGATCCAATTTTGTTGTGCCCAAGTTTAGCATCCTTAAATTCTTTTGGGTATGCTCTAATTCGAGTCTGGTCACAACAAGCTTTCTCTGATGCTTTGTTGCCAAGATTTCATAATTTGTTACAGCCTTCTTCAACACATCTCTTTCCTTTGTTAAGACAACAACTTCATCTTCAGGCGATTTATTTCGTTTGCAAACAACAAGCCATTTGCTATACATCTTTTTCTAAGCCTCCTGAATCTTCCCAAGACTTAGGTCATCATCGTCACTGTCATCTTCAGTTTCATCCTCAAAATCTGTATTATCAACAACTCCACCAGAGGTTGTTGCAGACATTGTTGCAACAGACTCTACAATAACATTATTAGAGCTAAATAAATTTTTATCCATGAATTCATTTCTTACAGTGAAAGCCACATAATTACTGGTGTGATCATCTGCACCCTCTTAACTTTCATCCGAATCATCACTCCATGTAGACGCTAGGCAGCCTTGTTTCTCTTCTTGAGAATGTTTGCACACTCCGCTTGAACATGTCTGAATCCTTTACATTCTTGGCATTGTATTTCCTTATTTCTTTTCTTCTCTTCAAACCGTTGAGAGTTAAAATTCTTCTTTGGAGAATTTTTGTTCTTTGAATTTTCTCTAAATCTTCCTTTCTTGTTGATCTTTCTCAGCATTTTACTGAAGTTTTTGGTGAGTAAAGTAAGAGACTCACTCAAGTCCTCATCTTCGTCGGCCTCATCTTTGGTGGACATATCATAATAATCTTCTTGAAGAGCAATTCCTCTACTTTTCTTTTTATCCTTAAAGTTCATCTCAAAGGTTTAAAGATTACCTATGAGCTCATCAAGTCTCATCTCCTCCACATTTTGTGTTTCTTCGATGGTTGTCACTTTGTAAGCAAAACATGCTAGAAGTGACCTCAAGGTCTTTTTCACTAATTTAGCGTCAGAATATTTTTCTCCAAGGGTGAAGGCTTTGTTAGCAATATCACAAAGCTTTGAGTTGAAATCGACAATACACTCATCTTCCTCCATACGCAAGCGCTCAAAACGGGTTGTGAAGATTTGAAGTTTTAAAGACTTCACAACATCTATACCTTCATGTGCAGTGTGAAGAATATCCCACACTTTTTTAGCGGACTCACATATGGAAATCAATTTGAATTGATTAACGTCCACGGCATTGAAAATGGCATTCAATGCTTTTGAATTATTGTTTGCTAACTTGTCTTCATCGTTGGACCATTCATCTTCTGGCATAGGAACAATATTGTCTTTATCATCTTGAGTTGTTGGATGAGTCCATCCGTTTAAGACAGATAGCCATGCCTTCTCATCAATAGCTTTAATGAAAGCCTTCATGCGAACCTTCCAACAGAGGTAATTGACACCTTCCAAAAATGTTGGTTTGCTCACAAATTCTCCTTCTCTCATGACATCCATTCCTGTAAAATCAACCAATACACCAGGATCTCACTGAAATACACGTTAGTGACCCGCTCTGATACCAATTATTACTACTGGTTTGAGTCTTTTAACACATTGTAAGACAATATGAATAATGCAGTAACATAAAATAAAAAAACACAAGAGAAATGGTACTGCGGTTCGGTAATAACCTATTCCGCGAGGCCACACCCAAATAATGAACAATCCACTAAGAACTCTTTTACAATTCAATTGGACTTAACCTATCCGAGACTCCCTCTCTAAGAAGATGCCTATGAACTTGCAATTTTCCAATGAACTTGAATAGCGAGATCCCCTCAACTTTTTAACATTGGAATCCCTCCAACTAAGTTTTTCTCTCAAAAACACTCAAATCATCTCTTCTTATACAAGTGTTCACCTCTCTCACAACCCAACAAAATTGATCAAAAGGTGTCCAATAAACTAAGAGATCATTTGAATAAATAAACAGAAAGTTAACAGCTTTCTCACCTCCTCAAAAATTCACTTAATCAAATCTGTTGTAGATCCTTGTGTAACAATAACTGCAACATAGCTGTCAAGATTGACTTTCTGAAAACCAGTCCGTATCAATATGCTTTTTGCTGAAACCTTCCTGAAACTGTTATATGAACCTGGACACGTTCTTAGGAAACAGAGGAAGATCATACAGCTACAAAATCTCCATCAAATATCAATCAAATCAACCTACCATCTTTGGATCAAAAATTGACTTTCAAAAATAGAAATTAAAATAAGTTTTCAGATCTTTCAAAAAAACTTCCATAAAGAATTTGCCAGCTGCACATCTATTCTCAAACACAATCAACTAGCCAATCTTTCCCAAAATAATGCCAATCAGAATTTGGAAACAAATCCCAACAATTTTGATGACCAATATACCCTTGAATTGTCTTCATTCAATATGGTCCTGCTAACTTAGTATTCGATTTGATATTCGTATCTAGCGTTGTTATAGTTAAATCTGAGTACGGGCAAGAAATAATATAATGGTGGTATTGCTTGTGTTACGAAACACGTGCAAACACCGCGGGTACATATACATATATGTATACACATATACATATGCATATACGTATATCATAATATATTACTTGTCTTTATTTCTCTATCGGCACAAAAAAAAAAAAACAAAAACAAAACAAAAAAAAAAAAACAGAAAACACAATATATGTAAAAAACCTTCTCACATAAAGTAGGTCGTGAAGCTTTATGCATACTATTTCTATGGCTCATACATACAAATTTGTAATTCGTCAAATGTTAAAATTTTCTTTCCTAATTTATTATGCTTGCGATATGTGAATTACTGTGAAGATTTTAATTAAAGATACACTGATCGAAGTTCTTATAACTCTCTTTGATACTACTATACTAGGCATGTTAGTCTTGACTTCATTCGCTTGGGGTGACTTTTGGCTTTTAGCTCTTTTAAGCTCCGTTCATTTTACAATTTAAGTCACATATTATATTTTTATTACAATATTTTCTTTCACAAAAATTTAAATTCAACTTTTTATATTACAACACTTTCTCTAAATTTACTTTCAAGGCCTATTTAGAAGAGCTTCCTGACTTCCTGGGTCCAAAAGCTACTTCTAGAAGTATTTGGATGATTTGTCAAAAGTGAATAGACTTTGAAACTTGTACCAGAGTTTAATTAAGACATTATAAACTTAATTCTAATATTTTTATTGTTTATTAAAAAAATTTAAAAATCACTTTCATCTGTTAAGCTCTTTATTCCAAACACTTACTGAAAAGTCACAACTTTTATTTTTCTTCGTCTACTGATTAAAAACAAAAATAAAAACTCTATCAAACGGCCGTCTTTTTTATGTTTGTGATTGTATTTTGACTTTCTTAGCTCCTTTGCATTTGTAAGAAAGCTATTTGTTTTTTTTACTTTAATTTTCTAGTAAATATATATATATATATATATATATATATATAGGGAGAGAGAGAGAGGGAGAGAGAGAAGACATATATCACAACTATTATAGGATCCAATTCCGCATAGTTCTTTGACTTGATGAGAATTTTATGCATGCGTGAAGTTTAAGTCACCTTCATATAGTGAATTATATCCTTCGCTCCATTCTTTACTGAAAATTGAACAATAACTGCGTAAATGAATTTCTATATCATATGGTAAAGATATGTTGGCTTTACAAAACAATTTTTTATACCACCATCACAATTTTATGAAAGTTATAAACTAAAGATTCCTTAAAATAAATATCAATTAATTCCTGAGTCCGTGAAATCCAACTAGAGTCTTACAAGTTAGCAGCATAAAGGATATTAACATAATATATATTTAAAAAAAAAAAAAAACCTGCAGACGTCGTTGGCCTTTGTTACATCACGCGTTCAACATAACACAACTGTACAGTGTCCGTTACCCTTCAAACTAAAAATATGGCTAATAATAAAGCGTGTTAAGATAATGAACTCTTTTAACTGTCATTGTTCTTCATAATACCCACCCTGAATTTTCAAAGGTTTGCCTCATTGTCTCATACAATTTCAATAATGAGCATATATATATATATATATATATATATATATATATATATATAAGGATGATTTGGATGATTTTTTAAGTGTTACACGTATACATTAATGATCACAAATTGAATCATAATTCGTAATCACTACAATATTTTTTTACATAAAAAATACACATAAATTAAAATTAATTTTAAATTTATAAACTAAACATCCATTAAATAAACATGTATATTATCTTGTCTATACATATAAAATATAGGGAAGAGAAACATAAGAGAGGCGCTAATCTGGCAATCTTCATCATATAACAGTACTAACTTGTAATATACATATATCTTTATTGTTAGAATTGTCTCTGGTCACGCACATGTATAATCGTATATTTTTTATGTATATTTATACTTAAATTATGTATATTTATATATAAAATCGTGTATATTTACATAAAATACAATAAATCAGTCAATATACATATTTTCATGTTATGTGTTCACTAATTGCTATAAAAAAAATATGTTTTGAAAATTAATATACATTGTCGTTTCTTATAACTTAATATACATGATTTATATGTAAATATACACGATTTATATATAAATATACACGATTACACAATTATATAAATGTCATATAAATATACACAATTTACTTATAAATATACACAACTTATTATAAATATACACATTTTATACAAAAATATAAAAATACGATCCTGATCAGGCACTTTCCAGAGACTTTGCCTATCTTTATTAGTTTTTTCCTTTTTCTTTCGTACAAATGAAAAAAAAAAAAAAAAAACAACCTTTTGACGTACTCATAAAACCTGAATTGTATGTTTCTAACTTTTTACATAGAATCCAATACACTGGCCTGGAAATATCTGCCTTTTCTTTTTCAACAATTGGGAATCTTAAGTAGGGCCTAGCTATGATCGTACTTTAACATCAGACCCTACAAATATATGGAAGCTTTTCATTTAAGCCCTCCTGATCTCGGATTCAAACCATATAATTATCACATGATAACCTCTTTATGCAAAAGAAAAAGGAAAATCACACAAATGAAGAATAATAAAGAAAGAGCTAGACTTGGTAGTGGCAAGTTTAGTCTACCATTATTCTATTTGAATTCACATATGTATCTCGAATAGAGTTCAAATTATCCCTACCTAGCTCGCTAGCACCCATAATTTCTTTTTTTTTTTTTTTTTTTTTTTAAATAAACCCAGCTTTTTTTCAAAAAAAAAAAAAAACTCGTATTTTGAAAACTAGTACAGTGGACCAATGCGGGCATTTAAGAGAGCGAGGATAGGTGCCGGTCTACAGGGACGTACGCGCTATATATTTTGGATTCAAGAGAAGTGAAAGTGTTTGTCAAGATATATCTGTATCCCTAATAAATTCATGACAATATGGCACCCATATATAGCATATACCAGCATATAAGTTGGGCAAAAATTTATTCATGTGATTATATGTTTTCTCACTCAAATAATAATCTAAATCTTGATATAGTTAGCTAGCTAGGGTACATATATGCTATAGTACTTTATCAAAATTGGAATATGATTCTGCAGTCCTACAAATTACATATTATTCAAACTCATTCAAACTATATATATATATATATATATATATATATATATATATGATGGTGGCTTAAAGCGGCCGCAAGTGTACTTTTTCTTTCTTGGGAACATATTCATAATTTGAACTGGAATTGTATCACTATAACCCTCTATTTTCCTTCAAATTGAAAAAGGGTTTCCTAAATTGGAAATAGTGAGAGAGAAGAAGAACTGATGAACAGAGACAGCACAAAATTAAAACACCTAAATATGACACAGCATCACATTAAGTTGATAGAATGGATACTGGGGTCACCTTCTTATTTTCACAGTTTTATTCCTGTCAGAATCTACTTTTATTATGGTCCCAATTTGTCATTGATCTAAAGAGTTTGACAGGAAGGATCTTTAATTAGGCCTTTAAAATTTTTTTTTTTTTTTTTTAAAAAAACTCTCTTTCTCTCCTCCATTTCTCTTATTTTAATTTATTTTCCTTTAAAATGGAGTAGTCTCCATTGAAATTCTTGCAAATTTTAAGTAAATTAATTGACTAGTCCTGATCTCATACATACTAAACTTATTTTATTTTATTTTATTTTATTTTTTGTCATCAGATTATGATTTTGAAGCCCCATCTTCATTGTAAAAACTTTTGGAAGATGGGAATCCAAACTTTTTTACAAATTTACAACACAAAACAAAAGGTACTCGTATAGATATTGGAAACAGAAAACAAAAAGGAAAAAAGCAAAACCAAGCTTCGATTATTTTCTAACAAGAAAAAAAAAGGGCTTAATTTTCAGATTTGGTCAGTTGGTTGATCAACGTTTATTATTTCTATCAAGTTGATTACACACCACATATGATCAGTCCGTACTTATCTTTTAGTGCCATTAATTTTGCTCTTAAAGACACTATTCCTAAACTCACCCAAAACATAAGATTCAAGTCACATGTTTAATTATAGTGTCTTAATTAGTATTTAACTAATCAAATTATGTCACATCATTTAAAAAATTTAAAATATCTTTTAACTAACTTTTTAAAAATTTAATATTTAAGTCTAAATGATGTGTCATAATATAAGTGGTTAGACACTAAATAAGATACTAAAAATTAAACATGTGATTTGAGTCCAAAACATACATATTCGTGTTTGAAAAATTAAACTATTTTCAGAAAATCATGCAGACATATGTCAAAGTTAAACAAGTAAACAAATATGTAATACTATTATTATGTATAGTGATCCTCAAAACCTCTCAACGTTCTATTTATTCTCATTTAATATGACACGATCCATTTTTAATATTTCATATTTAAAGTGACAGATAGCAGTTCAATGCATGATTGAGTTGTAATGATGCTATAAATTCCAGCAATCTATCCGCAAAGATATGTACCACTCTATGTCAACAATTTCTGATTCAGATTCTTATGAAGAGGCATTCAGTTGCTTCCCCGCACCTTTTTTCACTTTTCATGCTTTAATTACTCTTTCCCTTTACTTTATTTTGTTTTTCCTTTTTCTCTTTTTTCCACCTTTCATAAAGTGATGAGATTTCGCTATAACGTACCCAAGGGTAATTCTTTTCCCCTTTTTCGCATTTTTTTTTTCTTCGCGAAATCTTTTGGTAGAAGAAAACTATTGTTTTACTATATATTTATAATATATATATATATATATATATTCATGCATTTTTATATAAAGATTAATCTTTATAGCATGTCGACAGTTTTCCGTAAGCGTATTTATTTGGAATGAAGGCAATGGGTCCATTAGAGAATTAATTTGTCCAAACACATATGATTAAAGAGGAGGTGGTGTGCTGCTACTGTATTTATAATCTGGACCCGATAAATGATAGCTAAAAAGATAAATGCTACATATATATTAAATAAATTGGTAAAGAATTTATAGAGTAAGAGAAGGAATACCAACTAGAAGTTTGTCAGCATTGGTGATCTCTTGATCTCGGCATTAAATTGTAAGATGTGAAAGAATAAAGCTAGCTAGCCCCTCTAAACTGTAGCTATATAATGTTATGACGGATAATATATAGACCCGATAAATGCTAGCTAAAAAAATAAATGCTACATATATATTAAATAAATTGGTAAAGAATTTATAGAGCAAGAGAAAGAATACCAACTAGAAGTTTGTCAGCATTGGTGATCTCTTGATCCCGGAACTAAATTGTAAGAAATGAAAGAATAAAGCTAGCTAGCCCCTCTAAACTGTAGTTATATAATGTTATGATAGATAATATATAGCAATAAAATAATCGGTTGTAAGCTAAAATGATATAATAAATAGAAGAATATAGTGGAGAGAGAGAGAGAGAGAGAGAGAGAGAGAGAGAGAGAGAGAGATGTAGTCCACTAGTACTATAAGTATCAATTCATAATTAATCACCATATATATAATATAATGTATGTATGTGTGTACGTATATATATATATATATATGACATCATTCGTCTTATTTTCTTCTTTTTTTTTCGAGACAAAGGATGTGTCATCATTTAAAGCCTGTCCATTTGTACTGGAGAAATAAATATGACAAGTAAATGCAAACTGAACGCAATACTACATATGAAACTGCAACCATAAATGAAAAGAAAGATTGTATAGTAAAATAAGGAAATTAAAATCGCCACTGTTCTTGTATGTTACGTGGGAGGAAAGGAAAAACGTTTTATAAGCTGCCCAATAGCGAGACTAGTTTGTCTCACTAATATATTCAAATATTGGGCAATGTCATGTGGCTTTTAAAATAATTATGGATGCCACAACTTAGTTCAGGAAAAAGTTTCTTAATTATTCCAGACAAAACGTGCTTGCTTAATTTTCACCATGAACATACATAACATGTATAGGAATTTTCTAGAAGCAAGCACTGCAGAGATGTGTAGTTATATACATATATATATATATATATATATATATCTAAGATCTTGTGTTTGTACAATACAAAAGACATATATGTATGGACATCTTCCAATTAAGAGCAATCCTCTAACATAGTATTAGACAAGATTATTGGGTTTGTTTTCTGCGTACTACAAGAAAGGGACAGTTATATGGTTACGTATTTCACCATCTTGTAATAAGTTGTAGGGTACCTTATCACCCATCACACTTAACAAAACCGGTAACATATATACACACACACGTCTACTATATATACACACACACACACACACACACACACACACACACACACACACAAATACACACGATATGTATAATTTCTCTCTGCAATGCCGCGGTTGATAGCTTCACGGAAACGTTACTGCTTTTTCGAGTAATGATAAGATAAATGTATTAATGTGGGTCCCATTTAACACAGCAAAAATAAAAAAGAAAATGGGGCCCCATTTTATACCTAGGTTTAAATTTCTCATCACCAATATCCATTAGGGAAGAAATCAGCAAAGAGAGGTTGATGGCGAGTGGCGACCATGGACGACGCGTAACACCTTTTATATAGGATAGTAGTGAACAGAAAATTAAATTCACTCTCGGCCTTTCACATTTTTTATATCTATGGTATAGTTAACTAATTCTCCTGAGCTTAATTAACTTAAACTATAAAAGTCGATTTTTTTTTTTTTAAAAAAAAGACTTAATAATCATTGTTATGGTTCAAACTGAGGATCTTGATCACCCCGGTAAGACGACACATTCTAGCTGTATCGAAAGTATATCTACTGTTGGACGGCAATATTAGGTAGAATCCTTATTTTCTTGTCAGGCGTCACTACAGCACAGGAAGTGAGGCGAGGGGTCCCAAACATCCAGTTGATTATTTGCATGCGTGTGTGGTCTATGGCGTGTCTTCAATTTTTCTCTCTTACACAATGTTCAATCTTTTTTTTTTTTTTTTTTTTTTTCAATTGTTTTTATCGTTTGCTGGATGTGATGACCGTCTCTTCGCTGGAAGTTTTATCATTTGTTTGTGGTTCTTGTTTACCTTTTAGTCTGTTTAGTTTGGTTTAGGCTTTAACAATGGTTGGTCTTAGGTGTTGGTGCTATAATATTCTTAAAGCAGTTATTCAGATGTTTCCATCGATTGTACAAGAACTATTGATGAGCCATAGTTCTTTGGATTAAGAAATAACAGAATAAATTCACATTTCTGTATAGCATTTCCAGTTTTTCAAAAAAAAAAAAAAATAATAAATAAATAAATAGAATAGAGACATGATCTAAAGTCTGCATCTTATATTTTGCTGAAATATCGTGATTTATTAAAACTCATTATCATATCTTGACTAAAAATGTGCGAAGCAAACGGGAATTGTGTGATTACGGGTATAATTGTCGAGCATTTTGTAATTAAAATATATTCTCTTGAGGAGTCATATAAAAACATTTTACATGACTCCCCTAAAAAAAGAAAAAGAAAAACTATTTTACATTGTATGGACGAAAGAAAATTTACTTTGAAATATTTCTCCATGAGCAATCTAGTTTACCAATTCATCCCAAAAGCTTAAGCTATTAAGAGGTAGACCAGCAATAATTTTATGCTTTAACAGTCCGCTCATATGTAGCTAGATAATAGACAATTGTGTGAGTAAATTAATTAAAAAGCCCAACACGTTAAGCTCGAGATATATTAAAGACCCAACACATGATGACAATTTTAATGGGGATAAAGAGTGTAATTACAGGAGTTTGAACTCAAAATCTCGTGCTTTGATATTATGTTAGTTTACCAATTCCTCCCAAAAGCATAAGTTGTTAAGATGTGGGCTAACAATAGTTTTATACTTTAACACTCTCCCTCACGTGTGGGCTAGATAATAAGCAATTGTGTGGGTAAATTAATTAGAAAACTCAATGCGTAAATATTTAAGTTCGAAATATATTGAAGACCCAACATATGATGACAATTTTAATGAGGATAATTGGTGTAATTACGAGAGTTTAAATTTATGACTTTCCATTTTAATACCATGTCAGTTTATTAATTCATCCTAAAAGTCTAAGCTAAGAAGGATGGGTAAACTAACAAAGATGAATCTTTGCCGACCACTGAAAGATAGAAGAGAAAAAGGGGGCATTAAATCCCTGTGCTGGGTGCACCAGCAAATTAAATTTCTGTATAACGGTGCAACTATTCAAGAGTAAATGGACAGTTATATAAATAATATGCATACACTTATATATATATATATATATATATAATTTTTGTTTGTGTGGTAATGAACATGATGCGGGGGTATGTTAAATAGTTTCTCAGTGCAATATAATGACTGGTTCTCGTTATAAATAGAGGTCCCATACGGCTATCAAACTATTTTCAGTGGACTTATAGCTGGATTAAATTATTTATTATTTTCCCCCTGTATTTTCTGTTTTTATCGGTACTATTAATTTTTTTAACAAATTAAATTAATTAATTAATGGCTCTGAATATTCAGACACGTTGAGCAGGGGGGAAAAATTAAAGGAGGGAGAAGAAATTAGATATATTAAATTATTATTCTGTCCCAACTCATGTATTAATGAAAACTCTTATAGGTAGTAGCTCGCTTGCTAAATTTGTCAAAGAAAATTGTGTCATATAACAAACATGATTGTGCTTGTTCAAAAATGTTTACAGCAATCTGCAATCCTCCCTCCCCCTTCCCAACCATAAGTTCATAACATAACTATTTTTATCAATATTATAATCTGTTCTTTAACTATTAATTTCTGATAGAGAGGGAATAACAATAAGTATAGATAGATTAGGTTAATCCATAAGTATAAATATACGTATATATGTATGTATATGTGACGTACAAAATGTAAATGGTGGCCGGTGAGAATAGACGTGTGAAGTAGTGGTGCTATGAATTATGCAAGTGTAACTGAATAACTTTCACGTGCATAGCTAGCCAGCTTCAATACAAGTACTTTTGGACTTTTCAGTTTTTTTTTTTTGGCAAACATAAAATCGGGACTTTTTACAGTTAATATGAGAATTTTTATTTTTATTTTTTATCCCTTATGGCAGTTGAGGAATTTGCTCTTAATAATAAACTCTGGTGAGAAGTCATAAATATTAATGTATATATCGCACATTTTAGTATATACAAGGATGGAAAACTCGAGAAGACACAAAGACCAAGAGAAAGAGAGAGCAGAAAAATCACATAAAAAATGAAATGGCAAAAATACCCCTCGACCTAAGCCGAACGATGAGGAAATATCAAGGGTAAAAACGTAAAATAATATTACAGGACACAATGGGCATTAAAAAAATTAAACATCAGAAGATAATAACAAAACCGGGAAATGCAATGGCAAAAATGCCCCTCGAGCTAAGCCAAACAATGAGGAAAAATCAAGGGCAAAAACGTAAAATAACATAACAGGACATAACTTGCATTAAAAAAATTAAACATCAGAAACTAAGGACAAAACCGGGACTTCACTATTCATTTACTGTACAATGAATAGTAAATTCGGCTCTCCTTTGGTATATATAATAATGTATATACATAGATAAGCAGGACAAGTAACTCTAATAAAAGCAAAAATTGTGATAGATCGGATGAACTCGTTTATTTTTTTTTTTCACAAAGGATGAAAATACAAGTCATTCATGCAAGATGTTGATGTCTTTGCTGACTTAACACCCACGTGCGGCTGCACACGGTTGTCGGACATTCCTACCCTACTCAATCTTGCTTAGTCAGGCCTCCTAGATGGGTGTTCCGCTTCCCAAGGTGCCGACTTGATTATCCTGCATTGGAGACAGGTGAGGCTCGAGATTAGTTGGGGCACTGGTGCGATGCTGGCCAATGACTCTCCAACGCTCAAGTTAGTGTTGGGCTTAGGAACAATAAATTAGGAGACAATTGGTAGGTGTGAAGAAGTGTTTGTACCTAATAAATGAGCTTTGAGGGGTATTTATAGTTTCTTACCATATCTGGATTTTACTCACCGCCCGCCGGAGGTCTGCCGGTACGATTGTATAGGCTTGTCAAACATAGGGACATGTGTCGCAAATCAATGACTACCGTACTTGACCAATCTAACATTCCCATGTATGGATAATAAGGAGCAAAATATGAACCCTAAACAATCAACATCGGGAGTGCTTGGCAAAGAGATTAGTCACAAAATGGTATCTGATGCAAGATATCCGGGTGCAGAGGTTGTCGAGCATTAGGGGCGGCAGAGGTATCATGTTCGGTGACACTATTAGTGACGGAGTATTGGCGATGTCTTCTTGATGTCATGCTCCCGGACAACGCTCGGTAGGCGCAGTTGAACATATGCCCAACACAAGATATAGTGTAGAAGAGAGTCTCTTTTTTTTGTATTAACGTTTTATAATCTCCTTTCAATTTTCTAAGCTAGAAATTAGCAGATTAAAAATATTGATCTATACACATATTATAATATTATTTTTCTCTCTTTTCTTTCTTGATCACAATCTAGTGTACTACGGCTGTATGTATTTAAAAATATTAGCAGTTAATACACCGTTAAATAGAATAATTAATAAGAATTGAAAATTAATAACATTTTTTTTTTATATAAAGGAAATTATACACATTGTTGAACTCCAAACTATTTAGAAAGGGGGGTAAAAACAAATAAACTGCTCCGACGTTGCATCTCGAAAACTTGAAAGATCCTAATATGTAAAACATGATATATTTTTTATAGCATTCGCAAGAGGATTTGACGTTTATATAAGTTTAAGTTTTTTGCACTTTTTAAGTACGTACTTCTACATATGTTCTCATTTTGATGGAAACCCTAAGTATACTTGTATATAAAATTCTTTTAAAATTTCATCGTTGCAAGGAAAACAAATAATAAAAATGAAAATAAAAATTGCATGCAGTGAATAATTAAGAAAATATGCAAAATGCCACAAGCAATCCCATGTGAGGGAATTTTTTGCTTCCTCGTATCTGAAATAATATATGGTGGTGGGGCACATATGTATCATATATAATATATCATGATATGTATCAGACTGCATTGAGAACTGTCACAAGCAAACGTCAGTACAATTTTTGCGTTTAATTTGACGAGATCATGATGAGTAGGCTTTCAAATTCAAGTGGGGGCTGATGATCAATAAGTGGCTTTCTTTCTAACTCAAGCAAACTGCGGTACTTGCAGTCCATTTGTGATGTTTATATTGGACAAGTTTTCTGTGTTTCCATCATCATGCAAATATTTTGTTCCTCCTTTTGAGAATGGATCAAATTAATATTTTCAAACCATTACTACGCATAGAATTGAAAGCGAAAAGGAAAATATATCAAAACATATACATATGACGTAACTGATGTTACGTTTTGGCTTATTACGATCTCAAGCTCTAAGTAAAGAAAACTCATGATAGAATATTATATATGTAGTCTAGATGGATATGTGTAAATTTGGAAACCATATATTGGGTCTAATAATTAAAATAATATAATCATATATGACATCCTATTCTTATCCAGCAAATTGGAAATGATTGTGTAATATTTAATTTTTCAAAATCATGTTTTGTACGAGTAGAAGGAAAATTATAAGTGGCTCATGAAGTCCACGGCCACCTCTATATATATCTTTCATACAATAAAAGGAGAATCCGTTTTTGGGTTCGTCCGTTTCTCCCCTAAAAAATAAGCTTGAAGGCCAGTTCATTTCGCTAATTTTAATTTACAATTTGAGTTTTATTATAGTAAAAAGCTCTCACAAACAATCACATCTAACTTTTTTACTATAGTAAAAAGTTCTCATATAAAGTCACATTTCAACTCAAATTAAAAACTTTGAATCAACGAACTAAACGGGCCCTAGATGAGAAAATAATTTAGAGTAACATGTCTCAGTAAAAAGCCACGCGTCAAAGAGCGATTAGCTTATTTTGGTGGTAGATCTACACAGGAAGAATGAAAGCCGTTGGATTAAAAGTGGTCCAACATTTCAGCTCGCAATTGGGTCACAAAAGACGCAGCTGTGGAAGAAGTCGCACGGGAAAGTGCGAGAAAGAATGTGGCCGACAGTGTTGATAGTGGCACACATTCATTACCTGAACTGAGTGAGTGGCGGGCCCCATCTAGAGAAGACCTTTGCAGTATTTGTCCACCGACGCGTTCCTGATGATGCGTGTTACGCATGCACAAATCTAAAACGTCCATTTGTTTTAATCCGACAGTCAGGAAAAAATGTCAGTTTTATTTTTTAATTATTATTTATTTATTGATTTTAGAGTTATTTGTGGCCCGATTTTGCCTGTTTGAACACCGTTTTTACACCAAATTTTTTATGCAACTCAAATTTAAAGGCTAAAACTAAAATAAAACTAAAATACACTAAAATAAAATAAAATTACTTCAAAATATATTTTGAAATTAATAAATTAGGGCTACAAGATAGGCCTATCAGTCCGATCCTCTGCTACTACCACAGATCTTTAAAAAATTTTCGTAATTAAAGCTCCACCACATATGTAGCACTGCGAGCTTTTCAAGCCAGACTAAATAGAATTCAGATTACCATACTCAAACACGTTTCTCTTATGCCTTTTTTTCTCATTCATTTCTTAAAAAAAAAAATTTGCATATAAGTTATTTTAAATAGATTACGCACGTGAATCATTCCCATATTATTATTATTATCATTATTATTATTATGTTTATTTATTTTTAAGTGATTTATAACCCAATTTTTAACACTGTTTTGCGCCAAATTTTCAGTGTTATACAAAGATAAAAATATATAAATAATTTGTATGAATTAGAACTATTTTACTGCCATCTTGCACCAATTTTCTGATACTACTCACATGAAAATATTGTAAATTATTCTAATGAAAAAATAAATAAAAATGTGTTGAGCTAAAATAAAATCAAATCACACCAAATTAAATAAAAAATAAATTCAAATAAAACATAATAAAACTAATTAAAAACACAATACAATAAGATATAATTTTTTTGGGTGAGAGATATCTTTTTTTTTTTTTTCACTTATTTTAAAAAATAATTTATAACTAGTGTTAGACTAAAAAAAAGTTGGCCGACTTTAAGTGTGGATTATTTGTATCTATAAATACTTTCAAGTGATTGGTTAGAAAGCGGCCAACATCGCTATGAGGCTTATAAAAAGAAATAAGTTAAGCTTCAAACTGAAGATAAAGTTTATCCTTCTTCAATTAGTCAATCGAAAGGTAAAATATGTACTCCAAATTTAAAATAATGTGTGTTTATTGATCATGATTGTATATGGGTTATTCTCAAGTCTTGTATTTTTATTTTTTAAATCCCAACAATTATAACGAAGGAAGCTCTCATATAAATCTTTTATTTTTTCTTAAATTTTTCTTTATGTTTTTGCTATTTATTACATATGAGATTAATTCCGTGAGACCATACATGATGCAACAGCTGATCTTGTCTGAGACTTTTATCATCAACACTTAAAATTGAAGAAGATAAGAAATAATTACGGATATTACAACTTGAAAACTAAGTCATAAATTTTAAAAATCTAATATAAATGCAACCACGGCTCAAAATACCAAATACACATTTAATTTGAGTAGATATATACTGCAAACACTACACAAAAGATTGTCGTTCTTTATTGTGACGCGTAATACTATAATATATATATATATATATATATATATATATATATATATATTATAATTTAAGTATGTCAAAGGGAAAGAATTCCAACGAATTTTTTTCGCAATTAATGGCTGAAAGATAGAGTTGTCTTAATTTGTGTATATAAGGCTGCTCTGCCCCAGCAAAGCTTGTTACTTCGCATTTGCTGCGTGCAAAAAGAGTAGCCCTATGGTAATTAAAATTGACAGCTCAGAGCAAAAAGAAAGATGATAGGTTATATATATCTATACAAATTCATTATAATGTTATATATTTATCTTGTTAAATTTTTATATTTTATAAGTAATACTAAAAACATAACTATTAAAAACTCATATATATATATATATATATTTTATCATATTTATGTGTGGTTGGAGAGAACTTCTGGTACTAGTACTTTAAACCAACTTGTAATTATAGTTACAAGTTTTTATTATGTGCACACTCTTCGGTGCCAAGTGACAACACGTTTTACATCCCTTTCTATGATTCTATCTACAACATATTTGTTTTTGAAAGTTGTATTTGTTTTTGAAATATACACACCCATATGTGTGTATATATATATATATATAGGGAGACACTACAATTAAAATTGGTCTAACACACTTAAAGAGTCTAACTTAACTCAAAAGATTAATCTATTAGGTCTTAGGTCATTATATATATATAAATCACTTTACATTTTCATTAACTTTTTATGTGGGACAACACGCGCATGCGCATTTTTTAATAATCTCCTCCTCATGTGTGTGTTCATCGAGTTTCCTCTCGAACTAAAATTTATAGTAACTGACACATTCAAGCATCACACTATAAATATGAGCCAACTCTAGCATTGGAAAGAAAGCCGAAATCATACAAGTCCACCAATACTCCACTATCCGCACCTGCAACAACACTAACTATGAGACCACCAACTCTCACGAGAGGTGACGTGAGAACTGCAATCGAATGTGATCACTTGACCCATATAAATCATTAGCTCTGATACCACTTGTTGGAGAGACAACACATGTGAAACTAATCTCACACTTTAAAAGCCTAACTTAATCTAAAAAATTAACCTATTAAATCTTAGATCTTGTATACACTATTTTACATTTTCATCTATTTTCCATGCACTCTTCTCAATATATATATATATATATATATATATATATATATGCGCTTTGGGGAACGAAGATTCTCTCCTCTGCAATATGTAATGTAGAACTAGAAGTTAATATATAATGCACCAGTTTCTAAAATCCACCCACACATGGCATATGTGGTTCTGATGGATTTGAGACAAATTGAATTCACATATATAGAGGAGACAATAAACGCCATCATTTTATTTACTGTGAGTATACTATCTGAACTTGGCAGAATTCTGACAAGCACCTTATAACTATTGGGTGAAAAATAGCTAGAAGTTTCCATCAATATTTAGTTTGCAAAACAAAACATGTAATTAGATGTGTGTTGTTATTAATAGTGGTATGTTTTTTATATGTTAAGAGCTTTCCAAGCATATAATTCATGTTCGACGTAGAAAATATATTGATTGACATACACACACATATTATATCTATCTATTTATCATTATGTGTATGTGTATGTGTACATGTATGAATTATGTTTTAAAAGCTTTAGAAATCAGGAAAAATATCTGCAATGACTCATCAGCTGAAAAAAAAAAAGGAAAAAGGAGAAAAACAAACAAACTTTTTTTTTTTTTTTTCAAATGTCCCTCTACTTTTCTGTTCTAATTTTCTTTCTTTTTATTTATTTTTTATTTTTTTCAATACAATAGATTAAGTTTTATGTCCATCAAATTTATATAAAATTACGTAATATTAAAACAGTGTATAAATCTAACGTACCAATACGTTAAACATACTAAAAAATCTCTCTTTTTTACTTTTTTCAAAAAGTAAGTGTTACTTAGCACTAACCAACTTTCGTCTTTAAAAGTGAAAATACAACAAAGCAAGTTGACCTTAGGAAAAAAAAAAAAAAAAAAAAAAAAATAATAATAGCCAAAGTCCTCCAACATATTGCATCACCCAAAGCGAAAATTGTAATTTATATCTACATAGTGGAATTGGTAGATTGAATAATTTCGCAGTGCAGTCACTCGTAATGTGTCAACAACAGATCTTATGATGGTTTCTTCAAGTTGACATTGAACGTGCATAGCGGTTCTTTTGCACATTTAGGGAGCTTTGTATTCATCTAGTTAGATATAGCATTTATTGTGTTATATTGATTAAACTTAAATTCGGCGAATAAATTAGGTGAGGAAATTCATTTCTCTACGAATCCTATGATTTTCTCTTTACACAACATGCAATATCATAAAGTGGGGGAAAATCCGGTTACCGTAGAGTAATACTGCTCAAACATCATGCTAATTGAAAGTTTAATTAACTTAAACAACAACGTTAATTAAGGAGAAAAAAAGGTGTCTAATATGGGGCTTCATTCTCCCCTCATTGCCATATGTCAACCCAAACACATGGGTCAGATGGAAGTCGTTGTAGCCCATTTACAACATCGAAATGGACCCAGTCTATTGCTTTAGAGGCCCAAACGTACGCAAGCAGGAGAAAGACTAAAGAGAACTCGAAATGGGCTGCATTCACACCAAGTGACCACACCCTTGAACTTGGATTCTGGGGCTTGGATCCCTTCTTCGGCTCGGTACCATTTAAGAAGTCTTTTATTTTTGGGAAATTGAGTAAATAGCATTTCGAAATGGACCCAGTCCATTGCTTTAGAGGCCCAAACGTACGCAAGCAGGAGAAACACTAAAGAGAACTAGAAATGGGCTGCATTCACACCAGTGACCACACCCTTGAACTTGGATTCTGGGGCTTGGATCCCTTCTACGGCTCGGTACCATTTAAGAAGTCTTTTATTTTTGGGAAATTGAGTAAATAGCATTTCTCTGACAACAATTGTAATTAAATGACAAAGTTTGAAATTAATTATAGACGTGCTTTTCTACAGTTAAATAAAAAGTAAAATATAATTAAATCGAAGAAACTGTATACAAAGCAATTAGAGCCTTTGATCACCGTTTGGATTCGTAACATTATAGCTAAAACAAACTAACTACGAGGGGAAATAAAATAAAATAAATCAATTAAGATGGAGAATAAGGATTCATTTAGTTCACAGATTCGAGTTTTTAATTTGAGTTCAGATGTGATTTTATGTGAGAGCTTTTTACTGTAACAAAAAAGTTAGATGTGACTGTTTCTGAGAGCTTTTTACTGTAGCAAAGCTCGAATTCTAAACTTGAATCGCTGAAATGAAATGGGCCTAAATATTTATAGTAATTCACTCTTTAAAAAGCTTCCGCCATCTCGAGTGTCATGATCGGCCTCATTCATAGCCCAAATCGTGGATTGCTTCATACCCCAGTAAGTGAAGTGGAAGTCGTTTCTTAAAGTAAGTAAGCATTTAGTTCATGGATTTAGAACCATGATTCAAAATTATTTTCATTTTACGTGTGTATTTTATGAGAGAAAAACACTGTAAAGAACCATAAATCATAATTCAGAATCATGAACGAATATAGAAAACAAATATCCTCCAAATATTTTCACATGTCCATGTTCTTACTAGTGGGATTGATCATGTTCGTGGGTGATTATTTATATGAGATTCTTATTCTCTTTGAAAGGAGTCGATCTGTGCAGTCGATTCTTATCAATCGACCTTCCGCACATCCTTGCATATAGGCTCGATTGAGTTAGCGCAGCCCGTGTCTTATTGATTGACGGTTTCCACGCCTATTATAAGTCAATCATTCTATTCGAGTTAAACCGCTATATACAAAAATTAGTTCTTAGTTCACTTGTTAATTGTTATGGATCGATCTCTGTGACTTAATATGGCCTACGTTTAATTAATTTATCGAATCCCAGTAATAAATAGCATGTTTTATAGGATTTTTTTTTTTTTTTTTTTTTTTTGCCATATATGAGATTGATTAAAAACATATAAAAGAAAATATCAAAGACAGGATAGTTTGGAGAGGATAAGAGATGTCAGAGAATTTTACATATTTTCTGATTCTCTGAAATCTTTTTTTTTTTTTTTTTGTGTGTGTGTGTAAATTATACTATTAATTTCTATGTCTCAAAATCTATTTTGTTAATATTTATTTCCCTCCAAAATGTTTTTTTTTTCCTCATCCTTTTGATTTTTGGGTCAATGGCACATGTAGTTATTTACTACCCCTCTTAAAAACTAGCACAAACTCAGAAAATAATAAAAACGTCTAAAACCTGTACATTTATTGCCCTTTTATCACCGTAATGACGATTTCTTTGTATAAATAATCTAAAATTTGAAACTAACTAACAACAAATCAGATAAGATAAATCGTTATCTGAAATATAAACATTTTGAATTAATGAGCATGATTACTCACTGGATGTACAATCATTGTAAGACATATTGCATACTTATGATAATGAAGGAAATTGGCAATACACACTCAACCTGTTGTGAATATACAACTAATATGATGGTTAAGAAATAATAATGGATGAAAGATAGGAAATTTCTGTCGTGTTTTCTCTTTTTTAGAAATACTGATGTTCTCTGTTTATTAACTGTTAAATTTATATTATTTTTTAAATTTAATTTAATTTTTGATTAAATTTAATACAAATTTAACAATTAATAAATAGAGAACACCAATATTTTTTAAAAAGAAAGAACAATAGAAAAAGTCCCTATAAAAATTTTATACGTGGCATTGCTCACAAACATAAATATTAAGAAATTACAATCGTTATCTTAAAAATCGTGAAAATTATCACATGGCATGTATGGAAGAAGAATCCTTATAAAAAAAAAAAAAAATGTTCTAAGATTTATCTCTAAGCACAGAAATAAGAAAATGGAAAACAAGATTAAAAAAAATTAAAAGAGAGATAATTTAAACTAAGGTCAATTAGTGGTCATGTTACATAATTACTTCATAGTTTCTCCATTTGTTTTATTTTTATATTTAGGAAAAGTTGAAAGTTATCCTATAATGTTAATTTTTAAGAGAGAGGTTTTATAGAACGACATCACACATATAATTTTGCTCACATTTTTTCTCCTGTTGAACCCCAGACACGACACGAACCTGTTGAACCAAAATTGATACGAAATTGTAGATTTCAATCCATTTTTTAAAGATCTTAACAAAGTACCAAAGTCCAAACATAGATAATAAAGTTCCAACACCAAAATCCAAACCTAGATCTAGATAATAAAGTTTCAACAACAACATTACACAACCACATTGATGCAAAAGAAAACCACATTGATGCAAAAGAAAACACGACATGAAATGAAACCTGCATAACAAAGTCCTAAAACCACATAGTTCAAATGAAGCAAAAAAGAAAAAAAATATTACACAACCATAATAAAAATCAAATTCAAGCACATTCGGAGTTAGAAGCTTGGTCAATTTTTTCTTCATGTATGTTAAGATCAACCACATTGTTTATGAGCTCATCCATATCTTCATGAAGTACTTTGAATCCATCTAGGAAAAAGAGGTACTGATTAACATTTGTGAGACTAAGAGTAACAATATTTAAGAGAGCAATGAAGAACTTGAAGAATATACCTTCATTTCCATATAACCAATCCCTTATACATACAATTGCTTCAACAATCTCATGTTTAAGAGAGCTACGAAATTGATCAAGCACACGACCGCTAACACTAAATGCAGCCTCTAAAGCAATTGATGATACAGGAATGCATAATAAATCACGGGCCATGGCAACAAGAATTGGGTAGCGGCACTGATTTGTCTTCAATATGAGATAATATCCAACTGATAACTTCGTTTTATTCTAGGCTCGTCCAAACACAATTTCAACTGTGATTTTTGGTTTGAGGCATAAAACAAATCACTTGAAACATCATCAAATTCCTAAAAAATATATATATATATATAACATTAGTAACTAAGATAAATATTACTGCGTACAAGAATGCAAATATATAAGAAAAATAAATATTACCTTCATCAAATCTGACTCATCTACTTCTATTCCATATGGTACTTTACCCTTGTCCTTTTTCTTGCCAGTGGGTGGTGAGACAAAATGATCAAGCTTCAAAGCATACTCGTCAAAAAGGGATTCCAACTTCTCACGCAATGATAACAACTCCTTAGGGTATGTTTGGTTGGAAGTAATGGAATGGAAAGGAAAGACTATTCCACCTAATTCTATTGTTTGGTTCTATTTTTTGATCGGAAAGGCCTTTCCAATAGAAAGCTCTTTCACCCATTTTGGCGGAAAGGCCATTCATCCCATGATGCAGTGGAATTGTGATTCTGACGTTGGTGGAATTGTTTTTTCCCTGACTACCCTCTCCATCTTCTAAACACAAAGTACACGAAAATCAAAACCCATATGTTCTTCTTTCTCAAATCCAACCTAAAATTCACGTTGAAACTCCACCTTCGGAACTAGCGTTGAGCACCGCCGGAGATCGTCGGAGTTCGCACCAAGCGGCACCTAAATCGACATTCCACTGACGAACTGAAGATTCACCGGCCGAGTTTGGCTCTGTCTATTGTCTTTTTTAGTCTGTCAGTCTTCTTCCTCACAACAGAAGACAATTTCAAGAGAAAAAATTGATGGTTTTGTACCCAGATGGAAAAATTCCTTCGAAATTGAAGCCGATTTCGTTCTATTGTTGACATGAATTTCATTTCTATGTTTTTGTATGCAGAAATTGATGGTTTCTTTTTCTAGATTTAGTTTGTTCAGATTTTTTTTTTTCATATATGAGTTTGTTCTTTAAAATGATTTTATTGCGTAGTGATTACAGATTTAGAGGTGTTCTTTGATTATGGTCGTTTTTTAGATTTGGGGTATTACATAATTGTTCTTAGACGATGATTTTTTCCACATTTGGGTAAACTCTGGATTGTGTTTTTTCATATGTTGTAGTTGTTCTTCGGCAAAGAAAATTGTATTTTGAACTTGATTAATGTTGAGAACAATCTCATGAAAAAAAAATAAAACCAAAAACAAAAAGAACATTGATTATGTAATTTGACTTTTTTATTAAGGGTAATTTTGTCAACACACAATTAATCTCATTTCATTCTGAAGTCATTCCATAACTTCAACCAAACAAAAGAATTAATTTTTGTTTCCAGCATATTCCAATTCCATTTCATTATCATTCTCATTACCATTCCCATTACCATTCCGCCACTGCAACCAAACGCACTCTTAGAATTAAGCCCAAAAGCTTTGTTGTAGCAAAAGTCAATAAACTGCATCTTATACCATGGATCAAATACAAGTGCAATTCCTAAAATGGGGTTGAATTGTGACCAATATTTTTGAAATTTGGGCCACATATGCATAGCCATGGACTTCAAGTACTAATCTTCACCTTGGGCAACATTTTTTAGGGTTATATAACATTCCATAATTGCTAGGAAATACAAGCTTGTTGTGGGGTATCTTGTGCCAGAAAATAAAAGTGTGGCATCATAGAAGAATCAAGAACTTGGATATTTTCTCAACGGAGTTAGAACAATTCTTATAGTTAGAATCACTTAATTCCAAATGTTGAAAAGCGCGTCTATAAAAGAGAGCACTTTCAAGCATAAGATAAGTTGAATTCCATCTAGTAACCACATCCTGAGACAATCCTTTGTTGCTTCCCATCGATACTAACTTAACACATTCTAAAAACTTTTGCTTCCTTTGTTGTGATCCTCTTACATATTTAATACTATCTCGAATCTTCTCAACTGACTTATCAATACTTTTCAAACCATCTTGCATAACAAGGTTAAGTATATGGGCACAACATCTCAAATGAAAAAATTCACCATGAAAAGGCAACAAACCACGCAAGTTCAATTGCTTTTGCAATGCATCCACGAAGACATCATTTGAAGCAGCATTATTTAAAGTTATACTGAAAATCTTTTCCTCAATTCCCCAAATAAGGAAGAGATTTTCCTAGATAATGCTATCCCAGTGTGTGGAGGTGGCATAAGACAAAAACTTAGAATTATTTTATGTAACTTCCAATTCTTATCAAGAAAATAAGCAGTTAGGCACAAATACCCATCAGTAGTCAATAAAGTCCACAGATCAGATGTCAAACTTATTCTACCTAGACATGCATCTAACATATTTTTTATTTTCATTTTCTCCCTTGCATACAATTAAAGAGAGTCAGCTTTAGCAGTGTTCCTAGATACTAATTCCACATCAGGATATAGATATTGAAGCATAACCCTTAATCCTTTGTACTCAACAAATTGCAAAGGTAAATCATGCATAATAGTACAAGCAGTCACCAACTGACGCCATTATAAAGCTACAAGAGCCAAACGACAAGCTACTATCACGAGAAATAAGCATTTGACTAATATCTCTAGTGTCTGATCTCAGACAAGTTTTAATATGCTTTAACATGTTACTTGTTCCATACTTACTAGTAGCTAGATATTGTTGCCCACACTTCTTGCAAGCACTCCTAAGCTTTTTGTCCGGATCAAGAGGAAGGATGTCAAAAAAGTTCCAAATTTTTTATTTCAACTTCTTCTTCTTGAGAGGTTTTTGGCCACCGACGCCTATGAGCTCAACCACATCTTTCTCAAGCTCGATATCCAGCACTTATTGAAATGTATTGATCGCGGATCATATAATATCCCGTTATGTTTGATGTTTATTGCAAGTTACTCCTCGGTGCTTTTAAGGAAACTGGTTTGGTAACATGCTTCACATAAGTTATCAAGTGAAAAATAGCCATAAATATAGGAAAATAAAAGTAAGAAAGGAACGAAAGAAAAGGAAAGAAAGAAAGCTGAAAATTTTTTCGCAACACCAAGCTGAAAATCTATCGAGCTTTCAATGTGTGTGCACCGAACATTTTCTAATGGAAGCAAGAAGAAAAACAAAACAAAAGAAAAAAATAGAAGAACATAACTTACCTTGTCGCTATTTTGAGAGAGAGTTGCTCCAAATCTGAAAACTCACTGTCGAGAGAAGGAAAAAACAGACATGAAATAGGCGGAGATGGCGGAACAGAGGCGGAGAATCAGCCAAGAAACTAGCGGCAGCTGAGATGAGGGAGATGGGGAAATTTGAGGGTAGAGAGGGAAATTTGAGGGCAGGCGAAGAATCAGCCAAGAAACCAGCGTCGCTATTTCGAGAGAAGAAGAAGAAGAAGAAGAAGAAGAAGAAGAAGAAAGAGGCAAAGAAGTGAAGAGGCGAAAGTATGAGGGCAGAAAGGAAACTAGGGTAGACAAGAAAGAGCCGTTAGTTTAGTATGTTATATATATATATATATATTCTACGGGTCAGGGTTGGGTTGAACTCGAAATTGATACGAAATTGAATTTCGGGTAAAACGGGTCCAACCCAAAATTGACCCGTTTGGTTCGTGTCAAATTCAACTAGCACCCCATTTTTCTCAACCCTAATCTGTGATTTTCGTGTCGATTTCAAATTCTGTTATCTTGTCGCAACCCATATTACCGGCCCTAGGATTAGCCCATGTAGTGAGCCTTTTAGATAGCAGTAAAAAAACTACAGATTACTGCAATTTAATACAAATTAATAGTAATTGAAAAAAAAAAAAAAAAAAAAAAAAACAGACATTTCTGACAAATTACAACAATGAGTGGGGGAAAAAAAACAGATCTCAAAAGTTCTTCAAATTTCGTAAAGCTCTGCATTAATTCATTTGAGGGGAAAAAAAAAAAAGTTCATCCGTGTGCTGTAATTACTTTATCCAATTTTTCACTTCACAAATTTATTGCACAGAGACAAACTAAGCTAGATAACAAGTAGCATCCACACAAATGTGTGCACAATTCTATCTAAAGAGGAAAAACTAAAAAGAGCGGATCTGCAATGAATTGAAGCAAGAAAACAACAAATAAAAATAAGAAACAAATAATTTGCAAGGAGACAAATTAAGTAAAGAGTAGAATAATGTGTTCTGAACTCAAAGCAAAAAAAGATTGATAAAATTAAATAACATGATCTGAAGAATGCATATAAATTACCTCCAAGCCAGAATTAGAAAATGCCCTTCCAAGCCAGGACTTGAATGAAATAGCAGAAAAGAAGGATTACATATTTACATAGCAACAAAACAGTATTTATAACAAAGTCCAGTGGGAATTAAAAATAAAATAAAATAAAATAATAGTATTTATAACTAGCTAGGCGAAGAATTCTAGGCATTTTCTTCCCTAGGCATAGAACACTCAAGTGTTTGAACTATATACATTATATTCATACACGCAATCCGAGAAGTAACGGGTATATTATATACGATTTGGTCCACATTTATTCGATATTGATCAACGTATATATGGAGAATCGATTAATGCTCACGTTATGAGAAATAGTTTTTTTTTTTGTAAGAAAAAACGAATTGTAGTTAAGTGCTTTAGAAATAAGTTTTCAAGTGTAATCCAAATTATCGTAAATCTTTTTAGAGACAAGATCTTAATTTATTTAATGTGAAATCTAAAAGGTGGATTATATACGTAAGCAAATCTTATTATCAAATAGTTATGATTCGCTACATTATAAATTGCTCAAATTAAATGAGTAAAGACAATTTAATTAATTGTAAGCCTCCACTCTAATTATAAATTAAGAGTTTAAATCACCCTAACCTCATTTAAAAGTAGTGGCATTTTCCTTTTTTTGTATAAAAAAAATGCTTAAATTATATATATTTCTAAATTTTACTAAAAAATGATATTTAATTATGCACTATATTGTACTAAGTCATTGAATCAAGCCAAAGAGCCCCCAAAAGGAAATTGTATAAAGCAATATATTTATAGGAATGGTCTTTAATCTGGTACCGAATTACAATGACATATGTATACTTTTTTTGAAAAATATGTATATTTTATCTTAAAATATGTATATTTTTTCTTAAAATATATATAATGTGAGGAGACACTTTTAATTTGTCTAAACACCAATATACATATTTTTAGAGGAAATATATATGTTTTAAAAAAAAATATTCATGTGCCGCTCCAATTTAGTACCGGATTGGAGACTTTATCCACATTTATATGGCAACTTTTATCGTGAGACCCTAAAAAAATCTCAATCGGTGGAACCCACCCATGCTTTTAACTGTTAGATTAATTTTTCAACGGTTGGATCTACAGTATGCGCAGTTTTGTGTGGTGTACTGTAAATTTTTTTTAATACAAATCCTACACAGATCTAACTATTGAAAAATTAAACCATTTGTTAAAAGTGGGTATTCCATCGGTGGATTTTTTTAGGAGTTCCACCGTAGAGATTGCTTATTTATATATCTATAATCTATAACTATATATTAAAGGGGAATGCACTTATTATTCATTTAGACACAAAAGAACTATTCACAATTTTCGTTAAGTTATTTTGTCTTTCTTTTGCACCAAGTGTCAATTTTAATTGGGTGATTTTTAGTGGAATACATGTGCCGTTGCATAAATGATTCAACATTTTAGTCTATCACATGTCCGAACAGCGTTTGTGGAAAAAATGAGCTCACGTGAATCACGATGCAGGGAATCAAACGCTGATCAAAAGTGGACGACAGAATCGCCACGTGTCGCGTTCTAATTGGCTGATGAGAATCGCAGCGGGACTCTCTTAATGCATGCCTATTGGTCCACTTACCTTTTTTGCGTGTACACAAGACCATTGATAAGCTTCATCCGACAGCCGAAATCAATTTTTATTTTATTTATTTATTTTTAACTAATTTATGGTCCAATTTTGTTTGTTTTAACGCCTTTTTATACTAAATCTCCCATAATACTAAAATAAAAATACTATGAATAATTTGAATAAAAATAAACAAAAATGCACTAAAATAAAATAAAATCAAACCAAATTAAATAAATTAAATAAAACGAAATAGGACTAATATAAAACACAACAAAATAAGTTAAAATCAGATTTTTTTTTTTAACTTCCCATGATTTTTTTTTTTTTTTTTTTTTTTTGCCTTTTTAAGGGACCAGGTCCACGATATTTGTTTTAGTTTCATTAAGAACTCCAGCATATAGCAATCATGTATTAGTCCACGGCGTTCCAGCTGAAGCTGATCTCATGAGATAGATCTCTCAGTTATTTTTTCTTTAATAACTTTTGTTTAAAAAACAAGCCAAGCATATCAGACAGCATATATATTGTTCTTGAGTTACACACACAGACACACACACACACACACACACACACACACACATATATATATATATATATATTCATTTACATATCATGTAAACACATGCATATTTACGCAAATAATTAAACAAGTATTTACTTATTTTTTTATGAGGTGTCCTGAAACTAATGATTGGTTTGAAGGGCGCAGAATACACACACACACACACACACACAGAGACAGACAAATATATATATATATATATATATATATATATTGTATGCGAAAAATGGCATGTCATTACTTTTCACGTTTTCGGACCATTGGCACTGAGAAAATTGCATACAAGATTAAGTTTTAGAACATGGATATTTGTTACTTTAGTGTAACAATTAATGGATTCAAACACATTAGTTGAGTTAAGATATACGAACATTATTTCTATACTGCTATAACATTTAAGGAGTCCATGCCGTTTTGATTAAAATATATTGCTAGATCTGATGTTATGTCTAATGTCTCAGATTATGTTGGAATATCATCTGGAAGATGACTTAATTAATTAAGATCCGAATTTTTTACTATTTAAATTGTTCGAGTAAGATAAAGTGCAGAGAGTAAAAGAACACACAATATGATATCGCAGTTCGGTGCTCACACCTACTCTGCAGGGTCACGCCCAGACAATAAACAGTTCACTATGTTTCAGAAATTAGAAACACCGAACGAACTTATTCACGCAAGGACTCCCTCCTAGACAATGACACCGCTGTGACGAATCTCCACAGTGATTTGTTTAGCGTGCACCACACGTCTTCTTAACTGCACGGCGAACTCCCTTCGACCGAAAGAGCTTCCTCCCGAAAGCAACAAATCCCTCTCCCGAAGGACGATCTCAATAACGCACAAGGCTCACAAAAACTCACAGACTCTTTTCTGAAAATATTCTATTAAAACCATCTCCTCTCTAGTTGAAACTAAAGCCTTTTAATAATATCTCCAAAAGCTCACGAGAATCTCCTTTCAAAACTAAATCCCCGGATCTTCTCCAATATGATCTATATAAAGACTTAAATATGACATTGGCTCTAAGTTGATCTCCCGTACCATTCAAATCCCAATATATATATATATATATATATATATATATATATAGATTTTTCCTTTTGCCAACGTACAATTCAAATTCACTTCAAATTCAAATCCAATCCAAAAGCCAAAAAAAATGGGATAACCATTACAATAAGATCTTCACATAATCTTTTTGATCCTTATCTCATTTAAATTCAAATAACTAATGCTTTATCTTCCTTTGACCAAGCCATTATCCTTATCTCTTCAAATCTCAACTCAACAAAATCTGCAACTTTAACTTCAAATCTGATTCGAATTCTTCTTCCGCAATATGAAATCTTCTTAAACCTATTTTTGAATTTTTAATAAATTGCCATCTAATAAAAATACTTAACATATATAAATATACAAAGCTATCTGCATTGATTTCGATCATCAATCAAGGCTAGCTAGCTTTATTTTTTATTCGTACGTATTCTTTGGTGTATGTAGGTCTACGTCTAAATATACATAATTACATGTTATATAATATTATATATATGTGTGTCATATATAAATAAATATGTAGCCGTTAGTGGTTATTTATAAATTCACAAGACATATGTATGTATGTATAAGATGCCTCGCAATTAAATAATGATCAATATATCCACGGCCATATACGAAAAGAAGTTAAAGAAGGGAGGTTGATGGTTCCACGTCTATCTTTACACAGTGTTACATAATTATTATATTTATACATAATGGTCATATAATAGTTATATTTAAAATGGTGTCTAACAAATTATATTACATTAAAATTTTTAAATACTAATTAATTAATTTATTTATATTTTTACATTTAAGTCTATTAAATGACATGACATTATGAGACACAAAATTAAAATTAAAGAGGTGATTTGAATCTACAAATATAATTAAACTATAGATAAAGAAATTAGCCTGAATTATCAAAACAAACATGTGAAATGAATGGAAATACTAGCTTGTGAAAAGAAGAGAAATGTTAACGTCACTCTTTCTATGACCATTTTTTTTATTACTTTTTGTATTCAATGCTTAATATATGAACTCTAGTACTATTTCATTTTTTGTTAAAATAATAATACATTATGTTAATGAAATTCATATATCAAACAGTAAATATAAAAAAAATAATAAAAATTAACAAAAAAATAAAGGAAATATTTTTGTGAAAGAATAGTGTCCAATATAAAATAATATTATTACGAGTAATGTTATATATATCTATATATATACACAAATGTAATAAGAGTATAGGAAGAATCGAGAGTATGACATCCGTAAAGCACCTGCATCCTATAACATTTCCCATAGTTATGATTGCCTCAGGGGGAGATCGGTCTATTTCTTCCAATCAGACTGTCACATTAAATACAATTAGAAAGAGAGACAGTTAATATTCATTACTGCTCTGACCCTCATCCATTAATGCATCTTCAACGGACGTCCAATACTACTACACAGGCAGCTAGGATAAAGTTATCGCCAACAAAAGCTTTTACCTTGTACCTACGGAGCATTGTTAAGCTAGCTAGCTCTAGCTTTGTGTTTTATTAATAACGTTTGGTATTTAATAAAATTGCTGATCAAATATGTCCTTGTGACAACGGTACTTCACAGTATTCCCATCGTACGTATTGCCAAATTAACGTTGAATAATTGGTAGCATCAGTTTTTTTACCGTAGGTTAAAATGACAATAGTTTATTTTTGAAAATTTCTATTCATTTTGATGGAAATAAAATCTCGCTACTTACAAAATGTGATGTTAGTACTTTTTTTTCTTTTTTTGTTAATTAACGAGTGTTCAAACCAGCTTGTGAGCGCACGCACTTGGATTAATCTACAAAACTTGTAAGCCGTATTATCAAAAATGTTCTCTACACAGATCAGAGAATGTTGATAGGTTTTGCTACTATTTAATTCCCATTTAGTATCCATCATCGGGAAATTAGGTCGTAAATTTAGATGCATTAGATGAAAAATTGGTGTGAGAGAAATAGTTAATTTGAAAGATTAATATGTATGTAGATACATGCATACATATATATACACACACATGTATCTAGACTAACTAGGACAATGTCCCGGTTTGCCAAAACACGTGTTGGCTCCTCTGTAATGAATTTATTTCTGTGTTGCTTTGCACCTACAGATGGGAACATGATTAATATTGTAACGGGTAAAGAAGTACTGGCGATTAGTGAATTGCGTTTGCTCCCAATCTAAGAATAGAGAGTACTACGTTCATTGCTCTACAGTGACTATCTCCTTCTCTGCTCATGATTTTGACAGCAGTACTCGATCGCGCGAGGTGGCACACTATTCTCTTGATATTTCCACGACTGAAATTTTTGTAATAGTACAATGAGAATTTTACATTAGGATTTTCCATACGTTTGCTTTTTTAATTAGAATCTTAATATCTGTATTAGATTGTATTAGATTCTGTAATAAATAATTTTGATTGTTTTTTAATTAATTTAATATGATTTTAATTGGATCTAACTTTTAGAAACACAAACTGTCATAATTCATTTCTGTTATCGTATAGTCTTATTATTCTATTTCAAAATGATTTCAAATCTTAACATACAATTGTTTAATTTTATGTATGATGATTTAGCATTCAAAAGTGCATGTTATCTATTGGGTTTTGATATGATCTAACATTTTTTTTATAAAGAAAAATACATTAGTTAATAGATTTTGAGATGATCATCCGAAATATGAATGTAACACGCATGTTATAATTAGTAGGTTTCTTCTACTTATATATAAACACAAACTCCTAGATCATATAAACTAAAGATCAACTGAACTGACTGACATTCATCGTGACCATTTCGTTCAGCCCAACAATATAATAAAGTGCTCGTGCATGGTACAAGTTGCACGTGTTTGCCTTTTTTGTATTAAAAAAGTCACCATACAACATGTACTATACATATACATATATATATATATATATATATCGCGTGTTAAATATTGTTATAGTTCGTTCCATTTGACAGTTTAGCTCGATCTGGACTAAGTCTCATGCCATAGTTAATGGTAAAACTAACTTGGTATTATATAACAGGAAACAGAAATTTCCAAGCTGAGCTTTTAAGGTGACGTGTGGGGAATAAAGAAATAAGGCCCCGTTTATTTCACTGATTTGAGTTTTACTATAGTAAAAATTTTTAAAAAATAATTATATTTAATTTTTTATTATAATAAAAAACTCTCACATAAATTCATATCTCAACTCAAATTAGCGAACTAAATGAGTGCTAAAAATCAAATAGAGAAATTAATGCTAGTGATAAAGATGTTCACGTGATGAGTTATTATACGATCTTAAAACGAGTACTTAGATTGTCATTAAAACTAGAACTTTTTCTCTTATTATTAGTACACTAGTTAAGTTGAATTATCATCCCTGCTTAAGATCAGCTATTATCTTTTCTTCCATATTGATCATTAGCATTAATCTAAATTAAGATAGTAACTAGAATATCGCTAGAACTAGTACACAAACTGCAAACTATCATGTCAAAACACAGGCGACCCAGTCGGCGAAGAGTTAACCAAATTCAGTATGCTGTTCCAGTAGCTCTTGTTCTCCTCAAATATTCCACTGGCCCCGGCACAGCTTCCGTCGCTGCCGCCATTATTAGCGCCTTCTTCTCCGCCGTCCGCAGACGAGTTCGGCTGGTCATCGTTGACGGAGTTGTACCCAAACACGTCCGCAAAACCTTCCACGATATTAGCAAGTCCATGCACAGTATTAGTACTGGTGGTTGTTGTTATTGTCGTTGTTGTCACGTTCTCAATATTATTCCCCGTCCTGAAACCCTCCGCAAACCAAGCACTGACATTGTCCGTACAGCCAAAAGCAATGTCTTGCAACAACATCGTATTGTTCTGGTCATGGAGATGATCATCGAGAGAGTCCACGCCGAACCCGACGGCGGCTTGAACCGCAAAATTGGTGGTGACGGTGGCGGTGGCGCTGCCGCTATGATCGGGGAAATTCAACGTGGATGTCCGAGATTCTAGGTCATCCATGGCCATCATACACGCCATAATATTGTTGTTAGTGTTGTTGTTGTTAGTGGGCTTGGTCGACCACGCGCCTTGCCAGGCCTTCAGCACGTCGAGGCACGGCGGCACGGCGGCGGCTTTGGGGAGGGATGTTGAGACACTAAAGGGTTGTTGTTGAGCCGAAACTGAGCCGAGCTGGTGAGACACTAGAGGGTTGTTGTTGTTGTCGTTGTTGCTGGAGACTAGTAGCTTGGATTCCCTGACAAGTCTTACTTCGGCTTCGAGCCGAGCGCTCTCCCACTGAGCCATGTGGCTCAAGTTGGCGGCGTCCTTGGGGTTGCCGGTTCCGGAGCCGAGGGCGTCGATCTTCGGCTTGTGAGTCACCGGATCAATCCCCATCTTGGTCAGCCTCTTCTTCAGGTGGGTGTTCCAGTAGTTCTTGATTTCATTGTCCGTTCTCTTTGGCAAGTGAGTTGCTATAACAGACCACCTATAAATTATAATCATAAAAAAGAAAATCATTATTATCACTTGAAATAATGAGAAAAGAAGAAAAAAGATCCTGAGAATAACAAGCTGGGGTTTTTGTGATTTGTGATATTATTTATACGTACGATGTGATATTATATGACATATTGTGCGATCACTTTCTTTGTAAGGATATAATGGACTAGCTAGATGAGAATAAGAGACGAGAAAAGCAGTGGCGCGGGAGAAATTAATGGAGAACATCATAATATTCTTTAATTAGATTCTACTGAAACTTTCAGAAGTGTATTTATAATATTATTTAATACCATCTTATTTTCATTTTATTTAGAAATTAATATTTACCTGTTACCAAGAAGAGCATGGAGTTGGATAATGGTCTGTTCTTCTTGCAAACTAAACTTTCCTCTTTTGATATCAGGTCTAAGGTAGTTTGTCCACCTTAGTCTGCAGCTTTTCCCACATCTTTGAAGCCCTAGACATGATCATAAACAGAGAAAACACCACTCAAAAATAACTTTAAAATAAAGAATGTTAAGCAACTACTATTATTACCCAATACCGATATATACTACATATACATGTATATACTGAAGAAGTTGTGAATTATATTAAGAAATAATTATTACCAGCTTTTGCAGACAAATCTCGCCAGCTTCCATGACCGTGTTCTTCAATATAAGCCAATAGCTTCTGGTCTTCTTCAGGACTCCATGGACCTTTTTTCAAACCTACTTTCTCACAGCAAGGAGACCTTCCCATAATTTTCAGCTAAATCCCAAAACCCAAGTAGAAGAATTAAGCTAAAGTTTCTTTTGTCCGAGAGTGAGAGAGAGTTACTAGAGAACACGTAAATGGAGATTTAAGAAGAAAAAAAGTGTGAAAGAGATTGGGGAAAATGAAACGAAGCGGTCCAATATATATAGACGGTAGAGTAATAAATAAGAGGATGAGTTATATCGAAGTGTCAAAACAAAGGCGTGTTGGTATAAGAACAAAACATTAAAAAAAAAAAATACTTTAATTTTTCTTAGTATCGGTTTGAGTCTTTTTAACACTTTGTAAGATAATATAAATAATGCAGAAACATAAAATAAAAGAACACGACAGAAATGGTATTGCGGTTCGGTAACAACCTACTCCGCGGGACCACACCCAGATGATGAACAATCCATTAATAACTCTTTTACAAGTCAATTAGACTTAATCTACCCGAGACCCCCTCTCTAAGAACACGCCTATGAACTTGCAATTTCCCAACAGACTTGAACAACGAGATTCCCTTGACTTTTTAACATTGGAATCCCTCTAACTAAGTTTTTATCTCAAAAATACTCAAATCATCTCTCTTGAATACAAGTGCTCACCTCTCTCACAACCCAGAAAAACTGATCGAAATGTGTCCAATAAATCGAAAAATCCTTTGCATAAATAAGCAGAAAGTTAACAGCTTTCCCACCTCCTCAATAAATTTGCTGAATCAAATCTATTGCAGATCCTTGTTGCAACAATAACTGCAACATCTGCTTTCTGCTGAAACCTTCCCAAAATTATTATATGAACCTGAACACATTCTTAGGAAACAGAGGAAGATCATACAGCTACGAAATCTCCATCAAATATCAATCAAATCAACGTACCATCTTTGAATCAAAAGTTGACTTTCAAAAATAGAAACTAAAATAAGATTCTAGATCTTTCAGAAAAACTTTCATAAAGAACTTGCCAGCTGCACATCTATTCTTAAACACAATCAATCAGCCAATCTTTCCCAAAATAATGCCAATCAAAATTTGGAAACAAATCCCAACAATCTCCCCTTTTGGCATTATTTTGGCAAAACTAATAAATGGAAACTGAAATAAAAGAACTTTTGTAAAGTTAACTAGCACAAACCAAATCTCCTCTTTTTGACAAAAATAATGCTCAAAGTAAAACTGCTGTCGCAAAAAGTGTTGCAACACCTGATGGAACACTTTGTGCAACAGTTTTTAGCAGATCACGTTTCAATTCATTGATTTCTGCAAATCGCTCCACTTGAATCCTCTATGAGTCTTACTCCCCCTGAAAATGATAGTCTCCCATGCATATTGCTTTTATCACCTATCAAAAGCTTGAAGTGACTATTACCACAATACTCAGAGTTAGTAGTACATGCTTTAAAAGAAGTGTAAGCCCCATGACACCTTAAATCAGATTTTCTTACCCACACACGTCTAGGAAATTTATTTTGCACATCAATCTTTGCTTTAGGTGTCCTTCTTGTGAATGTGAAATTTAGTGGATTACCGATCATACGTCTTTTTAAAGCATTCAAGTATTTGTAACATCTAGGTCTAATATAGCCAGACAAATTACAATAGTGACAAATAACAAGAAACCTGTATGTTGCTTGTCTTGTTACAATAGGTTTTACAACAAACTTCTTGTCTGATCTTGCCCGAGCTTTCTTAAAGGACTGCATCATAGTACTAGTGGCTCCTTTCACAAAGACAGTCTTCCTAAAAATTTCTTGACCCTTGTAGCCAAGGCCTGAATGATCACCACAAGGTTTTTGTTGTGAGAGTAAGTGATCCAATTTTGTTGTTCCCGAGTTTAGCATCCTTAAATTCTTTTGGGTCTGCTCTAATTCAAGTCTGGTCTCAGGAAGCTTTCTCTGATGCTTTGTTGCCAAGATTTCATAATTTGTTGCAACCTTCTTCAACTCATCTCTTTCCTTTGTTAAGACAACAACTTCATCAGGCGATTTATTTCGTTTGCAAACAACAAGCCATTTGTTGTACTTCTTTTTCTAAGCCTCCTGAATCTTCCTAAGACTTAGGTCATCATTATCATTGTCATCTTCAGTTTCATCCTTGAAATCTGTATCATCAACAACTCCACCATAGGTTGTTGCAAACAATGTTGCAACAGACTCTGCAACAACATTATTAGTGCTAAATAAATTTTTATCCGTGAATTCATTTCATATAGTGAAAGCCACATAATTGCTGGTGTGATCATCTGCATCCTCTTAACTTTCATCTGAATCATCACTCCATGTAGACGCCATGTCAGCCTTGTTTCTCCTCTTGAGAATGTTTGTACAATCTACTTGAACATGTCCGAATCCTTCATATTCTCGGCATTGTATTCCCTTATTTCTTTTCTTCTCTTCAAACCATTGAGAGTTAAAATTCTTCTTTGGAGAATTTTTGTTCTTTGAATTCTCTCCGAATATCCCTTTCTTGTTGATCTTTCTCGGCATTTTATTGAAGTTTTTGGTGAGTAAAGTAAGAGACTCACTCAAGTCCTCATCTTCGTCAGCCTCATCTTTGGTGGACATATCATCATAATCTTCTTGAAGAGCAATTCCTCTACTTTTCTTTTTATCCTTAAAGTTCATCTCAAAGGTTAGAAGATTACCTATGAGTTCATCAAGTCTCATCTCCTCCACGTTTTTCGCTTCTTCGATGGCTGTCACTTTGTAAGCGAAACGTGCTGGAAGTGACCTCAAGGTATTTTTCACCAATTTGGCGTCAGAATATTTTTCTCCAAGGGTGAAGGCTTCATTAGCAATATCACAAAGCTTTGAGTTGAAATCGGCAATACACTCATCTTCCTCCATACGCAAGCGCTCAAAATGGGTTGTGAGGATTTGAAGTTTTGAAGACTTCATAGCATCTGTACCTTCATGTGGAGTGTGAAGAATATTCCACACTTCTTTAGTGAACTCACATGTGGAAATCAATTTGAATTGATTAACATCCACAGCATTGAAAATGACGTTCAATGCTTTTGAATTACTGTTTGCTAGCTTGTCTTCATCTTTGGACCATTCCTCTTCTGGCATAGGAATGATATTGCCTTTATCATCTTTAGTTGTTGGATGAGTCCATCCGTTTAAAACAGATAGCTATGCCTTCTCATCAATAGTTTTAATGAAAGCTTTCATGCGAACCTTCCAATAGAGGTAATTGATACCTTCCACAAACGGTGGTTTGCTCACAAATCCTCCTTCTCTCATGACATTCATTCCTGTAAAATCAACCAATACACCAGGATCTCACCGAAATACACGTCAGTAACCCGCTTTGATATCAATTGTTAGTACTGGTTTGAGTCTTTTAACACATTGTAAGACAATATGAATAATGCAGTAACATAAAATAAAAGAACACAAGAGAAATGGTATCGCGGTTCGGTAATAACCTACTCTGCGAGACCACGGCCAAATGATGAACAATCCACTAAGAACTCTTTTACAATTCAATTGGAATTAACTTACCCGAGACTCCCTCTTTAAGAAGATGCCTATGAACTTGTAATTTCACAATGGACTTGAACAAGGACATCCCCTCGACTTTTTAACATTGGAATCACTCCAACTAAGTTTTTCTCTCAAAAACACTCAAATCATCTCTCTTGAATACAAGTGCTCACCTCTGTCACAACCCAGCAAAACTGATCAAAAGGTGTCCAATAAACTGAGAGATCCTTTGAATAAATAAACAGAAAGTTAACAGCTTTCCCACCTCCTCAATAAATTCGCTAAATCAAATCTGTTGCAGATCCTTGTTGCAACAATAACTGCAACATAGCTGTCAAGATCGACTTTCTCAAAACCAGTCTGTATCAATCTGCTTTCTGCTGAAACCTTCCGAAAACTGTTATATGAACCTGGACACATTCTTAGGAAATAGAGAAAGATCATACAGCTACGAAATCTCCATCAAATACCAATCAAATCAACCTACCATCTTTGGATCAAAAATTGGCTTTTAAAAATAGAAATTAAAATAAATTTTCAGATCTTTTAGAAAAACTTCCTTAAAGAATTTTTCAGCTGCACATCTATTTTCAAACACAATTAACCAGCCAATCTTTCCCAAAATAATGCCAATCAGAATTTGGAAACAAATCCCAACAATTTTGATGACCAATGTACCCTTGAATTGTCTTCATACAATATGGTCCTGCTAACTTAGTATTCGATTTGCTATTCGTATCTAGCGTTGTTATAGCTAAATCTGAGTAGGGGCAAGAAATAATATAATGGTGGTCCAGCTTGTGTTACGAAACACGTGCAAACACTATATGTGTATACATATACATATACATATATCTATACATATACATATTATACATATACGACCATCAATATTTTATGAAAGTTATAAACTAAAGATTCTTTAAAATAAATATAAATTAATTCCTTAATCCGTGGAATCCAACTAGAGTCTTACAAGTTAGCAGCATAAAAAATATTCACATAATATATATTTAAAAAAAAAAAAAAAAAGCTGCAGACGTCTTTGGCCTTTGTTACATCACGCGTTCAACATAACATAAATGTACAGTGTCCGTTACCATTCAAACTAAAAATATGGCTAATAATAAAGCGTGTTAAGATAATGAATTCTTTTAAGTGTCATTGTTCTTCATAATACCCACCCTGAATTTTCAAAGGTTTGCATATATATATATATATATATATATATATATATATATAAAAAGGATGAGTTTTTAACTGTTACGTCTATATTAATATTAATGATCACAAATTGAAAGAATCACTAGATAAATATGTCTATTAACTTGTACTATACATATAAAATAAAGGGAAGAGAAACATAAGAGAGACGCTAATCTGGCAATCTTCATCATATAAATGATTCGCAGTACTAAGATAAATATGTCTATTAACCTGTACTATACATATATCTTTATTAGTTTTTTCCCCTTTCTTTGGTAAAATTGAAAAAAAAAAAAAAAAAAAAAAAAAAAAAAAACTTTTGACGTACTCATAAAACCTGAATTGTATGTTTCTATCTTTTTACATGGAATCTAATACATTGGCTTGGAAATATCAGCCTTTTCTTTTTCAACAATTGGGAATCTTAAGTAGGGCCTAGCTAGGATCGTACTCTAATATCAGACCCTACAAATATATGGAAGCTTTTCATTTAAGCCCTCCTGATCTCGGATTTAAACCATATAATTATCACATGATAACCTCTTATGCAAAAGAAAAAGGAAAATCACACAAATGAAGAATAATAAAGAACGAGCTAGACTTGGTAGTGGCAAGTTTAGTCTACCATTATTCTATTACAACAAGTAGTCTTGCGTTGAATTCACATATGTATCTCTAATAGAGTTCAAATTATCCCTTCCTAGCTCGCTAGCACCCATAATTTCTTTTTAAAATAAAAAAATAAAAAATAAACCCAGCTTTTTTTTTTCAAAAAAAAAATAAAACTCGTATTTTGAAAACTAGTACATGGTGGACCAATGCGGGCATTTAAGAGAGCTAGGATAGGTGCCCGTCTATAGGGACGTACGCGCTATATATTTTGGATTCAAGAGAAGTGAAAGTGTTTGTCAAGATATATCTGTATCCCTAATAAATTCATGGCAATATGGCACCCATATATAGCATATACCAGATTCTAAGTTGGGCAAAAATTTATTCATGTGATTATATGTTTTCTCACTCAAATAATAATCTAAATCTTGATATAGTTAGCTAGCTAGGGTGTATATATATATATATATATATATATATATATATATGGTGGCTTAAAGCGGCCGCAAGTGTACTTTTTTTTTTCTTGGGAACATATACATAATTTGAACTAGAATTCTATGACTATAACCCTCTATTTTCCTTCAAATTGAAACGAAGGTCTCCTAAATTCGGAATCTTGAGAGAAGAGAACTTATGAACAGAGACAGCTCAAAATTAGAGTCTGTTCAGTTCGCTGATTCAATTTTTTATTTTTAAAATATGATTTTATATAAAAACTTTTTAATATAATAAAAAAATTAAATATGACTATTTTTTAAAATTTTTTACTGTAATAAAATTTAAATTTTAAACTCAAATTAATAAAATCAACGGACCTAACACCTAAATATGACACAGCCTCGCATTGAGTTGATAGAATGGATACTGGTGTCACCTTCTTATTTTCACAATTTATTCCTGTCAGAATCTACTTTTATTATGGCCCAATTTGTCATCGATCTAAAGAGTTTGACAAGAAGGATCTTTAATTAGGCCTTTAAAAATCTCTCCTCCATTTCTCTTATTTTAATTTATTTTCCTTTAAAATGGAGTAATCTCCATTGAAATTCTTGCAAATTTTAAGTAAATTAATTGATTAGTCCTGATCTCGCACAAAAGGTACTCTTATAGATATTGGAAACAGAAAACGAAAAGGAAAAAAGCAAAACCAAGCTTCGATTGTTTTCTAACAAGAAAAAAAAAAAAAAAAGGCTTAGTTTTCTGATTTGGTCGGTTGGTTGATCAACGTTTATTATTTCTATTAAGGTAATTACACATCACATATGATCAGTCCGTACTTATCTTTTAGTGCCATTAATTTTGGTCTCAAAGACACAATTCCTAAACTCACACATAAGGATTCAAATCACATGTTTAATTATAGTGTCTTAATCAGTGTCTAATCAATTAAATTATGTCACATTATTTAAAAATTTTAAAATATCTTTTAATTAACTTTTCAATAATTTAATATTTAAGCTTATTAAATGACGTATCATAATATAAATGGTTAGACACTAATTAAGACACTAAAAATTAACATGTGATTTGAGTCCAAAACATGCATATTCATGTTTGAAAAATTAAACTATTTTCAGAAAATCATGCAGACATATGTCAAAGTTAAACAATTAAACAAATATGTAGTATTATTATCAAAACCTCTCAACGTTCTATTTATTCTCATTTAATATGACACGATCCATTTTTAATATTTCATATTTAAAGTGACAGATAGCAGTTCAATGCATGATTGAGTTGTAATGATGCTATAAATTCCAGCAATCTATCCGCAAAGATATGTACCACTCTATGTCAACAATTTCTGATTCAGATTCTTATGAAGAGGCATTCAGTTGCTTCACCGCAACTTTTTTCACTTTTCATCCTTTTATTACTCTTTCCCTTTACTTTATTTTGTTTTTCCCTTTTCTCTTTTTGCCACCTTTCATAAAGTGATGAGATTTATAACGTACCCAAGGGTAATTCTTTTCCCCTTTTTCGCATTTTTTTTTCTTCACGAAATCTTTTGGTAGAAGAAAAATATTGTTTTACTATATATTTATATAATATATATATATATATTCATGCATTTTTATATAAAGATTAATCTTTATAGCATGTTGACAGTTTTCCATAAGCGTACTTATTTGGAATGAAGGCAATGGGTCCATTAGAGAATTAATTTGTCCAAACACATATGATTAAAGAGGAGGTGGTGTGCTGCTACGGTATTTATAATCTGGACCCGATAAATGATAGCTAAAAAGATAAATTGTTAAAGAATTTATAGAGTAAGAGAAAGAATACCAACTAGAAGTTTGTCAGCGTTGGTGATCTCTTGATCTCGGCATTAAATTGTAAGTTGTGAAAGAATAAAGCTAGCTAGCCCCTCTAAACTGTAGTTATATAATGTTATGATAGATAATATATAGAAATAAAATAATCGGTTGTAAGCTAAAATGATATAATACATTGAAGAATATAGTGGAGAGAGAGAGATGTAGTCCACTATAAGTATCAATTTATAATTAATCACCATGTATATAATATAATGTACGTGTGTGTGTGTGTGTGTGTGTGTGTGTGTGTATGACATCGTGCGTCTTATTTTCTTCTTTTTTTTTCGAGACAAAGGATGTGTCATCATTTAAAGCCTGTCCATTTGTCAGGAGAAATAAATATGACAAGTAAGTGCAAACTGAATGCAATACTACATATGAAACTGCAACCATAAATGAAAATAAAGATTGTATACTAAATAAGGAAATTAAAATCGCCACTGTTCTTGTATGTTACGTGGGAGGAAAGGAAAAACGTTTTATAAGCTGCCCAATAGCGAGACTAGTTTGTCTCACTAATATATTCAAATATTGGGCAATGTCATGTGGCTTTTAAAATAATTATGGATGCCACAACTTAGTTCAGGAAAAAGTTTCTTAATTATTCCAGACAAAACGTGCTTGCTTAATTTTCACCATGAATATACATAACATGTATAGGAATTTTCTAGAAGCAAGCACTGCAGAGATGTGTAGTTATATACATATATATATATATATATCTAAGATCTTGTGTTTGTACAATACAAAAGACATAGATGTATGGACATCTTCCAATTAAGAGCAATCCTCCAACATAATTAGACAAAATTATTGGGTTTGTTTTCTGCGTACTACAAGAAAGGCACAGTTATATGTTTACGTTTTTCACCATCTTGTAAGTTGTAGGGTACCTTATCACCCATCACACTTAACAAAACCGGTAACATAAATACACACACACGTATACTATATACATATATATATATATACACACACAAATACACACGATATGTATAATTTCTCTCTGCAATGCCGCGGTTGATAGCTTCACGGAAACGTTACTGCTTTTTCGAGTAATGATACGATAAATGTATTAATGTGGGTCCCATTTAACACAGCAAAAAATGAAAAAGAAAATGGGGCCCCATTTTATACCTAGGTTTAAATTTCTCATCACCAATATCCATTAGGAAAGAAATCAGCAAAGAGAGGGTGATGGCGAGTGGCGACCATGGACGACGCGTAACACCTTTTATATAGGATAGTAGTGAACAGAAAATTAAATTCACTCTCGGCCTTTCACATTTTTTATATATATGGTATAGTTAACTAATTCTCCTGAGCTTAATTAACTTAAACTATAATAGTCAACTTTTTTTTTTTAAGACTTAATAATCATTGTTATGGTTCAAACTGAGGATCTTGATCAGCCCGGTAGGACAACACATTCTAATTGTATCGGAAGTATTTCTAGTGTTAGACGGCAATATTAGGTAGAATCCTTATTTTCTTGTCAGGCGTCACTACAGCACAGGAAGCGGGGCGAGGGGCCCCAAACATCCAGTTGATTATTTGCATGCGTGTGTGGTCTATGGCGTCTCTGCAATTTTTGTCTCTTAGACAATGTTCAACCTTTTTTTTTTAATTGTTTTTATCGTTTGCTGGACGTGATGATCGTCTCTTCGCTGGAAGTTTTATCATTTGCTTGTTTGTGGTTCTTGTTTACCTTTTAGTCTGTTTAGTTTGGTTTAGGTTTTAACAATGGTTGTTTTTACTTCCACGTACTTGCATATTTTGTCTCGTTTGTTAGTAATTTAGTTGTTTTTTTTTTTTCGTCCAGTGAATTCGTTTCTTATGTGTGTGTGTGTGGCGTTGGTGCTATAATATTCTTAAAGCAGTTATTCAGATGTTTCCATCGATTGTACAAGAACTATTGATGAGCCATAGTTCTTTGGATTAAGAAATAACAAGAATAAATTCACATTTCTGTATAGCATTTCCAGTTTTTCAAAATAAATAAATAAATAGAATAGAATAGAATAGAGACATGATCTAAATTCTGCATCTTATATTTTGCTAAAATGTCGTGATATTATTAAAACTCATTATCATATCTTGACTATAAATGTGCGAAGCAAACGGGCATTGTGTGATTACGGGTAAAATTGTCAAGCATTTTGTAGTTAAAACAGATTCTTTTGAGGAGTAATATAAAAACATTTTAGATGATTCCCCTAAAAAAAGAAAAAGAAAAGAAACTATTGTACATTGTATGGACGAAAGAAAATTTACTTTGAAATATTTTTCCATGAGTAATCAAGATTGTTAGTTTACCAATTCATCCCAAAAGTTTAAGTTATTAGGATGTGAGCCAACAATAGTTTTATACTTTAACACTCTCCCTCACGTGTGGACTAAATAATGGGCAATCGGATGGATAAATTAATTGAAAAGCACAACAAGTGAATATTTAAGCTCGAACATTATAACAATTTCAATGGGGATAGTTAGTGCAATTACAAAGGTTTAAACACATCCCGCTCAGATACCATGTTAGTTTACCAATTCATCCCAAAAGTAATTTAAATGTAGATAAAGAGCGCAATTACGAAGGTTTGAACTCAAGACCTCCTGCTCTAATACCATATTAGTTTATCAATCTCTCCCAAAAGCTTAAGCTGTTAAGAGGTGAACCAACAATAGTTTTATACTTTAACACTCCTTACGTGTAGGCTAGACAATGGGCAATTGTGTGAGTAAATTAATTAGAAAGTCTAACACATGAATATTTAAAACTGAGATATATTAAAGACCCAACACATGATGACAATTTCAATAAGGATAATTAGTGCAATTACGAAAGTTTAAACTCATGACTTCCCGCTCTGATACCACGTTAATTTATCAATTTATCTCAAAAGCTTACTCTATTAAGAGGGATTGGTAAAATAACAAAGAAGAATCTTTGCCGACCACTGAAGATAGAAGAGAAAAAGGGGGCATTAAATCCTGTGCACCAGCAAATTAAATTTCTGTATAACGGTGCAACAATTCAAGAGTAAATGTACAGTTATATAAATAATATGCATACACTTATATATATATATATATATAATTTCTGTGTGTGTGTGAGATAATGGACATGATGGGGGGTATGTTAAATAGTTTCTCAGTGCAATATAATGACTGGTTCTCGTTATAAATAGTGGTCCCATACGGTTATCAAACGATTTTCAGTGGACTTATTGCTGGATTAAATTCTTTATTATTTCCCCCCTGTATTTTCTGTTTTTATCGTACTATTCATTTTTTAACGAATTGAATTCATTAATGGCTCTGAATATTCAGACACGTTGAGCGGAAAAATTAAAGGAGGGAGAAGAAATTAGATATAGGCCTCGTTCACTTCGCGGATTCGAGTTTTCGATTCGAGCTGAGATGTGACATTTTCTGAGAGCTTTTTACTGTAGCAGAAAATTTTGATGTGACATTTTCTGAGAACTTTTTACTGTAGAAACCTAAAACTAAAAACTCGAATCGGTGAAGTGAACGAGGCCTAAATTATTAATCTGTCCCAACTCATTTATTAATGAAAACTCTAATAGGTACTAGCTCGCTTGCTAAATTTGACAAAGAAAATTGTGTCATATAACAAACATGATTGTGCTTGTTCAAAAATGTTTACAGCAATCTGCAATCCTCCCTCCCCCTTCCCAACCATAAGTTCATAACATAACTATTTTTATCAATATTATAATCTGTTCCTTAACTATTAATACCTGATAGAGAGGGAATAACAATAAGTATAGATAGATTAGGTTAATCCATAAGTATAAATATACGTATATATGTCTGTATATCTGACGTACAAAATGTAAATGGTGGCCGGTGAGAATAGACGTGTGAAGTAGTGGTGCTATGAATTATGCAAGTGTAAGTGAATAACTTTCACGTGCATAGCTAGCCAGCTTCAATACCAAGTACTTTTGGACTTTTCAGTTTTTTTAGGCAAACATAAAATCGGGACTTTTTACAGTTAATATGAGAATTTTTATTTTTATTTTTTATCCCTTATGGCAGTTGAGGAATTTGCTCTTAATAATAAACTCTGGTGAGAAGTCATAAATATTAATGTGTATATATCGCACATTTTAGTATATATGTATATACATAGATAGGCATGACAAGTAACTCTAATAAAAGCAAAAATTGTGATAGATCGGGTGAGCTCGTTTATTATTTTTTCACAAAGGATGAAAATACAAGTCATTCATGCAAGATGTTGATGTCTTTGTTGACTCAACACCCACGTGCGGCTGCACACGGTTGTCCGACTTTCCTATCCGACTCAATCTTGCTTAGTCAGGCTTCCTAAATGGGTGTTCCGCTTCTCAAGGTGCCGACTTGATTATCCTGCACTGGAGACAGGTGAGGCTCGAGATTAGTTGGGTCACTGGTGCGGTGCCGGCCAAGGACCCTCTAATGCTCAAGTTAGTGTTGGGCTTAGGAGCAATAAATTAGGAGACAATGGGTAGGTGTTAAGAAGTGTATGTACCTAATAAATAAGCTTTGAGGGGTATTTATAGTTTCTTACCAAATTTGGATTTTACCCACCATCCGCCGGAGGTCTGCCGGTATGATTGTATAGGCTTGTCAGACATAGGGACATGTGTCGCAAATCGATGACTACCATACTTGACCAATCTAACAGTCCCTTGTATGGAAAATAAGGAGCACAATATGAACCCTAAACAATCAACATCAGGAGTGCTTGGCAAAGAGATTAGTCGCAAGATGGTATCAGGCGCAAGATATCCGGGTGCAGAGGTTGTCAAGCAGTTGGGACAACAGAGTTATCATGTTTGGTGACACCATTAGTGACGGAGTTTCAGCGATGTCTTCTTGACGTCATGCTTCAGGATAGTGCTCGGTGGGCACACTCGAACATACGCCCAACACAAGATATAGTGCAGAAGAAAGTCTCTTTTTTTTTTTGTATTAACGTTTTATAATCTCCTTTCAGTTCTCTTAGCTAGAAATTAGCAGATTAAAAATATTGATCTATACACATATTGTAATATTATTTTTCTCTCTTTTCTTTCTTGATCACAATCTAGTGTACTACGACTGTATGTATTTAAAAATATTAGCAGTTAATACACCGTTAAACAGAATAATTAATAAGAATTGAAAATTAATAACATTTTTTTTAATAAAGGAAATTATACACATTGTTGAACTCCAAACTATTTAGAAAGGGGAGTAAAAACAAATAGACTGCTCCGATGTTGCATCTCAAAAACTTGAAAGATCCTAATATATAAAACATGATATATTTTTTTATAGCATTCGCAAGAGGATTTGACGTTTATATAAGTTTAAGTTTTTTGCACTTTTTAAGTACTTCTACATATGTTCTCATTTTGATGGAAACCTTATGTATACTTGTATATAAAATTCTTTTAAATTTCATCGTTGCAAGGAAAATAAATAATAAAAATGAAAATAAAAATTGCATGCAGTGAATAATTAAGAAAGTATGCAAAATGCCACAAGCAATCCCATGTGAGGGAATTTTTTGCTTCCTCCTATCTGAAATAATATATGGTGGTGGGGCACATATGTATTATATATAATATAACTGTATATCATGATATGTATCAGACTGCAGTGAGAACTGTCACAAGCAAACTTCAGTACAATTTTTGCGTTTAATTTGACGAGATCATGATGAGTAGGCTTTCAAATTCAAGTGGGGGCTGATGATCAATAAGTGGCTTTCTTTCTAACTCAAGTAAACTGCGGTACTTGCAGTCCATTTGTGATGTTTATATTGGACAAGTTTTATATGCTTCCATCATCATGCAAATATTTTGTTCCTCCTTTTGAGAATGGATCAAATTAATATTTTCAAACCATTACTACGCATAAAATTGAAAGCGAAAAGGAAAATATATCAAAACATACATACATACATACATTTACATATGACGTAATTGATGTTACGGCTTATTATGATCTCAAGCTCTAAGTAAAGAAAACTCATGATAGTATTATGTAGTCTAGATGGATATGTGTAAATTTGGAAACCATATATTGGGTCTAATAATTAAAATAATATAATCATTTATGACATCTTATTCTTATCCAGCAAATTGGAAATGATTGTGTAATATTTAATTTTTCAAAATCATGTTTTGTGCGAGTAGAAAGAAAATTATAAGTGGCTCATGAAGTCCACCACCTCCATATATATCTTTCATATAATAAAAGGAGAATCCATTTTTGGGTTCGTCCGTTTCTCCCGTCAAAATAAGCTTGAAAAATATGTTTGAATTTGTGATAGTAAAAAGCTCTCACAAACAATCACATCTAACTTTTTACTATAGTAAAAAGTTCTCATATAAAGTCACATCTCAACTCGAAAAAAAATTTGAATTTAAACGGGCCTCAATGAAAAATAAAAGCGTAACATGTCTCAAGAAAAAGCCAGAGCGATTAACTTATTTTGGTGGTAGATCTACACAGGAAGAATGAAAAGTGTTGGATTAAAAGTGGTCCAACATTTCAGCTTCGCAATTGGGTCACAAAAGACGCAATTGTGGAAGAAGTCGCACGGAAAGTTAGAAAGAATGTGGCCGATGTTGTTGATAGTGGCGCACATTCATTACCTGAATCGAGTGAGTGGCGGGCCCCATCTAGAGAAGACCTTTGCAGTGTTGTCCACCGATCGTTCCCGATGACGCGTGTTACGCATGATGCACAAATCTGAAACGTCCATTTGTTTTAATCCGACAGTCAGGAAAAAAATGTCAGTTTTATTTTTTAATTATTATTTATTTATTGATTTTAGAGTTATTTGTGGCCCGATTTTGCCTGTTTGAACACCGTTTTTACACCAAATTTTTTATACAACTCAAATTTAAAGGCTAAAACTAAAATAAAACTAAAATACACTAAAATAAAATAAAATCACTTCAAAATATATTTTGAAATTAATAAATTAGGGCTACAAGATAGGCCTATCAGTCTGATCTCTCTACTACTACCACAGACCTTTAAAAAAAATTGTAATTAAAGCTCCACCACATATGTAGCATCATTTGTTTTCAAGCCGGACTAAATAAATTGATTACCATACTCAAACACGTTTCTCTTATGCCTTTTTTTCTCATTCATTTCTTAAAAAAAAAAAAACATATATATTATTTTAAATAGATTACGCACGTGAATCATTCCCATATTATTATTATTATCATTATTATTATGTTTATTTATTTTTAAGTGATTTATAGCCCAATTTTTAACACTGTTTTGCGCCAAATTTTCAGTGTTATACAAAGATAAAAATATATAAATAATTTGTATGAATTAGAACTATTTTACTGCCATCTTGCACCAATTTTCCGATACTACTCACATGAAAATATTGTAAATTATTCTAATGAAAAAATAAATAAAAATGTGTTGAGCTAAAATAAAATAAAATCACACCAAATTAAATAAAAAATAAATTCAAATAAAACATAATAAAACTAATTAAAAACAGAATACAATAAGATATAATTTTTTTTTTTTTTTTGAAGATATCTTTTTTTTTTTTCTTTCACTTATTTTAAAAAAATAATTTATAACTAGTGTTAGACTAAAAAAAAAGTTGGCCGACTTTAAGTGTGGATTATTTTTATCTATAAATACTTTCAAATTGGTTAAAAGCGGCCAACATCGCTATGAGGCTTATAAAAAGAAATAAAGTTAAGCTTCAAACTGAAGATAAAGTTTATCCTTCTTCAATTAGTCAATCGAAAGGTAAAATATGTACTCCAAATTTAAAATAATGTGTGTTTATTGATCATGATTGTATATGGGTTATTCTCAAGTCTTGTATTTTTATTTTTTAAATTCCAACAATTATAACGAAGGAAGCTCTCATATAAATCTTTTATTTTTCTTAAATTTCTCTTTATGTTTTTGCTATTTATTACATATGAGATTAATTCCGTGAGACCATACATGATGCAACAGCTGATCTTGTCTGAGACTTTTATCATCAACACTTAAAATTGAAGAAGATAAGAAATAATTACGGATATTACAACTTGAAAACTAAGTCATAAATTTTAAAAATCTAATATAAATGCAACCACGGCTCAAAATACCAAATACACATTTAATTTGAGTAGATATATACTTTAAACACTACACAAAGATTGTCGTTCTTTATTGTGACGAGTAAGAATACTATATATATATATATATATATATATATATAATTTAAATATGTCAAGGGAAAGAATTCCAACGAATTTTTTTTTTCGCAATTAATGGCTGAAAGATAGAGTTGTCTTAATTTGTGTATATAAGGCTGCTCTGCCCCAGCAAAAACTTGTTACTTCGCATTTGCTGCGTGCAAAAAGAGTAGCCCTATGGTAATTAAAATTGACAGCTCAGAGCAAAAAAAGATGATAGGTTATATATATCTATACAAATTCATTATAATGTTATATATTTATCTTGTTAAATTTTTATATTTTATAAGTAATACTAAAAACATAACTATTAAAAACTCATATATATATATATATATATTTTACCATATTTATGTGTGGTTGGAGAGAACTTCTGGTACTAGTACTTTTTAAACCAACTTGTAATTATAGTTACAAGTTTTTATTATTTCTCTTCGGTGCCAAGTGACAACACGTTTTACATCCCTTTCTATGATTCTATCTACAACATATTTGTTTTTGAAAGTTGTATTTGTTTTTGAAATATGCACACCCATACGTGTGTGTATATATATATAGTTGGGGAGAGACTACAATTAAAATTAGTCTAACACACTTAAAGAGTATAACTTAACTCAAAAGATTAATCTATTAGGTCTTAGGTCATTTTATGTATATAAATCACTTTACATTTTCATGAACTTTTTATGTGGGACAACACGCGATGCACATTTTTTAATAATCTCCTCCTCATGTGTGTGTTCATGAAACTAAAATTTATAATAATTGACACATTCAAGCATCACACTATAAATATGAGCCAACTCTAGCATTAGAAAAAAAAAAATCATAAAGTCCACCAATACTCCACTATCCGCACCTGCAACAACACTAACTATGAGACCACCAACTCTCAAATCGAATGTGATCAACCCATATAAATCATTAGCTTTTGTTGGAGAGACAACACATGTGAAACTAATCTCACACTTTTAACTTAATCTAAAAAATTAACCTATTAAATCTTAGATCTGGTATAACTATTTTACATTTTCATCTATTTTCCATGCACTCTTCTCAATATATATTATATATATATATATATATATGCGCTTTGGGGAACGAAAATTCTCTCCTCTGCAATATGTAATGTAGAACTAGAAGTTAATATATAATGCACCAGTTTCTAAAATCCACCCACACATGGCATATGTGGTTCTGATGGATTTGAGACAAATTGAATTCACATATATAGAGGAGAAAATAAACGCCATCATTTTATTTACTGTGAGTATACTATACAGTCTGAACTTGGCAGAATTCTGACAAGCACCTTATAACTATTTGGTGAAAAATAGCTAGAAGTTTCCATCAATATTTAGTTTGCAAAACAAAACATGTAATTAGATGTGTGCTGTTATTAATAGTGGTATGTTTTTTATATGTTAAGAGCTTTCCAAGCATATAATTCATGTTCGACGTAGAAAATATATTGATTGACATACACACACATATTATATCTATCTATTTATCAATATGTGTATGTGTATGTGTACATGCATGTATGAATTATGTTTTAAAAGCTTTACAAATCAGGAAAAATATCTGCAATGACTCATCAGCTGAAAAAAAAAAAAGGAAAAAAGAGAAAAACAAACAAACTTTTTTTTTTTTTTCAAATGTCCCTCTACCTTTCTGTTCTAATTTTCTTTCTTTTTATTTTTTTCAGTACAGTAGATTAAGTTTTATGTCCATCAAATTTATATAAAATTACGTAATATTAAAACAGTGTATAAATCTAACGCACCAATAAGCATACTAAAAAATCACTCTTTTTTACTTTTTCTAAAAAGTAAGTGTTACTTAGCACTAACCAACTTTCGTCTTTAAAAGTGAAAATACAACAAAGCAAGTTGACCTTAGGAAAAAAAAAAAAAAAGAATAATAATAGCCAAAGTCCACCAACATATTGCATCACCCAAAGCGAAAATTGTAATTTATATCTACATATTGGAATTGGTAGATTGAATAATTTCGCAGTGCAGTCACTCGTAATGTGTCAACAACAGATCTTATGATGGTTTCTTCAAGTTAACATTGAACGTGCATAGCGGTTCTTTTGCACATTTAGGGAGCTTCGTATTCATCTAGTTAGATATAGCATTTATTGTGTTATATTGATTAAACTTAAATTCGGCGAATAAATTAGGTGGGGAAATTCATTTCTCTACGAATCCTATGATTTTCTCTTTACACAACATGCAATATCATAAAGTGGGGGAAAAGCCGGTTACCGTAGAGTAATACTGCTCAAACATCATGCTAATTGAAAGTTAATTAACTTAAACAACAACGTTAATTAAGGAGAAAAAAAGGTATCTAATATGTGGCTTCATTCTCCCCTCATTGCCATATGTCAACCCAAACACATGGGTCAGATGGAAGCCGTTGTAGCCCATTTACAACATCGAAATGGACCTTTTCTATTGCTTTAGAGGCCCAAACGTACGCAAGCAGGAGAAAGACTAAAGAGAAGTCGAAATGGGCTGCATTCACACCAAGTGACCACACCCTTGAACTTGGATTCTGGGGCTTGGATCCCTTCTTCGGCTCGGTACCATTTAAGAAGTCTTTTATTTTTGGGAAATTGAGTAAATAGCATTTATCTGACAACAATTGTAATTAAATGACAAAGTTTGAAATTAATTATAGACGTGCTTTTCTACAGTTAAATAAAAAGTAAAATATAATTAAATCGAAGAAACTGTATACAAAGCAATTAGAGCCTTTGATCACCGTTTGGATTCGTAAGATTATAACTAAAACAAACTAACTACGAGGGGAAATAAAATAAAATAAATCAATTAAGATGGAGAATAAAGATCAGTTTAGTTCACTGATTCAAGTTTTTAATTCGAGTTCAGATGTGATTTTATATGAGAGCTTTTTACTGTAATAAAAAAGTTAGATGTGACTATTTCTGAGAGCTTTTTACTATAGTAAAACACCAATTCTAAACTCGAATCGGTGAAATGAAAGGGGCCTAAATATTTATAGTAATTCACGCTTTAAAAAGCTTCCGCCATCTCAAGTATCATGATCGGCCTCATTCATAGCCCAAATCGTGGATTGCTTCATACCCTAGTAAGTGAAGTGGAAGTAATTTCTTAAAGTAAGTAAGCATTTAGTTCATGGATTCAGAACCATGATTTAAATTTATTTTCATTTTACGTGTGTATTTTATGAATCATAAATAACCATTCATAATTCGGAATCAAAACGAATATAAAATAAATATCTTCTAAATATTTTCACATGCTCATGTTCTTACTAGTGGGATTGATCATATTCGTAGGTGATTATTTATATTAGATTCTTATTCTCTTTGAAAGGAGTCGATCTGTGCAATCGATTCTCATCAATCGACCATCCGCACATCCTTGCATATAGGCTCGATTGAGTTTGCGCAGCCGGTGTTTTATTGATTGACAGTTTCCAGGCCTATTATATTCTATTTGAGTTGAACCGCTATATACAAAAATTAGTTCTTAATTCACTTGTTAATTGTTATGGATCGATCTCTGTGAGTTAATATGGCCTGCGTTTAATTAATTTAGGCTCGTCAAATTGAATCCCAGTAATAAATAGCATGTTTTCTAGAAAAAATTGTTTTGCCATATATGAGATTGATTAAAAACATATAAAAGAAAATAGCAACATCAAAGACAGGATAGTTTGAAGAGGATAAGAGATGTCAGAGAATTTTACATATTTTCTGATTCTTTGAAATCTTTTTTTTTTTGTGTGTAAATTATACTATTAATTTCTATGTCTCAAAATCTATTTTGTTAATATTTATTTCCCTCCAAAATGTTTTTTTTTTCCCCTCATCCTTTTGATTTTTGGGTCAACGGCACATGTAGCTATTTAGTATTTACTACCCCTCTTAAAAACTGGCACAAACTCAGAAAATAATAAAAACGTCTGAAACCCGTACATGTCTTGCCCTTTTATCACCGTAATGATGATTTCTTTGTATAGATAATCTAAAATTTGAAACTAACTAACAACAAATCAGATAAGATAAATCGTTATCTGAAATATAAAATCGTTATCTGAAATATAAACATTTTGAATTAATGAGCATGATTACTCACTGGACGTACAATCATTGTAAGACATTGCATACTTGTGATAATGAAGGAAATTGGCAGTACACGCTCAACCTGCTGTGAATATACAACTAATATGATGGTTAAGAAATTATGACCCCGTTTACTTTACCAATTTAAGTTTTATTATAGTAAAAAACTCTCAGAAATAATCACATTTAATTTTTTTATTATAGTAAAAAGTTCTTACATAAAATCACATCTCAACTCGAATTACAAACTCGAATTAACGAACTAAACAAGCCTTATAATAATGGATGTAAGATAAGAAATTTCTGTCGTGTTTTCTCTTTTTTAGAAATACTGATGTTCTCTGTTTATTAACTGTTAAATTTATATTATTTTTTTAATTTAATTTAATTTTTGACTAAATTTAATACAAATCTAATAATTAATAAACAGAGAACACTAATATTTTTTAAAAAGAAAGAACAATAGAAAAAGTCCCTATAAAAATTTTATATGCGGCATTGCTCACAAACATAAATATTAAGAAATTAGAATCGTTATCTTAAAAATGGTGAAAATTATGACAATACATGTATGGAAGAAGAATCCTTATAAAAAAAAAAAATGTTCTAAGATTTATCTCTAAGCACAGAAATAAGAAAACGGAAAACAAGATTTAAAAAAAAAAAAAAAAAAAAAAAAAAAACATGTACTATTACATAAAAAAAGATTTAAAAAAAATTTTAAAAGAGATAATTTAAACTAAGGTCAATTAGTGGTCATGTTACATAATTACTTCATAGTTTCTCCATTTGTTTTATTTTTATATTTAAGAAAAGTTGAAAGTTATCCTATAATGTTAAATTTTCAAGAGAGAGGTTTTATAGAACGACATCACACATATAATTTTGCTCACATTTTTTCTCCTGAGAAAAAAATAAAAAAATAAGTGAAAGTCTTCATTTAAAAAAAAAAAAAAAAAAAAAAAAAAAAAAAAAAAAAAAAGTCCTTTTATTGTTCAGTTCCCAAGCGTACGCCTAAACGACGACAATTTTAACGTCGTAGACGGGTTCTACACCCGAGCCGTCTATTTCCCCATGGAAAACTTTCCCCTTCGACGTCGAATTGGCGGCAAATCCAAATCCAAAAGAAACGAAGTTTCGATTTTTCATTTCAGTACTAGGCTCTAGGGTGCCCAGAGCTTTCCTTCCGAGCAATAATGGAGGTTTCGACCTCCTCGGCTTTCAATTTGGGGATTTTGGACACTCTCACCGACGACTCAATCCAAGAAATTTCCGGCAGCTACGACGGCTTCTGCGCCGCCACGGAGGCGCTTCTCAACGGCGCCGGCGACCTCTCCGTCGGCTCGGAGTTCGTCGCGCACGTCCACGCCCTCTGCAAACACGGCCTCGACTCTCTCGTCCGAGACCACTTCCTTCGTGCTCTCGAGGTAACCGATTTCGCCGTTGTTCTCTCCATGATCTTTGTACCAATGGAAGAAATTTGAATTTCAAGGGTTTTTCTATTCATCGCAGGAAACTTTTCAGAGAAATGGCGCTTTCAAATTTTGGAGGCATTTCGATCCTTATCGCAGTAGTTACGAACTCCAACTGAAAAACTCCAATGTAATGAGCTTGAAAGTCTCCTTTTTCTTCTTCTTCTTCTTTTGCTGTTTTGCTGATGCGAGAAAATTTTTCGAAGCCAGGTTGGGGAAGACGAAGTTCAGGAAGTACTGTGCAAGGCATTGGAAGAGATATCAACGGAAAAGCAATATCAAGAGAAGTGCTTGTTAATGCTGGTTCACGCTTTACAGTCTTTCAAGGATAATTCATCAGATGGAAGCCATAATTCGGATTCAGAGAGAGTTCACCTCTTTTCTAAGTATCAATTACTAGTGTCTTCGGTTCTAATGGCTTCTCTTCCTCGTCATTTTCCTGGTATGTGAATATCTTGTTTGTTACCCATATAAATGTTTCTTGTTTTTCATACAATTTTTTTTTTTTTTTTTGTTTGATAGTTAGTTTGTTTTCTTAGAGGTGCTACATTGGTACTTTAAGGAGAGCTTGGAGCAATTAAGTACTATCATGGCGGGAGAATTTGATGAGGATTATGATGATGATGAAAGTGAAATTCAAGATAAGGATGACATGGGTTTAGATGAAAGGAGCAAAGGATCCTATGGGGCTGGTAAAATGGAAATTGATGAATCCTCTATACAAGGCAGGTTCTCTGAGAATAACAAGTTGGTGAAAAATATTGGGAAGATTGTTCGCGATCTTAGAAATCTTGGTTTTACATCCATGACTGAAGATGCCTATGCTTCTGCCATATTTTTGCTTCTTAAGGTGAAAATTTGCTTCCGTTTTGCACTATGTAATCTAGCTTATCTTGTTTTACTTCCCACCTCTGCTCTATATCTTCTGTTTCCGATGTTTTCATGACCAAATCTTTTGTACTGTGCTAAATTTGGCTTGCCCGTGTTATATTTAATCCTGGGTCACCTCTAATTTGTTGTTCGCATGGCAGGCCAAAGTACATGATCTTGCTGGTGATGATTACAGGAGTTCGGTCTTGGAGTCCATTAAAGGGTGGATACAGGTTGTTTTCTTAGCCTAACTATTGTCTTGATCCAAGTGTCTTTCTTACCTACTTTCCATGTAGGTCCACATATAAGCATATTTTAGGATATTTGTGGTATTTTTTTCGTTGCACTTTCTTTTCCCCATAATATTTGTTTATTGTCTTGAATATACATCGTGCAGGCCGTGCCTCTTCAGTTCTTGCATGCCCTTCTTGCTTATCTTGGTGAGTCCACCAGTTATGAGGATGTCTCATCCGGCCTCAAGTCACCTTTGGCTTCACACCCTTCGTCATTTTATCCTGGGTCTGAGACGCCATCTGAAGGACTTGTAAGATGGCAATTGCGACTAGAATATTTTGCCTATGAAACTCTGCAAGATTTAAGAATAGCCAAACTATTTGAGATTATTGTGGACTACCCTGACAGGTAAATTTACCTCTTTTACTCTTGATTTGTTGAATGGACTATGGACTGAGGTTCTTATTGTGTGATTTAATGTTTGTGCTAAAAATTATGGGCTGTATCCTTTTATTTCACCAGTCAGGGCTACTAGTTCACGGCAAAGTGAACTTGTTAATACCCATCTTACGCAATATTTTACTCCATTGGATAGTTGAAACATGTTAACACTTTGATTAGATAGCTTTGAATGATCCTTACTCATTCCTCTCTTGGACTATGCAGTTTGCCCGTGATTGAAGATTTAAAACAGTGTCTTGAGTACACTGGACAGCATTCCAAGCTGGTTGAGTCATTTATCACTGCACTACGATATCGCTTACTTACTGCAGGTGCCTCAACCAATGACATATTACATCAATATGTTTCAACTATTAAGGCACTCAAGACAATGGATCCAGCAGGTGTTTTCCTTGAAGCAGTTGGTGAACCAATAAGAGATTATCTAAGAGGAAGAAAAGACACTATAAAATGTATTGTGACCATGCTTACAGATGGTAGTGGTGGGAATTCAAATATTTCTGGAAATACTGGGGACAGCCTTCTTGAAGAATTAAATAGAGATGAAGAAAGTCAGGAAAACACTGGTCTAGATGATGATTTTAACACCGATGACAAGCAAGCATGGATGAATGCCATACGGTGTGTACAATAACATGGCAGGGAATGAAATGAAATATGGCTTTATGCAAGTTATAAGAAAGCTATTGTACTGATACGCCTAAAATGGTAAAACATTTATATCTTTCTGTTTCTATGCCCCATATCTGATGCATTTCTCTTCATGATTTCTGCCATTTCAGCTGGGAGCCTGACCCTGTAGAAGCTGACCCTTTGAAGGGTAGCAGGAACCGGAGGAAGGTTGACATACTTGGGATGATTGTTGGCATAATTGGTTCCAAAGATCAACTTGTTAACGAATATCGTGTCATGCTGGCTGAAAAACTTCTCAACAAGTCTGATTATGACATAGACGCAGAATTGCGCACTCTTGAACTCCTCAAGGCAGGTGCTTTATTTATATAAGTTTGTGGCTTTTATTTGAAGTCTGTTAGTTGAAACTGAGTTTCTTTATGTATAGCGTTTATTTAAATTCTCCACTTTATTAATTAAGTTCTTGCTTTCATGATCATTCTCATGTCTTCATTATTTGCAGATACATTTTGGAGAGAGCAGCATGCAGAAATGTGAAATTATGCTAAACGATTTAATCGGTTCCAAGAGGACAAACAGCAACATTAAAGCAACCATAAATCAATTATCTCAAACCGGTGGCTCTTTTGGTATTATCATTTTAGTAATTAAAAACAGATTTGGGTGGTTGGGGCTATTGTTCACACTTTTTTTTTTCTGCTGGACGTATTCTTAGGCTCTGAGCTGGGGGATACTGCGTTGCCCATGGATATTCTTGATGCTACAATTCTATCTTCTAATTTCTGGCCTCCAATCCAGGTAATTATTGCCAATAGTATCAATTGCATATGTAATTCATATTAAAACGCTGATCTTTAGACCTAGTTGCAAAAGATTCATTTCAAGCACCTAATCTGTTTCTTTTACATGCATAGCTACTACATAATTTATGCTATGCAAAGCCCTATCATGATATAATATTAGATTCTATATCCGCATCTTCCATTGTATTGATAGTTGGGATAGAACTTTCATTGGCATTTTTTTTACAGTGTGTTGCTTTTGTAATAGATACGTGGCTATTGGTCATGTAGTTCAAATGATTCTACAACAAGTATCTAGTTTACTTAGGTTCCACCCATTTAAAATGGCAAGCACCAAGAATTATGGACCACTATAATTGCTTCTTGATTTAATTGTACATATCTCAATCAAACTCTCTATTGTCATTAAAGCAACTTTCTAATCTCCGTGACAATTACTAGTTGCATTTTGATTAACTTGGAGAAGATTTTCAGGACGAGTCCCTTGTTATACCTCAGCCTGTTGACCAGCTGCTCTCTGATTATGCAAAGAGATTTAATGAAATCAAGACCCCTCGTAAGCTACTGTGGAAGAAAAATCTTGGTGCAGTCAAGGTTTGGTGCTTCAGTACCATGTACTTTGAGTGCTTGCCGATGTCAAATGTTTTTAGCTGTTGGTCTACATTTTCTTTCTGAACCCACTCAAATAACGTAAAAATTTTGTTGTGATTGTGCTGATTTAGTTGGAATTGCAATTTGAAGATAGAGAGATGCAGTTTACAGTGGCTCCAGTGCATGCAGCTATAATTATGAAATTTCAAGATGAGGCTAGGTAGGTAAATTGAGGAGTTTCTTCATACCTTATATGTTAGTGACTTTAACACGGCTGTACTTGTGTCTTTTGCTTTCAGTTGGACCTCTAAAAATCTTGCAACCGCAATTGGGGTTCCAGTAGATGTGCTTAACCGCAGGATAAATTTCTGGATAAGCAAGGTATCTTTGATAAAACTCATCCTACCATGTTTCATAGTTTACCTGGTTCTTGTTTCTGTGCACACACACGTGACTAGAGACATCAAATTAACCTACCATTTTGCCGGGTTTTTTTTTTTTTCCTTTCGTTCTTGATTGAGCATTTCATGTTTGATACTAGCTGGATTAAAGGCAGCAACCTGCATTTTTTACTAGCTATCAGAAACAGTTAATTTTACTGGATAGTAAATTATTTACTTAGCTATAATTGTTCTATTACGTTCAAACTTGTTATTTGTCGAACTGTGAATTCGAGTGAAAAACTGATGCATAAATCTCTTTGTACACTGAAGGGAGTTCTTGCAGAATCAATTGGAGAAGACAACAACCATGTCTTTACCCTGATGGAAGGTATGGTTGACTCAAGTAAGAATGTTGGTAACAGTGGGAATTGTGAAGAACTAGTAGCTGATGATGAGGGAGAGAAATCTGTGGCTTCTGTGGAAGATCAACTTCGGAAAGAAATGACTGTGTATGAGGTACGTGAAATTTATGTCAATTACTAATTTGCCAATAAAATTGATTTTTGCATGCTCAGTTAATGTGAATCAGCTTCCTCGAGAAAAGAAAAGAAGACACTTGAAAGTATCTCAAAAAATCTGTTCCCTCTTGTCAATTTAATAACCAAATCACTTTCAACAAGCATCGGGTAAATGCAATCAAACATTAAACTTGATAATGAACATTTCTATGTATCTTTGTTGCAGAAATTTATCATGGGGATGCTCACAAATTTTGGAAACATGGCATTGGATCGAATCCATAATACCCTTAAGGTAAGGTGGACGGTGCCCTGCACATTTTCATTCGAGTCGAATAACATGGATAGTTAATAACTTGCAAAAACTAAACTGTATTCAAATGGATTGTTCAACAAAATGCTGCAGATGTTCTGTGTAGCCGATCCGTCTTATGACAAAAGTCTCCAACAGTTGCAAAGCTTCTTAACTGGACTAGTTGCTGAAGAGAAGCTAGAACTGAGAGATGGAATGTACTCTCTAAAGAAGTAATAGACTGATATGTCTCATATCCTTCCAGTCAGAAATAAAGAGGCGAGATTATCCGCTAAAGAGTTTGAAGATGGACTTTTGAGGCTAGGGTGTTGACGTGTTGTTGAACATTTGCTAATTATGGGGCAGTAATTAAAATGGCAAATTCTAATCATCTCAAGGGAGGTTTTTCCGTGTATCATGCAGTGGAATGAACGTATCCACATATGCTCCATTGTAATGGTAGTGAATATTCAAAATTTCAATTTTCCTAGTACATATATTCTTCATATATTAGATGATAATGGAACGTATGCGGCCATTAATGCGTAATTATTCTACATTGCCATATCTTTACAAGATAAGAGGTCTTCATATTTATTGGGGCTTGAAATTACTGCAAATATCCTGCTCTAATAATAACCAATCAATTCATTTACTAAGCCAAAAAAAAAAAAAACCAATCAATTCTTTCTTTTTTTTTTTTTTCTTTTTTTTTTTTTTTTGAGGAACCCAATAAGCAATTTTCCATCCAAAAAAAAGAGGCTATCGTAATTCGTAAGATTTACCATATGCAGTCTTGTAAGGCATTGAATGACACATCATAATTCATAAACCATCAAAAAACAATAAATATCTCTCAAGTTTTTTTTTTTTTTCCTTATTTCAAGACAAGTACGATATTAGGAAAATGCAGTTTATAAATTTTCCCGAGATAGCCGCTAGTACCGTTACGAAAGTAGGGGAAAAAAAAAGCAATGAAATATGACCGTTACACAGGAAATTTAAATATGTGCTGAAACCTCGTCAATCAAATGGAAGCCAAAACTCATTACTTCACTCCCAATTCTTTGCATCTTCACAGCCAAAACCCAAAAGATGATGTGAGAAAAGAGAAACAATCAAGAATCGCAAAGTTTTGCATTTCCCAATGGCGGAACCGGAAGAGCTAATGCAACAGCTGAGATCCAAAGCCACAGAGCTCTTGCTCAGAGAAGAATACAAGGAATCCATAAACGCCTATTCACACTTCATAACTCTCTGCCAAGATCAACTTCACAAACACCATGAAAAACCCGACCCAAACAATGTCCTGAAGCTCCAGAAATCCCTCTGTTTAGCCCTCTCTAACCGGGCCGAAGCCCGGTCCAGGCTCCGAGAATTCGGCGCAGCCTTGGAGGACTGCGACGAAGCGTTGAAAATCGAGAGTGCCCATTTCAAGACTCTTCTCTGCAAAGGGAAGATATTGATGAACCTGAACAGGTACTCCATGGCCTTGGACTGCTTCAGAACTGCCCACCTGGATCCCCAGGCTTGTAATGGGGGCTCTGAAAACCTCAATGGGTACTTGGAAAGATGCAAGAAGATGGAGTTCTTGTCGAGAACGGGGGCTTTCCATCTCTCCGATTGGGTTCTCAGTAGGTTCAACGGCAAGCCGCCTGAGCTTGCCGAGTACGTTGGGCCGGTTCAGATAAGGAGATCGGAGATCAGCGGGCGAGGACTGTTCGCGGCGAAGAACATCGATGTGGGGACCTTGCTTTTTGTGAGCAAGGCAATTGCCATTGAGAGGAGTATTTTGGGAGGTGAAGAATTGGGAGAGAATGCCCAATTGAATATGTGGAAGAATTTCATTGATGAAGTTACCAATTTAGCGAGTAAGTGTCCTAGAACCCATGATTTGCTTGCTACATTGTGTTCGGGTGAAGGTGAAAATGATCTTGAGATTCCTGATATGAGCTTATTTAGGTCTGAGAGTGAGAGTAGTTGTGGCATCTCAGTAGAGAAGCTTGATAAGAAGAGGATTTTAAGCATCTTGGATGTGAATTCTCTAGTGGAAAATGCAGTTTCAGCCAAGGTTTTGGGGAAGAACAGTGAGTATTATGGAATTGGTTTGTGGGTTTTGGCTTGTTTTATCAACCATTCATGTGTTCCCAATGCAAGGCGTTTGCATGTTGGTGACTATGTATTAGTCCATGCTTCTAGAGATGTTAAGGCTGGTGAGGAGATCACATTTGCATATTTTGATGTGCTTTCTCCACTGGGAGAGCGCAAGGAGATGTCAAGGAGGTGGGGTTTTGATTGCGGCTGCAAGAGGTGTGAGTTCGAGGAGGGAATTTTTTCGAGGCAAGAAGTGAGAGAGATTGAGATAGGTCTTGAGCGAGGCATGGATACCGGTGGCGCGGTTTTTAGGTTGGAGGAAGGGATGAGGAGATGGGTGGTGAGAGGCAAAGAGAAGGGCTATTTGAGGGCGTCGTTTTGGGCTGCATTTAGTGAAGCTTATGGCTCGGAAAAGTCGGTGAAAAAGTGGAGCCGGCGAATTCCTCCAGCAGATTCTGTGCTGGATAGCGTCATGGAAGCAGTGGGGAGTGACGAGAGGGTATTGAAGATCTTGTTGGACAGAATGAAAAAGAGTGGTGGTAGTGGCGGTGTAGTGGAGATGGAGAAAGCTCTGAAACTGGGAAGAGGACTGTATGGAAAAGCAATGAAGAAGCAAGCTATGAAGACCCTTTTAGATCTTGTTCATGAACATCCTATTAATTAAATAGCCAAAACTTTTCTACCACTTGTTGAACACAACTTTCTGAATTAAATAGTAATTTACATTCTCGCAGCCTAGGCAATATTAGTTCATTGTCCTTGTTTTTTGTTAACTCCAATATTCTTTGAAGAATCTCTTGATGGTTGATTTTTAAAGAATATAGTTTATTTTTGTTGACCAGTTTAACATGGGGCTGACAAAAACCAAATGAAGGAAACGCAATCACATCATCATCACACACACAATACACATTCAGATACGAAGATAGCATCCAGAAATTAATTAACCAAAAAATAAATAGCAGATTCAAATCGTTAATAAAGCAAAAATTAATAGCAGATTCAAATCCATCTTCCACATCCAGCACTTCCTTTGTAATAAATTACTTGAAAAATCTACTATAAGCACATACGTTTCATTTTCTTTAAATGGTCAAATTAAGGAACGATGTATTATTGAAGTTCAAGGAAAAAAAAATAGACGATATATATCCAGGAGCATAGAACTCGCTCTAAAAATTCTTAAAAATCTTATATGTCGGACATTCGGACTAGCTTGTTGTAGAGAATGCGGTCATCCCTTCCTGTGTTGCTCTCTAACAACGCACTCTGCACAAGTTCCTGATGCAGTGAAACAAAAATTAGCAGGCGCGTTAAAGAAAAGTAGAGATGGGATGACAAACCAAGTCTGAATTTAATGCAACAGATACTCACTTTGACATCCCTGTGGGAGAGGAATTTCCCCAAGTTGTGGATAATTAATCTCAAATCTTCAACCTGGAAAAAAGAAAAGACAAATTACCACTCGGTTGTGACCCCAAAAAATCAGTTGTTATTATACACGAAAAGTCAGACTTTTACCCTAATGTAGCCAACTCGGTTCCGGTCAAAAAACCTGAAAGCCTGCACCAGGTAATAAAAGTAGCATTAGTCACCCATCCAATGGTATTTAACATCCAAAAAACCGCCAAATAAAATGCGTCCCAAGCCGAAATATCACAAGTGCCACCTCGTCCCGGACCATCGCAAGGAAAACTATAACCAAAATCCTTTTTATCTGGCATTAACTTGGAGCCACGTGCATCTAAAGCCCCCTTTACTAAGATCAATGTAGTTGTATGTAAACCTAGAGCAATAGCATGATGAACCAAGAAGTCTCCAGGTCCTATTGTTAAGAATAGTGAATTACTATTTTCATTAACAGCATTTAACCACCCGGGCAACCATATGCTTCGACCCGCATTGAAGCAGGAAAATACCTGCAATAGTTCCTTCTCGACAGGCGCCTCCTTAGTAGCAGGAGCACCTTTTTCAGAAGTATCCACCTTTGCCTCAATTTTTTCGCCTGTATTTGTATCAGATTTTGTTGTTGTCTCTGCAGCTCCCGTGTCAGGTTGTCCTTTAACTGACTTGTCAGCTTCATCCTTCTCATTTCCAGGTTCAGCGTTCAAGTTTGTTTCTTTTGCGTCATTTTGGACAGAGGAATCATCTTCAGGATTAACGTCATCCATTTCTTCATCATCTTCTTCTTCTTCTGGGTCTTCTTCTGGGTCTTCCTCTGGATCTTCCTCTGGGTCTTCATCTTCATCTGTTTCATTCTCCATCTTCACCTCATCAACAGGATCAACAGATTTATGCTCCTCTGCTATGCTTTCATTACATTTCTTGTCATCAGGCTGACCAGCATTCAATGGTTCAGATATTTTGTCAGATTCATTTTTCACAGAGGGGGATTCGTCTGTCTTCAGGCGCTTAGCTGGTGATGATTTCTCATTTTCCTTCCCACTCTTTTCTTCCCTGCGCCTCTTTTGATGAGATCTCTTTCTCACGAATTTTATGCGCAATTTCTACAGGACAAGACAACATACTATGACACATAACAAGCAAATGATTTAAATAATTACTCACATGTATGATTTAAATCTCTCACACAAACCTGGAGAAAAGTCAAAAGACGACAACCCATCTGATACTGAAACATTTCACAAAGTGTCTCGGCAAAGAGTGAAAACTGTAAAAAGAGTAAACAGACAATAAGCTCATCACATGACATTGTCTACGGAAATACTTTAGCAAAGCATACTATACACATACAAAATTGATAGATATCCAAGAAAGCAAACCTCAAATATTGATTCTTCAACATCCTTGTCGGTATAATCCAAGAGGGACTCCAGTGTAAGTGATGATGATCGCAGCTGAAGAAAATGAGCGCATATTAGGCAAGGAAATAGGAATGAAAATAAGATAATAACATTGAAAGATAAAATGCTATGACTTTCGGGCTACAAGGCACCTACTTTAGAATCTTTGTTCCATTTAGGTTGCAGTATAAATCCCGGGTGTCGAGGAGGTTCTTCAGACTTTCTCTTTTCTTTCAGTTCTTTACTTGGTTTGCTTCTCGACTCATCTTTTACATTTTTGCCCTTTTTGTCCTTTTCATCTTTAATTTTTTCACCCTCCTTTGATTTCCCCCTCTTGCTATCATTGACATCCTTTTGAGATACCTTTTGCTTGTCAGGATCAACCTCTTCTCTAGTACCAGAGCTACTCCTCTCACCCGTTACCTTTACCTCTTTCTTCTCTGCTTTTTCATCCTTCACTTCTACTGAACTAGAAGTTACCACATTATCTTGTTTCTCTTTAACTTGTGCCGCCGATGACTCTGTTTTAGAAGTTGCTTTCTTTTCAATTTTTTTGACTTCAGTTGGCTTGCTTTCGGCATCTACTTTCTTCTCACTTTTGTTTACTTCAGTTGGCTTGTTTTCTACATCTGCAATTTGCTTCCCTGAATTTGGTGTTATATCTACTTCCTTAACAACCTTTTTCTCATTGCTATCAGCCACTTTCTGATTGTCAGGAACCCCATCATTGGATTCAACACTAGCAATCTTTCTTTTAGGTACTCTCTTGATAATCTTCTTCTTCACAGTTGTTTTCACACCAGAATCTTGCACAGTTGCACCACTGCTTGGATCTGAATTGTCCTTTGATTTGTCCACAGAGATGTCAATTTCCTTTTCAACTTTCTTCTCAATTTGTGCATCTTTATCTTCATTTGCGTTGGCCTTTACTACCTTCTTTGTAACCTTTTTCCTCGTAAAAGTTTTGACCCCACTTGACCCAGCTGAAGACGGATCCTGCTGACCTGAACTTTCTAAATTTGCATTATTCTCTTCTTTTTCATTTCCATTTCCATTCTGTTGTTTACTTGCTGTATCACCAGCTGTCTTACCAACAACTTTCTGTTTGACTATCCTTTTAATGATTTTCTTCTTCCCAGCCTTAACGTCGCTGGTTGTCTGAGAAACAGCAGTTGCCCCCTCCTCTTTTTTATCCACATTCATACCTTCCACTGTACCTTTTGTCAGATCTGGTTTCTCAGGTTGGTCATCTGCATCACCAGTTGCTTCTGATACATTTCCCTTTAACTCCTTGCCATCTTTTTCCTTTTTCTCAACAACTTTGGCTTTTCCAGAGGATGTAGAATCTTTCTTTTTTTCTTCTTTGTCCGTTTTAACATCTTTTGATGAATCCGTACCTTTATCTAATTAATCACCCGGAAAAAAAAAATCAGTACGACAGAAATAAACCCCGCAATTACTAAGTACTTGTATACACGTACACACACATCGAACAACACAACAAAGTAGTTTTGCTACTCCATTACCTTTTATCCCTTCCTTTCCCTTTTCCTTCTCCTTCTCCTTCTGCTTCTCCTTCTCCTTCTCCTTCTGCTTCTGCTTCTCCTTCTCCTTCAACTTCTGAAAAGAAAAAAGAAATAAGATACTCAGCAAAAAAAAAAAAAAAAAAAAAAAAGAAAGAAAGTTACCCCCACAACTAGAGCACGCAATGATTTCTTCTAACAATCAATCTAAGCTTAAAGGAACAGAAAGGAATTGCTATATCAACTGATGGAAAAGAAAGGGGGAAAAGGATAAAAATGGTAAAAAGAAGACCTCTTTTCGCAAAGAAAGTTGACGCTCCCTTTCAGCAACAGCCTTCTGGTATGCAAGCCACTGTTCACGCCATGCATCCAATGCAGGGAGACATTCAGACAAATCTGGAACAAACAGTACAGTAATCTCTTTATGGCTGAACAGTCCATCCTCGCCAATTCGATCATAGTGTATCTGTAAATGCAAGGAGAAACTTGAAACTTTTTCAAACCACGGGCAATAAATTAAAGGGGGGGAAAAAAGAGAGAGGGGGCAACCTCCAGAAAACGATTCCAATGGCGGCAATTCTGTAGATCAAGCTGAGCAATCTCTTTTGCATACCTATCAAGTAAAACTTGCTCACATCACTTGAGAAAGCATAATTCTTTATGTAATATAGAAGATGGAGAGAGAAATAACCTTTGGGCGGTTTGAATTAATGAGGTATCATCAACTGATGGGTCACCACCATCCACAGCACGCCACGGGCCACCGATTGCCATTAACGAATGATCCTTTTTAAGAACAGCAAACCGCAATATGTTGTATATATGGGGTATGCGATCATCATAAACTTTTTCAGATGAGAGATCCTCCAGATAACTCTTGCTAATTCCACTCATCAAAATAACCTGACCAGGGGACAAAAGCAGAAAATTTAATCCAGCAGAAAACTTCCAGGACAATACTAGTGTTCTCTTCAGTAGAATACATTAGAATGGAAAAAATGCTAAAACAAAGACGGTGCTTCTACCAACTAGTCCCAACAAGAAAATCAAATTATTCTTCTTACGGAAGGGTAACAGTAAGGGCTACTAAAATTCATGCATGAATTTATTACGTAAAAAAGGAAGGTGCTACTCCAATATGGATCTCTTCTCGCATATCAAAGAGTAAGTTCAAATGTTTAACGTGCTAGGAACAAAGCATAAATTTCCTCAATGTTTGAAATGTCAAATTGTCAATAATAGAATGTAATAATGATCATGAAGCTCACACTAATGCAAGCTTATGTGGAGGAGCTTTGGTTCATCATTTTAAAAATCAAGTAATGAAGATTTTTTTAAAGTACAGAAACAGAAGTCTCTAACCTTTGCATTCCAAACTGTGTTTCTATTCCCTGATTTTGCAGGTTCTTCAGCCAAAAGGGTAGCAGAATCCTTTTTCGCCATAGCCGCACCCTCTTCTTCAACAAAACCATGCTCAAAACTGTTCACGACACCAAATACTCAACAACTACTATTACTTTCTTCTTCTCATAATAAAATACACAAAATGCTAAACAACTTCTGTTTCAACAAGCTGAAGCAAAACGTTGACGGAAAAGATTCCATATATATTTGTGTTTAAACTACTCTGATGAATTAAAATCTGTTTTTCCTCCTTAATTTTCACAAGAGGTCAAACCAATTATATGGACAAATCCAAACCCCCAATCCAATTGGAGAAAATATTAATGTAGATTCCATATCTTGGTTCAAAATAAAAACTTTCAGAAACCAAGCAAGAGAGTTTTTTACAAGCAAGTTACCTGACAGGAGTATGGATTGAAAGTTTAAGGTTCTCCTTCGGCCAGTATACAACAGCCTAAAACAATTTTTAAAAAAAAAGAATTAGTTAGATCACGGTAATCAGGTGAACATAAAACACTGAAGATGGACCTTGGAGAACTCGGGGGATATGAAGAGCCTTGGGTATCGCTTGTCTATGCATAGATAATCCCTCTCTACATCGACCAAACTGGACGTGTAAACCTGCAATAGGCAGCATAATTAGCCAAGGCAATGAATGGATCAAACACACTTTAGTTTAAAATAAAAAGATAGGATCGTGCATTAAACAACATCATGAAAATTTCTAATAATTGCATTTTATGTTGCGGGAGTTTACTCATATGTCCAGGAACCATCCACCATCAGCCAAGAAGCAGGAAATGTTGCACAGTGCCACTACTTAAGATTAGGTTACGAACATGTCATGAAACCCCAAACAACAAGGTGGGGAAAAAAGAAGAAGGCAGCATAACGAAGGAACAAGATAAAGAACACACAGATGGGAAAAAGAAGAGATCCGAAGATAGGAGAGGAAGCAAGAAAATACATGGAGCCAAGGTCAAGCACAAGCAAAAACCAATAATAATAACAGGAATTTTTACAATCAGGTTTTTATATTAAAAAAAAAAAAAAAAAAAAAAAGAAGAAGAAGAAGGATAAGGGGGGGAAGGCTGCAAGAACTGACAAGTAGAAGGATTCAACTCCATAAAATAATAGAAGCGGCCAGGGTAATAGAAGGAAGTCAAGACTGAAATCCGAGGCCAATGAACAGACTGGAAAACATAACTCCTGATCCTCAAGAGGTTAAAAGAAGATGCAACAGAAGGCAGACGTACGCATTTTCATCATCATTTTAACAACTAAGCTTTTAATATTTTCTTTTTTACCTTGCAGACATATTCTCTCCTTTTTTCTTTAACAGGGGAACGACGCCTTCAGGATAACAGAACACCAAGTTAGTGACAAATGGCCGCAACATGCAAGCAGATATATTCAGAACTAGTCGATCCAAAATAAAACAAAAAGATCCACCTATGCAAAGCTTCTGGCTGTGGGGAATCACGTCGTAAAGGTCTTCCCTCCCTTAACAAAGACGAGCCTCGGCGATCCCTAGAAACTCTTGGTAGACTTCTTTCACGCTTGTTGTCAAGTCCACGTTTGCGTTCCCGCTCCCTCTCCTTTTCCCGCCGCTCCAAAATGTGTTCCCTTTCACGCTCTCTTTCTCTTTCCCGTTCTCGTTCTCGATCTCGTTCACGTTCGCGTTCCTTCTCCCTTTCTCTGTCTCTTTCTCTATTCCGCAATCGCTCGCGACGGCGTTCCTCCTCCCTTAGTTCGAACTCCCGAAGGTAACTAGCCCTATCACCCTTTTGTTCATCAACCCTCGAATGACCACCGCGAGGCAACACGCTTCCCAGATATTCTGGCTCGAGTGATGAAACATGGAGCCCTTTTCCTGTAGCGTAATCCCTACCGGGAGGAAGACTCACTCCATAACCAGGATTTGAAGAACTTTGTGCATACACAAGATCATCAACATTTCGCCGTGGAGCTGCCCCTAATATTGATGGGGCATGTTGTGCGTTGTACGATGAAGCGTTAAGGAGTGATAAACTACGAGAATCAGCATCCCCTCTTCCAAACGAGATGAGATCTTGGGTGTTATGACGACTCGCAGCAGATCTTGCTGCAAGATAATCGCTTTCTCTGCCAGAAATGTGTTGCTACTCAGTTCTAAAAGAAACATATTACCATCTAAATAGCTGTCCACAGACTATCACCAGTAAGAATAGGCCAACTAAAAAGGCAGGAAGGATGTTGGGTGTTCATTTAATAGGATACATATCTAACTATGGTTAATCACGAATGTCCATCAAGTTCAAAATAAGTTACATTTGAAACAAATATCGAAGAAAATTACCTGGAATTCCCATCAAGAGTAGCAGATTGCAATGACTGTGCCTTCAGTAACTGTTCTTGCCGAAGCAGCACTGCCTGATCAATTCTGTCATAAATCTCACTCTGTCACAAGAGATAAAGGAAGGAAAATTATAATCAATCGAGGACCAAGCACACTGCATGGAAAGATGGCATGATGAAAGAAAGCAAGAGGAAAAAGAACGATGGAAGTGACACATTTAGTAATTCACAAAAATTGATACAAACAAAATACCTGATGCTGATGAGCAAAACTAACAGAATCGGCATATCGTCCAGTGGGTTCACTTTGCAAGTCCCGTCCCAGATAAGAGCTCTGACGTTCACCGTATTGCCTTCTATCTATCGCAGGAAAGTCAGAAACCTTCTCCGCGTATAATTGACCCGCTTTGTGACCATACCCGTGGCTTGAAGATGGGACATATTCACCAGATGAGAATTTTGGAGAATCTGTTATAGCTGACGCATAGCCCGCGCGACCTTCAAGAGCAGATGAACCAGCTTTGACAGTTACTGCAGGAACCTGCTTAAACAATATCCCATTGTTCTTATAAATATAGCAATCATATGTTAATCGTAAAAGGAAATCATCCAAACATCTAACAATACTTAAGGTTTAAAACGCATTCGATACAGCAAAGAATCACATATTGATCTTGAAAGGAAATCCTCTGACCTGAGAGACACCAGACAAAGCAGCCGAGCCATACACAGAACTGTATTGTCCACCATAATGAGCCGTGGCCGCAGAATGAGCTCTAAAACCACCAGCCTCAGCTTCTTGAGAACCACTTAACATCGAAGAATGGCGTGAAGCCATGGAAAGCTGAGAACCACCGTCAGGCCCTCCAACAGTACTTCCAGAATAAGCCGATCCTAGCTATAAACATTTTAACCCCCAAAAAAAAAAAAAACTCTTTGTTACATTACCAATTTTTGGGAATCTAATAGCAAATGTAAGCAAATTAACCAACCAGATTAACTACTTTAATGAAAAATAACAGAAAAATCATAAAAATGAAGCCTTTTTTTAAGTTGGTCCCCAACTAGCCCCCGAGATTTGAATCAACGGAAAATTGACAATACAAATTTTATATGAAAATCCCTAAAGTAATATCATCTGAAAAGAATCATGTAATGAAACTCCTTCCAATACGAATCAATTTAAAGAACCCGGCAAAAGATTACGGAAGAAAATGTAAATTGCGAAAATTAATAAGAAAAGGAGATTACGTTCTGGCCATAAGCAGATTGCCCAGCATAAGATTGCTGTCCGTACGCATTACTTCCTCTGGAGGAATACATGTTCTTTTCGCATACGCGCAAAAAATAGTGATAATTAATCTGCAAGTCAAACAAACAAAAAAAAACCAAATATAACAAAAAAAAAAAAGAGAAATTTCACTGAAGATGATTGCAAAAAAAAAAAGGAATTTTGAGATAAAAATAAGAGATTTTCCGCTCGCGAAAGCTTTGCTTTTAATCGTACATTACAAATAAGAACACAAATTACAAAATATATAGAACAGAAAGAGACATTCTTTGAATAAATCTTACAATAAAGAAGACGAAACGTGAAGGTGGAGCCTTTTTTGTCGTTAGCCAGAAGAAAAACCCTAACTCAGAAAAGAAGAAAAAGAAGAAGAAGAAGAAGAAGACTCTGGAGGAACTGGACGAAGGGGAATACCACAAAATCCTTTCCCTTGTAATGCGTCGTAGGTTTTCGCCGGCTAAGAGATTCATTTTGGGCCTTCTGGTCTTCCTAACAAATCGACCATAGGTGTAAACAGCCCACTTTCGGCCCAAACATGGTTGGTTTAAATTAGGCTTTATTCCCTTATCGGAAAAAGATGGAGAAAATGGTTGAATTTATTCTTGTGCAATAGTTAGTAATTTTATTTATTATTCTTAATTAGTATTTTTTTATTAAAATAATTATTTAATTAAAAAATTATTAATTAAGAATAAAAAGTAAAAATTAAGATTGTATATTTTTAAAGGGTATTTATGAAGATTTTTCGTATAGAAATACGGATGGTTTTGATAAATAGCACGTATGTGGTATTACAATTAAAAATATAAAGTGTTACACCTATCACTTTTAAAGGATAAAAAGACGAAGTTAACCTCATAGCATATATAGTTAAACACTGATTAATTTGAGTCAATTGTCGTCACCAAGTATCTTTTAATGAGGATTTTTAACCATCCTTTTATCTCTAATATGTAGTAGTGTTACATAATAAAAGGAGTGAAGTGGTATTTTAATGAAAATAGGTGTTTTGAATATTGTCCTGAGAACGAAAACTCAAAAGTAGAAAACTTTAACCTCAATATAACCATCAAACTTTGAATTAAAACTATATTCGTTAAGCTATTTATATGAACAAAACTCGGAGTGCCATGGTGATATATTTAAAACTATAAAGTATTTTGTATGATTTTTTAGAAAATTAGGATATTATTATGTACAAATATCAAAATGATAAAAATCCTTTACAATATGCATATCTATAATATATATCGATACTCTATAATCTAGATATATATATATATATATATAAAAAGGAGAATTAAATGAGTTTTGTACTTCAACCATTAATCCAATGGTTACTGTTGACGATGGATTTTCGTGATTATGCTGGGTTACCCTTAAGTGGACCGTTGGGTTACCAGTTAGAACTTATAATTTGGCTGAATATTTGGGGACCGTGCTTATACTTTTGGTGTCTTATAAAGATTATATGGTGTTGTGTTTCAATAGAAGTAAAAACGCACAGAAATTTTATAGTAGTTCACTCTATAAAATTGAGCTACATCCACTGTATGTTGTATTTCTCCTTGGATCACAGATTACATAATCAAAGAAAAATCATCCTTCTTTTCTCCCAGGGCGCTGCCCCTTTTATAGCCTATGGATCCCATATTTTATCCTTTTAGATGGACTGACCTAGAGAATTTAATGATGACTTTGCCCCAAATGGCCTACTATCCTATTTGCATAGTTTGTAGCCTGTCAACGCCTTTTACATTGTTCACTCACCAATTTTGTCCACTATTGCAGCTCTGGGGATCCTCCTTCGATTTCATTGGTCCTCCACAGGCGGTTCATGGGCAAGTAATCATTTCCTATGTTGTTGACCCTTCCTAAGTCCAAACGTAATATGGGGATTTCCCCCTATCCACTCAGGGGACTTTCTAGGGACGTGGACCATACTGAAGCGGTCTGCTCCTTGTGCCTTCACAATACAAAGCTAGCCGAAGGCTCCCTATCGGTCGACCCTATCACGGTACCTTTGATGCAAACTTATGTTGGCCTCAATTGTATATGGGGTTGATGGTCTCATGAATCCCCCATACGTTCGGCCCTTTCACCATATGGAGTTCCAGGCGGCGGCATCTATCTGACGTGGCTGACACAGAGCCACGTGGGGCTCTATCGTTGTCCGACGTGTTAGCACATATTTTCCCACACAACAATTACCATAAATCTACTCTTTTATATTTTAACTACAATGGTATGAAAATATAGAGAGTTCATGTAGTTTTCTTGTTCTTTAGAGGGCCGATCCTCCAAGAGCAATGTAAAAGATAATACCTATGTGGTTGAAAATCAAAATTGTCTGTTAGTGGAGGATACCACGGTGGCCAGAACTAACTTACCGTATGTTCAAAGAAAGATTTTTATCTTTGTTGAAGATTACAAAAAGAAATTCATATGTATTTTTCCAACGGTCGAATCTATCCCTAAAGTTTCGGAGCCAACGGCCAACAAACACCCGTGAAAGATTGTGTAAAACCATTGAAAACCTCTTACCTTTACGGTCAAAATCTAACGATATGTCATCTTCTCTAGATTCATGAGGTCCATCACCTAATAAATCGTCTCACTATGAGATTAAAGATGAGATTTTTATGGTCAAAGACTTGACGACGTGCCGGATCTCTTGCAAGAAAGTTTTAGTTAGAAGACATTTATATATACTAAAAGAACCTTTAAACAATTTTATTAAAATTATAAAAAAAAATCTGACTATTTAAGAATTATGACCACCATTATAAAAAGTTATTGGTTGTGGCGTTTTGGTATTGATGGAAACAAAACATTTTTACAAATGATTTTTTAAAAAAGCTTATTTCGAGATTTTCAATTAATGTAAATGTCTAATTTCTCTATTTGTTCCTTTCAATAACATGATTCATATTCTCTACTCTAGATTTGCAATTACTTTAGATGCAAATATATCTACTCCAATAACATTTACATACCCTTAGATGCACTATACACGCATTTTAGTTGCAAGTTTAGTAATATGAAACTCGTTTTTTTTATGTCTAGTTAACGTCACATTTCTTAATATATATATATATATATGCTAAATCTCAAAATATTTTTTTTCTTAATTTTGTTATTCTCTTCGAAACCAAAACCACACAATCAAGTAATATAAAAACAAAGTCCTAACTAAAAAGAAAAGAATAAAACATTTATTAGCTACTATTCGCTTAAAAAAAAGGGGGGAAGTGATTTTTGAAAATTTGAAGCAATCAATTATTTATGAATTGGTCAAGGAAACTTCAGTAAGACTTTACAAAAAACCTATAAAATCAAAACCGATCGCCACTGACTAAAGAACCGACCATTCAAAAATTAGAAAAGACGGCGCCACATGAAATCGCAGATAGTCGATTTAGTTAACCGATTGAACTCTTTCATAGCCAGTTCAGTTTCGGTTTTAGGTTTAGAGGTTTGGTTAAAAACCAAACCGACCGAGTCAATTTTTTTTTTAATGTTGTCATTTGTTACTTGCACTCTTTTTTCTGCTGTCGTTTTTTTCCCTTCTAATCTCTCTCAACTCTCATTCTTCATTTTAGCTATTTACTCTCTCTACTCTCAGTTTCTCGGTGATTTGGGGAAAGAAACCCTAGCCGCCACTCCGTCTCACTCCTCAGTCCTCCTCGCACGTCCACCCTCCACCAAGCGGGGATGGTGCGAATGTGTAGAATAATGATATGGATAAGTCTTTATTTAGCAATGTGAAGAGCTAGTGGATGACAATTTTGACATCTTAGGTTGGTGGAAAGTCAATGCTCTTAGGTATAAGGTTTTGTTCCAAATTACTAGAGATGTGCTTGCAGTTTCAGTTTCGATGGTTGCATTTGAATCAACTTTTTCTACTGATCATCATATTCTTGATCCTTTTAGGAGTTTATTGGCACCTAAGATGGTGGAAACACTTATTTACTTGAAAATTTAGTTGAACATGAAGGATGAAGAATATAAACTCGTGATTCTTAAGCAATATATGGATTAGGTTGAATCTTTTACAAATTACTATCATGTTGTCTTAGGTAACACTAATCATAATTGTACATACTACATGTACTTGTAATTATATCTTTTTTATTCATTTCTTGTAATATGTAAATTAATTTATATTTCCTTGTTGATTATGCCCAAACGTGTCGAAAATAAAACAGTTGCGATAGCACAGTTAGGGCAGTCGTATCCACAAGGAGGAGACAAATTGAACAAAAAATAATTAGCAAATAAAAAGTATTAGGAGATAAATAATAAAATAAAATAAAAGAAAATGAACTTTTTGTTGAGAAGTTTAAGCGTAAGAAAAATATATAAGAAACCTATGTAATTAAAACTAGTAAGGCATCGAGATTCTCCTATATGCTTTGTTCATCCGAATGGATTTTGATTTTTAAGATTACCCAATTGAAAGTTTCACATCTTAAACTAAGAATCAGAAAATAAATATTTAAAGAACATGTAAATTAAAGTGTATTCAAGTGAGTAAAATTCTTACGTTGAAACCTAATAAAAATTGTTCTTACAAGAAATCTTAAAGTGACAATATACCATTGATAATATTTGTAGTAAAAGACTACTCATAAAACAATATTATTGATATAATTATATTGAGCAACAATTAAATAAAAAGAGCATGAATAAATTTATATAAAAGTTGACAGTAAAATATATCAATATGAGAAATTAGAAAAAAGATAGAAGAAAATTAATCACTTAAATATATAAACTTTGAAAACAAATGGAGAATCAAAATCCACTCAATATCACTTCACATATAAGTTTCTCTAACCTTACCAAAGAACTTTAGCCTAACTTGCATATAATTCCCATAAAATTCTAGATACAAAAATATGAGAAGAAAAACAAGGTAAAATTTGAGAGTAAAAGTGTCTAAGGTAAAATTTGAGAGTAAAAGTGTCTACACTTAGGCTAAAATTCAACAACCTAATTACCTTGAGAATGACCCTCTTTATAGAGTTGTTGAGTCATGCCAAAAGTAACAATCAACAACAAAATTAAGGAAAATTAAGGACATGTTTAGTTCGCTGATTCAAGTTGAAATATAATTTTATGTGAGCTTTTTATTGTAGCAAAAAAGTTAGATGTGACTATTTCTGAGAGCCTTTTACTATAGTAAAACTTAAATTTTAAACTGGAATCAGTGAAATGAACGTGGCATAAAGTAAAAAGTTTTCCAAATTAATTGAAATTTATAATAGATTTAATTGGAAAAATGAATACTGAAACTGAATGGGATTATATAGGGAGGACAACGGAAGCCAATAGCAATAAAATGAAAGAGCAAAGAACTAAGGACATGTGGCGCCTTTGATTCGCAAAGATGAGAAGTTCAACACAACAGGTCCACGAGGAGGAAAAGCCTGATGCGTGCATGAAGGGAGACTCACCCAGGGGGAAGGAGTTGCGCACCAAACGCGTGTGTGTGAAGGAGCATCTGGTTCCAGTGGTACACGTGGCGTGCGCTGAATGGGAAATATTGTACAACCAGGGCCCATGAGGAAGTGAAGGCAAACTCGAGCGGAAGAGGAAATAGTGCGCGCCAAGCGCGTGTGCGCGAGGGAACACTTGGGTCCCACGGATCTAAGGCATTCCAAAGAGTGATAGGTGTCACGGGGAATCTCGCGGCTTAACTCGACTCAATGTGGCGGTTGATAGGCTTTTTGATGGGCTTTTTTATTCTTTTTTTTTTTTTTTAATTTTAACCCAAATGTCTTATTACCTTGCAAAATAAATAAAATTAAATTAAATTTAAATACTTTCAGATAAAATTAAATTCATGAAAATATTTAATTAAAACCTAATTTATTTAACAATTATGAATAAATTAAGTACATTTTTATGCATTTATCACTTGTAGATGATGGTGAGGTTGTTTCTACTCCAACATGTTCAACGAACGGAAGCATTCAAGTAAATGATGCATAATCTTCTAAAAGACTTAAGGAAGATAATTAGAATTATATCTATATTTTTTTTCATTATCTATTCAATTTTATTTACTTAATTTTAATTTTCTATTGTAGCAATACATATGACGATATCTATGTGGACTTTATATGTAGGCTTTGAACATTAGTATTGTTTGTTGTGACTTTCTAGTTTGTACTTTAGATTTTGGACATTGGATTTGGATATTTTGTGTTTGTTGTATTATCAATTTGGATGTTGTGTTTTGTTTTCATTTATTGTGATTACAGATTTACATAGAAGGAAAGTTTTACATTTTTCTGAATTTTCTGCTAAAAAAATGCAACTAAAGATGTTAGTAGCCTGATGGCTACCTTCCTGATTACCAAAACTAAAAATTGACTAAAAACTAAATCGGTTAACTGAACCGACTACTCCCTTGTGCGGTTCGATTTCAGTGCACTATTTTATAAAACCGACTAAAACTGATGATTTTTAACCGACGAACATTTCTAAACTTCAGGAATGTTTTCAAATTATTTTATTTAAAGTTTATATATGATATTAATTTTAATATTTCAAATATTGCTTACATGACGTGCATACTTTCTAATGAGCTTGGCCTCACTACTTAATTTCTTTGATTTCTCTTTATCTTTCCAGAATCTTTTGATTTGTTTTCTTAACATTTGATTGAGATTTTTGAAACTCTCATATTGACTTGTTTAGATCTACATCTGTATGCTTTCTTTCTCTTTGCCTAATCTTTGGATTTGTTTTCATATAGAGAATTTCGTGAATTTTTCTACCTTATTTTTCTTTTTAAATGTTTTTGAGTCCGTCTAACTTCTTGTTTTAATTTTTCAAGTTTAATATGAGATTAGTTATTTCGCTTACATAATATGAAGATAGTGGGGCAATGTTTACTTAGTAAGAGTATCTCTAAGGGAGCTCTCTAAATTTTAGTTAAATTATAGGTAAAATTTCTAGAAAGCTATTTTACTTAGTAATTTTTTGGTGAGTCACTACAAATATACTCTCTATTTTAATTAAACATAGATTATTTTAATATTTTTAAGTTTAAAATATAAATAACTTTTTTTAACTTTAAAGCAAAGAATAAATTAATAAAAAGATTAAATAGCTAGCTAGAATAGCTAGTTATATTTAGTTAGTGAAAAATGCTTTAGCTAAAATAGCTAACAATTTAGCTAATAAAAAAAGCTAAATCATTGGATATTTTAACTAAAAACATGAAATGACTAATATGAATGAAGTTATTCTAAGTGGCCCGCCATTTATCACTTAAATATATTAAGAAAAATGTGGTAAATACTCTCTTAAGTGCATGAGTTGAAATTTTATCATTTACTCTACGTTAATATCATTTTATGGGATATTAATAAAGAGTAAATAATTAAAATCCAAATTAATGTACTATAAGAGTAAGTTTAGTAATTTTCTCAATATATTAACAGCTCTACAAAATACTATGACTATCAAGCTCAACCATGCTATTGAAAGGACCCTAGCTAAAATTGGATTCCACAATACTATAAAAACTATAGCTCAACAACTACTTCTGTCTCGCAACAGACAATGAGAGTTGGATCTGTTATAAGCGATTCCACTGAATTTATCATGACATTTTTTTACTAAAATGTTAGATGATGGCCGCCCGTGAAGCTGAAGATAAAGTCCTTACTTTAATTTTATTTGGGCTAGGGATGTGGGGTTAAATCTCCATCGAGAAAATTGTTGAACGTATTTTTAGAGTGCATAGATCTAAATTTTTATCCTTTATATTTGATTAATACTCTTTTAATTAATATAATTATTTGATTAAAAAAGATATTAATTAATAATAAATTATAAAAATCCATTTTCATACTCTTTAAAGGGTGTTCTCATTTTAAAAGAAATTATGTTTCTTCCTCTTAACTCACTTTCTAAAGTACATACTGGTAGCATCTAATATGTTTATCTATAAGTAGAGAGAAGATCAATTTTCTAATTTCGTGAAATAATTCCTTTCCATCAAAGAGTTATTAATTTTAAACAAAAAAAATCTATTTTTCTAATTGAACAATAAAATTTACCGTTTATTATTTTATTGAACCATTACATTCAATTTTTTTAAATGAAAAATATCCATAAATATACATAGGACACTACTAAAAATTCTTACACACTTACGGTCAACTATTTTATTCTTCTTCTTCTTCATCTTTTTCCTTAATTTTAACAAATAAATAATAAACATAAAAATTATAAAAAGACAAACCACCTACTACCAAGTCCTTACTACACGCATGATATTACATCATGATATGCTAACGAACCAAACAAAGGCAAGTGACTCAAAAAAAAAAAAAATATATATATATATATATATATATACACACACATATATACACACACACACACACACACACACCCAAAGGTAACACATAAGATAATGGATTCAATAGAAATTAGAATATTCCTTTTTTTTTTTTTTCATCTGGTTCAGATTCCCACAAAGATGATGACTGCCACGTGGGTAAGTCCCATGTTAATCCTAAGGATCACGCCTTAAAACGTGCTCTAATTATATTGTTTACCTCTAAGTCTTTCACACAAAGCCCTGTGGAAATATCCTTCATTGCCCCATAGTTGACGTGGCAGGATAGGCACCACGATTGAAATCCGCGCCTATTGCCCTAGTTTTAGTGCTTATCCTACTTTTTTATCCTGTTTTAGAAAGGACACGCGTCACGTCCTAAGCGGAGATTGATAGCTACCTTTTCCGGGCTGGTTCGTCTCTTTAGACAATTTGTTGTCGTTTTATGTTATCCCGAGATAGTGGACGACACAACGTCCCGTTCCGCGAGTATGGGAACCGCATCGTACTCGCCCATTTTTTCATTACCATTAGTATCAATAATTTGTCATTAATATAATTAATTATTACTCTCTCTCTCTCTCCATTAGTATCAATCTCTTCTCTCTCTCTCTAATCTAATTCTCTCTCTCTCTCTCTCTCTCGAAATGTCATTGATTATTACTATTTGTTGTTAGTTCACATTAAAATAAAAATTAAGGAATTTTATCGCAAGTGCTCTCCATTGTGTTTCACCTTATGGGATCATTAACTGTAATTATACAATATAACAATTTAAATTAACAATGCATATAATATAGGCTTATATACAGGGTTACATACGGTGAGAGAATTTCATTAACGGTTGTTATATGTGTATTGTACTTATGGTTTCGTACATACTTATTATTTATGTCATTTAAATAATTTAGTATTAATTATAATTTTTTATTTTTTCTTTAATAATTAAATGATAATTATTTATTTTATAAGTGGTAATGTAAATAATATTTTTCATTATTTTTAGTGGTATTTCTGTTTTTTTTTTTTTTCAAATAATCTGTCAATGCTAAATATTGACTTTTATATAGGAAACAAACCATTATGCATCGCAGTGCCTTTTTTTTTCATTAAATTTAGCCATTATACTTAATTATTGTGAAATTTAACCAGTATTGTACTTGGTGTTAAATTCAACATCATTTAACTTAGGGCCCGTTTAGTTCGCTGATTCGAGTTTTTAATTTGAGTTAAGATGTGATTTTATGTGAGCTTGTTACTATAGCAAAAAAGTTAGATGTGACTGTTTCTGAGATTTTTTTACTGTAACAAAACTCGAATTCTAAACTCGAATCGGTGAAGTGAACGGGACCTTAATTATTGTAAAAAAATAATATCACATTTTTTAAGAGAATATAGCGTTTCATAAAAAAAAAAAATAATAATAATAGCATTAGACAATTGGCCAAATACCAATTTTACACTTTTTTATCAAGAGTAGAATTGGTATTCGGCATTTAAATTAAAATGGTCAAAATAACATGGATCTTATCCTTCATCATAAGACAAATTCAAAAGCAAGGACATATTCAATAAATTAGGCAGCAAATTCAAAGTTCCCTTGAGTGACACCACTTCTCTCTTCTTCACGTACTCTTTTAAGTAAAATTGACCCCACGCACCATGTATTTGCCTTTTTAATTTCGTGATATATCCAATCAAAGTAGTTTTTGGTAATCACGTACTTATATTTTTATGCTAGATTAGCATTTCTTTTCTTTTAAAGTAAGAATTCAAAGTTCAAATGTTTTCCAATATAATGAAACTAAGAAGATGTCTTTTCATAAAAAGAGAATAAAGAAAATGTAATTCCCATAGTGTAATTTCTTTGTTTATCTCATTAAAAATTTAATTAAAAAAAAAAAGAAACCAAAATTCCAAATGTGTACGTGCATCTTTACAACCTTTAACACACTATTTTGTACTTTATAAATTATAATTCAAGTAAAGAGTTGCGTGAGCTTAAGTTGCAAATTACATTTCATTAAAAAGAAAAATAAACGTTGGTATCGTCATAGGACGTTTAGTTGGAGAATTTAAATTATGTAATTTGAATTATTTTCGATTTACGTGTATTTTTTGTGAGAAAAAATATTGTAACGAATCACGAATTATGATTCGAACCAGGAAACGAATTCCTCTACTAAACATCTTCAAATCATATTTTTATACTTTTCTTAAAATTCAAGTGACAATAGCCAAACGTCTATAAATTTTATATCATATTTAAAAGGAAATGTAAAAGTTGTTCTTCTTTCTTATTCCCACATGTGAGAATTAAGATTAATGCATGTTGTGTGTGAAAATGTGAAAGGTAAGACTTAAGAATGTGGTTTCTCTATTTTTTTATTTTTATTTTTTTTAGACTTGAGAATGTGATGGGCAGCGAAAATTTGGACAAAAAAGCATCTAAAAATATTATTCCCAATTGAATAATCCCGATCCGGATAAAGTTTGTGATGACATTGGCAAGTGCAGGGAACCATGTATAAAATCCAAAATTATTGGTCATCATAAGCGTTTTGTTCACTTCCGCGAGTATGATTAATGTCGTCATACGAGGTTGAAAAAGTCAAAGCAATAACCAATCAAAACCGATGCAATGCCACACAAAACGACAAAGACGCATCAGACATAAAAGGGCCATCCCACTCCTTGTAAACATTTCAAACGCCTACGCTTCTCTCAACCTTCCTTTCAAAAATACCCTTCTTGTAATTATCAAAAAACAAGAAGAAAAAAAAAAATTCCTAGTTCTAGCCCAAGATAATGGAGGGCAAAGCCAATTCTGGAGTACTTCCTCCAGGTTTCAGATTTCACCCAACAGATGAGGAATTGATCGTGTATTACCTCAAAAACCAAGCCACTTCAAGGCCATGCCCGGTTTCCATAATCCCAGAAGTTGATATTTACAAGTTTGACCCATGGGAACTTCCTGGTTAGTACTAAAAAGTTCATAATTTTGATATACATTATATGTGTTTTTTTACATATTATATAGCGCGCGCACATATATATATATATATATATATATATGTATGTATGTATGTATGAGAAGTTAAATTGATGGCGTATTTTTGTGTAGTGCAGACAAAGCTGAGTTTGGAGAAAAGGAATGGTATTTTTTTAGCCCAAGAGATCGGAAGTATCCAAATGGGGTTAGGCCTAATAGAGCAACTGTGTCAGGTTATTGGAAAGCCACAGGCACAGACAAGGCAATTTATAGTGGGTCTAAATATGTTGGGGTAAAGAAGGCTCTTGTGTTCTACAAGGGTAAGCCACCAAAGGGCATTAAGACTGATTGGATCATGCATGAATATCGCCTGACTGATTCACGTAGACAAATCCCCACCAAACAACTTGGATCCATGAGAGTAAGTCCTTAGTCGAAAGTCGTCAAATCTTTACGGGCGTTTAGTTTATAAATTTAAAATTATAATTTAAAAATATTTTTAATTTATGTGTGTATTTTTTTTAAAAAAAATATTATAACGAAATATGATTTAAATTGTGAGATGAATTTTCATATTAAACACTTTATAAGTGATTCTGAGTAGATTTAACGTTTAAAAATGCGTACTATTGTATAAGGAGATGTTATGCAGTAGACATTATTATTGTACAAAGAAAAATCTCTTTGTTTTGATGTGGTTTGAAAAGACTCAGGAACTGTTTAATAAAAAAATTCAAACCATAATTTAAATTTTATAATTTATTATAGTACTTTTAAAAAATATATATATAAAAATTAAAAATAATTTTAAATTATAATTTTAAATTCATGAATTAAACGTTTACTCGTTATTAACGTAATGTTATAATATAGAAAAGTTTTTGTTTTGATCTTTTTTTTTTTTTCTCTCAGTTGGATGACTGGGTCCTCTGCAGGATCTACAAGAAGAGGCACATGGCCAAAGCTCTGGAGCCAAAAGTGGAAGATTCAAGTCCCCATATTGATATAACAGATCATGTTGGTCATGAGGCCAACGAGGAACAAATGTTGAAATTTCCAAGGACGTATTCCCTTGCACATCTGTTGGAAATGGACTACTTGAGCCCAATTCCACAACTTTTGAACGCCAACAACCCATACATCTCGGCCCACGATTTCAACGTGAACAACAACACTTTGCCAAGTTCAGGAACTGGGTTCGTCCAAAACCTTCAGTTCGGTGAAATGCCATATCAAAACTCAGACCTGGGGAAGTTCCAAGTGGGTCAAACCCAAAGCAGCAACTTTAACCAACAACATGTCTTTGGCAACCAAGGGTATGATGTGTATGGTTTGGAACGTTAAAAGTTTAGGCGTCAATTTTAGGTTCGAACATAAAGTTTGAAGAGAAAAAGAAAGACGGTTTGAACTGTAGTTTAAATATTTGTTTACAAAATGGCATTCTCATTGGTTTGGTTGGACATTAGACAGCTAGAATCGCCCCTACTCAGAAAATTGTATATTTGTTGAATATGTTAACAGACATTTTGTGAAATTTTAATGAATTATTTCACTTTGTTCCCAATCAGAATGTCAGAAACGACAGTAAAAGGCCTTCGTTCACACATGGCAAACTCAGCAAAAAGGGTCTTTTTGGGTTTGGAGTTTGGACAAATCTTAAGGTTTGTTCTCACTCATTTCTCAATTATCTGTGGTCCATTTGGCCAGGTATTGATGCTTATCCCAAAATAGAAGCCTTTTTGTCAAGGATGATCAGTAATATCACCGCGTGGAAAGCAGTTTTTGGATGATGTGCTCATGAACTATTTGCATGTGGTTGGGGATTATGACATGATTTTTGATATGACATATCATGATACCACTAACGGCGGTTTAAATTATTTAAGTATTCACATCATCGAGGTTTTTTTTTTTTTTTTTCCCCTTGAATTTACATCATCAAGTAGCAGTGACATGATAATTTTTTCCTTTTTTGTTCTCTAATCGCAATGACGTGATAATTAATAATACAGATAGGTTCCACCTTACCGTACGACTAAAAAGTAACAAAATTGTTAATTTTCTTTAATTATTAGGTTTTACTTTTGCACGTTGAATGTAATAATACAACGCTATTAATTATGATAAGTTTACCGTATATTATATTTTGTAAATTTGGTACTTAATTCAGACATTTTTTAATGTAATTGTTAATATCAATTATATATTTAATATTAAAAATATGATATGATAAATTATTTTTATTTTTACTTGAATGCAAATGTTATTTAAAATTTTAAATCTACTCTTTCTCATACTTATTAAACTCTAAAAGTTATAAAAATAAATTTTATTTTTAAAATAATTAAAAAAATATAAAAGTCACAATGATTATATGAAAAAGTAAACATTTAAATTAATAAGAATCAAATATTAAATTTCTAAATTAATAGTAATCAAATGTTAAATTTCTCATATGTTATATTTAGTAAAAAATTTGTCACAAAGTATAATATATGAAAAATTTAACACAATAAATAGTATTGTATTAGAGAGTATTTTCTTACACTTCAATGCTAAATTTGCAATTCACATTAATTATAGTATTGCATTGGAGGTGTTTTTAATTAATTGATATGTTGCCTTTTCATTTAATAATTACAATTTTTATTTTTTCAAATTATTTTAAAATTAAAAATTTATTTTTATAACTTTTAAAATTTAATAATTATAAAAAAATTAAATTTAACATTTTTAAATAGTATTATGTATTAAAACACAAATAAAAATAATACGTGTTAACAATTGACATTAGTATTTATACTGAACGTGGTCTTATGATTAGAAAAAGACTGGCCACATTATAATTCTAACGTCGTGAAGCCTTCTGGTTGAACGAGTCAAGTGGATTTCGTTAAAGAAACCATTGATTAATTGATTTGTTAATTTTATGTTTTTTTTTTTTTTTTTGTTGGTGTGAAAACTGAGGAATTACAGGTTCCGTGGGTTGTTTGTCAAACTGTGTGCTTATGAAATTTGAACGTGGTTATCGGAAGTCTTCTTTATTTTATCTTTGTTCCCATTCTGTTTATTTTATTTGTCTTGTATATGGCAAGATATAAGTGAATTAATTAGTAAAATAGAGTAAGTCTTTATTAATCATTTCATTGATTTTTTTTTATTTTTTCTTTTGGCGATCAAGATTATTTTTATGAGCTTTCTTTTGGATTTGGTACATCACGATAAGTATGTGTCAAGTGATGACGTATAAGATGTATTAGACCAAGAAGTTGACATGCAAGTGGCAAGCCATAACTGTCAATCCTAACCTAGCTTGCTGTACTAGCTTGAGCAGTGCATTGTACTAACTTTATGTTAAATTTTTCTAATCTTAACGAGAAACTCCTCAAATTTTTATGAATTAAAAAAGTGTTTTGGTAAGGAGATTTATATTATGATTTAAATTATGATTTATAGTTTATTATAATATTTTTTTTTATAAAAAATATACATAAATGAAAAATAATTATAATCTTATGATTCTAATTCATAAATTACGTCTCTAATAATTTTTGAGATTCACTTTTAATTTTATTTTGGTCTCTAATTTTTAAAACATTGCATAATTAGTCTATGAGGTTTTACACTGTTTTAATTTTAATTATTATGTTAATTAAGTGTTAAATATTTAATAAAATATGTGTAAATTAAATATTAAAATTAAAAACAGTTAAAATTTAGTGACTATTTATAAAAATTAATTTTTGTTTTTTTATTACTTTAACCCTTAAATTTTAAATATTTTTAATTTTGGTCTATAATTTTTATAAATTCTGTCAAATATTTAATACTTAACTAATCGAAAGACTACAACTTAAATAGAATAAAATTTAAAGGACTAATCATAAACTATTTATGGGTCAATCCAATTTTTATTTATGCAAGTTAATCTTATAAGCTCAAAGTCTCCAACATGAGTATCACTTTTTTTTAGGATGCATATCTCTTTTAATTTTTCACCTCTTGAATGTTTGTAGATCCAAAATTATATACGAAAGTTTCTCATTACCAGTCTTCCCTTGTAAATAAGAGGATATATTTCGAAATTTTGTACTTTGTAGCAATTGTTGCTATACTGAGATAATTAAATAGGATGTCGTTCAACATTTGTTACTCGGATATATACGATGTTATGTTATTCACTTCGATAATTTATTTTCTTGGAATTTGTGATAAGGATGACTTTGAAGTGTTCGCGCCGACTAGCCACAGTGCTCAATTTAGAATGTCTGAGATGGCGCGTTCCTAGTTGAGGAGTAAGAGCCAACTGTAAGAAAAAGGATATGATAACACTAATCGTTCTTTTTTTTTTTTTCAGTAAAAAGAATTGACTTGGGTCCGTTTAGTTAGGAAATTCGTCCCTCAATTTGAATTATGATTCGTGGTTTACTACAGTAGTTTCTCTCACAAAAAATACGCGTAAATCAAAAATAGTTCAAATCACATGATTCGAATCTCTGAACCAAACGGACCCTTAATTAGAGTTGTACGTTTAGTCCAAAGCCTAACATTTTTGCATGGGTCCGCCCGCCCCATAAAGGCTTGGGTTGGGACGGAATTTATGCCCGAGTGTGTTTTGGATGGGTCGGCCAGACCAATAAGTTTACTAGCATGGGTCGTCTAGCAAAACTTGCAACCTCTGTTCCTTACTTCCTTACATGTATTTGGGGTGAAAATTTAAAGGTCCGTTTGTTTCGTAAATTTAAATTTTTAATTTAAATTAAAATGTATTATTTTTTAAAATTTTTAATTATAATAGAAAAAATAAAATATTACATTTTTTAAAAAATTTTAATGACAAAAATTTAAAATTAAAAACTCCGCCAAAACTTTACTTCACATTCTACTGCTAGGCAATCGCTTCTGCGCAGTCTTTTTGAAACTGTAACTACAAGTACGTAAAACATCAGAAGCCTCTTGTTTTCCATATTCGTTGACCAGTGTATGAAGCTTGTACTTCCTTCTGTTGTCCACGTCCTCACATGCATTGTCAAGCTTGCTTATCATATCACATGTGACCATGTGATCAATCCTTTAGGGGAAAAAAGGTCGCAAAATTATGGTCATGTGTGGTAGATTACTTTATTGAAGAAAAAGAAAAGAAAAGAAAGATGAAATTTGAACCCTACCAACAAAAATAAAATCATATATCAGAGTTGCATTGAAGCTTCATTAGCCAAAAAGCAGAAATCATAGTTTGTGTTTTGCCATTCTCAGAAGTCCGGAGCGATTAAAATTAATATGTCACTAAAACAAAACTCATGACAGATTATGAAATCAATTTCTGCTTCTCCTCTTTCCATTCACTGATCTCAGCTTCAATCTTTGCTTGTACTGCAGCATGAAAACCAAGGCATGGCTCGTAATGGAACAAGTTCTGCAGAGCCTGAAACAGAGGAAAAAAATGTCTAATGAGTAAATTCTCACATAAATTTTGAAAATATATAAGTGCTTTTATAGTGGAGTATTTTATTTTATTTTGCTCACCAATTAAAATTACATTTTTGCCGTTTGATTAATTTTTTAAGTATGATATAAAATTTTAATAAAATTATATATAAATTTTATCGTTAAAACATTAATCTAACAATTCTTATTACTTAAGTAAAAATACATGTTGTATCATAATATTCCCATATATTAATGTAAAAGAACAAATTCTCAATAAATGACCTCCAACAGCACAAAGAATGGAGCCATTAGGAAGGCCTGTACGAGGTTGTCCAACAAAGCTGGTGCCCTTTTCTGCAGACCATACAGAAAAATAAGTACAACTTCATAAATGCAAGGAAGAAGCATGAACCAAGAGATATTATATATGTGTGTAAGTGTGTGTGTGTGTGTATATATATATATATATATATATATATATATATATAAAACATGAACTAAAGGTCCAAAACATACAAGTTGCAGGATTTAGTTACCTCAAATACCCCATGCCCGATGAACTGTCCGGTCCAACATACTATCTGAGTCACCAGAACAACCTGTAACGAGTTAACCATATCATCAACTGGAAAACTTGGCCTATAATGAAACAAAAATGGGAAAAACTTAAGACATGGTTTTTAACCAGTGACGCTTTGTACTAGGGTACGAAAAAAATACAATAGGACGCAATTTGTAACTACCACAATTTCATTAGGTTCTATAAAATAATCATTTTTTTATTTTTTATTTTGCTTTACTTGTAATATGATTAAATTCATTGAGTTTCATTAAATTATCATACTTTTTCATAATCATATCAAGGTTAAATATTTTGCCTTAGGATATCTTTTTTTTTCTTACAAAATTCTCTTTATGATAAAAATATTTATTGGCAGGAGATGTATGCAATCTCAGAACGAGTTACGATGAATTTCAAAATTGAGTGTATTCACAATTGAGTCTTACTATGTTCTTTTGATCAAGTTTCTATATCTAAAAGATGAATTTCATCCCTATTTTTCTGAACAGAGCTATGATGAATTTAACCCCAAATCCAAAAAATAGACAAGACCCAATTCACCAAATGAGTAAAAAAACTTGCGACAATCCAAAATTGTACCTTCCAAGCGAGAGAAAATCCAAGAAAGCCGGCGAGAAAACTGCTGGTGACCCAACAAAGCATGCAAAGCAGGGCAGCCAAGGAGCCAGCTTTTGGTTCCAAACAGATGTAGAAAACCGAATAGACGACGGCCAACAAGAAGCCAAAATTCAGAAGCAGAGAAAAACGGCTTCCCAAAATGGAAAACTCCAAAGGAGGAAGATTGAAAAGTGAAGGCGTGAAATAGAGGATTAGGAGAGCCGTGAAGAGGATTGGCCAGACGAACAACATGTGTATGGCCACGTTGGTTGAGTTTCTGTGATAAGCTCCATAGAAAGCGAAGTGCTTTTCCAGATCAAACAATCCGATTTTTGCCATGAGAAAATGATTCCGGGAAAATCAGAGGAGGAAAAGAAAATTTTGATCGAGATGAAAAGGGGCTGCTTTGGAATTTCTTTGGAGTCAAACTCAAAATAGTGAAGAAAATAAAGGGAAATGAAAAAGGACATAATAGAAACCAATATAAGGTATTGCGAATAGAAAATGCTCGCTTGCCTTGCACGCGTAGTTGAAAGTTTGATTAAATGGAACAGAACAGCTTCCATGTTTGAAGACGTCCTACCATACAGTTATGCATGTCGGAGTCAGTTTGTTTGTTTGGTCTTTTTTTTTTTTTTTTTTTTTTTTTTTTTTTTTTTTTGGGGTATTGGGATCCATGGGGAAGACTTTGTAAGGGTGCTTAGTCATCTTGAACAATATTTTGTTCAAAATAATTAGTTAGTTATGTCGTTAACATTAAAATATTGGATTACTTAAAAAACATTAGGCTGCTTAGTCATTTTAAACTACATTGAATATGTTGAGATAATAGCTTTGTTTTGACACTATCCTCTAAATTATAACTTGCCAAACCCAAAACACAGAAATATAATATCATTCTCCGCAACTTTTGTTGGCATTATCTTGGTGAATCTATTATTATTATTATTATTATTATTATTATTATTATTATTATTATTATTATTATTATTATTTGTGATAATTAAGAAGATTTCATTAATTTAATATGTGAGCTATTGCATTCTTCCAACACCTGCGGCTTGTATCAGTGAGGATTGTTAATGAAGATAAGGACTAATATCCAATTGCTTATATTAAGAAAAAGACGGAGTATTATGAACAGCTCTAAAATAACAAATTTGCAGGTGGAAAGGAAGCCTTGCTTAGTAGTTTTCTAGACATTATTTCTCTATGTATTTTCCTTTCCTTTATTTTACAAAGGAAAATGATGTTAATTTTGGCCAATAACCACCGGACTAAGAAATAAGGTAGCCGTGGTCGGTTTGTTGTCGCTGAGTCCTCCATGTTGGCTATAGCTATTTATTTTTTGTTATTTTTATTGTTTTGTAATAAAGGTATTGATACTTCTGCTTTGTTAATATTGGTTTATACTATTTCGTTATTGTGTTAGTTCTATAATAACAGAGATGGTTTCTCCATCTTCTAACTTTGTTAACGTGTCCTACCCATTTATCAATAGCATGGGTAATGATATCGACTAGATTTGATTATATGTCGTATTGCTTGTGTCCTCATTATTTGAGGTTTAGTCTCGGTTGATTGGGTTAATCTATTGACTATAGTGATTATGTCTAATGAGCTTTGGTCGCGTTCAATCTTTAAGTGTCGAGCGGGTCTTTCACCGTTAGGTCTCAATACTTGTGTTTTATCTCTATACTTCATCCGTCTTTATTAGTAGATTTAGTTAATATTTGGGATCGAATTCCATTGTAAGTGATGCTCACTTACGACTAGTTTAAATATGTAATTTTGCTATAATGAAATGAATTTTTTCCCTGAAAAAAAAAAAAAAGAAAAGGCAGCGAACCTTGAATTTAGAAGAGTGCACGTTTGATTCTACGTTGTAAAATAAATAAATTTATGATTTTTTTTTTCAGGTGCTATGTTTTATGGGATGAATTAGAAGAATATTACCTTTAGAGACAGTATCCAAATTTTTATATACCGTTAGGCGTTAAAAGATTTTAGTCTAAGGATGAGTTTGGTTAAGAGAATCACGACTTTTGCTTTAGTACAAGTTAGAAGCAGAAGCAGAATCTAAAGTTTAAATTCTAACTTTTCTATAAATAACTTAAAAAGTGCATTAATCTCTGTACAAAGTGTTTTTCAACCTTTTAATGAAACACTAGAGAAAACAATTTTTTTATATGGACAACCCCTTAATTTTATGAGTATGGTAAATTAATTCCTTTAACTTTTTTTCTTAGTAATTCACTTATTAAATTTTAAAATTTGTTACATTATTAGTCAAATTAAAAATAAAAATAAAAATTTAAATGGTATTTTTTACGTGAATATTTAATAAGGATAATTATAGTCATTCTGCAAAATAGGCCTAAAAAACTATGATACATAGTCTATTTGAATCTTTAATGTATTAAAAACCTATTTTTTTGTTGTTTATAATTTGTAGTAAATGAACCTTCTAACCTTAAAAGAAGATTTATAGGGATAAAAAAATGAGGTTAATAATTAAAAAATTTGTAAATATCACATTAAAAACGGTAAATAAATTGGGAAGTTTAGATAAATAACAAATTTATCAAATTTGATCTTCAAATAAATTCGATTCAGAATTTATCACGTTTCGTTATGAAAGTTTCAAAATCTGATAAATTCTGAATTTACCAAATTCAACAAGTCACTACTCATCCAAAAAATTCCAACAATTTTCCTCGAAATAATGAATTTCCCTTTTTCTCCCCAAGCTTTCCCCCTTATTGCCACAGCAACAATGTGAAGCCCAATACCCAAACGGGCCGAACCCACAAGAAGAGGATAACGAACTCCACGTGGCAAAAAGTTAAGGTCCAAGTTGGATTAACGGGCAGGACGGTCAGCCACAAAAGCCTGCCCAAAAATCGAAAAAATATGCAAATTCCCAAATTCCCACTTCCAATTCATGAATTATCCTCGAACATTATTATGGACTTTTGACCCCAAACGAAAACATGAGCAGCTTCACTAACACCACCACCACCACGACTCTCTTCCACGCTCACATCAACAAACTCCAACCTCATCACCTCCCCAAGACCCCAATCCCCATAACAATCCGAGCCTCGCTTCAAGGTGAAGAAAATTCGGCATGTCGTCGACGCATCGTTACGACACTCCTAGCCACGTCTTTGGCACTTGGAGTACTGAATCCGGCCACCAAGCCAATGGCTCTAGCTCAGAATTGGGGCACTCGGTCCTTTCTCAAGGAGCGGTTTTTCGAGCCCGGGTTGTCGCCGGAAGACGCCGTGGCTAGAATTAAGCAAACCGCGGAAGGGCTACATAGCATTAGGGACATGTTGGAGAGCATGTCTTGGAGGTATGTGTTGTTCTACATTCGCCTAAAGTCGTCCTATCTTTCTCAGGACCTCAGGAATGCCATGAGTACTTTGCCCCAAGGCCGGCGAAGTGATTATGTTAAAGCTGCTAATGAGTTAGTGGATAACATGGCCGAGGTAACAGACATACACACACACACACACACACACACATATATATATATATTAAATTTATTCTTTTATCTTAGAATTTGTATAGTTTAATTGTTAATTAAGCTTAATCTTATTATATATGAGTATGTTAAAAGTCATAGTGTGGACCATGACCATATGTGAGAATGAAAAGTCACACACACACACACACACACACACACGTATATATATGTCACCTTTATAAATGTCTCTAGAAAACAATAATTTTGATACCTTGTTCATGGCTAATTAAAGTTAATTAAAGTTGACGTGTGCTATGGTCCATCAAATTAAAAATTTGTTGATAAACAATGTATTTGCACCATACTCTCAAGTCTCAAGGACATTTTTTTTTTTAACAAATTATTGTTAATTAATTTTAGTTCTCAATATGATTTTGCTTGTATTCATTGATGTTTGTTTTCTAGTTTGATTATTACGTTCGCACGCCAAAGGTGTATGAATCATACTTATTCTACGAGAAGACACTGAAATCCATTGACGACGTTGTGGCATTACTGGCCTAAATAGAAGCTGTCATTCCAATATCTGTAAGCTACTATTAATTTTTCTTAATGAGCTACTTTTTATTTTTATTTTTATTTTTTTTTAGCATTGTGTAATTCTTGTGTAAATTTTTCCAGCAGGAAGAAAGATAATGTATTTAAATACTGCAGATCATTTGACGAAAATGTAGAGTAATAATATAGCTCTTCAAACCTTGTACCTTTTTTTATGCTTTCTTAATCAAGCCAAAGCAAGTTTTACAAAGACAGCCCATATACATGAGATTCATGATCTTGTCTTATATAACACACACACACACACACACACAAGTAATCAGCGTCGAGAGATGGCCACAGATGTTACGATGATGAGCAAAATGAAGACAACCACAGAGACAAAAGAACCGATCAGAGAGCCAGAAATGCGATCGCAGAAGCTCCGGAATTGCTGGCAAAATGGAGCCCAGTTGGCGCCTGTGCTCCCGTTATGCGCCATGGCCACTATAGCGGCTGCTGCTGATGCTCCGGCGGTTAGAAGACCCATCATCACCTGGTTCATCACAAATTAATCAGTACTCTAGAAAGTTAATTAGGCTTTGCGAATTAATCATGCGATTAATCATCACTTTTTCGGAGATAATTAGCTAGAAGTTTGGCTAAATTAAGAAACAAATTCCTCTCGAAGTTTGATCATTGTCTCAATGTATTACATCGATGAAGGGCATTATACACGCATATGACATACGTACCTGTTTTTTAAATTTTAAAAATTTTCCGGAGCTTTTGTTATTTTCTCGACATCTGTTATTAAAGAAGCTTCCATATGCCACTTAGGCAATTGTTTGGTCACTAAGAAAATGAGAAGAAAAAAAATAAAGAAAAAGAAAAAAGAGTTCAATCCACTGTGTTTTCATACCGTGTCAAATATGACCAAGAAAATCCTACTCTTCACAGCAGCACTCTTGATGATATGGATAAAAGAGAGGCAGAGAGAAACCACAAGATAAACGCAAACAATAGAATTGGCGATCACAAAGAACCTATCAAACACAGCCACACAAGTAATACATAATAATATTAATACTCACTAATTCTAAAAATGTAACCACTGAAAACTCGTTCATATGGTAATTAAGTGACTACTCACGTAAATGTGGGAAGGTCTTTATAGACGGCTCTGAAGCGTGTGAATCTGGTGACAAATGAAAGTGTTTGCCTAGAGGTTCCCATGGCTATGGCACTTGCTAGAGTTCCTAGTGCAGCAATTATTCGCAGAATGAAGTCTAGTAGAGACAGCCCTCTCACACTTCGGCTTGGACGTGTTGATTCCTTGGAGATCTCACCCACTTCAACTTGTTCTCCCTTCATTTTCTTACTAATTAGTACTTAGCTCTTGATAAGATTTTGTGTAAATTATGCTTGATTAGCTGATTTCGATGCTTATGGAGACGATTAAGGTTAAGGCACACTTTTATACTAAATAGATCCCACGAAAGCTAACTTAATTAATTAATTAATTAATTAATCTCCTCCAATAAGAACCATCCTAAGTGGGTTTTAGGTTTGCTAAGCTCCAATGGCTAATTTGTGCTCTTGCTTAATTTCTCTTAAGCATGCCATTTGCGATTGATGACAAGCAGTGATCTCTCTATAATAATCAAGATAATTTGTTTATAAACAACTTTTTTCACAGTGCGCGCGAAATCCTACCTGCTCTATACACACACACACACACACACACACACACACACACACACACACATTTTTGTGTCGAATGAAATATATGTGTTGGTTTCCTTCCAACTCCAATAATGTCTTCAACGAAGTGTTATACATCACTGCTCAGATTATTTTATTTTATTTTATTATGATATGAGAAAGTTTGAAAGGTCTGTTTTGGTTATTGGTGTCACAGAAAGCGTTACAACACTTTTCTGTAACACTGTTATAACGGAAGTTTCAATATTAAGCCAGTAAATCAGAAATGCAAGAAACTAAATGCAGAAACGTAAAGAACACCAGAAAATGATATCGCAGTTTGGTGCGCACACTTACTCTGCGGGGCCACGCCCAGACAATGAACAATCCACTAAGTTCAAAGGATCATACACCAATCAGACTTATACACCTAAAGAATCCCTCATTGATGTTGTCACCGCCGTGTCGAATCTCCTTAATGGCCTTACCCAGCGAGCACCACTTGTCTTCAAAATTGTACGGTGAAATCCCTTCAGCTGGCGGTGCACTTACTCCTGAAAGCTTCTAATCCTTCTCCCGAAGGATGATCTTCAATCAACACATCAAGGCTCACTCTCTCATAGACTTTTTCTGAATATTTCTTCTATAAAAACTATGCCCCAAATATCTCATTTTATTTCTATAAGCTCAAAGACATAAAAACTAATTTCTCTTCCTTTCGAGGCACACACCTTCACGTACACACATGCAATATATATATAACAATTAATTCACGTGTAATACAGGGCAAACACCAATTCAATGCCTTTTTAAATCAATCCGATAGCCAATTTCAAATCCTTCTTAATGGGCTAGATTTAGTTTGCACACACACATATTACCTTATAAAGCACATACCCTCACATAAAAGCATAGGTCACTCTCACTCTTATTCTCCACGTTAATGCACCCACATATATCACCAATATATATATATATATATATAGCCTTTATACCTTTTCTCCTTTTCCAATAATAGAAGCACTCATCCTTAATAACACGTTCAGCTCCTATTCTTTCTGCCGTTGCTTAACTAATTCAAAAAAAGCTCTCGAAGCTTGAAGATTTTCCAGCCATTAATTCTCCAAAAGCCCACTCTTTAATCTCATTAATCAAATCCTTTGATTTTCAGACCTCAAGCAAAACAACCAGATTATCCTTACGGGATTGACCTATTTGCTGTGCCAGCCAAGTTTACAACCAATTTACAGTCAATTTGCCAAAAATAATTTTCAAACAATTTGCCCAAAAAATAAGCCAACACAAAATGCACTAACAATCTCCCCCCTTGGTTATTTTTGGCAAAACTAACAAAAAAAAAAAACTTATTACAAGATAAAAGATAAAAAAACCAACTAAGAGGGTTAATTGAATTAAGAGTTCTCTCCCTTTTTGACAAAAGACAGCCAAAGTTAAAAAATAATACTAATAGAAAAACCTTTTCGAAGTTATTGCTCCCCCTGAGTCCTATACGAGTCTTACTCCCCCTGAATGTAACACTCTTTTAAACTTGATATTATCACCTGTCAAATGCTTGGACCAGCTACCATTACTACACACACAACCATTAGTACATGCTTCTAAAGAAATATAAGTCCTATGACACCTTAAATCAGATTTTCTTACCCAAACACGTCTAGGAAATTTATTTTGCACATCAATCCTTGCTTTAGGTGTCCTTCTTGAGTTTGTGGAATTTGGGGGATTCATGAGCATACCTCTCTTCAAAGCATTCAAAAACTTATAGCATATTGGTCTTATATGGCCAGTTAAACAGCAATAATGACATATGGGAGCAAACTTTTTACGTCGTGAGGGTGAGATAATACCTTTCTTACAGTGGATAATTTGAGGCTTAAGTGCGGGTGTCTCATTCACAAATACTGTCTTGGACGTTGAGCATTCACTAGTATAACTAAGTCCATGACGATCAGAACTAGCTTTTCCCATAGAGAGAATATGATCCAATTTGGTGGTGCCGGAATTCATCATCTTCAAATTTTTCTGAGTGCTCTCCAGTTTAGCCCTTGTGTCCTGCAGCTTTTTCTCATTTTCAGTAGCTTGAAATTCATAGTTAACGACAACCCTCTTAAGCACATCCTTCTCTTTAACAAGCTCATCAACTCGCTCCTGTAGAGACTTATTCATTTCACACACTTTAACCCATTTGCTGAACATGGTCTTATAGGATTCTTATATGGCATCAATAGTCAACTCCTCACCATCACTTTTACTTTCAGAATCTGAAAAATCTCCTCTGTTTTCACTGTTCACGAAATCTGTTACAGGCAGTGTTGCAACACTGTCTGCGACACTTTTTGTAACATTGTCTGCAGAAACACTTTGATCAGTATAAACATTGAAAGCAACATAGTTACTTACATGGTCTTCATCCTCCTGATTGCCTTCAGAGTCTTCATCACTCCATATTGCATTAAACGACTTCTTCTTCTTCTTGAGGGTGTTGGCACACTCGGATTGAATGTGGCCGTAACCGTCGCATTCCCGGCATTGAATACCCCTGTTTTTTGTCTTCAATTCTGTGTTATTTGCTGCAGCTTTATTCTTCTGGAAATGGTTTAAGTTTACAAAGTTTGGCCTTTTTTTCTTCTTGTTGAAATTCTTAGTGCCATCAAGTAGTGAAGAGTGTGCAACCGAACCTCTTTCTTTTAGAAAATCCATCCCTGTTATAACAGACCAACTCCCAAAATCTCACCAAACAAAGGGTTAGTGAACCGCTCTGATACCAATTGAAAGGTCTGTTTTGGTTACTAGTGTAACAGAAAGTGTGACAACACTTTCTTGTAACACTGTTATAACAGAAATTTCAATATTAAACCAGTAAATCAGAAATGCAAGAATCTAAGTGCAAAAACGTAAAGGACACCAGAAAGTGGTATCGCAGTTCGGTGCGCACACCTACTCTGCGGGGCCACGCCCAGACAGTGATCAATCCACTAAGTTTAAAAGATTACAAGAACCGAAACGGTCTTACACACTCAACGACTCCCTTTTTGAAGATGTTGCCGTTGCCTAGAATCTTCTTAGAAAAATTGATTAGCGAGCACCACTCGTCTTGATGGGTTCCTCCCGAAACCAATGAAACCTTCTTCAGAAGAACCAATTCAAAATATATTCTCGCAATATTTTTCTCACTCTCACCTACACGGCTTTTTGCAAAAACAGCACACACTCATTCACCAATGCTCATTCTGTGTGTCTCTCCTCTACCGTGTGTTGCACAATCACAAGACCATCACCAACCATCAAATCCGTCAGCCATTAATTCACTAAGTCAACTATCAACTTTCAGCAACCAAATCAATCCATTTGCTGTGCCACCAAAACTTTCCATAAGAACCTCCCAAAACAATGGTGCGCCAGCCAAAGTTACCACCTATTACAACCAATCAACCAATCTATTTAAAAATGGTTTTTACAAAAAGTTTACCAAAAATAAGCCAATAACCAAATACACTAACAAAGTTTACGTTAAACTCTGCTACCATCAAAGCTTGCATGTGTCACACATGACACGCCAACATTAATATGTGAGATGAACACTCCAAAGTCATGAAGTGCATAGTATACGGCTCTTCTGAATACTGGACATAATTATTACGAAAACTAAGGACATAATATATTGTAATGCTACATGTGTTTGTCTTGTTTTGTTTTGTTTTGTTTTGTTTTGTTTTTTTGTTTTTGTTGGAAAATGCTACATGTGCTTGTTTACTAAATTAACTGTACTAGAAAATGCCAACTTATATGATACCTTTTTTAAATATATATATATATATATATATTGTAAAAAGCACGCATTTGTAGAGCGTGCACATTAGTGTTCGAAATATTGTATAACTTAGAAACTAAAGAATATTTTTGGATTCCCAACTTTTATCTTTTAACTTTTTTATGGGATCATAGCACTACTTTTGACGTCACTTATTTATTGTGTGTAAATATAAACCATATGCAGTGATTCAAACGACAAACCTTATGCAACGTGCAGGCCTATATATATATATATATATATATATATATATATATATCAGAGATGGGAAGAATTCTATTGTTCATAACTAAATCTAGATACAAGACATTTTTGTTATAAGAGATGGGAAGAATTTTATTGTTCATTCTAGAAGGTTACAAACTTGGGTGTAGATATGGGTGGGTATTTTTGCTTAAACGGCTGAGAATTGTGGCATATTCACTAGCGTTTAATACATACTTCTCTCCAGATGCGTGCTTTTTACAAGACACGACAATATGCAAAGGTCTGCTAATTGTGACATCGATATTTGAGAGACTAGGAAAACAATTACAACTTTTATCTTCTTTAATTAGTACTTCTTATTTAGTATTGTATTTTGGGAGTCTGTGGAGGATGAAGTCATGGGTTTAGTGGTTTTGGTTTGAAGATAACTTTAATATACAACAGGATTATTGAATGTCACAAACTATTTATTATTTCTATTATTATTGTTATTATTATTATTATTATTTTAAATAGTTTTAATAAATGGAACGTGACACTACCATTCTATCTACACAGTGCATTGGGGAACTCTGTTGCTTCTCATTTATATCAGCCTCCACTAATTTTTTTTCTTTCTTTCTTTTTTTTTTAATCTGGTCTACTTAATTATGTATTTATGTGTGTTAAGTTTTTTCGTCTTTCTTTTATGTGATGGATTACTTGCTCGAAAATATTTCTCACTATACAAATCAAATTCACAACCTTTCGGTAAAAAAAAAAAAAAAAAAAAAAAAAAAAAAAAAAAATCCCTGTAAATTTCCTGCCCCCTTTTGAAGGATAACTATTTCGTTCATAGGATCCTCCATTGCACACACCTCTATTGCGTTCCTACTACTTTGTACTCTCCATTGCATATCTCTGCGTTTCATGGTTTGTACAACAACCTTGAGGTCTTCACCGCGTCTCTAGCCTCGCGTTACCGTGAAGGGAAGGGAATGTCCACCTCGAGCGTTCACGGAATTTTTTACCATTGCAACTAGGGGCCCACATCTTCATTTGACACACCAAGAATTTATCTCATGCATATAATTAGGTAACATCTGAGTCTTATCTTTGATAACACTTGTTAAGACTATGAGCTCCACTATAAAAAATTAGAATTTCAACTTAAAAAGTTAATATAATGAGTAGAGTAGCTCACTTCCTTATAAACTCATCATTTTGTTGCCAACGTGGAACTTTATTTGCACATCTAAACAGTCCCTAATAAGATTTACATCCGCTTGTAAGCTGGTGCTTGGTCTGCAGTTTGAGCCGTAATTCAACATTTTTTAACTATAGTTTTAAATTTATGTTCAAACCCATAAACCAAATGGCCATAAATCTTAGTACGATATTATCAGTGATCCATCATGAGATGAGATCTTCAATCTCGAGAGTGGCCGGGAATCATGGTGGCTCGACGAGCATGATCAAGACCATCACCCATCACTCTCTGCAACTAGGATGATAGCAATGTTGATCACCTTTCTTGTGTAATTGAGGAACTTTAATTTGCCGCCTGAACCGAATCCAAGTAATGTGGACCCTTTTTTCGGATTTTCAGTGGCTTTCTCTGTAAGGGCATCATTTTCATGGTTGATAAAAACATATATTCACGTGAAAAGACAATACTCAAAGAACTCAAATGATGTAGTGATTATCACAAGGGTGTGATCGTTTCGTCTGATATGCGCCGAGGAATTTAAGAGCATACCATTGCTGGATGTCCAACTTTTCGTCAGTGATGGGAAGGGCCAAGGGCCTCGCGGCGAGAAAAACGTGGTTCTAAACATCTTTTGAAACGTGGGTGGTTGGCAACTTTTGATAAGTGTTGACGAGCTCTTAATGGAATCTAGAGACCGAGTATGTTTGATAGTGATTTTTGAAGCTTAAAATTAATTTTTTAATCATTTACGCTTAAAATTTATGTTTGATAAAAATTATAAAAGTGATTTTTAAAAATATTTTAAAAAAATTTACAGTTAAAATCATAAACAATTTAAAGATAATTTTAACTTTTAAATTTTACGATAATCATATTAAAATATAATTAATAAAACTTTCATAATACTTATAATACTCCTAGAATTAATACTTGTATAATTATAATTTACTAAATACTAAATTATTTTTTATAATTATTTTTTTTTGTTCAACATAATTAACAATAATTTTTTGAAAATTTACAACACTACTAAACTGGCACTTAGTGTTTTTACAAACGTATGCACTTAAAACCTTATGACTTAGGAGACTTGTCAAAGTGGGACTTTGTTAGCACATTTCTAACACTTTCTTGTGCTGATTTTTGTTTGAAGAGTCCAATTTCAGTCAAAAAAGGAAACCTTGCTCAACTGCTAATGTATGTCTATGGTTTGCATGACTAATTGACAGATATGATATGTACATTGTCTACTAAGATGTCGTATTCTTTTTTCTTTCTTTTTTTTTTTTCCTACCTAGAGTTAAAAATGTCTTTCAAACATCATTTTTAGTTTGCTATTCACATTTTAGTTCATCTTATCTTATCTTATCTATACTAAAAAGACATCAATTTTATACGAATAAATTTCAATTCTTAACAGTAAAATCAAAATAAGAAATCATTTATTTTATATATTCAAATTAAAATTATTAATTCTGTTACGATGTTTTTTTTTCATAAAAAAATTTAAATTTTAAACATAAAAATTAATCATCATAATTTAAATATACTTTTTAAACGAGGCCCTAAGAATTTGTGAAGAAAGATAACGCGAACACTCATATATATACTTATAAGGTACTTAGTATGATAATTTGTGTCATGATTTAAATTATGATTAGTAATTTATTACAGTGTTTTCTCTCATAAAAAAATACACGTAAACCGATAATAGTTTTAAAGTATGATTTTGAATTTGTGAACGTCTTATATGACAAATCTGTTCAAATCTAGATCTTTAATCATGGAACTCTCCACAAAAGCAGATTTCAGCCCCAGTGATTCCCAAGGATTGAATCGACGGCATTTGAAACATACTTGTCAGCAAAAGCATTTGGACTCTGCCCATTTGAGAAGGAAAATTAGTACCTAAAATTGCAATTCAAATCTCTGGTTTCTCCCGTTTTATAAGCAATCATGCTGACGAAATTGTTTTAAGCGTTGTCCAATTCAATCGAGAAAAACATTATGCTGCAAAAATTAAGTTCCTTTTGCAAACAGAGACATACAATTACACATTAATGCAATAAATTCACCTTTGATCAATGGAGCTAAAAATCTGCAATTGCAACCTTCAAAAAACAATAAGATTATATAAAGAGAACTTACAATCAAAATGACATGTTCTGAAATGTTCTTCATAATTTTCACCGTTTATCACCATCATCATCATCATCATCATAGATCTAACATGTGAATTGGAGATAGAGACGTAGCCAAGGACAACTTGCCGATGCATAGTTTCTTGCAAAATCCAATTGTGGAAGTGCAATGGATCAAAATATAGGAGAAAAAACATGGTAGAAATTTAGACACATTTTTGTTTAGCTTCTCGTACATATATATTACCGGCAAGTCATCCTTGGCTGCAACACAATACCTTCCAATTCCCATGCAAGATCTAAAATGAACATCTTCAAAAGAAATGACCATCCAAACTCAAGAAAGGAATCAAGCACCAATTTACAAGAGAGAGAAAGAGGAAGAGACATCAAAATTTCCTATATGATCATCAATAATGGTCTTGAAAAGGTAAGACACTGACAAAATGGCTTGAGCTGAGAGAGAAGTTATATAACAAAAGGAAGAGTCACATGGGGGAATTCAGCTTTGTACTGCAACAAGTTGCAAAATGCGACCGAAAGTAAAACTATTCATGTTTTGGCTTCCAGAGACTGCACTTAATCTGTTGCATTGCAATCATAGGACTACTATTATAGAAATTGGTTAACAATGTATTTCTATGGTTGGACCAATGGGAGTAAACACAAGGAATAGAAAGGAACTATGGGATTGGATGTGATGACAATCGGTGTAGGTCTCGCAAACCAATGCAAAAGATTTGTTACATCACCTATAAGGTTAGATTAGGATGTACCCTTTTCTTATCTTTCCCCTCTAAACAACTTTTTAAAATCATACGGTAATTTTTCTGTTTTGATTTACCTAAATACAGGGTATATTTTAATTTTACAACTCATTAACTGACCCTCATTGGAAGGAAAATCTTATCGCTGGAGATCCAAGTTAGTTAGGATAAGGGATTTGGGATAGCTTTTACTACTTACCATGATCAATTTCAACGATTCAAAAAAAAAAAAAAAAAAAAAGAAAAAAAATGGGGGCAGAAAATTTCAAAAGCAACAAAAGAGAGTCGGCAGAAGAGACATTAGTTTGTTCAAAAGTGACATTGTGATGCAATTGGGACTGGAGAAACTCTCTGGAATCTTGAAAATGGTTATGCGGCTGACATGGGTTGGTAATGGAAAGTGGCAGTGGCGGTTTTGCTTTGCAGCAAATATGACCAACTAGCCCCTGATGGCTGATAATTGAGCAGAGAATTCTGACCTCAGCCATACCTTCTCTCTTTCCCATTTTGAGGTACGAGTACAGATCCCCCATTAGCTCTTTCCTCACATTTCAGTTTAGGTCATACCCCTATTGCCTATTTTCTCTAAGTGCAATGTATTTGTACCGATGGGTTAAATCTCCATTTTCTCATTAAAAGTAGACCCCACAAATTGATCCCACATTAATAATGTATTAAAAAAAAAGTAATTGTTCACTGTTTATTTACGCTCAGTTTACTATTCATAATATAGTGTGGTGACAAATTTGTCTTTTTTTCTTCATTTCTTCTGTTTCCGGGCGGGGTTTTTTAGGTCCCGTTTAGTTTGTTGATTTGAGTTTTTAATTTGAATTGAGATGTGACTTTATGTGAGAATTTTTTACTGTAATAAAAAAATTAAATATAATTATTTTTAAAAATTTTTTATTATAATAAAACTTAAATCGATAAAATAAATAAAGCTTTAATCTTCTTGCATGATGGGCTGTAATTGTACCGCTTTGTAAATTCCATAAGTGAGGCTCACCCTCTATGAGAGAGTGGGGATAATATCCGCTTCCGGTTATACAACAAAATAGCTCGGCTTAATGGTAATTATTTTTATTTTTAATTTTTTTCAAGTAATAATGATCTTATTATTTGATGCTGATACATCCACTAGTGCACCATATACTATTTTATACATTGCATTTGAAGTTTATACAGTATGTACACCGTATGCTAATTTATAAAAAAAAAAATAAAAATAAAATAAAAAAACTGACTGCAAAGAGTAACTAATTAATGTTTGATTGGAAGTAATAAGGGGTGGCAATTCGTGTTAACAGGTCGTGTTCGTGTCGTGTTGAACCCCTCAGTTGACACGAATAGGTCTGACACGAACATGACTCGTTTATTAATCGTGTCAAAATTCTAAACCCAAACACGACCTGTTTATTAGCGGGTTGACACGACGCGACACGATTAACCCATTTATTAAACAGGTTTTAAACGTGTCGTGTCAACCCGTTAATTACCTGTTAACACGTTTACGAAACAGGTTGTAAACGGGTCGAGTCAACCCGTTAATTACCTGTCAACACGTTTATGACCTGATTACTATCAACACGTTAACACGTTTAAACCTCCTTTAAAACCTATTTCAGAACCTATTCTTGAACATGTTTCTCAACCTGTTTAACATGATATAGAGAGATTACATAATCTAAGTTCAAAATTAAAACAAACACATGAAAGTCTCTCACAAATTAAAAAACAAACACATAAAAGTCTCACAATTTAAAAAACAAACACACATGATTAATAATTAAACATTTAAATAATTTGTTGCAGTTCCGTACTTGTTGTCCGCAAGGTACACAGAGTTACAATGTTTGCACTTGGCCTTCAATTTCTTGTCCGGACCCAAAGGAAGATGAACAAAGTGACTCCACACTTTTGAGGTCAACTTCCTTTTTCTTTTCTGGAGTTCAGCGCCTTGAGTTTCGATATTAAAACTTGATCCACCAATCTCTTCAACCTCAACATCCACACTTTGAGACTCAATTGACTCAAGATCAATTTCCATTGTGTTAAATTAAGCACCTCTTCGTTAAGAAAATCCTGAAAACAGAATTGGTCATCATTAGTTTTCTAATATTCACCTCATAACGTATGGTCAAAAACGGTAGAACTCAATCACTAGCCTATGGAGAAATAAAAGCACCAGAATAACTTGAGATTAAAGATAAGTTATTAGAAACAAATCATTTCTCGATAACAAAAAGGATCGTGACTCATAATCCATTACACTCTTTTATAATACTAATTTATCATATTTAAAAAAAAAAAGGTCTCTAATCTCTTCAATAATTAGATCCCCTTCCAAAGAGAAAGACACAACACCATCTTCTTTTCCCATTACAAACAAAGAAACTTCATTGAACACATCATAATACCATTTTTTTTGTTCAAAATGAAACAAAGAACTTAATTGAATATCAGAAAACCATCTTCCCCGCCCCCGTGGTCGTGACACAATACCATCTTTGTACTTAATATCTCCAATGTCTTTCAATAACATCCCAATCCAGAAAACGGGCTCCCAATCCCATAAACCTTAGCTTCGGCTATTCCCACATTGGAATCATGCAGGTTCTTAGCTATTATTGCCACTAGGCCCACTACCGTCTACCAGTCTTACTACCACAACTTCATTATTAGATATAACTACCCAGAAACAAATCTTACTAGAAAGAAAGTCGAGGGCAAGCTTAACACAAATAACCACAAATATCCATAACACATCACAACAAAGTAGGATAAAAAGAACAACAACCAAGTGAAATCCAAAATACCTGTTTCGGTTTCCGAAGAAGAACAACCAAAAACAAGTGTTCTGATTTCTAAACCCAAAATATCTGAAATCCAAGAGGAGAAAAGAAAAGTTATGGAAAAGAAAAAAGACGCAAGTAAACTGAAATCCAAATGGAAGAAATGAACGAACGGGGATGGATTTTACCGTGACCCTGTTTGCTTGTAGCGGAGAAACAGGCGGCGGCCGGCGAGTGGAGAGGAACGGTGGCGAGTGGAAGAAGAAGAAGAGAAAGAAGAAGAAACTGGCGTGAGGCGGTGGTCCGGTGGACTGAGATCAGGTGGTGGTCCAAGATTGAGACTGAGAAGTGGCAGAGAGGAAAGTTGAGAGAGAGTGGAGAAGAAAAGAAGGTTTACTGGCTCTCCTTCGAATGTGGGCGGCTGGGGTCCTGGGGAGATAAAAATGAGGCCATTAGGGATTTAGGGTTAGAAGAAAAATAATATATTAATATTGAAAATTTTTTATTTTTTAACCTAGGTAATAAACAGGTAATAAACGGGTTATATAATCGTGTTACCTAAATATGACACGTTTAATAAACGGGTTATCACGGGTCAATTGCGGGTTGGCGGGTCATCCTGAAAATGACACATTATTTAATCGTGTTTCACGGGTTCGACCTGATTTTGATCCGGACCTATTTATGATAAACCCAAACCTGCTAATTTCGTGCGGGTTTCGAGTCGTGTCATCGTGTCGCTACCTGGATTGCCAGCCCTATATCGATAATGTACAAAGGGTAATTCCTTCAATTGAGATTTCAAAATCAATTGTTGAATAAGTGAAGATACAAGTTTGACATGAATTTAAATATCATTAAAAGAAAAACTTTAAGAACTCTTCTTTTAATAAACTCAAAAGGAAATGTTTAAAAGCTTCCAAAATGAACGTGTAAAGTATAATCCATATTAGTAAAAGGATTTTTTTGTCTAATAAATAAGAAAGTTTCGTTATCTTATTTTTTTTTCCTGCTTTCCTCTCCTCCTTTTTTTTGTCTCTTTTTTTTTCATTCTTATAAATTTTACCCTATTATATATCTTTTTTTTTTTCATTTTTTAAAATTGACCCTCATATATATTTTTATCTCTCTAATTCTTGGTTAAAATAATTTATTCTTATACATATCCTTGTCTGATTTTTTTTTTTATTTTTTTACTTTTCTTCCTTTTTTTTTTTCTTTTTTTTGGTCTTCTCCTTTTTTCATTTCTTATTTTTTACCCTATTATATATTCTTCTTCTTCTTTTTTATTTCTCCAAATGAGACCTTAATAAATGTGTTTTTCACTCTTACTTGTAAAATATGACGCGCGTGCATTCTTACTTACAAAAAATTGCTAGAAAGATAAAGGAGACATGGATATGTCTGAATTTTTATCTCTTTTTTTAATTAGTATTCTTTTTAATCAAATAATTATAAGATATTAATCAAAATTAAATGTAAAAATCTGAATGTTCATCAATTTTCTTTTTTATTACCTTGCACTAGTATGGTAATAATGATAGATATTCCTTCCGCAAATTAACGTCTGGTGTTCGAAAATGCCCTCTGCGGTTCAAAAGAGAAAAAATGGATCCAACAATCAAGGCCCAAAATGGCCCAAACTTCAAAGCCTGCAGTCAGTTCAACATAGGCCTGATCTGAAAAGCCCAATCACAATTCTTACCAACTTTGGAGAGAAAACGTGCGTGCGTGTGTCCTTGCGTAGTGTGTAGGCTTCACCCTGTCCTGCTGGCCTCATAATTTAATCCAATTTGCTTCCGCAATCGCATCTCTGATTCTCTCTTCTTTTTCTTCTTTTCTTCTTCTTCTTCTTCTTCTTCTTCTTCGCCTTCCATATCTCCGATCAGGTAATACTTAGAAGAATCAAGCCGTCTTCACTTCTATTTACATCTTTTTCTTTCTTTCTTTTTTGGTTCATTTTAACAGTTTTTATATTAATTAATTGCTTGCCGAACTTGCGTGTTACAAAATCGAAGAAATAACCAGCTCCTTTTTTTTTTTTTTTTTTGGGCAGACTATTGTTTTATTTCATCTGGGTCTTTTTTTTTTTTTTTTTTTTTCTAAATCATTCTAGTTTAATTTCTGGGTTGAACAAAATTTCGTGATCAATTGATTGGAGTGGTGTAGTTTTATTAATGGTTTTATCACTTCGAAGTATGCCCGAACTGCATGAATGTTATTGAACTGGCATGTATTTTAGATCCCAAAAGTTCATAGATTAGTGCCCAGATATATAGATATAGATACATAAATACACACACACACACACACGAATTACGGGTTCATGATTGTATTGACATTCTATAAAATCATATCTATCTATAGCTAAAGCTGAAGGGAGTAAATTAGAAATTGTATAGTGCTTATGTGTTTGAAAAGTGATGATGACGTCACAAAGTAAAGATGGATATGTAGAGAATATATAGTTGATATGAGAGATCTTTGATGAATGAAAGATTGAAAGTAGAATAAAGATGAGGGAATATTTTTCTTGGGTGTATTTCTTCTGCCAAACTTTTTGTTTTAATAATATTTTGTGTCAAACTTGTGTCAATATAATTGGGTATATATCCAGGTTTTTTTTAGTTTTTTTTTTTTAATAGCCAATATACTTTGGATCGATTTTGTTGTTTTGATTAATTTTCCTTATACATCATTAGGGTTCATCGTATCTGATATGTAACGGTCGAACAATTTTATCATAAATAAAGGGTTTCTTGCTTCCATTGAGATGATGCATGGAACTGAGTGTACCTTTTTGTTTTTATATTTTGATTTGTACTAAGAAGTATGGAAAACTTGTTTGTGTACATTTGTGATTGAGTTAAGAGTAATTTTTCTTTGATGTAGAAGTTGTCACCTGCACCCAAAGCCAAAAATGTCCGGTACCAACAATGAGGACCCAAAGGTGCAAGATCTTGCTGATAATGCTGCTGAAAAGCAGGTTGGTGGTGACATTTCTGTTGAGGAACTAAATTCTTCAGATAAAAGTGACGAAAATCCTGTGCCTGCCTCGGATAAAAACAACGACAATTCTATGCCTTCTCCTCAACAACAGGTATATTCTGTTTCTGCTTTGCATACGATTACCCTGTTCGATTTGGTTTGTAGGAATCAAAGAACTTTGTAGTGAATCCTCAAACGAAACAAATAGAATTAGAGATTCCAAATGTAATGCCAGATTGTTTCCACATCAACGGGTTCATGATAAAAGTTATAGGAAAGCTAAACTTGTGTGATTTTTGCAAAAAACTTTAGACACCATACCTTGTTGATATCATAGGTATGACATCTAAAAAGGGGAAATTTGATGATTGAAATAGTCAATTGCTTGGATTTTTTTTATTGCCTATATTGTGAAACAAGTTGTGTGCCTTGCACGTCCAAAATGATTTGATGGAATGAGCTTTCTTCAAAACTTGCTCGTATGTGGTAGTGATCACCATGTATCCTGTTCTGTTTTCCGCAGGAGGAAACAATCAAGAAAAAGTATGGGGGAATTATGCCAAGGAAACCTCCTTTGATATCAAAGGTAAATGCTTGTACTTGTGGTTCTTATTTTTCCTTTTCTTTTCTCTCTCTCTGTCTCAGATTATTTTATCTAGTTTGGTTTCTTTCAAAATGAGAATCACCCACAAAGACATATTGTTTGCTGCCAGGACCATGAGCGTGCTTATTTCGATTCTGCTGATTGGGCACTAGGAAAGGTACTCACTTTGATTACCATCATTTACTTCAAACTTCCTCTTAATTAGTTGTAGTTCAATGCAACTTTGCTTTCTACTCTTGCCTGTGCATCCGAAACTTAAATTCCTGACTGTCTAAAAGTCCATCTTTTCGTTTTTAACTTGTTCAACAGCAAGGGGCAAACAAACCGAAAGGGCCACCTGAAGCACTTCGTCCCAAGTTGCAGGTATTTCATGGTACTTACTTAGGTTGTTTGTCAAGCTATTAAAATAAATAAATAAATATATATATATATATATATATATATATACATATATACACTTTGATCGTGTTACGAATAGTTTTAATTACCTTTTATTCCCTTGTCTTCGTCGGGCTATCAGCCGACCCCACACCAGCAAGTTAGGCGTTCAGCTTATGCTCCTGCAGATGAGTGTGAAGGTATATACATGTTGCAAACACATCCAATTTTCAAAAGCATTGCCATTTTATTCTCCTTGTATTAGTCAACGACAGTGCTTAACATTTGCACCAATTCTGCCTTTTCTTACAGTGGAGGGTGGCCATACCAACACTTCATCCGAGGATCAAAGCACCGTAGACGATGGTAACAACAACAATACAGCTGCTTAGAGAGCTGTCGCGGATAATTGCGCGTATTTTTAGACAAGGAATCCGCATTTGATAGAATGGCGCTTGCTTTTCCGAAGTCAAAAGATGTCGAGATCTTTTCTCTGAAAATAAACTAAAATTGGCCAAATTTTTGTTCTTGGTTATAACGTGATTTATATCATCCATCATAGAAGATGTGATATTCAAGTTTCTGAGTGATCAGTGAGGCCCTAATGTTGCACACTTACTACTTTATGTTAAATTCATGCCCTACCAATGAAGTATCTAAATTGGGGAAAATCCTTGGCCCAATTTTGATTCAACAAACAATAACTTTTCTACTAAAGATAAAATGTTGATTCATATCGTGCTTAAAATTTTCCCTCCTTCAATTGGACATCTGGAGAAAAAATAAAAAAGAGACGATCAACTTAAAAAATATTTGGTCATATATTGTGATTAAAAGGAAAACAAAACGGATTACGTAACAATTCTTTTGAGATTAACAAATTGATAAAAAGAATAATTATCCTTTGTTTCTTTTCATAAAAAGATGAAAAAGAAAGAAAAGTGTGCATAACATGGGTCACGTAATCCTTTGACTGCACAACGACCACAAAGAAATGATCCTTTCTTGTTCGTCATCATCGTCTCTTTCTCCCAGCGCTCGATGCTCATCCAACAGAACCCCACGTGCCAAACTCTCACCGCCGTCCGATCATCCGCCATCACGGGTCAACGCAAACCGGAGCCCCGATGAGTCTCCGGCGCACCTGGGGAGTTCATGCACGTGCGGAAGAAGAAGGCTCTTCATTGAAGCAGCAGCCACATCTTTGCTTCCCTTCTCCCCATCCAACGCCTCCAATTACACGGTACAATCTTTCACCTCAAATTTGCCACTTTGTCAATATAAGCTAAACTCCCAACTTTTTGAGATACTGGAAAATGTTAAGAGCAAATAGTTTCTATCTATTTTTTTTTTTTAAAATTATTTTTGTGTTAAATTTGTTGACAAGTATGTGATTGTTTGTGGTATTTATTTATTTATTTTTATTATTTTTATTATTTTTGTGTTGTTTATTGTTTGTGGTATTTATTTATTTATTTATTTATTTATTTTTATTATTTTTGTGTTGTTTATTGTTTGTGGTATTTATTTATTTATTTATTTATTTTTATTCTTTTTGTGTTGTTTATATGTAGACAATGTTAGAGAAGGTTCACCCTCCTAGACCAGATTGGTATGAGGAGTTTTATGCTTCTGTTTTGGATACAAGCATGAAAGCTTATGAAGCTGAGGTTAGTTCCTAATTCAGTTACATTCAAGGTTCAATTTTGTGTTGATGTTTTAGTAACACGTGCACATGGGTGATAAGATTTCAGGTTACAAGGCCGAGCTCTTTGCTAATTTAAAGGGAAAGGCTCAGAAAGTGTTGGAGATTGGCATTGGGACAGGTCCTAATCTGAGGTATTACGCTGGCAATGATGGTGTCCAAGTTTTCGGAGTTGATCCTAATAGAAAGATGGAAAAGTATGCCAAGGCTGCCGCAGCCACCGCTGGCCTGCCGCCTCCGAATTTCAAGTTTATACAAGCGGTACATCAACATTACTTGTGGCACTACATCTTGTGATTTTTATTTGAGCATTAGATTAGATTTAGTATGACAGCTTTTGCATTGGTACATTTGTATGTGACACTTAAGCCTAGACATGTTAAAATGGTTGAAATTAGGCATGGATTTGTCTTTATCAGTCAATGTTGAAAATTAGTATGTGAAGTGGGTAGTTTGCTGTAATCCCTTATGAGTTAGGACTCAAGACCATCCCAAGAAATCACCGAACTGAAGGAAACCGCCGGTTTTTAACCGACGAACAGTTTATTTTAGATTTTAAAGGTCTTGGTCTTAACCAGGTCGGGGAGGCTTTACCACTTGGTGATGCTTCTGTGGATGCAATTGTTGGAACCCTTGTATTGTGCTCTGTTACAGATGTTAACATGACCTTGAAAGGTAAGCAAGTATTTAGCTCAGAGTTTTGTATTGCAAACATAAGATCTTGAATTCTTTTTCTTACTTCAAATGGCAAGCCAAAAAAAGTTCTTGTCCTTATTGCTTATAACGTGTACATATGATTAATCTTACATGAAGTCATGTATTTACCTTTACAACTCTTCCCAGAGGTTAAACGAGTGCTCAAACCAGGTGGGCTTTATCTATTTGTGGAGCATGTGGCAGCAAAAGGTTTGTAACCTGAACTTGTGACTTCAAGCAATTCTTGAGCTTTGTCAACTGGATTATTTGGTTTGTTCTTATTGTAATTAGGATTAATAACAAAAATTTGTTTTATCGAAATATTGTGTTCCACCCTAGTGCTACATGTATCCCCTATGTTTAACAAATTGTGTGACAATTATCTCTTACATCTGACATATGGTGTCAAAAACATATAGAACAAATACAACATGTCTGAAAACATAAAGTTTTCGACGAAACACGGGGGAGGTTTTCATAATTATCCCTTAGAACTATGTGCATGTATGTGTATGTTTATATCTACATCTATTTTTATCTCTCTCTCTCTCTCTCTATATATATATATATATATATATATATTCTGTTGTTATGGTGGTGCAGAAGGAACAACTCTCAGATTCATACAGAGAATTCTTGACCCTTTACAACAGACTCTTTCTGATGGGTGTCACCTCACAAGGGAAACTGGAAAGCACATATCGGAAGCTGGGTTTTCAGATCTCAAGCTTAGCACGGCTTTCTTATCTAATGCCTCACTTGTAAACCCTCATATCTACGGAATAGCTTGCAAGTAAACGCCACAATTAACATGGATAGATTTTTCTCCTTTGGAGGCAATAATTAGCATGTGTATATTAAAATCCAATGTTTTAATATATCTTCACAAAAAAGTACATGGCCAATGATAATTAACAATACTAATTGTTATTATTGTTATTATTATTATTTTTTATGACACAAGGTATATTTGGACCATTGTAAATATAGTTATGGGATGGCAAAAGTTGGTGGAAAAAAACTAATTATACTAGGCGTTTTTTGTCCATTACAGAAAGGCAAAGTCTAAGAAAATGTTTTGTTCCTTTTATTGTCCTTAAGCCATCAAACAAGTTGAATGAATCATGGAATATCTCAGGACGTAAAAGAGTAGACAAAGGTTTGTGGGGTTTAAAATTTCTTGTGTTTCCTTTCATGGGTTGGCTCTAGAAATGTGTTATATATTCTTCTAGGGGCTTATTTATATTCTGCTTTTAAACAAAAAGGAATACTTTTTATGTTTGAACCTGAGAAACGCCTGACTGGAGAATCTTCCACAAATTTGATATTACTTCAAGGCATTATTTTGGTATTTCTGTCCCTTACGGTCTTCTTATTTTAAGGTCCCTGAGGACATCATTATTTGGCTTGTGAACCTTGTTGATGATTAGGCGCTTGAAGACAATGTTTGACCTTATAACTGATATTGCCTGATCCCAAAATGCTTTTTTTTTGTTTTTTTGTTTTTTTTTTTTTTTGCCCTTTAATCAGATCAAAACAATTTTTTTGCTCTGATTTATCAAATCAAATTTATCGGCATAGTGGAAGAATCTAATCCGTATAATAATTCTGTAACGATTATTTTGCAATGAATATTGTTTAGAGTTGGTGGGTTTTGCATGATTGTTAGTTTGATGATAAGTGCAACTTGCTGCATTTAAAATCCAAATAAATCCAACTCAACTTAGGCTGTGGGCTCCCAAAATGCCTTTATGTGTTTTTATCATTTGGTTAGTGATAATTAAGTTTGCCGTTGTAGTTTAATTAGAATTCAAATACAACATATTACAACTGATAAATTTTAGCGTAATTTCATAACTGACTCTACTATAAAATATAGAGTTTAAATTTCTCGCTTAAGTTGAAAAAAAAGTCCTATGCTATGTGCACGGAATTTTTTTAATAGATAAATTTCCTGCTTTCTAAAAACCCTCTTGATCTAATAGCAAAAAGTAACATAAAATGCCAAGAACAATGAAAAAAATAGAAAGAAAAAACATAAGCTATATTACTGTTTAAAAAATTTAGTCCATAGTCTTGTGTTGAATATATACAAAGAAAAAGAAAAAAAAGAAGTTTAAAAAGGATTGAGATTTTGGTTAGCTCACTATAACATTGACGTATAGATACCAATGATTAGTTCTTGTCTATCCATGAGATCAAGAGATGAATGTATTCAAATGTTTCAATTTCAGTCACTATCATCATCAATAAAATGTTAATGATTTAACAACTCAATTTTGCAGAAGAAAAAAAGTAAGAGCTACAAAGCTTATTTTTCTAGAATTGCATGCAAAAAAAAAAAAAAAACAAACAAACAAAAAAAGGAAAAAAAAAAAAAAAAAAAGAAAAAGAAAAATGGTACCACTAAATTAAACCTATGTCTTTGGATGTGGTCCTCAAAAGATGAACAAAAAGTTTGTTATGGAAAACGACATGAATTGTCTGATGTGGGATGGCACAAATGGAATTACTCAAAAAAAGGAGGATCTCTCTGCAAAAAGCTCCCCCAAAATTGTCGTTCCCTTCTTCTCTCTCTCTTTCTACTCTTCATCGGTTTTTCTTCACTTCAAATGATATATAATTAGGGTTTTCATTCTGCTCTCTGGGGACAGCCAATCGCCAGAACAGAAAAGAGCACTTCGTCAAACGATGTCGTTTCACCTCGTGCCTCTCCTTCGCGTAAACGGTACTCCTCTCTTTCTCTATTTCTCTCTCTAGTTTGTTGCTTTTAGAAGTTTTGAGCATTCCTAATTGTTTGGTTAAGCTGTTTCTTCTCGTCTTCTAGTTTTGCCTGTTTTCAGCTGTTTTTTTTTTTTTAAATACTTTTTAAGGAAGGATATTGTGCTTTTTTTGTTGAATTTTAAGTTCAATTTGGTTTATCGCGAAAATCTTTACTGTTTAGGCCATACAGAGATCAATTTTTTTTTCTTTGGCTTATCATTCTTGAAGTTTTAAGTTTAAATTGGATTTACGGTGCTTGGGGCAAACAGAAAAAAAAAAAAAAAAAAAAAGGAAATTATTATAAAAAAAAAAAAAAAATTATTCCAGTCTTTTTTGTTAAGCCTCTTTGATTTTCTTTTGGGTCACGATTTTTATGGATTCATAATCATGATGGGTTTTTTTTTTTTTTTTTTAATGTGGATATAAAGTTGTTAAATTTACGGATCTTGTTACCTCAAAATAAATAAATAAATAAATCTTGTTCGAATGACGGTAATTACTGTTAAATAATATAAGCTCATACATTTGTATTTGTTCTCATGGTAGGTTGTTACTAACCAGATTGAATTTCTGGAGAAGATTTAATTTGGTGAAATTCTTTGGAGAGATGGGCAGATTTTGTACCATGTGATGCTAGTGGTGATGGAGAGTTGTTGATTTGTCAATCCCTCTTACACCACTTAATTTCCGGTTTCGTATGTGAACTTATTTGAAAGTTTAGATTGTGGTGTTATTCTTGAAGCACAACTTTTTCGAAGTTCAGATCTAGCATAATCCCCGTATTTTTGTATAATGTGGTTTTAGCAGAAGACGTATGACATAAGCTAGTTTTTCAAACATCTTAGAATGTTGGTGTTCTTGTAAGTAATGTAATCTATCAATGCTGGTCAGTGGTGAACTTTGTGGAGGTATAAGCAAGCAGAATTGGTCTTTCTGAGTTTTAACAAAAAAATAGCTAAAACGGGGTCGCTTTGTTGTGTGGCCGCGAGGCCACATGGATCTCATACAACCAGTAGGGACTGGTCAGTGGGTCCACATGAGCCGTACTGGCGGACTAATTCAAGCTTCTCGCCACCCCCAGCAAGATGGGATTTCCAGTTCCAAACTGAAGGGCTGCAATATGGTCCGCACGATGGCATTCCACCGTATGGGTCTTCTACATCATCAAACAGTAAAGAGAGTCGGAGCTGGGTGAGAGGCAACCAACTTTATAATCATCACCACGCATCTGATGGTGCTGGGATGCTTTTGAGTAGTTCGTCTGACCTTTCTCAGGGTCCTCAATGGACACCTCCTGCAATACAGGAAATCAGAGTTGATGATTTTGAATCTGCAACGAGGAGAGGTAAATCCGATCTGCATTACATTGTTTCATCGTTTCCTTACGTTACACATGCATGAATACGTGTGAGTACTCCTGTATTTTGAGGTTAATAATTGGTTTTGACACTGTGATATGGGTTTCAAAGTAGAACTTCTGTGAAGTTTTCCGTATATTCTTTATCAGTACTTTAGCTATTAAATTTATTCTGCAAAGTATTATATCTGTTTATTTATCCCATGTCATTTATCATGAATGTTGTATACGTTATGAACATACTGACTTCTTGTCTGCCTACATCTTAAATCTCGAGGTAATAATAATATATATGTTTTGCCAAATGGATTTAATGTGCTTTATCATTTTTCCCTTGCTCTCATGAAAGGTGAAATTTTATGTAACTCATATGTGCAAAAATATAGAATATACATTTATTACAATCCGCATAATTGTTACATAACCACTGAGAGTGCATGGTTTAGTAGAAGTCCACATGGTACCGGTTTACTGATGAGGACCAGAAGGATAGCTAAATACTGAATTTGGTGTATTTTAGTTACCCATATGAGCTATATTTTTAGAGTTATATATATTAGATATTTTGTTCCTAATTGAAAAATGTGACCATTTAAATCTTTTCGGAAACTGTTTGGATGATGAATCTTAAATTTGAAAAGGCTACGGAAAGGAAAAATAAATTTTTTGCCTCAATTTGTCATTTCTATTCAAAAAGCTAGGATAGCTTATTCTTTTTGCCGTTGTGCAAGGGCTTGATGAGAAGTGGCAGGGTTTTTAAACTTCTAGCTCTGTAATTCCTGCGGGTTTTCTGTAGGATTCCAAATCATTGAAGCCCAAAATTGATTAATTCATGGCATCATAGTACAGGCCTTGTTATGGGTATTGTTTGAGGATTTTCTTCAACTATCCGACGTGTAAAGTCCTGCCTCCAAATGCCATGACATTTTGCTATGCTTTTTGAATCTTGTATCTTCCTTGGATATCCACCATATATTTTGATTGCAGTCAGTATGGTGATAATTCACTGTTGGCGTCTCTCACTTCAATGTTTAATATGCAACGGCTATTCCTGAATCAGCTTCTGAGTTCCTATGACAAAGAAAATACAACTTGTTGAGATTCTAAGAAGATAAAAAATCTAACCTGTTAATGTCATTGTTCTTCGTTTCTACTATTCACACAGTTTATTGACTGAAAGTTCTTTCTGTATTTCTGACTTGCTAGGTATGACTTTGGGTCCACCATCTTTTAAAACTACCATGGAGGTACTTCATCGTTTCAAAGCTCTCTTAGTTTAAACTGAAATAGAATTCTTTCACCAAGGCGTATCTTACATTGATTAAATTCTGCAGGGAACCTCAGAAAATCCAGATAGTGGGGGCTCCACTTCATTCCGATCAGACAGTAGTGAGTCTGAACCCAAATCACGTTCATCCTCGCATCGTACCTTCTCAAGTCGCCGCTCTTTTATGTCTAAACCTATACATCCCTTGTCCTTCCCAAGACAAACCTCTCCAGGAGAGGTTTCTGACTTTGCAGTTGCTGGGTTGCCAGAGTTTGATGCCTCCGCTCAAAGGGATGCACACAGCTGGAGCAGTGCTAGCAGCAGCCTTGATTTTGCTGATGTTTCTGAGACTTTTGAATCAGAAACATGCAATCGGTCATGTAATCCATCAGACGGTCTTAGATGCGGTTTGTGCGAAAGGCTTCTTTCCCAGAGATCGCCTTGGAGTTCTCGTCGGATAGTGAGAAGTGGAGACATGCCAGTTACCGGGGTTCTTTCTTGTTGTCACGTTTTTCATGCAGAATGCTTGGAACAAACAACACCCAAGATGCGTAGGAACGACCCTCCCTGTCCCCTATGTGCCAGATTGGAGGAGGAAAACTGCCCTGAACAGAGAAGCTGTTCAAGATCAAGGAATAGTTTCCCAAGGCTTAAACCATTTAATGAGGACGGGCCATCAAGGCCTTGGGGTTGTGTGCAGGTGGGAGATTGTGTTGAAGGTGCTTTGCATGTGCCGCCCCGCAATTCTATGCTTTTACTCAACAGGAGCCGCATTAAAAAGAATCTTTCCTTGAAGGGCAATTCGAGCAAAGAGTTTCCAGGTAAGTTAAAGAAAAGCGGTTCCTATTCCTCGCAGCAATGTAATGTAAGATCGATGGATCAAGGAGCGATTGGTTGTTCAAAGTCGAAGAGTATAACGGGGCCAATCATGAAGGGCTGAAGGAAATATGTAGATAAGTTTGGAATATGAACCTTTGCTCTTTCGGAGCCATTTTCTTCACACTCGTTCTGTCTTCTTGCTTGCAAATCCCAGTTTAAACGAGTAGATTCTTTGACAATGTGATTGGATAACCTGGTTATGTTGTATAGATTTCATTGTGTGAACTATGGGTTGGAAAGTAAACAATTACATCTTCAAATTTTTGTTTTTGTTCGTGGAATGTTGATGGAAATAACTATATTGCGTTATTATTCTTTGTTGGATTATTTTCATAAACTCCCCCGATCTTTGTACCCTATTTCAAACTGTGTCCTGATTTTTTAAAATCGTTCATTATGTCCCTTGATATTTTTTTATATTTAAAAAAAAAAAAAGTAAGATACCCCTTCTTTCAAAATCCGTCTCTAATGGCATATCTTACAAAGATAACTAAAGCTATTAAACTCAAATTAGTTATATAAAAATGATTAATCTTACTGATAATGAATTTTTCGATACTATCATAAAATTCTCCCTACTTCGATTATTGAAAAGAAGCCATCTTTGTTGGAAATAAACATCAAACCATAAAATAAAAGGATAAAAGTATCACTTGCTTGGCCAGTTGGTTACATTTCATATGATTCTAAAATTGATATATTCTTATCAAATATCATTTCAGGTTATATATGCTCCACTAGTATTCTCACTTCTCAATGGAGAACAACATTATCCAATTTCTTCTTCTTTATTTATTTTTTTTTTTTTGGGTCAAGAGATGATTGCTTAAACGAGGCAGATAGCCAACAGTCAACTTCCAGCTACATATTTCCGCTATCAATCATTTCGTGCTCAACAGAACCCAAAAAACCGTTTTTGCCAACTTTTGCCTCACTGCCTCACTTGACCAAAAAAAAAAAATTTAAAAATAGTCGCATTTAATTTTTTTTATTACAGTAAAAAATTCTTACATAAAATCACATTTAACTCAAATTACTCTAATTCAATCCTATTGAAGGGGTTAAATCTCTTCATGGTCCTCTTTGTCTGACTGGGTTTGTGCAGGTAATGTAAAACAGTGTTTCATTTTTGCCCTCTCGTTTCATTTGAAACCGCTCCATAACAGGACATTCGGATTGAAAGATATTTCCATGCCCTTTGGTCCATTTCAGTAAGATTTGTTTTATCTTCTTGTTATTTGTTCATTCGTTCATTTTTAATATGACTACGTAGACAAATTTTTGCCCTTAAAGTATGAATGGCAGACAAAATTTATGATTGGATAATTATATACACGTGGTATAATTTCTGTGTTGTTAAGATAAATCCCAGACCAGACCAATAATAAATTTATATAATGTGGTTTTAATGATTACTTCAATTTTAACAGTGAGATATTAATCTAACGGTTATAATAAATTAGATAATTAATTAAAAATTTTATGATAATTAATGAAATTAGATTCTTATCGTGTGATATTATTAAATTTTTATATTTAATAATAGCTACTAATAGAAACATAACCATTATATATTTCAATATATTAATATTAAGATGTAAAAGAAAAGGCAAGTGCAATGTCTAAATGCATGGCTTTAACTTGTCACCCTTTTTATTCATGGATTGAGTGGCTAAGAGTACTTTACCGTATATAATTAAAGGTGAGCGTTGAATGTTGATAGTATGAGTAAAGTACGCCATTCACATCCATATCTTTGGGCTAATTTGCTTTGTGTTGCATTTTTCTCGGTGATCAAATCAGTGTTAGAGATAAGACCTATTATTGACCACGTACGTGTTCGCTTTTTTTGTTATAACTTTTCTTACCCAATATATTTCCTACTTAAATTTCTACTAATAGATATTTAGATGGTTACAACAAAAGCAGATTTTCCACATAAATAGATAAATAAATAAAACACACGACACAAACGAAAGGAGTATTAGTAGATCCTTCAGAAAAGAAAGAAAAGGAGTATTAGTAGATGACAAGTATGTTATGTATTATTATACAATGGTCCATTTAGTTCGCTGATTCGAGTTTTTAATTCGAGTTGAGATGTGACTTTATGTGATAACTTTTTATTATAGTAAAAAAGTTAGATGTGATTGTTTGTGATAATTTTTTACTGTAACAAAACTCGAATTTTAAACTTGAATCAGTGAAAGAAACAGGGCCTTAAGCTTTTTGATGCGTGTATGTTAATATATGAGTCGACACAATTTTACGTGACAAATACCGATTGATTTTATTGCATGTACATACAATCACTTGTTAATCCAAGAAGTCAGAGGATGACTTTTTTTTTTCTTCCATTCCCTTTTCTCAAAATGTTTTCAGGTTCGAATTTTGACAACGCGTAATATAGAAGGTATTGTATAACCAATAGCCGTGTAATTTTAAATTTTCAAATTAAATTGGATCGGATTTAAGAGAATAACATAGAAATGACACTAATAATTTTCTTTTTTTTAAAACCAAATTTTTTTAAAAAAAAAAATCACCTGTGTATCTTGGAAATTGATTTTTAACCTGAGCAAACAGAGAGTTACCATAAAGGAAAGCAGAAGGAAAATTCTGACAAGAAAGTAGGTCCCGTTCATTTCACTTATTTGAGTTTAAAATTTGAGTTTTACTGCAGTAAAAAACTCTCAGAAACAGTCACATCTAATTTTTTTACTATATTAAAAAATTTTCACATAAAATCACATTTTAATTTAAATTAAAAATTCAAATCACCGAACTAAAATTAAACGGCCCTTACTAATCAATGTCAAATGCAAATGCAACCATATCCATCATTGTCGTAAGGTGTGAAAATTCTTGGGGAGGGAGGAAAATAACTGAATTATTTTAAAATGCATGGTCCCCGTGTATACTGACATAGGTACAAACTGCAGTGCACTATCAAAATCAGTACTATACTCCGCTGTATCTATACAAATTGCATAAAACGAGAGGATATATATATCTGTATTATTGTAAATACGCTACAGTGCAAGGCTTACATCAGTTCACAGGTACTTATCGTTCCTTACATATGGGCCAACTTGCGTACTGTATAATATGTGAGCTTCCCTTCCACACACACACACACACACACTCACACACACACACAAATAAAAAATAAAAAAAGGATTGAGGAATAATCAATTACAATATTGATAGCCCAATTTTCATTGGGCTGTACAAAAGGGGACCATATTCTTTATCTTCTTTCCTATTCCCCCCACAATCATGTGCACTGTTGGCATTACCATAGACATTTTTCACATTGTACCTTCAACATGGATCCTTTGCTGGATGTTTGTTTCTACTTGCAACCACAAACTGAGTTTTTTTTAACAATTGGACCATTTCGGAACCAATAATATCCCTTGTTCTTTTCCCACTAGCCATGTTCTTTAATCTCATCCTCTTCATTCTCCATCAATTTCCCACATTGAGATAAAAACCTCATATTCCAATTAGATTTACTCATATTTGCGATGGAGACTCCCCATTAAAGTGTCATCACTGTGCTTTGATTTTTTCTTCTTTTTTTTTTTTTTTTCCCTTTCATTCTTTTCTTTCGGTTCTCTTTTTGCTCTTTTTTCTAATTAAAGTGACAATGAGGGATTCGTTTTGTCCAACCTTTCAATTATAAGATAATGTGGTCAAGCTCTTGAAATTCAAGAGATAAAAAAATCAACGCGATTGAGGGACAAATACAACACTTGCTGATTTAACCTGACGATAATTCTACAAAGCCACATTGTTAAAGTTTCGAGTACAAATTTCTCAACTCTCTCTCTCTCTCTCTCTCTCTCTCGGGTTTGTGGGCAGCAACATCATGTTATATCTACTATTATCCATAAACTTTGCATTCGGTAGCCCACAACTGGAAAGTGGTGTCCCTATTAGACTAGTCTACTTAGTGGCCAAACCTTTCACACAACAATGAAATGACACTCAAATCTTCACATGCTGTCGTGTCTCACATGGCATGTTACTCAGCTTTTATAGACCGAGAGAAAGTAAAAAACTTTGCCGTCAGAATTTTAAACTAAAGTTTGAGCACAAATGCTAAACGACATCAAACTTACATCTATAAAAAAAGTTTTGGTATCTTAATCATGATGGTAAGAAGACGAGATCATACACATCGATTACTTTTATATATATTTATACTTTGGCCAACTGTAATTCCAATTGACCTCCTCTTTGCCAAAAGGGTGAGGATTGAATTTTCCAATATTAGGGGTTAATTCCATGCACTACAATGTATGATGGTAATTTGAAGCTATAAAAATAAGAGGACTTAAGCATGTGACCCCCATGTGATGGAGGGTCCGAACACTGTCAGATTTCTCAGAGGAAGTCACAATCGAAAAGTCTTCTTGGGCCCTAGAAAATATTGAGGCTAAGAAATGTTCCCAAGTTAGCAAAAGGAAAATAGGTGCACAATTGACAATTTCCCTACATACAAACCTAACTTCTCTAGCTTATTATAAGTAGTAACAAAATTTATCCAATATTGCTATGTGGTGCGTGACATCTCTCAATGTTCATGCACAAAAAAGCTTTCTTAACTGGGAATTTTGGAAAAGAAAAAAAATAAAAAGCTGTATTAAGTTGTCAAAAAGGAAGTGGGGCTCGCTTTAGTAGTGTTTCGTGCCCTCATCCTCATGACCAACTGTCATTGTGGAAAGCAGTAAGTGGATGACTCTGTGTCGTCCATGCATACACACAAAAATATACATAAAAAGAATATATATATATATATATAAATATATGTGTGTGTATATATATATATATATATATATATATATTTATATGGCCGGATTTCTCTCTTCCAATGGGGTGATATAATTTCCTTCTCTTTTTACTACTCTAATCCATTCCTTTTCCTTTCTCCCGATTGCTCTCATATCCATGTCAGGCTTACGCATGATCCTTTGGCCAAAATTTGAAATATATACATACATATATGTATATATATATATATATATATATATACACGCACAACATTTTTCACTGTTTAAACTTTGAACTTCTTCATATAGATATTTATGCATGTGATGCGAGTAGTACATTCAATGACGTGAAATAGATAGAAAATAGGGAAATTTTCTTACACGTAATAATGATGCATAAACATCTAAAAGGGAGAGAAAAAAAAAATAATGGGTGCTTTTAAAATGATTTTATTTTTTTATAAAAATGGAAATGGAAACATTTTCAATCTCAGACAGAAATTATTTTTAAAAATACGTTTTGAAATTTTATCAAGAGATTATTTTCAGTATAAAAAAATCCAATAATCTCTCTCTCTCTCTCTCTCTCTCTCTCTCTCTCTCTCTCTCTCTCTCTCTCTCTCTCTCTCTCTCTCTCTCTCTCTCTCTCTCTCTCTCTCTCTCTCTCTCTCTCTCTCTCTCTCTCTCTGCTTGAGAGGGGAGAACAGAAACAAAAAATAAAAAATGACTAAAATCAAAAAATCGTTTTAATTTCCGTTGTTTATCTTTAATTGTGTCAAACTCCGTTTTTCTCCCGTTTTTATTTTTTCTTTTTCAAAAAATGTAAAAAGAAAAACAAAAACAACTCTAAACACAACAAATATTTCGCACTTTTTATCTGTATGTATTGGGAAATTAGTGTAACATTTTCTGTGTTATTGACTCATTGCGTAACATATATTACTTTTCCCTCTTCCTCTTCCTCCCCAAATGCTAATTGATATGGCCAGGCCAGTACTCTTGAATTTATGTTACTCTTTCGAGTGTAGAATATATAATATCATCAAGACTGATTGTTAGCTAAGTTAAATTTGGTCGAAAACTAAGATAATTGTTCCATAAATTGGTTACTAAAATAACAATTTCAAGCATTCTGATTAAGATGCTCTCTACTATTATATATCTAGACGGGAAGGGGAGTTGTGAATTCGACCCCACTTGAAATTTTTTATATCATTTTCATTTGGATGATACATGTTATATTATAGCATGTGTTTTTTTTTAAAATAAAATGTTGGTGTAAATCCATACTTTGATATGTGATTTATGGGAATCACATTAGTAAAGAAAATCGATCAAAATGACTTTAAATTTCGTGACTAGAAGTCTAATAACTAATTTGATCCACCTAACATTACTCAAGAGCCGTGACGGGAAAGAAATAAAAAAAAAAAAAAAATTGAAAAAAAAAATCTCATCACTTTCATTAAGGACGCCGTTAGCTGCTGTAAGATTGGCAATATATAGCCCACAGAACAATTAAGCCAAGTTACTACGCTATTATATACGTGACTTTATGTGACCCAAAAAATTATTATACTTTAGTATGGCCCACATGTATCATCAAGTTTAAATACGTCACATTTTCTAGCTGGAATTTATTGCCTATTCATAGTTAAATAATGGTGAATTTAAGGGTGGCAATTCGTGTTAATGAATCGTGTTCATGTCAATCTGTTTATTAATTGTGTCAGAAAATATTAATTTAAAAATATCAACTCAAACATTATTCATTTATTAATGGTGTTAATTGTGTCAACTCAATTATGACTCAAATACATTTATAATAAATCTAAAGAATTTCAAATTGTGTCGTTGAAACCTCCAGACAAATAAATGGAATGGCCAATTAGCTGATGATCAGTTAGCTGCAAATTACGGCTTCTAGATATGTCGGCTTCAGCAAAACTACACAAAAGAGAGGACTTATTTGTAACAATTTAGACGAATATCTCAAATTCAAATTTCGAATATAAAAACTTGTAGTTGACAAATTACTTGGTTAGAGTGTGAATCAGGCAATTGGACTTTTGCTGCTGGATTAGATTTTTGACCTTATTCCTTGGATTCCCTCCCTCCCTCTCTCTCTAGCTAATATTTATAAACACATTTATAGGACGTGCGAAAAATATATATATATATATATATATAAATATTATGGGATCTTTTCTGTTAATTTATTGATAGGTTTTTATCGTTAATTTATATAAAATCACGTAAAATTAAAAAGTATGTAGATTCAACTATTAAAAAAAAATTATCTACTAGTACGTCAAACGTACTAAAAAATCTCTCATATTACATACACACATTCATACATACATACATGTGTGTGTGTATATATATATATATATATATACACACACATCTATATGCCAACAAAAGTTATAATAAGGAGGCAAAATATTGGACAAGAATTATATACATATGTTGCCAAGAACATGAAGAAGATTTTAACTGAAATTGTTGCTGCAGAGACTGCTGTTGCCGACAGTCATTCTCTCTCAAGGCTAAGGAATATTAAATTGGTCATGTCATTTGTTACAAAACAATGCAAACAAACTAAGATGATTGCTTAATCATGGCAGCCAGAGAAAGTTCTCTGCATACCATAAGTTCAAAGCATTGTCTAGAGGTTATTAATATTATTTTTAAACGTAATTAACCACCTTTATAGGTGATTAGCCAATTCTGATAAGCAGCCTTTTCAATTAGTCATAATTACAAAATTAACTTTACTAGGTCGTTTCAGAACAGCAGTAATTCCTCATCTAGTGGACAATTAAGAAATTGTTTATGCAATACGTAGAAAAGTAATTACCACGGACGTTTACATCCTCTTAATAGGACACCTTATTTGACATGTTTAGGCTTGATCCTCTAACTTGTATCGTATGACTATGACTTGCCTAGACCACGAGCTAGCTCTCATGTTGTGCATGAAACTCAGAATTCAAATGATTTCATTTTAAATTTGATACTAACTATAGTCCCAAGAAAGCAAAAAAAAAAAAAAAAAAAAAAAAAACACTGAATTTTTTTAATCTAAATTATAGACCAAATTTTACGTTGTTCATTAGTCTTAAAACATTTCAGAATGAGTCTTTGGCTTACTAAATTAGTTATTCTATCCATCCAACTATTAATATCTCAATAAAAGAGCATAACTTGATTATTAACAGTCGTATCCTTTAGATCATCAAACTGTTAAAATCTCAATGAAAATCGCATGTGGTTCTTATTTTAGAATTGGATGGATGAAATGATTTATTTAGGACAATTTCATCTGGAAACATTATAAAAATCGTGGACTAAAATAGGATTTGACCTATAGTTCCAGGATTAAAAATGGGAGTAACCTTTTTTTTTTCCTATAAATCTATTCTTCCAAAAAATGCAATGCTAAACTCTATCAAACTTGACAATGTTCTGTCTCTGTAAACAACCCCAAGCTCATAGTACATTAGTACTGCACATGCAACAAACCTGTAAGCACATGTAGATAGAGATTTGGCTCTAAACATCACTTTCCATCCAATGTCGCCTCGATGAATATTGCCGCGTAATAATAAAGTACGATGCTCAATTATGCTCGAAAAATGTGATTTGCTATTTGTTTATATACTAATTAGTTTGCTTTCTACTTGAGCTTGGTGGAATAATTAGGGAAACTTGTAAGCAAGGAATTAATTAGGCTGTTTGCTAAAGCAACCATTTAAGATTATTATGCTAACTTTTGTTAGCTTCAAATAGGTTCAATCGCCTTCAAAAAGTTGATACGATTTCATGGCTTATGTCACCAAATCTTGGACCTAAGAACTTTAATATGATTTAAAGGATGTAACTAGAGCGATTGTAAGATATGAATTGTTGGTTTAGAATTTCTTAGCATTTAATACAAAAGAAAGAAGTTTTTAAAGAATTTGGAATTTGAAAACTTGGTGCTGGCTATTAATGAAGTAGTTAAAAGGTCAACATCGCTGAGCTTTGTCCAGCTTTTGCCCACATGAATTCACATCTTCATGAAAAGAGAAATAGAATGCGAAATTGAATATGGTTTTAAACGCCAGTGAATGAAGAAGGTTCCCAGCTAGATGTACATTTAGGTACCATTTATTTCTTTTAGGTTTTGGCCAAGTATTTGTACTTCCTTTAACGTGTAATCTATAAGGTATGTATCCTTTAGTTTCTCCTCTACAGGATACGATCCAAGATGTTAGTTTCACCCCTATGATAGCAAAAATAGGAAAGGAAAAGAAGGGAATTTCCATGGAGCAGAGTACCTACAATTTAAATTAAACAATATGTGTTATATGAGATTGAATATGGTGAGAGAATTTTTCAGACGACATTGTTATAAGAATTTTGTCTAATTTAAATCGTACTGTTACAGTCAATAACCTTATAGATAGGGTGTCTCCACCATAGAATTCATCCTCAAAAAGGTATTGATCCAATTTTTCATGCATATTAAAAGTGGTCTATCAGCAAAAATCCACATATTTTAACTAGTAGTGGGCTTAGCATTTAACTGATCGACCCTCTGTATGCAACCAAGTTAGAATCCAAAGCAAGATCCGATGCAGACCCCATTGCTTAACTTTACAGAAAACTTTACACAATTGATTCTAATTCCCAAAATAAAAAAATCCCCATCATTAAGAAAAAAAGTTGAAGCAACAGAAGAACTCATTCACTCAAATTGTTTTAGCATAAGGATGTGTCGGCAAGATCACTTAAATCACCTTCCCAAATTTCAAAAACTCCATTAAGGGCATGAAAAAAATAATAAAGATAACCCAAATCAAAATGGCTCTCATTCAACAATCATAGTAATATTCTCTAACCATTTATTAAAAATGTCTACTCCTTTCCTCTTGGTGAATAATGACCCTTTAATCTCTATGGTCCATACAGAAGTCTTAAATGCCTGCTTTAACTGAAAGAGAACCAAAACCTCAGAAAGTTTTAAAGCCCTTTTACCAAATCTAATGGTAGTAGTTGAAAGTGCTTTTAGAGCGGCAGTTTGATTCTTTAATTATAATGCTAAAGAAAGCAAAGCAAGAGCAGAGGTAGTTACAGTTAGGTTAGCTACCCCTAAGGCAGTTAAAAGAGTTAAAAGACAACAAAGCATAAATCTGGCTCAGAGATACGGCTTCTCTCTCTTTATTAGGCAAAAACTCCTTTGATTGCGGGCCTTGGTAAACCCTTTTAATTTCACTCGCTTTTGGATTGAGTGGTTCACAAAAAAACTTGATAGAATTAGCATCTATAATATTATATTCAATATCAAATTTACTTTATCTGTATAAACCATATTTTAATCCTGGGATTAGTTTTTTTACGATTTGATCTGTAGCCATAACAATTTTATATCGTGCCCTATATATTTTTAATGCGGATATGTACATCTCTCACTATTTTAAAACTAATCTAATAGTTAGAAACAACAATTCCTACTAGTAGAGTAAAACAACATTCTCCATCTTCAATTTATTTATAAAATAAAAATTTATTCTTTTATAAGTTTTTTAAACTTAAAATTTGGGAGTCTTCATGGTAGAGCATGATATTTTGTTCTATAGATAGGAATTGTATATTTACCGTTAGATTAATTTTTAATGGTCAGATCTGCAATAAATATAATTTTGTGCTACGCACTATAAATTTTTAATACAAATCTGTATAGATATGATCGTTAAATAATTAATCTAACGATTAAAATCTATTGTTCCTACTAACGGAGTAAAATAACATGCTCCACCTTAAAGATTCCTCTTATAACATTTAAAATAGTATTGTTTAACAAAGCCCAAATTAAATTAGGCTTTTTCTATAGTGAAACCCCCCTAAAAGAATTTATTGGTAGAATATTTTATTTTAACTATTAGATTACTTTTTTAACGGTTAGATATGTCTATTTTTTTTTTCAATATCAAATATAACGTACACATTTATATTGAAAATAGTTTTATTATGTGTGTTTTGAAGGGTAAGTGAGATACACGTTTTATTATGTGTGTTTTGAAGGGTAAGTGAGATACACGCAAGGTGAAGGTGGTAAGGGTTGGACATGTAGGTGTTAGTAACAATCTAAGGGCTTTTTAAGTTCATTTTACCTATTCGAGTTTAGAATTTAAGTTTTACTACAGTAAAAAGTTCTCATAAATAATCACATCTAATTTTTTTATTATAGTGAAAAGCTTTCATATAAATTCACATCTCAATTCGAATTACAAACTCAAATCAGCGAAATAAACGAGTTTAGTAAGCCATGAAAAGTTTTTCTATCTACCTGAAGAATTCCAAGGGCTTTTTTATTCTCCGTGAAAGTTCAGTTTGTGAAGGAAAAGACTTTCAAATCACACCCTCTTCTTTCACTGTCTTTATTTTGAATTCTGTATTGTGGAATGGTCAACTTGGAGCATTCCCATTGGGAAAGATGATTTTTTTTTTTTTTTATAATGGATTTTCTATAACTGGTCCACCATTTATTTGGAGAAAGGATTTTGATATTGGATTAATTGGAAGTCTTGCCAATATGTGATCAAGCACATGATAACCACTTAAGTGTTTAACTACTTGCCCACATGGGGGGGACTAGAAGGATTAAAAATATATATATAAAAAAAAAAAAAAGAGTGACGCTTTAACAACACATCAAATTGGGATTAGAGAGAAAAGAGCACTCGTGACCATCTTCCTCACGGGTGTTCCAGTACTTCACTAATACCAAAATGGTTAGTATGATTTTAAATTTGAAATTTTCTTCAATACGATTTTTCTTACCATGTTCCCCAGTACTTTTTTGTAGTACACCACCAGTGACAAAATCAACTTATGTGGCACATTGATATTATGATATAGATTCCAGGGTGAATCATGCGCTATCATTATGGTGGGTACTAATTATGTGATTATTTTAGGGGGCAACAATTTTAACTTTTTTGTAAATGGGACTTGGGTTACATGCACGCTTTGGAATAATGAATCCCATCTTGAATGGAGGTAATTTTTCCTTTACGTTACAAGTGTGTTTCTCATAATGCAAAATTAATTTTTTTCTTTTTTTTTTTTTATGGTTTTGAACCCCAGCTATTTTTTTTTAAGTGACTTGAAGTGTAGAAAAGACCAACCATAATTATTTGCGTTCATTTCATAAATTCGAGTTGAGACATGATATTTTTTTTAAAAATTTTAACTATAACAAAAAAAGTTAAATTTGATATTTTTGAGAGCTTTTAACTGTAAAAATTTAAAATTGAAAACTCAAATCGGTGAAATAAATTATGTCTAAATTGATTAGATTTTTTTTTCTTAGGAAAAAAAGACATAATCCTCATATAAGACCAGTTCTACTATTGCATTTCTGATGATGAAGGGGGAAAGAAAATAATAAATGCTCATTTATTTTGTTGATTTGAGTTTATAATTTAAGTTGAGATATAATTTTATGTGAAGATTTTTTTACTATAATAAAAAAATTTAATGTGATTATTTTTAAAAATCTTTTATTATAATAAAATTTAAATTTTAAACTCAAATTAGTGAACAATGAATACAATTTTTTAGCTTGACATTTAGTTGCAGAGTATCAAATCCTGAAACATGGGCTGCGCAGGGAATCCTTAGCAACAGGGAAATGGGTGAAGAAACATAAAAGGAGGAAAAATCTAAAGTACAGAATCAGAAATCCTGTATGGCTCAGAAAAGATAGGGGAAGATGGACGGTCCAAATTAAATATTTGGTTGAGTGTTGACAAAAAAAGTGAATAGTACAAAAGGAAGTTGGGATGCTTTGGCGTATCATAACTACAATTTGGTTGTTATTGGTTTTGGCCGTTGAAACTTTCCGAGTGGAATCTGCTGCTCTTTGGTACAGAATTAATTTACTATTTCCTTCCCATGTTTTTATGCTTTTACAGAAACGACCCTATCTCAATCACACTGAGAGAATTTTTGCATATTAATTTTTCATTTCTGATAAAATGGATGACAGAGGACAAAACAGAAGACTAGCTATTTAACTGGTTTTAGGGGGGGAAAAAAAAAAAGAACTATACAAAACCTAGAGATATTAGGAATTTATTACGTCATTTCTGAATTTTACATCATATTAAGATTGTATTAGCAAAAATAATGCATAATACCATCATCATGTTATTTAACTATTATTTATTTTATCGATTTAAATTTTTAATTTTTAATTTTTTTCAGTTAAAAATTTTTAAAAAATATCACGTCAAATTTTTTTTATTATAATTAAAAAAATTTTAAAAATATTATATTTTAACTCAAATTTAAAACTTAAATTCAAAAAGTGAAACGAAACTTCAGTACCGATCGTGTTCTTAAGCTTTTTTTTTATATGACAGTTTTAGATATTACGATTATAAACATGCACTGCCCATAATACCCCTACAATAAAATTTAACTCAGCACTAGACGTCTAGAGCTAAATATCAGACTAGGGATGGAATGATAATTTGACTGGTGGTCTGAGCAGAAGAATGCCGTCCACTTGTAACATCCTCCAATGGGGACGTCTCTTAAAAGTTAAACTGACGACTCAGAGAAAGAACCCATAAAGGGCACCAACACCAAAAGATGTCACAGTAATTTCCTCTCACCTTTTTTGGTATCCGAATTCTATTTATTTTACTGATTTAAATTTTATTATAATAAAAAAATTTTAAAAATAATTACGTTTAATTTTTTTATTATAATAAAAAAATTTATATAAAATTATATTTTAACTTAAATTAAAAATTTAAATTAATAAATTAAATAAGCTCTGAATATATCTCACATTACACGAACTTAGAATTTATTTGTCCTCTTGACATGTTCCTTTCTTTTCTGGTTTTAGCTTTTTGTTGATGGCGTTTGCAAAGAATATCTGCATAACAACATTGCAAATAAATCAAAAATTCAAAGAGGAAAATCTTGTGAAGAAGCCAAATGGGTTTTGAAGAATAAAGATACAAACAAAGCAACTGCATGTGCGGTTGCTTCTTTGGCGCCGCTAAAGCTCTCTTATACGTCCCTTTCTTGTATACAGGCAAATGTCATAAACCTTGAAAATATACCTGCTGTATTTAATTCTCGAGAATTTTATGATAAAAAGGTATGAAAAATCATCCCACGAATAGGAGTACTCTCTTTTAGTTTGACATGCTTTTTACACCCTTATACCATAACAATACAAACTTCGCCTTAAATACTTGTGTCCGAAAGTCCCTTTTTTTCTCCCCTTAGCTAGTACTTCCAACCCTATTTGTGAGTTAATTTTAGGAGACGTTTAGTTTATAGATTAAAATTATAATATTAGAATTATTTTTAATTTATATGTATTTTTTACGAGAAAAAAATACCATAACGAATCATGAACTATAATTTAAATTATGACTCCTTAAACTCTAAAGTAGGTCTAAGGGTTTTGATTTAAAATAAATAAATAAATAAATAAAGTACCTTACATAAAAACAAGCCAAACATCATTTGAATCGGAGTGTTGTTTCCAACCACTTAGGAGACCTCCGAAGGTGAACCCTAGCTTATACAGTATTAATTAATAAAATGCCCTATATATTATTCAAATATAAAAATATTCAAAGTTCGGTAAGGGTGAAAAAAATAATAAGAAGACAATGGACAAAACGAAACCGTTCGATAAAGAATGAAAAAATTAATTACATAAAAACGTATATTCTGTTCAAGTCAATGAATAGCTACAAAGTAGTTACGTAGATGCCTTCTCTTGGACGTAGTATTTGGCTATTTTCTAAAGATGATTGAAACACTAATACCGCGAATCATGGTCTTAATCTCTCTCAGTCAATTCATAATCCATGGTATCGTTTTCCATGCAGGCAGGCCCTTATCTTCTGATAATAAACAAATAATCATGAATATTTTACTTATAATTTATGCAATTAATTAAAAAATCCACCACTAATTGCCCTGGATACACATCTCTGCCAAAAGATTTTATGGCATGTTTATTTATCAGGTTGAGGAATGAGAATGGCGAATAAGAGTCAATTACATATTTATTTGTCATTTTCTATCGTATATTATGAGTGAGATTGGTGAGTCCTACTCAAATTTAGAATTGACACTCTCATACTCCTCTTGAGATTCCGACTTACATTCATGATATTAATATTAAATTACTATCATACAATTATTTTACTTATAAATATAAAAATAAAAATAAAATTCAAAAAATAATAATTACTATATATATTTATTATTTTATTTACCTAATATTATAATACAAGCCTAATTATTATCAACTTTAATAAAATAAATATGCACTTTATTTTTTTAATACTATTTTTAATTTTTTAATTTTATTTAAATTTTTTAACAATTTATTTTTATATTTTAAATAATTGTACCATTTATATTTATTATTTTAGTACCCTATTATTACACTAAATATTTTAATTATGATTAATTTGTTATATAATAAGTACAATAATTTATTTTTTAAATAAAAAATATAAATTGACTTAAAGGATATATTAGTACTTCTACACTATTTCATTATGATTATAGATGTAAGTAAACGCATGAATGTGATTTGAAGTGACTTTGATTCTAAATTACGTCACTAAGTAAATAATTTATTCTCACTCTAAATCCTACCCATTTTGAAGCCTGTCTACTCTGATTCATGTCCATTTTGATTATACGTGTAAGTAAACATGTTATAGGCTGAAACATCATTAAAACAAAAAAAAAAAAAAAAAAAACAAAAAAAAAAAAAAAAAAACCCCAACCCAAACTATTATTTTCTTTTGCTACAACAGAAGCCATACTTCAAGTAATGTGTAGCTGAGTTGTGTGATATTGATGAAGGGCAATTTTTTTTTTTTTTCACAATTCCAAGTTAAGAATTTGAATTTAAAAATGAATTTTATGTGAGAAAATACTATAGTAAAAAGTTAAATTTAAAATTTTGTGAGAGCTAATATTATGGTAGTAACATTTGAGTTGTGATTCTATGTGTCTAAAGAACATTATGCCTCAAGTTTTTTTTTTTAATTTGCATTCATAAAAAAAACATTAAATTTATATTGTATAATATTATATAATTTGATGGTTCAAAATTGTACACCATTGATAAAGTTCTTTCTTTTGGTACCAGACCACAAAATTCTCATTTTCTCATAATTTTTAATGCATATCCGCGTGTTTTTCTGAATTTTTCCAAATATAATTATGACTTTAGCAATATCAATCGTCAATACCTACTTAAGAAGCTATGTTATTATATTAATCCAACGCTATTAGGTGATAATTAAAAACTACTAGTTATTCTCTTAAGCATTTTTTCCTACTTAGATAAAAGAGGAATGAGAAGAGAGAGAGAGAGAGAGAGAGAGAGAGACAGAGAGAGGACTTTTAATGAGGTCTGAGAGAGAGAGAGAGAGAGAGAGAGAGAGAGAGAGAGAGAGAGAGAGAGAGAGAGAGAGAGGACTTTTAATGAGGTCTGAGGTATTTCTCAATTGAAAGCAGGCAGCTAAGAATGTCATCACCCATGTGCTTGGTGCCTTAACTTTCTCTCTAGCTTCAAACTTCAAAGGGTGGCAGAATCATCTGTAGACTGTAGTACTTTAACGTGTCAAGTTTCATATGGGCCGTCCATGAGAACTACGAGTGGGGCCCAGATGAACGATTGAGATATCATATCAGATATATCAGATGGACGAAAAACAATTGGAAGACAGAAAAAGCAAAAAGAAAGAGCTTGCCACAGAGTGCTGCGTTTTGGTACAGAAAGCCTGCTATATTCAGTCATCAGAAAACGAAATTCTTTTATTAATGCTTCAGTCAAAAAAAACCACATTAAAGTGTTTTACCAGAAAAGATTTGGGGCATTAAACTCCCCAAGTCGTAATAAACGGCTGAGAAGTGAAGTGTAGAATTACTTGCTGTGAAATGCACGTATGAACCAAAAAAAAAAAAAACAGCACAAAAGTAACCAAGACATAATTATGTCTTTGGAAGAATAAAGGGAGAAATTTTGCTTTTAGCTTTGCTTTAATCAAGATTTGGTTAAACCAAGTAAAACCCAGAGGAATTTTTACTGAGGAATCTGACTTTTTCAACTATGGTTGTAGGTAAGAATTATTGTTTTAATCATAAAATGAGGAATTTTAACGATCTAATTTGTAATTAAAATAATTATGTGTTATGAATTAACGTGAACGATCTCAAATCAGACGAGTCTTATCATAAAAATTCCTGTACGCTGATAAAGGTAATAAATTAGTAGTGTAAGAAAAGGCCAAAGTGGGGACTAGACTAGAGAGAAGAAGCAGAAGGAACAAAATAAAGGAAAAAAAAAAGAGAGGAGGGTTATCTATTTTGCGGCAAATTGTCGTTGCTTTGCATGTGGGTGTTTAATTAAGCATGAAGAAGCCTAAAAGCGACCATGACCCACTTGGATTTGGGGGGATTTCCCATTCAAGATAGCAACAAAAACTACACGTTTTGTTCACTTTGTAGATTCAAAATTTCAATTCAAGTTGAGATGTGATATTTTTTTAAAACGAAAAAATTAAATGTGACATTTTCTGAGAGTTTTTTACTGTAAAAACCTATAACTGAAAACTCGAATCGGTAAAATGAACGAGGTCTGTGTTTAGAATTATTATTGTTTTTATTTTTCACATTTTTTTAGAAAGAAAAAATAAAATAATTTTAAAATGGTGTTTAACATAATTAAAGATTAAAAATAAAAATAAAAATAACTTTTTAATTTAGCATAAAATGAGAAAAAAATAAAAAATAATTTTTAATCATTTTTTATTTTCATTTTCTCCTTTCTAAAATAAAGAAAGAAACATTTTAATGAAATTTTTTATACTAAAAATATTTTTAATAAAAGTATTAAATATATTTTTTAAAATAATTTTTATCTAAAATTAAAAACATTTTAATTTTTATTTTTATATAAAAAAAATAAATTATTTTAAAATGAATTTTAAACACACCGTACGTTCATAGATGTAGGGTCTATTTAGTTCGCTGATTTGAGTTTTTAATTCGAATTGAGATGTGATTTTATGTGAGAGCTTTTTACTGTAGTAAAAAAGTTAGATGTGATTGTTTGTGAGAGCTTTTTACTGTAATAAAACTTGAATTCTAAACTCGAATTAGCGAAATGAACAAGGCCGTAAAACCGCTTCCCAACTCTTAAACCGCCTCCGAAGAGGCCAAGCCCGTTAGTGGTCCCAACAAAACAATTTGTTTTTTTTTTTAAAAAAAAAAAAAGGAAAAAAAAAAAAGAAAAAAGGTGAAACTGTTAGTTGTAAGTTATAACGGTGGGGTTAAAACATTCCTAAATTCCATATTTCCCTCCCTCCCTCCCTCCCTCCTAAAAGCTCTATATATTCGTGCTCAGCCCCTCCCCATTTTTCTTCATCCATCTGCCTCACATTCTCCTATTTCCTCTTAAACTCACCACTCTTGTTCAAGTAATAATCCCCCTTTTCCCTCACGCATTTTCCTCTCTTGCATTTTCTTTTCTTTTTTGTTTGTGCCTTTTCACCAAACCAAAAAAAAAAAAAAAAGTTTCAAACTTGAGCTAAGTAATGCTAAAAATACTCTCTTACTTCTTCATGCAGGAACCAAAAAAGATCAAAATGGGTCTTGCTGGGCTTTTCTTGCTGGGATTTCTGACAATGGCGTCCTCTGCCTATGGCTACGGTGGGGGTTGGAACAATGCTCACGCCACTTTCTACGGAGGCAGTGACGCCTCCGGCACAATGGGTAAAACCGAAAAAAAAAGCCTCAAAAAGGTTTTCAAAATCTTTGTTTTTTTTACCATATTTGAAATGACTGATTCTTTTTTCTCTCTTTTTTTTTTTAGGTGGGGCTTGTGGATATGGGAACTTGTACAGCCAAGGGTATGGCACAAACACGGCGGCTCTAAGCACGGCTCTGTTCAACAATGGGCTGAGCTGTGGGTCATGCTATGAGATCAAGTGCGCGAGTGACCCAAAATGGTGCTTGCCTGGCTCCATTCTGGTGACGGCCACGAATTTCTGCCCACCAAACAATGCCTTGCCCAACAATGCCGGCGGTTGGTGCAACCCTCCTCAGCACCACTTTGACCTCTCTCAGCCTGTTTTCCAGCACATTGCTCAGTACAGAGCTGGAATTGTCCCTGTTGCTTACAGAAGGTAAAAATGCCCAAAAAAAAAAAGAAGGAATCTTCGGGTTTGTTGGCTTTAGCTGAATATGTTCGTGTTTTTTTTTTCTTTGAAATTTGGTTCGTATATGTTGTTTTTCTACTGAGATCTCTGGAGTTTAGTGGTCTGAATGAGCTAACTCTTTTAGATTCCTTCTTTGCAATTATTATTATTATTATTTTTTTTTTTAAAGAAAGGAAAAGAAAAGATATACACTTTTTCTCTCTCTAAACTGAGAAATAAACCCTCTGTTTTTTTTTTTTTTTTTTCCTGTTATTTATTTATTATTTTGTAATGAGTCTCTCTAAAACTTCTTAATGGACAAAAGTCATGTAATATGCTCATTAGAGTAATTTTGCCCTTTAAAATGTTGAAGCAGTTTGTAATTTCCTAGTTGAAAGTTTCAAATTAAAATAAAAAATCCTAGTGAAAGAGTTTATTTTCTATAAAAAGGGGCAAAAAAGGTTTTTCCTTTGACTAGAGTAAATTCTCATGTTGAGAGTATTGACAGTTTATTAGTTTTTTATTTTATTTTTTTAAGCATGCAAAAACTTTTCTTTGGCCCTTTTTCTCTTGGTATAATTTTGTCTAAAGTCTTCTACCATGTGTAGCACGCACATTAGTGCCAAAATCCAATTATTTTTGTGTGTTTGTAGGGTACCCTGCAGAAGAAGGGGAGGCGTCCGATTCACCATCAACGGCCACTCCTACTTCAACCTTGTCCTAATCACAAACGTTGGCGGTGCCGGCGATGTTCATGCGGCTTCCATCAAAGGGTCCAGAACCGGCTGGCAAGCCATGTCCAGAAACTGGGGCCAGAACTGGCAAAGCAACTCCTATCTCAATGGCCAAAGCCTCTCTTTCAAGGTCACCACCAGTGATGGCCGCACCATTGTGTCCTACAATGTTGCCCCAGCCCGCTGGTCCTTCGGACAGACCTTCACCGGCCGCCAATTCTAGACCAATGAGAAAAAAATGCTTGGAAACACTATCGACCTAATTAGTAGTGGTGGTGTCTTTTTTCCTATATATGTTTTAGCCATATAGGAGTACCTTATGATATAATAGTATGACTTGGTAGTAGTAGTAGTATACTAGGGTATTAGATAGTATACTATGTTTCTTTTTGGGCTATGGAGTTTGGGCCTTTTGGGCATTTTTGGGCCAAAAATTTTGAAGGGCTTATTTTAAATATGGCCTTTCATCATTTTGGCTCCATATGTGTATTGGTGTAGGGTAACCCTATTTCTATGGGACCATACCCTACTCATTCTTGGGTCTTTTTTGTTATTGTTATTAATGGGAAGAGCAGTAGTGGCAGAGGTGGTCTCTCACCACCCGCCAGTCACTGTTTGAATAGCAGGCTACTTTGTGTACTACTCTTGGGGTTGTTGAAAAAAGTGTTGAAAAAAAAGCATTTTTGGGCATTGCTTTTAAGGTTGTTGTAATCAGCTGTATGTGCTGAATTCGCCCTTTATTGTTATGGTTGAACTCTATTGGAGGAGACTTTAAAGTGTATATTTCCAATTTCAAGTAATATTATTAATAGAGTGCTGATTTTACTATTTGGGTTTTTCTTGTCTTTGGCTTACCGTACTTAGTTAATGAAAGAATAACCGCTTATTTCTCAAGTCTTGTTTGGCAAATCGGATAAGATTATGGCAGTATTCAAAGAGAAAATCTAGCATTATAATGGCACGATGAATATGTTGCAAAAGGACTTGTGTTTTGAAATTTGAAATGTGAAGGGTGTTCATTTGGCATCCTTATCATATAAACCAAAATGACTCCACAAAGTGTTTTTTTGAACTTTCATGTCAAAATTTATGGTCTCATTCATTTCGCTGATTTGAATTTAGAATTTAAATTTTATTACAGTAAAAAGTTCTTACAAACAGTCACATTTAATTTTTTTACTACAGTAAAAGACTCTCATATAAAGTTACATCTCAACTCAAATTAAAAATTCAAATCAGCAAACTAAACGGGTCCCACGTATTATATTTTTGCATCACAAATTAACTCTTTAAGGTTGTTAAACGTTACGTAAAAGTTGAATAGTAACCTGTGGTTTGACTCCATATGGTTGAACTTGAGCTCCAATAAACCTTTAAACAAGTCTTAGTTGGTAACTTCTTGGGTATCAAAAAATAAATAAATAAAACAATACCAAACAGCTGGTTTAACAACATTTTCCACGATGATATGAAACTAAATTCTCCTAGCTTTTCCCCTTAAAATGTTGTGCTCGGTCATAAAACATGACTATTGAGATCAGATTCTATACCTCCGGCGCAAACAGAAACGTTTTAGTTCTTCGTTTGTTTAGAATTTAATTTCCTTTTACGGGCCGGGCCGGGTCGGACTGGTAAAGCAAAAGGCAGTCCTCTATCCATATGGGCCGAACTAGGCCACCTTAATTTTACATCAGATAATGAGACATATGGGTAAATAAGATTATTGAATTAAAATATGGCTTGAGTTTGTGAATATTCTACGCATGGCTTAATGTAAATGTATAATGACATTGTTAATCTTAATAATGGCATTAAGGATTCTAAATTTTATTATATAGACCAGTATTTAACGTTTTTATTATTTAATGATAATCTTATATACGGGATGGTGTAGATATTGTATCCCACAATTTTTGGGACTTTTAACCGTCTTAAAACATTTTAAATCAATAAAAGAATGACAGTAAATTATCATTGTTTTGTACTCATCATTTAAATTAGATTAAAATACTGGCAATATAATTATTAACTTAATAACATTTAACTATATCATTAAAATACTAGCAACATAATTATGTCGTTGATGAGAATCTATATTTGTAAAAATCTCACAACAATTACACATCATTACAATAATGACAATATCATTAACATGTAGAATTAGGATACGAACACACCAAGGAATGTGAGTTTTTAATTTATCATAAGCATCCTAATATATAAACCAATGTCACATTCACTTCGTGAATTCGAGTTTTTAATTCGAGTTGAGATATAACATTTTCTGAAAGCTTTTCACAATAGCAGAAAAAATTAGATATGACATTTTCTAAGAGTTTTTTATTGTAGAAACCTGAAACTGAAAACTCGAATCGGTGAAATGAACGAGACCCAAACAACAAGATGTGGCAATGTATATACGAAACAAGAACAAAGAAATAGTAAACTGTATGCAATATGATGAATTAACGTGTTAAAAGTAATTCAAAATCTAAAATGTGGATAATTTGGTTTAGTGATGCAACAACAAGGAAAATTTGGTTTTAACAAAATCTTGAAGGAGTATTTTAGAGGTGTCAAAAAATCTAATTCAAAAAGAATAAACCACACGACTGATATTTGTAAAAGGAAGTCAAATTTTTAATTCCACTTAAAAAACAGTCCAATATCCTGTAATTCTTACAATTTTTTCCGCAACTCCAGTGTTACAAACTCAGAGGAGCCCTAAATCCATAATCCAAATTCGAACGATCAAGTGAGTCCTCCTGTGAGGTCTGAATCAATGTTTAAACCAATGGCAAAAATATGCTGTTTACGTCACATAATGAGGAGTCAAAAGTTTCGGATTGCACATGGAAGAAGAAAAGTCTTGTTCACATCTTATTAGAGTCGTTCCACGTCCATTTTTTTTTTCAGCTTTATAATAGAGTTATGATGTGATTTTGCTCGCAAAAGTAATGATGTGAAAGGAAATGTACATGCAAATTATCACTATTTGCTGTGAGAGCGAAAGGTAGTGATAAAATTAGCATCCCTTTGTTGATTGGAATTTTCCGCATTATAAAATTACAATTGACGAGTGTATCAATTCCTCAAGCTAGTTATTCTGCGAGACAAGGAAGGATTTAGGTAATTACTCGTTGATTTCGCTGATTTGAGTTTGTAATTCGAGTTGAAATGTGATTTTATATGAGAGTTTTTTATTGTAGCAAAAAAATTAGATGTGACCGTTTCTAAGAACTTTTTACTGTAATAAAACTCAAATTCTAAACTCGAATCGGTGAAATAAACGGGTTAGATTTTTTGGATTGAATAATTGAAAAACGCTTAAGGACACCATTGGTATATTTATTTGTGTGTGTGTATATATATATATAAACTCTCTCACCTAATGTTTTATTTAAAATGATAAATCACTTCAATAAATAATGTGCAAGCAAAGATGGCTACGTAAGTGCTTTGCTCAAAACTAATTATGAGACAATCCATTAATGATAAATATCAATCAGTAGTTAAGAAGTAGATATCTTTCTTTTGAATTCTAATGACTCGTATGAATTTGGTGTCTCACCACTCACCGTCACCGCTAAACTACACTCATAAAGCATTAAAGCTTATGGCGAACAGAATCTAAGGTCACAGTCCAAGATAATCACACAAATATTTTATTTCCTCACTTTTTGTTGTAAAAATTAAACATGAACCATGTTAGTTTTCATGTTAGCGATTCTGTCTACTGTGTGGCATACAATTTTCAACAAGATTATTTCTTATGCAAATATATATATACATATTTATATATGTATTTCAATTTTTTTAAGAAAAATATCTTTTTTTTTTTTTTTTTTTTTTTTTTTTTTTTTTTTTTTTTTTCCTTATTTCTAACTTCCACGTTGCAAAACAAATTTGGATGAAGAAATTCATAAAACTGTGGACAGCATTTATTTATTTAGGGCTCTTCTTTAGTCTTTTCGGTGGGAGAGGTCCCCTTCTGATGTAACATATCATTATAGAAAATATATCGTGATAAATCTAAAAATTAAATTACACTTTTTTAATGTTAATGTTACATTCATTAATTGTTGTATGGCCTGTTATGACTTATTTAGAATAGTTTGTGCTTATGTTTTTAAGTAATAGAAAAAGATAAATATAAGTTGAGGTTTTTTAATTAGTGTTTGGATAGTGTCTGAAAAAACACTTTTATATTTAAGAAGAGCTTTTGAACTTGTTTGGATAAAAAAGTCACAAGTACTCTTGTTATAAAAAGTATTGTAATAAAAGAATATACATAATATATTTAATTTGTTGTTCACAAATAAAATGTTAAATAAAAAAGCTTTTCATAAGCACTTTTTTCATAAAATATACTAAAGGGATGGTTTGTTTTAAAAGTGCTTTAAAAAGTCAAAAGCACTTTAAAGTTAACCATCTAAATATGTTTAAAAGTGGCTTTTGAACTAAATAAGCCAATAACAGTTTGTTTAAACCAATTTAAACAGTCTCGTATTACATTTTTCATATCTATATGTTATGGCGGAGGGACCTCTAAAAGAGAAACCGTAGAAAAAGCCTATTTATTGAATTCTTTGAGAGGAATTGTGCGTTATATATGCATCGTTAACAATGCACGGTGAGTTGGAAACCAACTGAACAACTCCTAAACCCTTAAAAAGGCATTTCACTTCATTGTCTATTGTCTATCTCGCATGTCATTTTGGCTTTTCATGTCTCTTTCCATGTCATTTTGGCTTTTCATGTCTCTTTCCATGGTAGATTTCCCTTAAGATTCATATTCCGTGACATCAAAGAATATAATTTAGCCTAAGATTTTCACTTGGCTTTTCATGTTGGAAATATCGCATATCTCGCCATCTATTTTGGTCGTACACTTGTATCCTTCTTTGGCGGTTCACACGTCTCTTATCATCCAAACTGTATTCAACAGACTCCCCATCTTTCAAAATCAAATCCAGATAACGATATTCTGAGTGGTCGGTATTTTATTTTAATAATAAAAAAAGCTCTTTTTACCGTAGAATTTCTATCAATAATAGTGTGTTTTTAGACATTAAAAAAAATTATGCATAAACTAATAAAATAAAAATATGACGATTCAAAACATTGCAGTACAGCTGGAGTAAATTTTCAAATAAAATGACATTCTTGAGAGGAAAAAGCAAAAATACAAGTACGAATTTTCTCATTAAAAAAGAAATTGTATATTTTCAATCAACAAGACAAAATGATAATAGCTTTGTCTGCCGTGTGTTGTATAGAATGGATACACTTGAAGTAGTAGGCGAAAATCTCATCATATATCTGTGATTTTGCTTACTATGTTTGTATGTATATATGTAGTTTTTATTTACAGCTTAAGAAACTGAGAGGGGTTCAAGGTCATGCAACATTCTCGATCTTGACACCCCCCAAGGTAATTTTTGATATAGAATTGGCAGAAGATTTTTTTTTTTTCCTATCCCGTAGTATACATCACTCACTGTATGCCTTCTAATTTATCATAGCAAGGATGAAAAAGCTGTAAAAAAAACCAAAATCATTATGCTCCAAGCAAGATCCAATTTCTGCAGCAACGTTTAGCAGTGAACGAGTGAAAAAGTTTCATTCATGGGTCTAGTTCGGTTGCTGCAAAAAGCAATGAAGGTGTTCATAACAAGTAGGAAAAGTTTTAACAATCAAAGGGTAAAACCAAAAAATAAAAATAAAAATAAAAGTTTACCTGAGGGTACAAAGTTTCATCTAATATAGAAACAGCATCATAGGGCCCAGATGTTGAAGCCCAAGTACTTTGATGGGTTGTCTCGTATGCATGTCTAGGAACTTCAAAGTTTCCATTGACATGATAATCCACAGCGTTTTCCTGCGGATTCATCTCTGCTTGAGGCCGAAATTTTGTATCATTTAGCACATTCAGATTGTAAGGCACGTAAGGGAATTGGCCGCCACCCAGTTGTAGCCTCATTGGCGCGGTTTGGCTTAACTCGTTAACTATGCCGGTTTCTTGTCCGGAATTAGAAATATCCAAGTTTCTGCCCATGGCAAAGTAACCAGAATAACTCCCAAATGAGGAACTTGTAGAGCATTCAATATCCCTATAAAATAAATAAATAAATAATCCACCAAGTTGAAAAATGCCGCAAATGAAGAAGACATTAATGAATTGTTGGATTAAAGCATTAATCCTTTACTAATAAGAGCAATAATATACAACAGGCAAACAGAAACACATATAATTTATACTAGTTCACTCTCAAATATTAGAATTACATCCAGTTTCAGCCACTGCAAAATTTCACCATAATGAAGAAGATTACAAGACAATCACACACCTCACGCCTCTCAGACCTTGTAAAATTACGGCAACCAGAAATACAAATGTGAAATCCCCAATATACCTAACAAAAGTTTTAGCTCCACGAACTCAACATTATCTATATATGTTATTATGCTATACATCGGACTGGACTAAGCAATTTAAATATTATTATTATAATATCTCATTTGGAAGCATTGTCATTCGACTGAACCTCTCACCTGTGGGGAAGCAAGCTTGGGTCATCCGGTAAAACAATATGTTGACCATCATTATTAGGTATCCATGAGAGAGGCTGTAGCTGTTGCTCAGCACCCACCCTGAAGGGTAAATGTATCCCATTTTGGAACTGCAAGATGATACTAGTTAAGATTAGAAGTTTTAACACATCAAAGAACCCTACTGCGGAAAATATTCTCAAAACGCACGCTAGTTTTCACCTGACTGGAGTGTTCTAATGACATTAGCTGCTTTTGCAAAATCTCCTGCCAAAGTAAAGTAGAATGTATTTGGTATTTAAGGTAATAAAATAGAAAAGAAGTACTGAGATTTAGAGGTAGGGAAAGAAGAGGAAAATGTATGTAACTTTGTTCTCCTACTTCTGGTCTTAAGGCTAGTGTGAGTGTGTGTATTATTGTTTATTTGTCCCAAACACCGGCTATATTTTCTTTCCAAACTACGAAGTCTAAAGCATACTATTCACTTCCCGAAAACGGCTTTCATTTAACTTTATTTGGTCCTATCACCTTCTGATCAAACAGCAAGTGCCCATAATTTGCTATCCTTCTCCAGTGGTTGGAGTCAGCTCTTCCCCTCATCAATGACTATCAGGTTCCTAAACTTTTTGAAAGTAGAATTTTCTATTCAAGCTACCAATATCTTTGTACCACTCTTTGGTATAAAATAGATTCTAAACAAATCATTCCAGAGGCATATATAAAACATTCCCAAACTAGAAAACCTTGACAAAAACTGGATGACAAAGTTTAACAGCCGACCTAAGCATCTAAAGAATATAACCTAGTCGCCGGTACACAATAACTTCCGAACGATAGCTTTATCAGAGCATCATACCTTGTGGGTTTGAATTCGGTTAAGTGATTCTCTTAGTGAATTTTCCATTTGCCCAAGATGTTCTACACTATCAATCTTATCAGGGTTAGTCCAGTAGCTGCATAGCTCAAAACAAATACAAAATTAGTATACAACAAACATTAATCAAGCAAGACTTAGCGTCATCCGTGACGAATGAGAGGGAATTCTAAAATGAAAAGATTTTCAGATGTTAACCTGAGTCTCTTATGTATCTCAGAAAGTTGAGACTGAAAAAAACTAGCTTGGCTGGACAACTCCTGCCCACAAAACATGTGATAATCAGCATTTATTGCCCAAGAGTCTTTCGCGATAACAAAAATTATTGGACGTGCGTAAGCTTACCTCAATAGTTTGAGAACTGAAACCAAACAGAAAAAATAAGAAGCATTAGTATCCAGATTTTGAACAGATGCATTGAATCTAAAAAGGGTAATTTGTATAAGCAACATACCTTGTACCCAAAAATTCTTGTATATTCACATCATGATCCAACTTCTTAAAAGTTTTTTTCAGTGCCTAAACTCTCAAAGAGAATAATGAGAAAGAAACACAATCACAATACAGATAGAAACTATAATAGTACAGAGCTTACATCCATAAAGAAAAAAGAAAGAATTTTCTGACAGAGAATAGGTTGCAAAGGCAAACTTACTTCGAGACTTTCCAACTTCCTGTTCCAATCAAATGAAAGTAATTCAGTGACAATTATGTTTTATGTATATCAATCAAGGATGCATGATGTAAGAATTCAATTTGTACCTTTTTGCCCTTTCCTGAGGAGTGAGTTGAGCAAATTTGGCAATCACCTCTTCAATGCTGCTCAACAGGAACGACAGTAGTAAGAACAATTAACCACAGTGTAAGGCTATTGCATTGTAAATGAGCAATCCCTTTAAAACCTTCCAATTTAACTTGCATGTGCCCGGAAAAGGAAAACGTAAAAGCAGACAATATCCATTCAGAGTCATGATGATGGCAAAAATATCATTTTGCTCACTATGAGAAGCAAAAGAGTTATACCAAACAAGAGAAAGAAAGTCAAACCCTCGTCACACAAGAAGTATAAAAGAGAGATCCCAGGAAAAAAAAAAAGGAGAGAGAGAGAGATCCTAAACCTAGAGGCATTAGATAACCACAAGATTAAAAGATACGGAAAGGCTGTACAAATACTTAGAACTCAAGTGATTGAAAAAAAAAAATCTCAAAAAAATATAAACGGCCTTGAAAGGAGATGCTATTGCTGTGAAACTAACAGTAAAAGAAAGAAGTGTGGTTGGATTCCTATAACACAAGCCCACATAAGCCCCAAGATCGGCCTTAAAAAGAAAGGAAGGAGACAGATGAACGCAAAACAATGTTCTGGTCATAAAGAGTCAGGTGACCGATTCTGCCAGAAAGAGATGAAGACTTCCTGACTCAAGGAAAATTCCTAAGGCATGAGGGTAAGCATATTACAAGCACAGAAGGTAATACAATTAGACCTCATCCACACTTTTCTACACATGTGTCCATTTCAGTACAAGCATCACATTTGTTTAGTCCAAACCGAACCTTAGCGAATTCGAAAGGTTTCCGTTTCCCATTATTAATGGCGGAAAACATCATGCCAAGAATCCCTACATGTTTTGTCTCTCTTTTCTTGTAGCCAAAATAGAAATCCTATGTTTTATGCTTTACATCAGTTGGTAAGACTTCTAAAAACGATTACTAAGATAAAAACAAAAGTGAAACACCAAACAAACCTGCGCTTTCCGCTGCACAAAGAAGGCTTGCCAGTTGGTGAGAACATGAGAAGGATAATATCTATATCACAGAGTATAGATAACTCGTTAGCTTTTTTCATGATGCCATGCTTCCTCTTGGCATATGTCGCTTGACGCCCATTTGTGTTCTCCAATTTCTTTATTTTTAGTTTTACCCTTCCCATCCTGCACCTTACACCAACGTTTCAATCTTCACACTTCTCTTTTGCAGTCTTAAATCATTCGAGGCCTATTGAAAAAATAAAAATAAAAAAATCCCATAAAACATCCAGTTACCAAATCCCAAAACTCCCAAACAATTCAGCAAGATTTTTAGAACACATTAGCATTTATGGATGTTCGTGTCCCGATTGAACCACATTTCCACAAGTTGACAGACAAAATTAAACAAGAAAACAAATCACAATTCACCATTTTCCTAATTCTAAACATTAAAAAAAAAAAAAAGAGTGAATCGAGATCACCTCTTTTGCTAAAAGAATCCGAGTTCCAAAAAGAAAAGCAAAACCCATATGAGAAACTCACCTATAGGAGGCAACAAATGCACCAAACAATGCCCAGTTTGCAAAGCCAATCATTTTCTTTTTCTATAATACAATTAAACACCTATAATATTGTAAAATGCAAATGTATCAAAAGACCTCAAATTCAATAAGAACCCACAACTAAACGACAAAAATAAACAAGACCCATGTGAGAAATACAACAGCAGGAGACACCTTTTAAGAATCAGAATCGCCTTGAGCCTTGAAGAGTATTGGCAACCAAAAAAGCACAGAAATTGGAATTGGATAACACATAGAAATAGAAAATAGATATGTATGTAACTATGTATGAACCCACTTAGGAGAGAGAGAGAAAGAAGGGAAAAGGTACGTACCAAGAGAGGAAAAAATCAGGAACAAGAAACACGTTTTGAACTCCGTAATCGAATTAAAGCGTCAAAAAGGTTGTGAAGTCAATAAGGGTACGGAGATTCAAAAGGCAGAGGGAGGGAGGGAGAGAGAGAGAGAGAGAATAGAGGTGAGAGAAAGGCGTGTGTGAGAGAGAGAGCTTACATATAGCTTAACATTACACGACCGGGTTGTCGCCAAAATCGGTCATCATACCTAAGGCGCAAGAATCGGAATCCTCGGAAATCCCAAAACCAACAAAACCAACTCATTTTTATTTCTTTCAGGAAAAAAAAAAAAAAAAAAAAACATTTTTTTCTGAGGGGAAAAACACGTTCTGTTTCTAACTATTTTTTATTAAAAAAAAAATTTCTAATTTCTATCTTTTTCAACCCCTTAAAATGTTAATTTGGTCATTTTTTGGGCGCCAAATTAACGTGTTTCTAAATGGGACCAGTAGGTGCGATAGTCATTTTATATTCTGCAGTTCCATACTTATTGGTGCGTTTAAAATTAATTTTAAAATAATTTTATTTTTAATAAAAAATAATATTGAGATTATTTTAAAAATTATTTTGAGATTGATTTTAAAATTATATTTGATTAATTTTTTAAGAGATTATTTTGAGAATAATAAAAAAATAAAATCGTATTTATTAATTAATATATTACAATATTGTTAATAAGTATTAAAAAATAAAAATAAAAAAAATATAAATAACTTTTTACTATTTTTTAATTCTTTTATAAAAATTATTCTCATTGTTTTTATTTGTATTTTTATTTTAAAAATATTTGTTAAACAAACTTCTTTTCATTTTCATTTTTTGTTTCTTAAAATACGTAAAAATCGTTTTTAAAAATGGTTTCAAACACGCACGTTATTTTCAGTTAATCAGGATAAAATAGTCATTTTAATAACTAACAAGTGTGAATAAATTATATGGATTGAATCTTTGTCGTGAAAAAGAAGATAATTTCTTTGATAGGACAATGTCACCGATAATATCAGCTTATAACTTTAAATTTGATTAATTTATATTTTTTTATATAAATTTAATGGTTTAAAAAATAAAAAACTGTTAATATTTCTTTTTTCTAATCCTACCAAATAAGTTCACGAAAAAGAAATCTTTTCAAAAAAAAAGAAAAAAGAAAAAAAACTATTAATGACAATCATATACCTAGTTTACCGGTGGCAATGGTCTACCGTGTTATTGACTCGCCTGCAGTGATACTGAAGGTAATCTAGCGTGTTATCTAAAGTATTTTGTTGCTATCGCATTACTTGTGGTGATCATGGTGAGACCGTCACTAACTTAAACAAAAATAATAATAATATTAATAAAAAAACAAAATAGTTATCGTCTTAAAAACTAAATAGAAAATGCACCAAATAGCATTTTTCCAAACCATAATTGATAGCATATTTTTTAAGGATAAAATTTGTTGAAACACACTTTTGATACTCTTTGATTTTGATAATATTAAAACGGTACTTCGACATTTTTAAAAATATTTTTTATAATTTAATTGTGTTAAAAACCTAAAATATTAAATTATATTATAATTTATTCATTTAAAAAAATGTATGTTATAATTAGTTAAGGATTTATTCTCTTTACAACTTAAGTCACGATTCAAATTTTTTTATGTGAGAGAAATACTACAGTAAAAAAATTAAACTTGAGTTGTGAAAACAAAACTAGACCTCGTTCACTTTGTAGATTTAAGTTTTCAATTCAACTTGAGATGTGATATTTTCTGAGAGTTTTTCATTGTAGCAGAAAAAGTTAGATGTGACATTTTTTAAGAGTTTTTTACTGTAAAAATTTAAAACTGAAAACTCGAATCAGTGAAATAAACGATACCATATCTTATTAAATATGCTATTTTATTCATTCTCTTTAAAATTAATGGAAAACAGCACATGAGACTCCAACGATGCGCAACGCTGCGGAGGGAGATATGCAATGATGGTTTGGTGGTGGATTACAAGTTCAAATTGTAACCATCACTGAGATGAGGAAGAAGTGGGAGAATGCGAAAAATAGAGATGTTTGTTCTAATTCTAAAATCCTTAATAATCCATAAAGTTTTTATTTTTAGAAAGAACGTGACTTACATATAAAAACTTTTTTAGAATATGAAGAATCAATTTACTAATATGTGGCACTTATATTGTTACTATTTTCTTTATTGACATTTTTAGTTTTTTTTTTTTTTTAATGATTTTGATGCTTTTAACATTTGTAGTCATTTGTCATTTAGATTCCGGCTTTTTTTTTTTTATTTCTTTAACTTATATTATCTTTTTGCATACGTTTATTACAAAAATTATAATAAATAGATTTCATTTCAAAATGGCTTGGCATTCAACAGTCATATTTTAACAGTAAGTATTTTATACATTTTTCGACAAAAACATCAAAATTGTAAGAAGTGATAGGACATGTTAAACAATTTATCAGATTAGAGTCCAACAAGCTCTCATTAAATCAAAATGAAAAAGAAAACCCTAAACCTAATGCAAAAAGAAAAAGAAAAAGAAAATACCCATACCTAATGAAAAAAGAATCAAATATCTGATACATCAACTTGGGAGATTTTTGATTTTTTGGGGTTACATCAATATGGAACATTCTTTGGTTCCATAAAATGCTTCCACATCTTCTTAACAAAAAATTTGAGAGATGTTCATACACCTTTTTAAATTTATAAGTGATTGTATGCAAAACCATCTAAGTTGATAGCCAATTCTTAGAATATATGCTTACTTTAAGCATTTGAATTAAAAATTTGAATCAGCGAACTAAACGGACAATTATAAACCTCTATCTTTATGCTAAATGACGCTTTTATCTTCCAATGTGGGACAAGTTTGTTAGAGCAGTATTCTAACAATTCTTTTATAGTGCCGAGGGAAAGACGCGTCCTTTTTTCCGCATCATACTCCAACAATTCTCTTAGTTATAATAAATGGCGATTATCAATTACTTAGAATCAAGGGTTAATAGACAAAAAGGAAAGTTCTTTAGAATATGAGCGGTAGAAGAAAGAGATGTTCGATTACAAATTCCGATCTTCTCATTATTTCAACTTCATTAGCCCTGTTCGCAATTTGATGCAATGCCACATTGCTTCTAGTGCTTCACTACAATTCCCTTAATCATAATTAGGAATTTGAATCTAAAATAGAATAAAATAAAATAACTACATATGGAAAAGAAAATATCGAAATTGATGGAGTATCTAGGTCATGAAGTTCATCAACACAAAACAATTGTTGATATTTTGCGTGATGCGGGCTCGTTCTTTTGATGTTTTTGAGTTAGGTAATTTGAGTGTAGATTTTAAGTTGAGTTTGAGTTATAACTTGAGTTGAAGTTGTAATTTGAGTTTGTGTTTGGTTGTGTACATTTGAGTTATAGTTTGAGATAATAATCTTTTTTGAGTTTGTGTTTGAGTAAGTCAAAACTTGAATTTGTATTTAGATAGTATTTTAATAAAAACTCAATGCTGATGAAAAATTTTAATAGGGTATATAGGTCTAGTTTTATTCGTCTTTTCGTTGTCAATGCATGGAAAAAAAATCATCTCAATCAGAACTAAAACAAAAAAGCTATAGAATTTTTAAGAATAGAAAAAATAATGTTCATTAACTTGAGTTCGAGTTTCTGAACTCGAGTTGAAGGGAAAATTTGAACTCGAGTTTTAGTTCCAAACTCGAGTTCAAACTCAAGTTCAAACTTAAAAAAACATAAATAAAATTATAACTCGAGTTGTCTTTTTTAAGTTTTTCATTCAAAAATCACTTTGCCGAACAAGGCTGTTGGAACTTTTCTAATTGAGTTCCTGCGCTCTTTTTTTTTTTTATTTTTGGCACTTCCTACTCCTTCGGCTAACACAAGTGCTCCACTTTTCTTGAAGATATCTTTCATCATATTTTGAGATTTTTTTTTTTTTTTTCACTGAAGTTGCTCTTTGGTATTAACAAAAACAGGATTTCAAATGCCTTTTCTTTCAATTGCTATTCGGTGATACAGCGAAGTGAACGGACCCTAAAATAGGATCCTGATGGTTTCATTCCATTTTTTTTTTTATCCCTTCTTTATGTTTAAGATGATCATATCTGAATAAAAATCCTGCAAGTTGTATCAGCCATTTACCCCGTGTTCCTTCTCATTTCATCATGTGGTCATGTTAAAGACATAAACAATTATGAATAATTATGAAGTAATATCCTTGATAATGGAATTTTTCTACTATTATTTTACGATTATATTCTCTTAATTGAAGAAATAATTGAAAAATAGAACCAAAAAATAAAAGAGTAATAACCTCCTAATGGAGAGAGGGGTATGTACAACACTTTATTTCATTAGGTTCGATTGTGTTATAATAGCTAGGTATTTGGTTGCTTGTTAAAAGTGCTTGCCCTGACTATTTGTAGATATGGAGTTCTATCGTCATTTTGTTCGTTCAAGTTGAAAATTTGAGTTAAATAATGAATTTATATAAGAAAAAATACTGTAGCATAAAAAGTTAAATTTGAATTTTTCTAAGAGAAAACACTGTAACAAAAACTTAAGTTGTGATTTGAACTAGTAAAACAAACAAGGCCTAATTTATGTTACTTTCAATAAGTGGTATTCACATATTGGAATTTACGGATTGGAGTGATCCATAATCTAATAAAAACTCTTGAATTGGAAAAATCTCAATCGATTGCCAATTCAAAACTTTACCCAATCTAATCCAATTCAAAACTATCAAATTTCGAAGATTGAATTTAACGAAGTTCATGAATTTGGACATTTAAAGTTAATAAGCTATTAAATGCTTTTTTTTTTCCTTATTAGAATTTAGAAATTTAAACAACCCAATAAAACTTAAAATTTGATTTGTTATAACTCAATCAATTATGACAAACTAACTTCAATTAAATTCAAAATAAAATCTTCATCGTTTATCAACATTACTTTAAAGTTCAAAGTGATTCAACGTTCACAATTTAAATAAACATATTATAATGTAAAATAGTTCAGTAGATTCTGATTTGTTATAACCCAATCAAATTATGACAAATTAGCTACAATAAAATATAAAAAACTTTAGGATTATTTTCAGAAATGTCCCCAAATTATGTACATTGTTCAAAATGTCCTCCGACTTTGCAAAACAGACTAAAACACCCCGTGATTTATAGAAAACATGTCAAATTATCCCCTGTGTCCAGTTTTGTGTATCAAATGGATAGAAAATGCATAAGTGACGTGGTAGTTCATATCTTTTTTACGATCCCTAGTACCCTTTCCCTCCAAATCATTACAAACCCTAACTCCATCTCTTTAACCAAAAAAGAAGAAGAAGAAGAAGATCCAGCTCCTCTGTGCGTAGAAGCTTCAATTGAAGGCAACAGGACCATATACATTCACAGATATGAAAAGCACCAAAGCTTTTCAATGAAAACAAGAAAGCTTTTCTCACGCCATGTTAACGGAATATTCATAAGCATAATCAACAATAACGATTTCATCATTTTACCAAAACAAACACAAACCAAATTTAGTATTAAAAATAATAATAAAATGTTGTAGACATTAATTATTAAGACTTACCATAGTTGGGAACTCCAAAAAGATCCAAATTAGAGGAGCTTGCCATTGTTCGTGAAATAAAACGAAAATCCAAACAAGCAGCTTTCAAGTTCGGATCAGCAGGGAAATTTGAGGCAAAGAGGAGGAACCCCAGATATTGTATTTGAGGAATTTTGTTTTTGTGTTTTTTTTTGGAAAATAAAGGGATAGTCCGAAAAAAAAAAAACAATTATACCTAACTTACACAATTTTATTTAAATGCTCTCTATTAATTAATTTTTTAATGTCACCTATGCATTTTCCGCTCATTTGATACACAGAACTAAATTGAGGGACTTATTTAACATATTTTCTATAGATCAGGAATGTTTTGACCTCTTTTATAAAGTCGGGAGTATTTTAAAATAAGGTACACAATTCAGAAGATATTTATGAAAATAATCTAAAACTTTACCAAAACAATATATATAACTCGACAAATTAGGTAAATATTGAGCATTGATGGGATTCATGGCTTTCATGAATGGCCCCTACTATCAATCTATAGTTGAGGTGGGCGAAGTTAGCTCCTCTACGAGTACACCGACGAGAATTAAATAGAATTTACTTTGGCCGAGGGAGGGCTTGTAATGATTAAATGGAGCAAATTTACGTGCCTGTTTGGTTCCGTTTTTAAAAACGTTTTTCACATTTTCCAAAAACAAAAAAATGAAAATGCTCTGGCGGAAGCGTTTGGCATGCATTTCTTGAAAAACAGAAAATGAAAATGTTTTTCATTTGTTTCCAAAAAGTGAGCAAAACTGAAAACGACTCTGAGTCGTTTTCAGTTTCCCATTTTCATTTTATTTGCCCGTCTCTTCTCCGACTGCCACCCCCACTCATCTCCGATTGCGCGGGGCCCCCACACACCCCACTCGTGGGAAAAGAAAAGTACTCTGTAAATAAGGGAAGAGATGCTTGTTGACGAATCTAGAAGCTTCAGGACAGCCATGGCTGTCGTAGACGCCAACGTAGATTGCGGATGGAGACGTGAAGATCTGGCTCTGATCCTCAAGGCTGGAATTGGCTTGAGCCACCGCGATCGAGTAGTCGTCGGCAGCGTGCGATTTCAAATCCGTGTGCCATAAAAGCCCGTCCCTGCCTCCTCCTCCGCTGCTGCTTCCGCCACAACAACAGAACTCAAAGCACCGCTCCAGCATATTGGTTTTGGTTTTGTGTTGTTTTTCTGCCCAAATGAAGTAGTTAGGTAAAGGAAAAAAATTCTAGAGAGAGAGCGTGTGTAGAGTGGTGTGAAGAAAAAGAAAAGGAAAGAAAAAGAATAATATTTAAAATTATTATTTATTTAATATATTTAATAATATTATTTATTTAATATATTATTATTTTAAATATTATTACATATTTTTAAAAATTAAATCAGTGAACATAATTTCAATTTTTCTAAAATTGAAAATAATCTCAGAATAAAACTACCAAACGTATTTTTAAAAATACTTTCAAAATGAAAATAAAAACGTTTTCGTTTTCATTTTTATACAGAAAACAAAATCATTTTAGGACGAATTCTAAACGCACCCTACAGTTCTCGTCTGTCCTTCTATTGTCGTTTGCTCTTATCCTCATTGTTCGTTTCCTTGTCGATTTGTCCAATTTATTGTCGTTATTGCTTTTAAATTTTTATTATGGGCCTGTTTAGTTCACCAATTTAAATTTTTAATTTGAATTGAGATATAATTTTATGTGTCTTTTATTATAATAAAAAAATTAAATGTAATTATTTTTAAAAAAATTTTAATGTAGTAAAACTCGAATCGGTGAAACGAATATCCTATATTCTCGATTTCAATTCCTGTCGTCGTTTTTTTATAAAAAAGAAAACACTGTCGTTGGCCTTCCAATGTTGTCGTTTGTTTTTCGATTGTCGTTTTCCCAGTTGATGAGAAGAGATAAAGAACTGTCCTTTTTTCACTCTGTCGAGAGTGGCAGAAGTATCAATGGAGACGGTGAAGCCATGGCCAAGCTCTCCCGCCATAACCAGAATCCACACCACAACCACCATGATTCTCCGACCATCCCAATCCCTTCTTTTCCCTCAAGCTTCCCTTTTACCTTCCCCAAAACTCCCCACCAAAAAAGCCCCTAACGCCATCGCCAGAAAGCCCCAACATTCGGAGCATCCAAACACCCCCACCTCCGACTCCGGCCTCCTTTTCCGGGAAAAAATCCTCTACCTCGAGAACCACCTCAACGTCGACTCCCACAAAGCCCTAACTCTAAACCCCCATTTCCGCTCCACCCCTCTCTCCACCGTCAAGTCCGTCGAGCTTTGCCTCTCCTCCATGGGCATCGAACGCTCAGCCATCGGCCGCATCCTCGACATGCACCCGAAGCTCCTCACCTCCGATCCCGACCTCGATCTCTACCCGGTCTTCGATTTCCTCCTCAACGAGGTTGGAATCCCCTTCCCCGACATCCGGAAATCCATAATCCGGTGCCCTAGGCTCCTCGTCTGCAGCGTCGACGCCCAATTGCGGGGAACCTTCGATTTCTTGACGAATCTAGGGTTCGTCGGTCGCAACTCGATCACCTGCCACACGGCTCTGCTCTTGGTTTCCAACGTCGAAGGCACACTCTTGCCGAAGATGGAGTATTTGCAGCAGAGCCTAGGGCTGTCTTACGAGGAAGTTGTGACGATGGTGCTGAGATCGCCGGGGCTGCTGACGCTCAGCGTGGAGAACAATCTCGTGCCGAAAGTTGACTACTTTTTGACGGAAATGAAAGGGGAAGTTGCGGAGTTGAAGAGGTTTCCGCAGTACTTTTCGTTTAGCTTGGAGAGGAAAATTAAGCCCAGGCATAGGCTTTTGGTTGAGCATGGATTATCGGTTCCATTGTCGAGAATGTTGAAGATCAGTGATGGAGAGTTCAATGCTCGTTTGCTTGAGACGCGATTGAGAATGGTGGAAGGCAGATAGTTTGTTTATTGTTGTAAGGTTTGCTCAATTCATGTCTTTGATTGCTGTAAATTTGAAGTAATAGATCATAGATGCAAAGATTTGTCTTTTTGGGTATTGGAATTAGAATATGATTAGTGTTTTTCAACTGCTAAAAAGCTTGAGCTTTATTTTTTATTATTATTATTTTTTTTTCCTGTAAATGAGATCTCATTAATTAGAGATACTATTTATTGCCTGAAAGGATGTATTTATATGTATATAGCAGCATGAGCTGAATTTGATATAGGCAAGCTTTGAATCTTTAGTTCACAATCGCATAGTGTATGAACTTTTAAGGCATGATATAAGTGGCTCGAATGGAAAACCATGACTATACACTTCCACGTAACATATAGTCATGTTATTCAGCCTGACATTAACGTTATAGAATAGTTTGGAGTAACTAAAATCAGTTGATGTTACAATGTTTCTCGCATTTGCATGTTACATGAAAGTATGATTCTCTTCCGGGACCATAGAGATGTATTCCTAACAAAATGCTTCAATTCCGTAACTATGATTATGCTCTTTTCATATGTTGGCATTGCTGGAATAGAATACATTCTTGGTAATAGTTTAGTGATGAGTTCTGATTCCAAATGGTGGTTGGATGATTTGGTGTTAAATTCTTATGCTGGGTTGAATTTATGCTATAGTACACTTATCTTCAAGGTGCTATTTAACCTCGCTTGTGGAATCTCTATCGCCATTACCACTGTGCTGAGTCATTCAAGAGTCGGTCTTGATAAAATCCATTCTAATACGGATTGTTCCTCTGATTTTATTGCAGGCTCTCATAGATATTTAGGATTGTGGTTTGGGTTTCTCTGGCCTCACTTGGATATGATTCCAAACTTAAGTTCTACTGCTGGGCTATTGTTGCGGGGCTTAAGTCAGTGTTGTAAAAGCCTTTGACAAAAGACTGGATTGAACCCGCAGCCTCCCCGCCTACCTCCACCTCATCCAAACTCCCGACGCCAGAAGGCCAAATGGTCTTAGGCGAGCTATAAAGGCATCTTAGAGATGCAGAATGAACGGAAAATAATTACATTGCATGTAAGCATCCTTTTTGCTCGGACATATGGGAATGGGCAATTTGTACGCCCGTGTTATTCCAGGTTGAGCTGCTGGGTAGGCTCGTTAAACTGGGAAAAAGAGTCTGAGTTGGGCTTGGTTTGGGTAAAGGCCTCTTTTTTCTCACAGTATACCATCCACACACTAGTCCAGAACCAGAAGTTGATACTCAATAGGATTCCAACTCAAACTTGGGCCTTTTGTTTTGTTTTCGGAAGACTCTAGGAGTTGCTGAACTGTGAAATTTGTGGGTTATAATGTGAATTCCTTCCACTGTCTTCACATTAAAGTGGGTGGGGGTGGGGGGGGGGGAAGAATGAAAATGAAGGTCAATAGAGAGGGACTTGAGGGGGAATTTCTTTCAAGATCACGAGCTTGGTTTTGCTTTCCTTAGTTTTGAATATTCATCTTTTGGAGGTCTCAGCCTGACGAGTGAAAATAAAGAATGGGACGTAAATTGTAAAGTTAAAGCAATTTTCTTTTTTCTACTTCTTGCAAGCAAGTTTCTTCCTCAAGTACAATTGACTTGCAAACTCTGGTCACTTTTTTTTTTTCACCAAGAGCTTAAGACTCTCTCTTTCTAACTTGTTGACCGGTCCCCTTGTACACTTACATACTGCATTAACCGACAGCTGCAATTTCAATTCTAATTTCATTTAAAGCCATACTAAAGATTGTGTCATAAAATTGGAAACATATTGGACAGCCTTTAAATTATAAGGATGGTCCCACTCTACTTCTCTTTCCCATATAACTAATTTCCAACTTTCTTTCAACTCCTTCAAGCTGGTCTAACAAGAAGCTTATCCTTTTGCATTGTTTAACATTTTTTTTTCTTTTAATAAACACAGAAGCAAATAACATATATAACCCACAAGCAGATCGACTGCAAGGCCTTTAGAGAGGGTAATACCATGGTCCATAAATAGGCCTCGCCAAGTGACCTATCCAGGTAATTGTTGACCGGAAGAGAACGTGTTAGTTGGATTGTGTAATATTAATCTGACTTGTGAATGACAAATACTTTTCTAGTTATTCATTTAGCAGTACAATGAGGATGGGAATGCTGTCACCCAAAGCCTGACATTACGACTGAGTTTTGAGATTCAATGAAAGTATCGAGCATAGTGTGTGTGTATTTAACCAACAGCGCTGAGGGGGGCCTCAAAACTCAAAAGCTCTGCGTTTGATAATCACCTCATATGTCGGCATACAGTTGTTACAATATCAACCTCAATGTGGCTTTGCTTTGGCCTTTTATGCTTTTGTGTGGACAGAACAATCAACCAAACAATAAAACCTCTGTGCCGAGAGTGACTTCTTGTTCTGGAATATTTCTGTGACCAGTGGCTCGACATCCATAAACATGTTCTTTTCTGTTTTCTTCCCTCTCAAAAACGAATCTTGCAATTGTCCCCAAAGTCTATAATTTTCGTGAATCTCATTTATATATATATATATATATATATATATATATATATATAGAATAGGGATGTGGGAAAAAATTTGCATAGCTCACCAGTACTGAGCTAGTCCTCCACTGTGTCTGTGGTGTTGTTGTTATATGGATCCAGGCCTGGCATAAAATGGGCCAAGCCCTGTTTAGGTTAGGTACCAACTGAAACCTGTCCACAAATTCTCGTCCACACACAAAACTGAAATAACAACACAACAAAAATCCCTGCCCCTTAATGTCACTTTCCATTTCACAAGTTGGGGAACTTCAATTGCCCATCATTTTTGCTTCTCTTCTCTTTGATAACCACGAACATGGCATAATCACGTGATAAAAGATTACACTATTATTAGTCTCAAAAGGAGTTAAATTTCTGTTTTGAGTGAGTGGAATAGATAATTTCTTAGAGATTTCTTTTGTAAAGTATGAAAAACATTTTAACCCTTAGATTCTTATCACGTTCTTCATACGTACTCTTGTTAATACGATATTATCTTGATATAATTTAACGGTAAAAATAAGAGTATGGTATTTTTTGTATTCTACTTTTATTTTACCGATTTAAATTTTGTTATAATAAAAAACTCTTAAAAATAGTCACATCTAATTTTTTTATTATAATAAAAAAATTTAAATAAAATTACATCTCAATTTAAACTAAAAACTGAAATGAAACGAACTAAATAGGTCTTAAAAAGAATTTCCTTACTAAACATTTTACATGGCATTCGCATTCTTGGTTTATGCGTTTGATATGTAATTAAGGCCAGGTAATACCAGAAGTAAATGTGTTAAATCAGTTGTTGCTTTCATACAACCGTATTGGAATGCACGATTCTCAGTGAGAATGAATTTGATAGTAATCATCTCAAAGATTCTTATTAAAAAAGAAAAAAGGCAATAAGTTTAAAACTTCAGATTTCATTTATTTTATCAATTTGAGTTTTTAATTTTAAATTTTTATAATAAAAAATTTTTAAAAAATATCATATTAAAATTTTTTATTATAGTAAAAATTTAAAAAAAAAATGTAACATTTTAATTTAAATTAAAAACTCAAAGGGAACCGGCCAAATGAATCAATAAACTCGTCTTAGCCGGTTAATGAGGTGTACCTCAAATATAGAATTTCAAAGCCCTATCAAGTTTTGTCCATATAAAGCAATAGCCAATAAGGTGACAATACCCTTTTAGGTTACGTTACGTTAGATGAATCAGTTAGCCCCTAATGACCCATCTGACATGTCGCAGACCTGACGCCATGCTTATTCAAACTATCTGACACAGACCCCCAGGAAAAAAATAATCATTTTTTTGGTTATTATATTGCGTTATTATTCTTTGAAATGACCAATCGACATTGGGGGTTTTTAAAGCAAAATTCCAGTACATTAGGCAGGACCCAAATCCCAGAACCCAATGGTATTATATATCGTTTTTTTTTTCAGCCCTCGGATAGTCTGATTAATGGTCTGGTCAACTGAAGTGGACAGTCTAAAACTGGAAATTGCTGCCTTAAAATTGTTAGGGAGATTTTGCGTATTATGAGGTAAAATACTGATATGCCTTAAAATATTATGGGGCGTATTATGAGGTCTAATAAGGTTTTTTTTAATCTCATTTATTTTATTAATTTAAATTTTGAATTTTAAATTTTTATAATAAAAAGTTTTTAAAAAATGTCACATCTAATTTTTTCTGCTACAATAATTTTTTTTATAAAATATCATATCTCAATTTAAATTAAAAATTCAAATCTGCGAAGTGAACGAAGCCTAAATTATTAGCTTGTTCTTTTGATGTTTTTGAGTTAGGTAACTTGAGTGTAGATTTTGAGTTGAGTTTGTGTTTAGCTGTGTACATTTGAGTTATGGTTTGAGATAATAATCTTTTTTGAGTTTGTATTTGAGTAAGTCAAAACTTGAATTTGTTTTTAAATGGTATTTTAATAAAAACTCAATGCTGATGAAAGATTTTAATAGGGTATATGGGTCTAGTTTTATTCGTATTTTCGTTGTCAACGCATAAAAAATCATCTCAATCAGAATTAAAATGAAAAAGTTATAGTATTTTTAAGAATAGAAAAAATACTGTTCATTAACTTGAGTTCGAGTTTCTGAACTCGAGTTGAAGGGGAAACTTGAACTCGACTCGAGTTTTAGTTTCAAACTCAAGTTTAAACTTAAAAGAACATGAACTCAAATAAAGTTATAACTCGAGTTACCTTTATTTGAGTTTCACTCAAAAACTGTCTCACTGAACAGGCCTTAAAAATGTGTATTCTTTAATTTTTATGTGATTTTATATAAATTTAATAGATAAAAATTTTAACTTATTGATACGTTGAGATACTGAAAAAAAAATCTTAAATTATTAATGTGGTTTCTACTCTCCAGTTGTAGGTAATAAATAAATAATAGATAAAAGGAAATATATATTTTTAGGGAAAATTTTTATTATATATCTATTTCAGTAATAATCTTCACAGTGGGTCTCAACTAGTAAAGAACTGGAGCTTTTAAACCGCAGCGTTGTTTTTTTATCATCAAAATGAAAAAGTCTACAAAATTAATAGAATGCGATACATATATTTTAAAGGTAATTTTGTTCATTCTTACTAGTTTTTAGTGAGTGAAGTGTGGCAATTGCAGAAGAAACAGTTTTGGGTTTTGAATTGGAGTTATGAAACAGTTATTTATGTCAACACTAAATGGAGTGATATCTTTGGTGGGGATTGTTGTGCTGGTGGGTTTCAGTAGTGAATAAAACTGGTAGGTGCAATAAAAGATTGCAGTGTAAGTAAGTAAAGAAAAGGGTCTACTTTTATAGCCCAGGATTCAGGTCAGTCAAACAAGAGTGAGAGAGGCTTTGGACATAATTTCTCCCAACCAAAAGACCATGGACACAGTGATATGACTTGTTTTGCCTTTTTAAGAACTTATCAATAAAATAAAATAAAAGAGTTTTTTGGTTTTTTTTTTAAATATTAGTATTTTTAACTCATTAAATTTAATTAAAATCACATTAAATTAAAAAATATGTAAAATAAATCAATTTTAATACAAAATTTAACAATTGAAAAACAAGAAACAAATCACATTACATTATTTCTGTGTGGTTATTAAATTCGAATCATGATTTATAATTCGTTATAATATTTTTTTATAAATAACACACATAAATTAAAAATAATTTTAAATCATAATTTTAAATACATCAACTAAACGTACATTTTAAAAAGAAAAAACACAAAAAAAAAGTTCTATAAAATAAAGAAAAAAAAAAAAAATGGATCTGTCCCTACTCTCTGGTCTCTTTCCTTGGCAAATTATCAAACAACTAAAGTGTCACATCAACCATGTACATTACATATTAGGTGTGGATAAAGTGTAATCGCCAGTATCCCACATATCCTGCGCATTATATTTGGAGATTAATGCACGTGAAATGGTTTGGAATCACTCTCTTTTTCTATTACTATGGATAGTGACACTTTTTCTTTTTTTTTCTTCCTTTTGTCGTACAGTATAAGCAATTATTATAATTGATATCGCCTGATGTTTTTTAAGAGAAGACCCAACAAGAAAAAAAAATTTCTAACGGTTCTGAATTTGTTTCCCATCATCTAATTTGAGACCATGGCCAATCTTAAAGGATTTAAAAGTCGTTATTTTTAGTTACATATATCCGCAATGACTTAGGATTTGTATGAGTAATCAAGGTTAATCAGAAAAAAAAAGAGAGAGAGATTGGTTTTTCTCAATAGATTTTTATTTTTTTGGTGGATGAAAAAGTCTCGGCTGCAGATTTGTATCGTTGTCAATACATATAATAATGACAGGCTTTTATGGTACGGTGTCCGAAAGGACCATGAACCGTTGGGCCTGCTCTGCTTCTGTGGAACAACACATAGGGGTCTACGCACGTGGACTGGCACAATCACTTGTTCTCCTTGCTGAGACAGACAATAAAAAAGGAGAAAAAAAAAGAACTAAAATAATATAAAAATAAGATAAGATGAAAGAGAGTATAGGAAAATAATAGTTCTGTTCCCTTTATTAATATGAGTTTAAAAATTTTAATTTTATTATAATAAAAAAATTTTAAAAACAGTAATATTTAATATTTTTTGTTATAGTAAAAATTTTTTATATAAAATTATATCTCAATTTAAATTATAAATTTAAATCAGTGAAGTGAACGAGATTTTCCTTTTAAGACATTTTTAATGGTAGGTTTGATTGTTAAATTTAATTCAAATTACTTTAAATTAAAAAACATATAAAATAAATAAGTTTTTATATAAACTTAACGATTTACAATAAAAAAAATTGCTGATATTTTTTTATTCTACTAAACAAACTCTTAAAAAAATAATAATACTAAAAAATCTCTCTATTAATAACATCCTACTAAAATAACGTTAAATTAAAAAAATATGTAAATATATAATTTTTAATATAAATTTAAGAATTAAAAATAAAAAATTATGAGTAATTTATTTTTTTTATTTGACTAAAGAAACTCCACTCTAAAATAAGAGAAAAAGAGAGAAGAAAACAAGGTACAGACAATTCCTCTATGTTAACAAAGCTGTGTACGTTCCCAACCAGTGAAAGAAAATCTCAAACAAAATCAACACCCTCTGTCCTTTTCTCCATCTCTTCTCTCTTCTCTCTCTCTCTCTTTCTCTTTCACCTGTCATCTTTTGTACAGTTACTTAACTTCTTACACTCCTCATCAATACTGTACCCTTGGATATATTTTTAAAATCTCAACTATACCCCCATGCCTTGGCTTTTCCTACACTCTAGTCTTATGAATATATTTCTGTTATTGACAACTATTGAAGCAGTTTCAGAGAAAAAAAAAAAAAAACTATTGAAGCAGTTTCAGAGTTCCAAATGGCAGATACATAGAATAGGACAGGACGAATTTGTTTTAAAATAATTTTATTTTTTATATGATAATAAAAATAAAAATATTTTTAATTTTAAATAAAAATTATTTTTAAAAATGTATTTAATAATTTTATTAAGATATAATTTTTAATATAAGAGAAGAAAAAATGAAAATAAAAATTATTTATTTTTATTTTATTTTATACTAAATAAAAAAATTATTTTTATTTATATTTTTTTTATCTTTATTATATCAAACGCTGTTTTTAAAAAGTTTTTATTTTTTCTTTTTTAAAAATCGTGAAAAATAAAACTAGAATCAATTCTAAATATAGTCATAATTTTTTTTTTAGTGTTGAATAAAAATGACAGATATTTATTGGAATTGGATTATCAACTTCAAGAATATTTGTTCCCATTTCACTTTTTTCTCTTTTTCAAGATTTTGAATGTCTACTTAACACCCGTTTATTTCGTATACTCAAACTCAAATTGTTAATTTTATTAGTATTTTTCTCTTAAAATAATTTAAATTTTAAATGTCAAAATGAAGAATTATAATTTGAATATACCTTCTATACAGGTCTTTAAATTCTTTCCAAGGACTAAAAAAGTTTCACTTAACAAAGCTGCGCTTAACAACTTCTCATATGGCACATAATGTTATCATTATTGTCAATAATGGAGATCTTGGAAAAATCAAGAAAAAATGTTGGAAAGCCTAAAAATTCTAAGACACTAAATAAAAAAAATTATTCATGAATTTTATTTTAAACCGTTAAATCTATTATTAACATATAATAATTTTATATTTTTTATGTGATTTGGTTCTGAGAAAAAAAAAAAAATTACGAGTAGAGATTAGCTTATGGGAATCCCACCTCCTTGATTATATTCCCATTTGGGGTAAAAGTGAAATTGCAGAATGAGACCATCTCCTTTTAAGCTCATTGGAGTTCTGATACTCTTTTCCTGTTTCAGTGAAGTTGCTGACTGTTTGGGGTTTTATGACAGTCTAACTCCCTAACCTTTATTATCTATATCTGGCATCATAGGGCTTTAGATCCTACCCCTTGTTAGGATAATTCACGGAAGTCAGGTTTTTAGCTAGAGACTCAAAAATCATTTAGTTTATTAATTTAAATTTTTAATTTAAATTGATGTATAATTTTATTTAAAATTTTTTTACGGTATTAACAAAATTTAATATGTTTATTTTTTAAAATTTTTTAATATAATAAAATTATAATTTTAAATTTAAATCGGTAAAATTAACGAATTTTATATTATGATGTCCTATTAATCTCTCTCTATATATACACATCAATATATATTTGTACGTATAAACGTACATACAGAACAATACATATAACATTTATTTATGGGAAACCTATAGATGCTGACATCCAGCTGTGTGCATTGGAGGTGGCGTTGTAGCATAGGATAGCTATATTGTGTACGTCTGTGACCACATAATAATATTATAGCTTCAGTCTCAGTCCTCAGTCCTCTTGAAGGAGTAGTATACTATAGTAACTAGTATCACTGTGGAGTTCATTCAGGCCTCTGTTGATATACATCGTCAGGAGCTATGCATGCAATATATACGCCATCATCAACATACACGCCATGGATGCATGCATGTCATGACCATCCATGCATTTTCATGAGTATCCATCATGAAATGAGAAATGTTAATATTCTTTATCACGTTATTATTCTCTGTATTTATTATTTAATACGTAAATTGTATTAATATAATATATTATTATTTAAATAAAAAAATAAGATAATATTAAAATTCACGTGTTAAATAATAAATGTATAAAATGACAAAAAAAATAATATTAATATTTCTCTTATTGTGTAGGATCGGTCTGTGCGGCTCATGTTGTGGGACTAACAATGGGGCATCCATGAATCAACCACGACCCAGACTTTGCACTGGTGCAATGTCACAAGTACATTTAGCATTTCATAAATGGCTTATGAGTAGGGTTTAGATAGCACTTAATAATGCATATTTTGTAATATTGGAACAATGATCTGACCAAATAAAATGGAAAATAGACTGATAATTAAGATATGGGCATCATGATCTGGTCATCATGCATGAAGGGGGTTTGATGTAATTAATTAATAATAGGTTAAAATACGTTGGAAATAGGCAGGAGACACTCTTAGATCTGGACAAAAGATTGTTACGGGTTTTTGTTGCTGTACATATTGTACTTAGAGTTAATATGGTACTAAAAGTAATAAATGTACAATTTTGCTACTCAACAGTTCAGATTCATCATAGAAATATTTTCATGTTTATTGACATTCTTTTTATGGCTTGAGTTTCTTGTTTGATCTTTTTAATTTTTGTCCTCTGCATGTAAACACCAGATTGGAATCATACTGCTCCAATATTAGTACCACTTTGATAGTGTATATATATATATATATATATAACCTTTTAATTTGTCACGTTTGACAGATTATGAAGATATATATGCTTGATTCTAGAATACATATTTGGCATATTGTATTTTGTAATTATTCCACTGAGGAGTTCAGCAAAGCATTAATATTTTGCAGGTATCCGTTCTTGAACATTATAATGGCGCGAGTCTTGAAGTCTTCTTACAACACAAAGCTTAATTTACTGTTGTGTATGTATACTCTGAGCACTGAGACCTTTGAACAGTTCAGTTCAATGGGTAATTTGACCAGCTCCTCGAATATATTCTCAAATTTTTTTTCCAAACAATAAATGGAGAATACTTTGTAGGTTGAACGAAGAAAAAAATAAAAATAATTCTACCAGTCAGGTACAATTTCTTAACATGATATAATCGAACTTAACAATTCCGAATTGTGTTTTACTAGTAGGTTTCTTTAAAAAAAAAATAAATAAAAAAATAAAAAAAACTCTACCACAAAATAATTTATTTCTCTTGTCAATATATTTTGATACTACTGATTACAGTAATTTTTTAATAATTGCGTGAAAGTGAATAACATACATAACCTGCATTGATTGATCACAAGGCCTTCACCCTTTAGAAAGAGATAACAATGTGGCTCGTAAATAGACCCATTAAATGACCATATATATTCAAACAATAATTAACGTTGTAATTTTCAGAATATTGAAAATATAGCATCATTGAAAATATTGTCTCACAAAATGTTACATATACATTGCTAGTGCAGTTAATCAGGTCAGGAGTCATTTTCAGGCCTTCTTCAAAAGTTACAAAGTAATCTTAGTACTCTCTCTCTCTTATTTGAGTGGGAGGGAGAGAAGAATTTTGAAGAGAAAGCGTTGGATTATTGTGCCCTAAAAAAGCGCCCTACAAAAAACTGTTTCTAGGTCACATGCTATGGGGTAAATTGAAGGTACTGATATTCATGCTGTTCCTGTGGCATGGGACAAATTTAACCGACTTTCATGCTTGATATCCAACACATCCAAGGTGGGAAATCAAACGCCAAAGCATTTGATGTTTTTTTTTTTCTTTTTTTTTTTTTCGGTTGGTACCTACTCATATATTATGTATGTTGGTCGTTACCAATATATAAAAACATTAAAAGCTATATATAATATTGTTCTTGTAGCATACATACCCCTTAACAAAAACCAAATTTCATTGATAAGATTTGTCTTGTTCTTGGGAGCTAAAGGGGGGAAGAGCGCTAGTAGTCTATTACTTAAAATTGCTTCCCTTTTCATGTAGTTCCAAGGGAACAGAATCTTTTGGAAACAGTCCTATAATTTCACACGGTGGGCCATCCACATCATATCATATCAAACCCCACTTTGTGATACATCATTGATCATACTCTCTCTCTCTCTCTCTCTCTCTCTCTCTCTCTCTCTCTCTCTCTTATAGAGATTACTTTTTTTTTCATGCATTTGTAGCTTTGCCCTAAATTTGATTACCACGGCATCTCCTGATGTCTTTCCTTAACATGAAGAATGGGGCATTCCAAAGGCGTGTTGTTTCATTTTTGTTCAAATCCCATAACCGAATCCAGCACATGAGCAATTTGTGGGTGCAAATTATTGTGGCAAAAGTCACGTATTCTTTGTCTACTAGTGCAAGAGAAAATAATGTGCTACGTACCCAACCCTCCTCTTACAACAGCTTTGCTTCTTGGTTTAGTAATTCAACAACATTTTGATGCAAAGTTTCGCGTCATGTGACAAACACCTTTAACTACCTCTAGTCCCATTCAGGCCTTTCGGCCTTTCCTGCAACTTGTGTTTAGATGTGTCTTTCTCAGGCTCATAATCAATGTCGGAGTCTTTTTCTTTCTTATTTTCAAAGTTGTTAATTAATTATCGCAAAGTTTTTTTTTTAAACCATCGCATTTTTTAAATACTCTGTTCTGAACCATCAAATTTGTATAAGCCTTTGTCGGTTTTGTATATTTTTATTATTTTGACGGGGTATGATTAAAATTTAATGTTCAAAAACATACCCTTTTGGTCTAAATATATTTTAGAATGGATCGCTAAGTAACAACTAAATCAATCAGTAATTTTGACCATGATGTACAATTTAGTTACTTTAGTTAACATTACACATAAATTGATCGAGTCAACCAAGAGTAAGGTTCAGTTTTATTATGGGTTCTCAACATAAACAATAACTGTAAAGTAATGACAATGTGTAATTGGACATATATTTTGTTTACTAAAAATTACCAGTAGGTATGCACATTTTTCATTTGAATTCACTACTTGAGACTTGGGAACATAACATAAACCAATTCAAGTCAATCTGGATATATTACAAATATCAATTTTGACGAACGCTTCTTGTAATATATGCTGTCTTCTTTCGTCCCAATTCGGATAAACTAAAAATATATATATTCAAAATTCTGATCACACAATTAAAATCTTAGGTAAACTAGTAATTGAAGACGATTCAGAAGAGGTAATTATAATACGATAACGCTAACATTTCTGACCTTTGTCTAGTACATGACGAATACATACACCTCGTAAAGAACCAATTTATTAACATGATACTCCTTTCAGTTCTCTGCAACTTACTAATGTTATCAATGTGTTAACGTTATTGTGCTGTCGCTATCTTGTGGAGCAATATTTAAGATGATTAATTGTTAAATCTTTCAACTTCTACTTCTGTAGTTTTCAATATTGTTTTTCCTACCTAGAGAGTTTAATTTCACTTTTGTGTTATATATTTTTTAATTTCAAATACTAATATACATGGCCCCTTATTTGTTACGTTTCCTAGTTCCAACTGGGGTTTCTTGCTTTTTGTTTGTTTGTTTTTTTTTTTTTTAAAGGATTTTGCTTGCGCGTAGAAGTCAAGCTCTTACACAAGGACAAAACACTACGGGAAAACAAGTGGGCAATAGAGGGATCCGATGTTTTGATTTCAAATAGTTGGCCCCAATAATTCTTCTATATATATATATATATATATATATACATATATACATATATACATGATATTAAAGCCCTCAGAAACTTTGGATTCACACGTGCAAACATGGACACACGTGGGAAAGTGAGTCGATCTTGATCCCTCAGAATGGCAGAGGAAGAAAACAAAAAAGAAATGACTGGCTTTGGCTTTGGCTTTGGTTTTGGTTTTGGGCAAAAGATGAAGGCAAATCTGCATGATGATGAGAGCAATATATTCTCCTATATGTATGTATATATTATTATATTATACATATATATACAACTTCCTAACAAATTTTACCTGTCAAATATCAAATATTGCAGTTTCATCCCTGCGGGCCCACTAAACATACACAATATGGTTTCCCTCTCCCAGATTGGTCCGGGAAGTTGTAGACCAAAAGTTTATAAGTGCCATAGATTTTAAAAAAATTATTTTAATTGTGTTGAAGAAAGAATTAATTATTATAAAAATTAATTAAATATTTGATAAATTATAATTATAATAACTGTGCTAGTTTTAAAATTAGTATAATAGCGTTTAATAAATTATAAAATCAATTATATTATATTATACTATAATACAATATATATAATTACAATGTAATGTCTATTTATTATTATATTTAATATAATACAATAAAACTATTATTAAATAACATATTATATAACTATGATATAGAATATAATAATATTATTAAATGATTAATATAATTACAATATTATAAAACATATTACAATATCATATTATAATTATAATATCATATTATTAAAATAATTATAATATCATATTATTAAAATAATTATAATATCATATTATATGATAAAATAATAATATTAGAGTTATTAATATAATTATGATATTATTTGTTATAATATTATTATTATATTACTATTATATTATATTATATTATGAGTTTGAATTTTAGATTGAGAATATTGTAAATTTTAAATTTTATTATGGATATTATGAGTATTATAAAAATTTTATTAATTGTACTATGGTGATTCCAGTATAATTTAAAAGTAAAAATTGTCTTTAAGTTGCTTCTGATTTTAACTGTAGATTCTTTAAAAAGTATTTTTTAGAAGATTTACCAAATATTAAAATCCATTTTTACTACAAATATAAGTTAATTTTTGGAAGAAAAAAGTAATACCAAACTAAGTCTAAGTGAGTTACTGTCGGATCTGAAATGGTGGTTCATAACTTTCAAAGTTTCTATTTTGGCACCCTCGCTGATCCAGGAGTTAACAACATTGTCCTAGCTAATAAGTATTAACTCACGCCTAATCCAATATCAATAATTGAACTTAATTATTTCAAAGCTGATCTCATGTCTCGTCATCTCACTTGGAATTAATTAAATAACTTAAGCAAAAGTACAGTACCTTTAATGACATAAACTTGTTGCATCAAATGCATATGCAATATAGCTTAGGCCATGTCTGAATCCATCTTTTGATATTTGATAGCTCCCACTCTCTCTCTCTCGAGAAATTAATTTCAATAATAGAAGGATTTATTATTGTATCAATACTTTCGTGTGAGTAACCTGCCAAAATTTACTTACGTGCCCAAAAAGTTAACCTTCCTTATTTCCCGAAACAGCCATAAAAAAATTAAAAATTATTCTAGCGAAAAAAAATCCATAAGGAAAAAAATAATTATTTATTCTTCGGTGATGCAAAATTTTTGTATGGGTTTTTAAGAAATTTTAAAAAACTATTTTTAATATATAGAACTATCTCCGTAAACTTTTAGTTAATATACTATTAGGAAATGATTATGTTAAATTTCAAAAATCGTTCATTAATTTTAACATTAGGTATTCAAATTGACAAAAAATTAAGGCCCCGTCATTTTCGTGAGTGGAAAAACTTGAGTTCAACTCAAATTGGTGATATATCGTGATTTTTTGATTCCATTCCGATAAAAAAAGAGGGGAAATTTTATTTTGATGTTCTATGTTATACAAAAATATGTGTTTGGTACATTATGTTTTTTGATAATTTCATGCATGTACCTTGACGTTTTATAAAATAGGCTTTTAATATCCATGACATTTTTAAATGTCAAATGTTAAATTTATCCTTTCCATTAATTATTTAGAAACTAAAATTTTTCAAACATATTTTAAAAAATGCTTTAAGTATATTAAAAATTCGGAGTTTTTATTTTTTAAAATTTTATGGGTTTTAAAAATATTTTTAATATTTTTTTAAAAAATATGAAAAAATTAAGTAAATGATATAAAAGACATTTTATGTCTCAAAAACTGTCATAGGGAACTAAAAAACTATTTTCTAAAACGTTGAGATACTTACATGAAATTATAAAAACACATAATACTAAATTTATATTTTAATGTAACACATGGTACTAAAATGAAAAATTTTCAATGTTTCGGTTTTAGTAGTCATACGTGCGAGACTGCTGAAGTTACACTTTTTCATTTACCACAAGCATGCAAACAAAATTTTTGATTTTTTTTTTTTGAATTTTTTGCTATTCAAGTTAGTTGGATATAAATAAATAGGACAATGGTGGAGAGAGAGCTAGCCCTGCAGGTTCTCAACGTTCTGTTTTTTTTTTAGCCATTATTACATCAAAGAATCTTATACGTTGGTAACAATGGAATGAGAATTATGAAGACAAACAATAACAATGCAAGAGATAAATATATAGGGGTTTCCGAAGCTCTAATTTTACTCTCCTCAGTATCAAGAAATTTGTATAAATCAGTTTCCATTTCTCGTAAAGTACTAAACAGTTCATCATTTCAATATTGAAATGACACGCGGTTTTTATGTTTTTGGTAGAAAAATGATACTTGTAATTTCCTCATATTGTATGTTGTATTAACGTTGGACCAATTAAATTTGCTATTTACTCTCACAAGATAATACCAAAAATAAAAACTTAAAAAAAAACGTAGAGAATACCATTATTAAAAAGGAGGTAGGGTATAAAAATACTCTGTGTGCGAAACACAACCAACTTTTCCATAATTTTGAGGTGAGGTATTTAAACTCTACACCGAAAGATAATTTGAAGTTGTTCTTTTGGAGTGTAATTTGAGTATAGTTTTTGAGTTAAATTTGAGTTATAACTTGAGTTGAAGTTATAACTTGAATAAAATTTAGTAAAATTAAATAAAGTTAAAACTTAAAAGAACGTGAACTTGAATAAAATTGAAATTTGAGTTGTCTTTTTTTGAATTTTTTAGACAAAAGAACATGCCCTTTAAGTCACCTGTATTATTTTTCTGTTAATCTATTCTTGCAACCATAACTTGATTGTTCAAAGCATTTAACATTATATATTTGTTATTTAAACAGATAAAATAGAAGATTACAGTCTTTTTTTTTTTAAGTGTCCTAGGATCATTTCCTTTGTAAATGCTAATGCCAATTACATATTTAAAACCAAAAAATGTGACCTTGATATAGTTGATTTGTTGTTTTTATTTGTATTCTAATGCATAATATTATTTCAATTGGGAGTTGTAAAAGTAAATTTTTACTTTTACTTTTACCTTAGGACAAAGTATAGGATTGTGTTGGAGAGTGAATTTTCTACTCAAATGTTAAAATTTAGCATGACACACTAAGAGCATCTCTAATGTAATGCTATAAATTAATGATGTGTCAATTACAAATTTGAAATTTGAGTGTAAAAAAACTCTCTAAGACTATCTCCAATACAAATGCTAATGTCAATTGTATACTTAATATAAAAAAATATGATATGGTATGTTATTTTTATTTTTGCTCTAATGCATAATGTTATTTAAAATGCTAAATATATTTTTTCTTATAATCCTTAAGCTTTGAAAGTTGTAAAAGTAAATTTTTAGTTTTAAAACAATTACAAAATGTAAAAGTTGTAATGATTACATGATAAAGTAAATATTTTAACCAATAGAAATAAAATGTTAAATTTCTCATATACTATATTTGGTAGGAAATTTATCATAAAATATAGCATATGAAAAATTTGACACAACAAATAGTATTGTATTAGAGAGTTTTTTTTTTTTTTTTTTTTTTCACTCAAATGTTAAATTTACAATTAGCACATGAATTATATCATTGTATTAAAAATGTTATAATACAATACTATTTATTGTGGTAAATTTGTTATACGCTATAGTTGATTGCATTCCTTTAGTGAGTATAGATATGATTGGGCTTCTATTGTTACAAATTTTGTTAGATCGGGACTTAGTACTCTTTTTCGAAAGAAAAAAATAGGTTAAGACTTGAGATAAATTAAAATTAATAGACTAATAGTTTACATAAGTTAATAAATAGAGCAAATTATTATTTTTGTCCATAACTTGTCTGGTTATGAACCATAACTTGACAAGTTATTATCTATAATTCACTGTTTTTATCCATAACTTATCTGGCTATAAACCATAACTTGACAAATTTATTCATAACTTATCTAGTTATAAATCATAATTTGATAAGTTATGGCCTATTAATTTTTATAACTAAAAATTGGCCTATATACTTTCTTAAATTTTTCATATTGACCTATTTTCTACTATTTTCTTAATTTTAATGAGGCTCAGTCCGTAGGGGTCCATGCTTATAGCTAGTATTGGCTTGACCTATTACTAATAAATCTTGTTGAATAATTGTCTATAGTTCTGATAATTTTCGCACAGGAGTCGTTGATTTTCGATTTGTACAATTGTTGATTATGCATTCCCTTCTCTTTGATAGACTTTTCTTACTGCAATTTTCCATATTTTTATTATTAATAATAAATTTAGAGTGAGGAGTTTGGTATAGGATCAGATGCTCATACAATATCAATTTAGTTGGATATTTTGAATAAGTTTGAGCTTATTTAGTTCGCTAATTCGAGTTTTTAATTTGAATTGAGATTTGACTAATGTAAGACTAAGGACATGTTTAGTTTGCTGATTCGAATTTTTAATTTGAGTTGAGATGTGACTTTTTGTGATAACTTTTTACTGTAGTAAAAAAAAAGATGTAACTGTTTCTGATAGCTTTTTATTGTAGCAAAACTCATATTCTAAACTCGAATTGGTAAAATAAACGGATGTAACAATTTATTAAAAATTTTTACTGTAACAAAACTCAAATTTTAAAATCAAATTAGTGAAACGAACAAAGTTTTTGTAATATCATTTAAATCTCGTTCGCTTTGCAGATTCGAGTTTTTAATTCGAATTGAGATGTGATATTTTCTGAGAGCTTTTAACTATAACAAAAAAAATTAAATGTGATATTTTTTAAAAAAATTTATCTGTAAAAATTTAAAATTAAAAACTCAAATCAGTTAAATAAATAAGGTTTTACTTGTCATTCAATAAAAAAAAAATTATGATTTGACTCGACATTGAAATGCAAACAGGCCCAAGTGTGTGTATGTATATATATATACCTAAATACAGTACATTACCAAGTATGTTTTTATGTAAAATATTACCTTCAACCGAGGGAGATTGACGTGGGAAGGTTACGCTTATGCATAGGGTCTGTACATGCAAACATAATAGGTGTTATGGGCAACGAGTACAGTGAGACAGAGAGGGAACACTTTGAAGAGACTAGAAAATAGTGAGTGAGATGTGACCCAAAAGCGTGCATTTCGATCCCTATGGTTTCAGAGAACTTGATACAAAAATATATATAATAATAATAATAATAATAATAATAATAATTTTGTTTTTCTTTTTCCCAGTTAAAACTACTCTATCCTTTCGTTGATATACAAGACCCTGTTTTAATTAAATGGTTTAAATTTTATTAATTAAATTTTTTTTATTTGAACATAAAATTTTAAATTATATTGTTTAAATTATAGTTTGAATTAATATTTAAATATGTAATTAAAATTTTAATATAAATAGAAATATAAATATAAATTTATATTTTTTAAGTGTGAAAAGCAGAGAATATGTATTTTTTTACTGTTAAAAAATGATTTGAACGGTTGAATTAGGAGAGTTAAACTCTTATTTGGATAATTTAACTCAATTTAAACAGATAATATAATTTAAATAATGTGCTTATTAAATACAAATTTAAACTGTACTCACTGTTTAAATTAAATTTAATTAAACTAAAACAATAAAACAAACAGAATATATATATATATATATATATATTCGAACCAAGATGATTGGTAGGTTGAGATGTTTTTCTTGCGCATAACAGTTAAAAAATGGTGTCTGAATTTTGTTCAAAAGTTTTTGACCCAAAAATGGTCAGTTTTGAACAGCCTGCATAGTACATTGCAGCAAACAATAAATAAACGTCTGCAATTGGGTTTCCAGTGAGGTGGAAACTGAATACCAGAACAAAATTATTCTATGCAAATTTCTCTTTAGTATTGTTACCATTATTAGTATTATAATTGGTAACATGATTTTATAAACCATACTATCACGAAAAATAAAAACAGACAAACAGTTTTGTTGACCATAAAAAGTGCATGTAGATATGCTATGTTGACTATTTCTATGCATGTACATGTGCTCTTGTAGCTGTAGCTATTAACCAAGCATGAGAAATTGTTCAGAACGCTATAATCACAAAAACACTTGGGATTTTGCCACAATTATCATTCACACAAACCGAGTACATTTGACAATACAAAAATCTCCGGTTCCTGATCTGGGAAATTAATATTTGGTCGAAAGATTCGTTTTTTGATTTAAATCATGATTCATGATTTTTTATTATATATATATTTTTTATAAAAAATACACATAAATAAAAAATAATTTAAATTACACGATTTGAATCCTTTAACCATCTAACCATCAAATATTCACAAAAGTCTTGACTATTTGAAGATTAATTCCTCTTGCACAAAAGGGTTTTAAGAGGGTTGGTTTTGGAATGACGTTAAAGGCAAAACTAGCTAAAAGCCTTTTTTAAGATTAGTAAAATTGGTTGGAGATTTCTAAGGTAGTACTTGGACAAAATGACCTGCTGGTATGTCTTTGTTTTAACCTTAATTTTATATAAAAAATTATCTATTTTACATAAAATTTTTATTTAATTATAATTTTAATTATATTTAGTAATAAAAAGTATACAATACCGTTAGGAGATCCTACCGCCTAAGGATCCTAGTGTTTTTTTTTTAGTTTTGGAAGTAGGGACATTTGAGATCAAGAATGTGAATTAGGTAAATAAATCCTTGGCGCCTAAAAGGTTTGGTTTGTTGGGTCAACTTCAGGTGGTTAAAATTGAAATCCAAAGGTTAAAGGAACAAAACACACAATCTAGTCTTTAGTCTAGTCTAGTCTATCTAGTTTAGTTAGAAAAGAGGAAGCCAAAAGGATCATTATCTGGATATCATGATGATGGGCTCTTCTTATTAAGCGTCTAGCGTCCGACAAGAGGTGTAGTTTGTGTGAAAGCCAATTGCTATAATTTTTCTTCAGTGTGACTTTGAAAAGAAAGGTGTCTAGCCCTGCACAACCCCAAGCTAGCACACATCACATTAAGAGTCTTTCTTGTCAATTTATAGAGAGACAGCCTAAGACCCTTCAACCCAATGAATAGAGCGAGAAAGTGAGAGTGAGAGTGAAGTGTGTTTTAGAGAGAGAGACAGAGAGAGAGAGAGAGTGCTTTTGGGGGGTGTTCCTTTTCATTTTCACACGTGTGAGTGATGTGGGATTTTTGTCAAAAGAAGAGAGGACACTAGTATTAATAATGGGGAACTTGTTAAATTAAAGGCTCAATGTCAGTCAGGGTTGTTAACTACTTTAAAGCACTCTCTCTTTCTGTCTCTCTCCATCTCTCTCTCTCTCTCTCTCTCTCTCTCAAACTTCGCAAGTTTGAGAGAACAAGGGTTTGTATGTTTGCAAGTTCTCTCTTCTCAGCTCTCACCATTAAAAAAAAAAAGAAAAAAGAAAAATCTCTCTCCTTATTATAATCAGCACAGTCACCATTCTGTCAAATTTTGTCATCTTATTATTTTTTTTTTAAATTCAAAAAAAGAAATTCACACATTTGTTTTCCTCCTTTCCCGGCCATGGAGATGACTTCGTAACAGTAGTTTCTCTATTACATGTCAGAAGAAAATGAAGCCATGGCCAACAATTGTATTATATATACAACAACAACAACAGCAGAAGACGAAGAAGAACAAATCCAAAACGGCCTCATCAGTACTTCTTCTCCTTATAATAATTCTCACTGCTCTTCAATGGGGTTGGTCTATGCAGACATGAATTCTCTCTCTCTAAGCCCAAACTACAAATCATCACTAGTATCATCAGTTTCTTCTCAGGAGAGTTTTGCTTCGAAGTGTTCAGAAATAGTAGTGGAAAATGGGAGGGCTTTCTGGGGTTTTCCTTTGATGGGCAACTTTGTTCCTAAAAGCTTTGAGGAGCACCGAAACAGTAGCGGTGAAGTTATGGAAGGTAAGGGCTGTGAGAGCAGTGATGGAATATTGTTAGGAGAAAACAAAGGAATTTTGGAAGATGAAAATCTTATTAGTCATGATCAGAATATTGGGGTGGTCAATGGGAAGGAGACAGATAGTGGTCAGTCAAAACTCTGCGCCAGAGGACATTGGAGACCCGCTGAGGATGCAAAGCTCAAAGAACTTGTTGCTCTTTATGGCCCTCAGAACTGGAATCTTATTGCTGAGAAGTTGGAAGGAAGATCAGGTAAAAAATAATTAAAAAAAAAGCAAAGAAAAAGTACTAAAACATTACATATATGTACATATATATGTAATGTTAATTTGTTTTTGTGAAACATTTTTATGAGAGAAAATAGCGTAGCAAAAATGTTTGAACCTCGCGATTTCTCGCGTTATTAATTGGTTTTTTTTTTTTTTTTTTTGGGTTTTGAAGGAAAGAGTTGCAGACTAAGATGGTTTAACCAATTGGATCCAAGGATCAACAGAAGAGCTTTCACTGAGGAAGAAGAGGAGAGACTAATGCAAGCTCACAGAATCTATGGCAACAAGTGGGCCATGATAGCCAGGCTTTTCCCAGGGAGAACTGACAATGCAGTGAAAAACCATTGGCATGTGATCATGGCAAGGAAGTATAGAGAACAATCAAGTGCTTATAGGAGGAGAAAACTGAGTCAATCCATTTATAGAAGAATGGATATTCAAGAGAACAGCAACAACAACAACTCCTCTAACTTTGTGTGTGGAATATCAGATCATCAGACGTCTCCAAGAGGTGATGTACCAGTACCCCCACAATACTGTTTTGGTAGCATTGTCTCAGCTAATGGATCAGCTGGCCTTGGCAATGCGTCTTCTTTCCCCTTTGGAGGCTTTAATGGTGGTGGGGTTTCCTATTGCTTCAATTGTTCACCCCACATGACTGGTGGTGCAGAACCATTCTCCAGCAACAAGGTCCCTTCCAACAGTGGATTATTCTGTGCCCACCAGATCACTCCTTTTGAATTCTTCCCTGGTGTGTACATTGATCATTCATATGATTATTTTAACTGTCCCTTGCAAAATTTCCCCTCATTAAATGATCTCTTGTTGTTGTTATTATTTTGCTATTGTGTTAGTTTTGTGCATTTGGGATTTTGTGCTGTTCCTCATTGGCTCCTCATCTTGATCCTTTTGCTAGTTTCTTATCTCATATATGTGTATATATATACATACATATATATATATATGTATATATCATCCTTTGCCATTGGACCAAGTTGTTCTAATACATTTGTGCTTTGATCCATTTCTTTCTCTCATTCCCATAAACTAAACCACTGCAATATCCCTTTTGTATCTCCCTTTTCTTCTTTGCTCCATCCAATGTCTCTTTATCTCTCTTTGCCATTGGACAGCAAAATGACTAATGATACAATGATAAACCCTTCTGCTGTACGCCCTTTTAGGCCAATTTTAAGCCCCTCTTTCTCTCTCTAACTTCTCATTTATAACTTGTCTTTGTAGATGGTGCCAATAGCAATGACTTGACAATGGACATGCTAAGCCAGAACAAGTCTTTTGAGTACAGGCCAAGTGATGAAAATCAAACAGATGTTGGTTTTCACCAGCATCATGGTCATCACCATCATCACCATCATCATCATAACCAATATCAACAAAACTTGCAAAGTTTCTCAAACTCAACATCTCAAGTCTCAGGAGGAGAGAATGAAGAACCAGTGGGATTAAGCATGCATTTTGATGAGAGCATTCCCATTCCCCCACAGTTCATAGACTTCCTTGGGGTTGGAGCCACATGACACAGCTAGTTTTTTAGAACCCAGAAGAGGAGAAAAGAAGAGAAGAGGCAAAAAAAAAAAAAAAAAAAAAAAAAAAAAGCTGATAAAAAAAGGTTTTTTCACGTATTATTAATTAATCATCAGAAAGGGCCTCAATGTGGTTGTGGTCCAACATAACTGAGGAAACCATTAGAGGTAAGAGGGGAAAAAAAAGGAGTTGTTTTAGTTTTGCATGACAGTGGAAAAAAAGACCTGCACCAGCTTCTTGCAGTCATATCCCATCTTTTTCTTGTAAGTTCCCAAATCACATGAGAGACTCTTTCTAAAAGGTGAAGCAATAAATTACTAGATATATATAATATAATATTTAAGCAAGGGCTGTTACTTTTTTTTCCTCTCCATTTTTTTGTTTGTTTCCCTTTTTGTTATGTGGGTAAATACTGGATTACCCAATTAATTGTTTATTTTGACTAGCGGATTGATTAATCAAATTTGGTATGCAAATTAGGCTTAAGAATTATAGCAGAGAGATTTAGGGTTGAGAGAAAATTAAAAATGGAAAATATGTGACAGAAAAGTTGTATATCATGGGGGATGATGATGAGAATGATGAGGTTTAACAAAGACAAAAACAAAAGTTGGAACTATTCAGAACATCCTTTTCTCATGGGCCTGCAAAAGCTCAGGCACAAATTCTGCAACTGAACAAACCCACCACCCCTCTCTCTCTCTCTCCTATGCAAACATGAAAGAAACTGTTCAACATCCTTTCCCCATCAGCAGAATCTTACTCAGGAGGAATTCATGCCATCCACATGGGGTGTGTGGGGCTGTCGTTACTGTTTAGAAATTGTCGTAAAATACTTTTTCCTTTTGTTGGATTCAGTCCAAAAAGTTACCTTAAATCAAAACCTTATTGTATACACATATACATAATAATATGTACAATAACCTTATGATACATTGCATGCCACGCACACACAAAATTGTATTTATAGAGATTTCTTTTCAACAATTTCACTACAACAAGAAGTTATTATTGAGGGTCCGTTTGGTTGGGGGATTCGTCTCCCGATTCGAATCATGATTCGTGGTTCGCTATAGTAATTTCTCTCACAAAAAATACACGTAAATCGAAAATGATTCAAATCATATGATTCGAATTCTTGAACCAAACGGACCCTGAGTAATAACGCATGGTTATGTATTTTGGCTTTATTTGCTTCGTAGGATTTTAATGTTCTTTTTGGAATTTCTGTTGCCACAGTGAAGAGGAAACGCCTTTCTCCTTGGACTACTGTGTGATTTTGTACTACTGTTGAATATGAATATAGGTGATAAATATATCTACTAACATGTGAAAAACAACGAGAACGAAAGGAGTTATAAGATAGACTAATAGTATCTGATATATATATATATATATATATATTTCGGTGGTTTCTGCGTTGTAATTAATGCTAGATAGATACTAGATTGAAAACAAGTATACACAGGGCTTGTTCGTTGCATTTTTAAGTTACGGTGATTTGAGTGTAGATTTTGAGTTGAATTTAAGTTGAAGTTGTAACTTGAATTTGTGTTTAGATGTGCATATTTGAGTTATGATTTGAATTGAGAATTTATTTGAGTTTGTGTTTGAGTGGGTCGAAATTTAAATTTGTATTTATAGTATTTTAATAAAAACTCAATGATGATGACAAATTTTAATTGGGTATATAGGTGTGGTTTTATTCATTTTTTCGTTGTGAACGCATAGAAAAAAAATAATCTCAATCGGAATTAAAGTGAAAAAGTTATTACGTTTTTAAAAATAGAAAAAATAATGTTCATTAATTTGAATTTGAGTTTAAAAACTTGAGTTGAAGGGGAAATTTGAACTCATAATTTAGTCATAAACTCAAGTTAAAACTCGAGTTTAAGGTCCCGTTCACTTTGTTGATTCGAGTTTGTAATTTGAATTGAGATGTGATTTTATGTGAGAGTTTTTTACTGTAGTAAAAAAGTTAGATGTGACTTTCTGAGATTTTTTACTGTAATAAAATTTAAATTTTAAACTCGAATCGGTGAAATGAATGGAGACTTAAATTTAAATTTTATAAATGAACATTAATTTAAATGAAGTTATAATTTAAGTAATTTGTTTTGAACTTTAAAAGAACAAACTCACAGTTATTCACATTTATTGCCCAGTAAAAGAGAAAATTACTTCCTATTTGAGAATTTGTTCTCCTTTAAAAAATTGAAAAAAAAAGGAATAATCTTTGAAGTTTTAGGCTGATAAAAGCCAAAGAAAATAAATATGATAGAAAAGCATAACACTGATGAGAAAAATAGAAAAGAAGGGAAAAGCATTTCTCTTACTGTGTTTCATTTGGATTTTTGATTCTAATCTCTCAATATATATTTAGCGATATCAAATTGAGGTTTTTTAAAAGACTTAAAAAATCCTGCACCCTTCTCTTGCCATCCTATTTTTGCACCCCACCAAACACGCTTTTATGGTATGTTTAGTAGGAGAGATGGAAGAAAGAAATGATAGACATATAGGAGGGAGGGAATGTGAAGGAATAGAAGGATTTTTAAGTGTTTTCAAAAGTCGTTTGGTATGATAAGTTTAAAAAAATGGAATGATAAGGTTGTAAGGATCCGTTTATTTTGCTGATTCAAGTTGAAATGTGATTTTATATGAGAATTTTTTACTATAGTAAAAAAATTAAATGTGACTGTTTTTAAGAATTTTTTACTGTAATAAAACTCAAATCAATGAAGTGAATGAGGTCTAAATTTAAGAAGAAAAATGATTCTCCATTTTCTCTCTTATTTATTTATTATTTTTTATGTCAAATGGAAAAGAAGGGGAAAAGTTCACTTTTTTATTGTCAATAGTCCATATGGACCTTTTCATGACTTATCGCGCACATTTCATTGTCCTATTTACATGTACTTTTTAGTCTTTCTAAAGTTATACAATATTTTTTACTTAAGATTACTTCTATTTGAAAAAACAATGTAAATTAGTATACATAAATTATATCTTTATTTTGAATTTGGGTACGGGGATAAACAAAAAAATAAGTTGAAATTCATCATAAATTCAATCAAGATCTAGTGTTTTCACGAAATAAACTAGTTTTCAACAGAATATGTATTACTAAGTAATAAAGATTAGGATTAAGAGTAACTACATATTGAGAAAAATAAATAAAATGTATATTAGAGAGGAGGTTGGATGGGGAATGTTTCTCCGTTCTTTGTTTCTACTCCACCTCTGACTTGAGTACAAGACTTTGTTTCCATTTCTGCCCCCATCCCTATTCGGTGCGGGCCTCCGGGTTTACAATACCCACAGGAAATATTGCTATTCCTATTTTCATCAAAGTTTGGGAAGGCCGAAAAATAGTGTCGCGTAAAGGTGTTAGAGTAGTCCCCCATCAAACACAAAAGTGGGCCTCACTTGTGGGCCTCCATGTGGGCCGCACTATATGCGGCATACCTTTTTGTGTCCATAAGAATAACGAAAATAGTAGAAAATAGGTCAATATAAAAAGCTTAAAAAAATATATAGACTAATTTTTAGTTATAGAAATTAATAGGTCATAACTTGTCAAGTTATGATTCATAACTAAATAAGTTATAGATAAACTTGTCAAGTTATGGTTCATAACCAGATAAGTTATAGATAAAAATTATGAATTATGGATAATAATTTATCAAGTTATGATTCATAACCAGACAAGTTATGGACAAAAATAGTAATTTAGCATATTTATTAACTTATGTAAATTATTAATCTATTAATTTTAATTCATCTCAAATTTTAGGTTATTTCTCTCTGTCTCCCTAAGAATAAATCCTCATCAGGACAAAATGAGGTGTCATGAGCCCCTTGCCCATTCCTTTTCCCGGGCAATCCTCTACATGCCCTATCAATCAATGGATCTCTTGCTTTCCCTTATGAGAAGTCGTATTCTTTTCATTTGGAAAAGGAAACAAATTGAATTTTTTTCCTTTAGAGTTGATTAATACCCTTTTAACAAAAGAATTATATTAGTTGAAAAAGTATTAATGAAGAGTAAAGTATAAAAATCTTCGAATAATGCATTTACCAATTTTCTCTTATCATTCCTTCCCCAAATTCCCAAAACCGAACACAATTATAGTCCACTACTGTGTACAAACTAATTTGGGCTGTGTTGATCCAAATTGGAATGGCCAGCTCTGAGGAAATTACAGGCTAACTTGGTCCAGCCTGACTATGAAGCCCATTTACAAAGCTGATAGGGTTTCCTTTTTACTTAAAAAAGTAAATTATATACAAAAATGTCAAAGAAGAGAATGTTTTGTCCTAAAATTCACGGTCGATATAATACTAATTTTTTGTATATTTTTTATAGCATAATTCTTGAAATTAGGATATTCAATATCCCGAGATGTCAAGACAGTCTCATGGCTTGTTTATCATTACTCTATTACACAGAAACGGAAACATATGATTTCATTATTGCAATGTTTAAAATCTCTTTCATTTTGGTTTGTGGTTGGTCTGTGACGGTCAAAGGCACAGAGAATGGTGATTTTAGTTGGTTTTGATACTAAATACTCATGTAAAACTATATATGTTACATAAAAAGGGGTGGGGGGTTGGGGGGGTGGGTGGGAAGCAGATGTAGTGTACAACCAAGACAAACACGCGTGACGTTAGGGTCTTTTTTCTTTTTTTTTTTTTTTTTAAATCGTGTTACTTGATAATGTCTATGAGATATATGATGATTTTTATGTTGTGTACAAGGTGATAATAATGACGGTTTCTGTTATACGCTATAACAATGTTTTTTTTTCCTTCTAATTTAGAGAGTAGAAACAATATACAAGTGTCAATGTATTGACCGCTATCATAAAATAAGCTTAATTTAAATGTCCAGTTTCATAAAGCTTTCATCAAACAGTAACACGTTTTCGTGACCTAGCTTAGATGGAGTCAAGGGCTGTGTTTAGAATTGATTCCGTTTTTATTTTTTTACGTTTTTTGAGAAACAAAAAATAAAAATATTTTCAAAACGGCATTTGGCGCAATAAAGACACAAAATGAAAATGAAAACGATTTTTTAGTTTAGTGTAAAATGAGAGAGAAATGAAAAACGACTTTTAGTCATTTTCATTTTTTATTTTCGTTTTTTTCCTCTCTCTCGAGAGAGAAAGAAAGATAGATATTAATGAGTTTTTACATTGAGTTACTTGATAATGTCTATGAGATATATGATGATTTTTATGTTGTGTACAAGGTGATAATAATGACAGTTTTCTTATATACGCTATAACAATGTTTTTTTCCTTCTAATTTAGAGAGTAGAAACAATATACAAGTGTCAATGTATTGACCGCTATCATAAAATAAAGCTTAATTTAAATGTCCAGGTTTCATAAAGCTTTCATCAAACAGTAACAAGAACGTTTTCGTGACCTAGCTTAGATGGAGTCAAGGGCTGTGTTTAGAATTGATTCCGTTTTTATTTTTTTACGTTTTTTGAGAAACAAAAAATAAAAATATTTTCAAAACGGCATTTGGCGCAATAAAGACACAAAATGAAAATGAAAACGATTTTTTAGTTTAGTGTAAAATGAGAGAGAAATGAAAAATGACTTTTAGTCATTTTCATTTTTTATTTTCGTTTTTTCCTCTCTCGAGCAGAGAGAAAGAAAGATAGATATTAATGAGTTTTTTACATTGAGTTACTTGATAATGTCTATGAGATATATGATGATTTTTATGTTGTGTACAAGGTGATAATAATGACGGTTTCTGTTATACGCTATAACAATGTTTTTTTTTTCCCTTCTAATTTAGAGAGTAGAAACAATATACAAGTGTCAATGTATTGACCGCTATCATAAAATAAGCTTAATTTAAATGTCCAGTTTCATAAAGCTTTCATCAAACAGTAACACGTTTTCGTGACCTAGCTTAGATGGAGTCAAGGGCTGTGTTTAGAATTGATTCCGTTTTTATTTTTTTACGTTTTTTGAGAAACAAAAAATAAAAATATTTTCAAAACGGCATTTGGCGCAATAAAGACACAAAATGAAAATGAAAACGATTTTTTAGTTTAGTGTAAAATGAGAGAGAAATGAAAAACGACTTTTAGTCATTTTCATTTTTTATTTTCGTTTTTTCCTCTCTCGAGCAGAGAGAAAGAAAGATATATATTAATGAGTTTTTTACATTGAAAATAATCTCTTGATAAAACTACTAAACGCATTTTAAAAAATAATTTATGTCTGAGATTGAAAACGTTTTCATTTTCATTTTTATACAAAAAATAAAGGGTCCGTTTGGTTGGGGGATTCATCCCCCGATTCGAATCATGATTCGTGGTTCGCTACAGTGATTTCTCTCACAAAAAATACGCGCAAATCAAAAATGGTTCAAATCACATGATTCGAATCCCTGAACCAAACGGACCCAAAATCATTTTGAAACGAATTCCAAACGCGCCCAAGGCTTTTGAAGTTACTAGGAGAGTGTTTGGTATGAGGATTCGTGCTATGGTTCGTGGCTTGTTATAATATTTTTTCTCACAAAAAACGTACGTAAACCGAAAATAGTTATGAATCATGATTCTGAATCCGTGAACCAAACGTTTACTAGGTTTGTCTAAAAAATACTAGCGCATAAAAAAAAAGGCTCCTAAATCCTTATATAATATCTTAATGCAAACATTTTATTTATTTTTATTTTCTTGCACAACATATTTGGATTCTTATTAATCAAAAGATAACAAATTCTTCTACCGTTAAAAGGAAATTAAATGTAAATATTACACGCAGCTGTTAGCTAGTACAAAGTCATGACTCAAAGGCCAAAGCCATATTGTTAAAATCAATCCTCCATAAACTTGAGGAACTCGTTAAAATCAATGACTCCATCTCCATTCTCATCCACTGTTTTTATCATCATCCTTAGGCGCTCATGATCAGTACCGGTTCCTGATGAATATTCTTCTCTGACCAAACCAAGACTGCACAAAACCCTACCAAGTTCCGAGGCATCTATAAAACCATCTTTGTTATCATCAAATACACCAAAAGCTTCCTTCAACTCATCCAAGCTCGGTTCTTCCTCATCAAAAACTTCCAAAATCTCTTCTTCACCAATCTGGTCAAGAAGAAGAACGTTGTGATCATCATCTCCTTGTTTTCCACAGCAGATTATTCCTAGGCAGTTCATAACCGTCTTCACTTCTTCTTTGCTCAGCTTTTCTTGTCCTGCCGACACCGCTTCCGAACCAATCGCTTCATTTTTCTCGGTCTTGAAGATCCATTCTATGGACAAAAGGGCCCTGATCAAGCTTGAAAAAGAGTCGAAAATTTTAGTGTCCCGGAAGAGAGTAATTATATTCTTGACCAAAAAAGGAAGGCCAAGTGAAGTTATGTTGGTCTTTGGCATCTTCACAAAACGGATGATTTGCAAAGAACGCTGTATAGCTAATTGGAGATTATTTTCTTTGGTGTAGTGGAAGAAAGATTTTAGGCGCTTGTAGCTATATAGCATACGTGAACGTCAGAAAGAGTGTGCATGAAGCTCGTCAAACTTAGTTTGACTTTGTCTTGGGGGAGAAGTTAACGCAAATTACACGGCAGTTTCGTGGAATTAACGGAGAACGTTCATGACGGTAACATATATTCATTATAGACACGAGTGCTACACGTACTTCAAAAAGTTTTTTCTTCTAAAAAAAAAAAAAAAAAAAAAAAAACCCAAAAGTTTTTGGCCTTACTCTAGACATATTGGTTGTAAAGAAACTAGTTTACCTGTACGTGACAAAAGTAACGACTTTTTTTTTTTTTTTTCTTAATATAATTTCCCCATAGAGACTAGAGAGTTCAAACAAAAGATAATGCTCATTCTCTACCAAATGTTGTATTAGTGTAGTAGCTAGCTAGCAAGGAACTTTATTTTATCTATCTTTTAAAGGTCTTAGCATTAGGTTATATTTGACTCCATTGTGGTAGTTTCCAAGTTACTAACTACACCCTTCCCCACATATGCAATGTGTTGTGTGGGAAAATATGTGTTGACACGTCGGATGACGACCATGCTTCACATGGCCCAAAACCCATCACGTCAGGTAGTTGTTGACGTCTAAAGCTCATTTCTCTCTCCGTCATCTAGGGAAAAGGCCGACCGTATAGGACAATTCATACAACCGTAGATCCTACATATAGTCAAGGCATGCGTGATTTGTTCATAGCAGAAGCGGTACCATGGGGGGTCGGTCGAGACAGAGGTCGCACTCTATGAAGTATAGTGTAGGCGCAGAGGGCATAACGCATGAATATGAGTCCATGTCCCAAGAAAGACCTCTGAGCTGACAAGGGGGAAATCCCTAGGTTACGTCTGGGTTTGGAGAAGGTCAGTAGCACAAAAAATGATTACCTGCCCATAAACTGCCTGGAACGGACCAATGAAAATCACAGAGAATCTGCAGAGCCGCAATAGTGGACAAAGTAGGTGAGTGAACAGTCCAAAAGGTATTGAGAAGCTACAGTCTTAGCAGGTAGGTAATAAGCTACTGGAGAGAAACCATCAAAAGATCCCCTGGGACGGTCTGCCCAAAAGAAGCCCATATGTAATCTGTAGGCTATAAAAAGGGAAAAACCTGAGAGAGAAAAGAGAGCTTTTTTGTAATCTAAAAAAGCACAAAAGGAAAAATACAAGAACCAGTGGATGTAACTCTTTTTTAATAGAGTGAACCACTATAAACTCGTGTATCTCTTTACTTTCGTTGAAAACAACAAATCAATACATCTTCCAATATACCTAAAAGACAAACATTATCAGTTGTATAGATCTGAGAAAATAATTAATTTTGGCCGGTAACCTAACGGACCACCAAGTGGTAATCCAGCATAATCTTATTGACGAAATTCCACCATCAACACAGTGTTTATACTTGCCAATGCAAATGGATAATGGTACCTCTAGGATTGAAAAATTGGCAATTGAGTTGCATCTTGTTTGGCGCATTTGGAATTCGTTTCAAAATGATTTTATTTTTTGTATGAAAATGAAAATAAAAACGTTTTCAATCTCAGACAGAAATCATTTTTGAAAATGCATTTGGTAGTTTTATCAAGAGATTATTTTCAGTGTAAAAAAACCCATTAATGTCTTTTTCTCTCTCTCTGCTCGAGAGAGGAAAAAACGAAAATAAAAAATGAAAAATGACTAAAAGTTGTTTTTCATTTCTTTTTCATTTTACACTAAACAAAAAAATCGTTTTTATTTTTGTTTTTTGTCTTTATTACTCCAAACGCCGTTTTGAAAATATTTTCATTTTTTCTTTCTCGAAAAATATGAAAAATAAAAACGGGTTCAATTCTAAACACGACTGTTGTTTCACGATTGTGAATTATCAAGCCTCATTTTTTTTTTTTTTTTTTCCTTTCAAAGAACGGAAGGATCGTGATTTTTTAAAAAACAAGAGTCACAAAATTATTTTAGCTAGTTGTGTAGTTTAATTACTGTCTTGGTACAAAAATAACATACGGATCAACTATATTTAAATTTGTAAATTCAGTTGTTCTCGTTTTATTATAAAAGGGAAATGTCATTTTAGAGTTATCATCAAAGAGGTTGAAAAAGACACAGAAAATTGAGAGATTGTGTAATTTTTTCTTGTAAACTTTTTTATGACGGTGAATTTCTTCATCGATTAAAAATGAATGTAGCTGTGACATTGATGGTGTATCACTATTAATCTTATAATTCTTATTTGTTTTTTCTTTACGGTTTTATTACTCTTCGTGGTATAATTAAGGCGCTTAATTCGTAACATTAATAACATATAAAGTTGTGGTTCCAGTGAGATTTCTATATATTCGCATATGAAGAAACGCACACTAAACATGCATAAATGACGTGATCAAAATATCCTCTCATTCCTTTTCATTTTCCTCACCTAAGTTTTGTACTTCCTTTTTCTTCTTGTTTCCTATACTCCTGCCAAAGAGGTAAAGAAATGGCTCCATCTGATCAACTTTTAAAAGAACACAAAAGAAAAGTAGCCTTGAATATGTCGCAGGTCTTATTTAACCTCTAATGGTATTTAGGAAAAAATAAATAAAATAAAAACTAAATAAATATTTATTTATTTTTTTATGAGTTTTCGTGATAGGGACTTCTAAGGTTGGACGGGGAATATGATTAAAATCACGTTAGGTTAAAAAATATGTAAAATAAATAATTTTTGATACATATTTAATAGATGAAAACAATGTGTTTTTGCTATTTCATTTTTTCAGGCCCTATTAGAGAAACTTTTTTTTTTTTTGGTTAATCCCACTAATGGTCATAAAAGTTTACTCTCAATCTCATTTTAATCACTGACTTTTAAAATGTCTTACTGTTAATCTCAGAGATTTTATTATATGTCAATTTTAATCTTTCATTAACTAAGTGTTAAATATTTGATAAAATATGTGTAAATTAAGAATTAAAATTAAAAATAATTAAAAATTAAGGACTATCCGTGAAAATTAATTTATGTTTTTCGTATTATTTTAATCCCTAAATTTTAATATTTCTAATTTTAATCTTTAATTTACATAAATCTCGTCAAATATTTAAAATTAACTAATAAAATAACTGAAATTAAAATAAAATAAAAATTCATAAACTAACAGTGAAATCGTTTTAAAAATCAACGTCAAAATAAAATTGAAGGTAAATATTAAGGACTATTTACCGGATTCACCTTTCCCCGCCGCCCCACCGACCCCCACCGACCACCCCCCCAACCCTAATATATATTGATAAGCAGTGCTAAACGTCTCGCAGACGTTCGTCAACCTCTCCCACAGTTGCTATCTTCACAGTGTACCACGTGTTATAGTAATTTATCGTGAAAGTGACAGCCAACCTGGTTAATAAAAAGGCCAAGATTTGATGCTAAATAACAAAAATGCCATCCTTTGCTAGATCAAAACCTAACTTATAACTGTGGAAAATCAGCAATGAGGCACAATACCCATCTGACGCGTGATAGATATAAATAGTATATGTCTGCCTTCTGGGTTTTCTTTCATTTGTTTGCTTTTTTTTTTTTTTTTTTTTTTTTTCTCTTAAAATTACTGAATTGTTTTTTTAAGTATAATTTGAGTGTAATTTTTTAATTGAATTTAAATTATAATTTGAGTTAAAGTTAAAATTTAAATAAAATTAAATAAAATTAAAATATAAAAAAATATAAACTTAAATAAAATTAAAATTTAAATTGTTTTTTTTTTAAAATTTTATAGATAAAAGAACATGCCATACGAAACTACAAAGGGCAGAATTTACCTCAAAAAAATTAAAAACAAAAACAATTTCGATAAAAAAAAAAAAAAAATTGTGCAGCGTTGGAGCCCAGCATTCGATATCGTAGAGAAAATAACAAATAAAAAAATAAAATTTTTTAACAGCTTTGATTTTGGCTTTAAACTTGACGGTGGCATTTTTTAATTTTATTTTTCTGAAAAGCTCTGCAACGTAATTTGATAGTGGGGTGGCATTTTGGTTACTTTTTCCGAAGTGCAAATTAGCCTAATTAGCTTCCAATGAATTTTATATTCAAAAGAAGAACCACAAATAGACAATAGCCACTTAGGTAAAAAGCGTGCACGAATAAAACCAGTGATAATGTAATTTATACGAGATATTTTTAAGAGTTGTTCTTTTGTTTAAAAAATTTTAAAAAAGATAATTTGAGTTTTAATTTTATTTAAATTTACATTTTTTTTTAATTTTAACTTTATTTAATTTTATTTAATTTTATTTAAGTTACAATTTCAATTCAAATTATAATTTAAATTTAACTTAATAATTACACTCAAATTACACTCTAAAACAACACTCTTACTTTTTACTTCTATAAATAAATAAAAAGATATTCTTTTTTATTTTTCAATTGTCATGTTTGTATTAAAATTTATTTATTTTATATATTTTTTAATTTGATATAATTTTAATTAAATTTAAAAATTAAAAATATAAAAAATATCTGTGTTTTAAGAGAAACTCTTAAATAAATAAATAAAAATACTTTTGCATAGCTATATATGTTTGTATTAGAAGGCTGCCTCTTCATGAAAAAAGAAAGGCTTATTATTATTATTATTATTTACTCTTTTTTTTGTACGGAAAAGGATTCAGAAAAGGCACAATCTAATGGGTTGGCTTTTTATTGTGTCTGCTTTTCTTTGCTCTCCTTTTTCTTTTTCAATAACTCTATAATAGTTTATTGTTAAGTTATTGACTTATCAGTTGAGTCTTTTCCCACTAGCAAAGGATTAGGAAATTTACACCATCAGTTATCAGAATTTCCCCAACACCCCCTTTTCTTACTTTTTTTTTTTTTTTTTTCCTTGGGTGGAGGAAAAAGGTGCAATCCCCACTTTTCCCATGAAAAGGATCTTTCTGCCGGAATACTTTCTGAGCACCCTCTTTTCTTTTTTTTTTTTTTTTTTTTGCCTGAACATACTTTCTGAGCACTTCTTAAAGACACGGAACATTTGGAGATGTTCAGTTAAAAGATTTAAATTATAGTTTATAATTTATTATAGTATTTTTTTTATAAAAAATATATATAAATTAAAAATAATTTTAATCATATAATTTTAATTTATGAATTAAACGTTTTTTTTTTTCTTTTTGAATGTAGGTGATAAAAAAAAAACTCTATCAATAAAATACAGTTTAATCGTTTGAGTCATATCATCTTCAATTAAATTATTGTACTTTTCTTTATCTGATATTATTTTCCCTTTTAAAGTTACGTAGTTTAATGTAAAATTCATGTCGAAATCCAGTTATAAAAGTAATTTTTCATTCAATCTTATCCTGCTGTAACAAGTTGTTATAATATTATTTGACCACATACAACAAGATAATATATCTTATAAGTCTAACCAGAAATCCAATATAGACTATAATAAAATTGAAAAAAATGGAAAATTTATTATTTAGATTGATTGAATCTGAACTTTTATCCTTTAATTTTAATAAATATTATCTTATTACTATAATTATTTAACTAAAAATATTGTAAATTAAAAATAAAAGATAAAAGTCATGATTCATATATTTTTAAGGAGTATTTATAAAAATTATCTGTATACACATGACTCAATGTGTTGGATCTAAATAATAATCAATAGCTGAATTAGTTGGGTTCTCTCTTATACTTTATTAGAACACCAACAAAATATCTGCGTCCCTTTTTGTGACTTTTTTTTTTTTTTTTTTTAAAATCCTAATGAGATTTATTAGAGACCAAAAAAAGTGCAATTTAGAGTTTGATGTAACATGCAACAAAGGGCAGCCACTATAATGACTAAACAGAATATGCAAAATGAGGAGAACCACAAGATCTTTAGAAGGGGGACTACCACTCACGTGAAGCTGCTTTAAACTAAAATTGACATTTGCTTCTTAAACGTCAACACGTCATTAAATTGGTGGGGAGATTGTTGTTTGAATCGTTGGCTCTGTGTATTTCATCGATTCGAGTTTAAAATTTAAATTTTGTTATAATAAAAAACTCTCAAAACAGTCACATCTAATTTTTTTACAATAATAAAAAGTTCTCACATAAAGTCACATCTCAATTCAAATTAAAAATTTAAATTAGCGAACTAAACGGACCCGTTGTGTTCTTGAAATATGCCTCCTCTGCTCTCGTCACATATACTTGGGAATTGATGATGCTCATATTGTTGGGGAAGTTTTTGAAACGAAAATAGAAAGAAAATAGTGTTGCCTTTTTAGTGAAGCAAAAGAACAAAAAGGAAGAGTGGGGAAAAAAAAAAAGCAAACCAAAATGGTCATCAAAGGGGTAATAAATCTTTGATGGAGTTGCACATGTATTGGGTCCTATAACAACTCATACCAACGACAGCTAATATGTCTGGCTGTAGATTACATGCACACATATCGCATCTGATCTTTTATATTAATATTAATATATACATGTATTTCTCACGTGTGCGCGTATTTAACTTTTTATAAGTATTAATATATATATATATATATGTAAATGGGAAATGAGACAAATAATACTCTAGAGTGTATGAGTTTAAATTTTTGTTCTTTATTCTAAATTAATATTATTTTTGGTTAAATAATTACATTAGTTAAAAGTGTATTAATTAAAAAAAAGAGTAAAAATTAAACTCATACACTTGTATGGTATATTTATGTATTTTTTTAATTCATGTATCATGTCTGTATTGGTAGTATATAGAGCAAAATGGAGTAAAAAAAGAAAGGTCACGTTGAAGGGCAACTGAGGAAATAACACTCAAATGAAAGAATATCCAACAAAAGGGAAGAGGAATCAGGAAAAGGAGGGGGGGAAAAGGAAAAGAAAAAAAGGAAAAGAAGAAAAATGAAAGGAGAAGCAAACAACTTAATTCTGTTCTTATAACTCTTTTTTTTTTTTTTTGTTTTTGTTTCCCGACCTTTTGATATTGGCAGTTTGGATTCTTCTGCGCTTGAAAGAGAAAGATGCTTGGCCTCATGCGACATAACAATTCAATGTCTATCCACACACAAATGAGGGCCGGCCAAGGCTAACTTTTTTTATTTTATTTTATATCTTTGGATTAACGCCAGACTGCAAGGAGATTTCTATTTCCACACTGGTTTTCTAATCATTGCACAAGAGATATCATAAACTAACTGTCACAAATTTACTTTTTTTACACCACAGGCAAATCTACTTAACCGTAACCTTGTCAGTTATATAATGTCAGATAAGTACCGTTGATGAGCATGGCAAGCCAAGAACATGTTGCAATCCTTTTGTCCCACAATGTACCAGTTTCTCCATCAAACGGTCATGATTTTGTCCTTTACTTGGGGTCCCACTTGACAACTCAAAAAGCATAACCCTAGTTTTGCTATTTTTGTTCTTTTGACCAAATTAAACATCCATTCAGCACATAGTTCTGAGTGACATTTGAAGCATTTTGGAAAATGTTCAATTTCATCACATTAAAAGAGACATCACCATAACAAGAGCATTTTGGGAGAATTGAAAGTTCTATTTTTAACAATTTCCCAAAATTCTGTTCCGGACAAACAACTCACTTTATTATCTATATATATTCCACAATAATGTCTATAGTTTATGTACAGGAAGACTTACACGAGGAACCTTCTGAGGTGAAAGAAAAGACACCTGTTCATATGGTTACAAGGAGAGGGAAAGAAGCATAAGAAAACATCTATATAAGATACAGAGAAAAGGCTCCTGATCGCCTACAAGGTTGAAAACTTCTCCAGCGCGTGTTTTCGAGGAGATATTGCATTGCTTCTAAACTGGTTTCTCATCCACTGAGGTTGATCAATAAGACAATAACGTGGCCTTACGGGGGAAAAAAGCTATCCTAGCTACTATGTCAACAACAAGAGAAATAGTGAGGCTTAACTCCTTCAATCACGCCGAACTTGGATTCGGCAGTGATTATATGCTCTCCAGAAAGGTGAGTGATCTGGACAAGGCTGCAGGATTGGCTTGCAACACCGGTGACGTTTCGGCTACGTGAGTTTTGCCATCTCCCTTTGATTGAAACGCCTTATAAAGACCTCCCCCACTGACAGAACTGAGTTTTTCATTCTTGATCCCGAGTGTCGTCCATATGGAGCTCTTTGCAGCTTCAGTGGGATCATCAATCCTCAATGTTTTCGGAATCAAAACACATCTTTCTGAACTAGTGCTGTTCTCCTTATCAGAATATTCCTTTTGTGAGCTTGTTGGATTTAGAATTTCCCCGTCCCTAGAATGTTTCCCAAGTGCTGAGGTAGACAGATTAGTTGTGGAAGATGCTGGCGAGAAACACGGTACATTCCAGGATCCTGGCACAGTAGATCCCCAATACGGAGGCGGCGGATAGAATGAGACTGGAAAGCCTGAATGGCAGAAAGCAGAAGGCGGCAACGCAGATGTCCACTGAGCTGAATTCCATGGATATGGCCAAGGAGGCCCTGGAAAGCATGGTACTTGAGAAGGAAAGCCTTGATAGTCCTTGATCACCGGTTTTCCTCCCTTATCTGTTGAAGTGGAAGCTGTTATGGAAGAGCCACAAGACTGGTTATCCGCATTGTCTCCCACTCCATTAGAAACAATAACTCTATTTTCAGGTCCATGAAAACCATTTGGTGCAGAGTTTTTTGTTCTCTCCACGAGGTTCAGCGCGGAAGCCATGGATTCACAGAGAGGCGAATCTGTACCAAATGTAAGGACAGTGCCATTGCATCCCAATGTGGGGTTGTGAACTCCATTTGCAGCATTAACTTGAGCTTTCTCGAGAGCGTCGGAAATCACTAAATGGCGATAGTGTGAAGCTGAAGAGTTCTTGTTCTTGCGGCGGCCAGCTCCCACAGGCACATTCCTCATGGTTCCCCCTGCGGTCCAATATCTCTGGCAGTTCTTGCAGAAATGGCGGGGCTGGTTGACATTGTAATTGTTATAGTAACAGAACTTGGTGTCCATGCTATTACATCGCGGACACGGAAGTATCTTATCCGGCTTTCTCAAAGTCTTTTCCTGCGGGTTACTGATTTCGCTTTGATCTGCACTCTTTGAGGATTTCAAAGATGAAGTTTCTCCTTCAACTGAGGGAGATTTGTGATTCTCGCTAATGACAGCTGATGTTGTAGGTTCTTTAGTGTCTTCTGCACTTTGATCTGAGACATTATCTTTCTCTGAGTTTTCTTTTCCTGATGAAGTTTCCTAATAGTTTTAAACAAAAAAGAAAGTTTCAATGAGAAGATAAATGGTACATATATTGCAACCAAAAAAAAAAAAAAAACCAAGTAGAAAAAAAGTACAAGATCTCAGATACAGAAGGAAAAAACCAAGAGAATAAAAGAAAAAAATAAATAAAAAGACTGATTTAATGGACAAAATTAGATTGGTGGATACAATTTTAACCATTGAAGACTGATTTTTGTATTGGTCAATAGTTCCTTAATGGGAAAAGGTTTCTACACTTCTATTAAGATAATTCATCCATTTCCCACGAGGGAATCTCCAAAAGTGTTTAAGAACACAAAGATAAAATTCTCGAAGCTTTAATGGAAAGTTTTTATCGCATCAGAATAATTAAGAACCCATTTTGGAATATAACTGTTCAATCTGACCAAAAAGCATCTAATCTCGTTAAAAGTGCCAGGACCAATTCTTCTGGAAAAGAAATACAGGGAGATATTACCTATGATATCTGCTACAGAGTAAGCCAATTAGGCAAAATTAAAAATGATTAATGAGCTATGATTATAAATTTGATTAGTTTTACCAAGAGATTAAACACAATTTCAAAACTAGATAGCATGATAGAAAAAATTAAAAGAGGATTTTGAAGAACTGAAAACGAGATTAAGACATAATCTTCTTAAACAACGAGAAAATCAAGAACTTAATTTAATAACTGAAAAATATCTCCGCCATACTCATTTCGAATCTCGAATTTCTTGCAAAATTGAAACACTAGTGATCGAAAATGCAGAGCCAAAATAATCTACATAACCTCAGTTCGTAAAATCACAGAAGTCTTCAGAAAATAATAAAAAAAAAAAACCGACGCCATTAAAGACGAGAATTTTCATAAAACTAACGAATTCAAAGAAGATAATAATAGACTTTCAAAAGCTCATTTTTCAGACGTACCTTGTCCCCGTCGCCTTCTTCTTCACCGGAGCTCTCTTTATTCGGAGACGAAACAAGAAGAAGCTTCTGATCAGAGAAACTCTCGCCGGTGCCGACAGTTCCGGCGTCGGAATCAACGACGGAAGTCGCCATAGACGGCTCATCATTGCACGAGACCTCCTGATTCAGCAACAGAGGAATCGTTTTTCCAAAGAGCTTTATCGCCGAGTCTTTAAACTCCGACATTCTCTACACTAAAATTCCCTAAATTCTCTCTCCCTATATGTACGTGTGTGTTTGTATAAATATCTGAATTCTTAACTAGATTCAAAAGGATTTCTATATTTTTCTTCTTGTTTTTAACTAACTAATTTTTTTTTTTTCCGGGTTTGAAGAGGAGGAGAGAAAACAGAGGAAGAGAAACTGGTTGTTGATGTTGTAGTGCGTACTCGTAATAGTAGTCGTAGCATACCAGTAAATGAAGGGGTCTTTTTTTTTTTTTTTTAATTTTAGTTTTTAGTTTTTGTTTTTAATTAATATTTTTAGGTGGGGTGCCACGTCATCAAGGAGGGAAATATTGTGAGCCACAAGTTGTGTGTGGGTGTGTAGACCTTTAGGGAGGAGTTGGATTCCCCCACATTGCTTAAAAAGATAGTGCTATCGTTTGGACCCCCCACAATACTTTTTTCTCTTCCTTCTTCTCCGTGTCACCACCCCTACTTCCTTCCTCTCAAAGCACCACTTTTTCCCACACTTTTTTTTTTTTTTTTTTTGTTTCCTTTCTATTGTTTATAAACTTGGTGATGAATATTAAGGGTGACGATTTATATCACGTGTTTTGAGTCGTATTTTGATCATTTTTTTTTAATTTATAGTTAATCTGATCATAATTTATGACACAATTTTTTAAAAGTCACAATATGAACACGATTACTTTACGGATTGACACGACACGACACGAAAATGATCTGTGAACACGAAAATTGTTTACTTTTATTTAGTTTTTTACATATTACAAATAACTTAAAATTTATAACACACTAAAATACAATAACATTCATTGAAATTAAGTAAATAATAGTATAAGATTTTGAATATAACTATTATGATATCACAAGTTCATAATAAAATAAAAAATATGTAATGAAAAATATATGTATTTTTTAGTTTTTATGAGTTTCTTGTTGTGTTCGGGTTAGGCGGGTCCAACCCGAAATTAACCCGTGTTTTTTGTGTTAATTTCAGGTCGACTCAATTTTGACCCGAACCTCTTTTTTTCTCAACCCTAACCCATGAAATTCGTGTTATTTTCGAGTCGTGTTGTCGTGTCGTGACCCAATTACCGACCCTAATGAATATGTTGTAGAAAATGATGGTTATCAGTTTATTGCTAAGTTTTTCACTAATTATACGATCACATACTAATTTATTTATTTATTTATTTTTGAATAAAAACGTAAAAAGAGCAACCATCCATAACTACTCCTTACTTTGAAGACCAAATAAATTTTACACATTATGAATGTTCACATAAAATATAATTATATAAAAGATGAAACACGCGTATCGAACTAGTAACTTAGAATTTAATCTCAAACACTTTTCATGAGACTTTAAACTTAGAATTCTTTAATTATTTATTAAACCACTTGGAAGTAAGCTTTGTTTGTGTGACTTAGCTGGTTAACGCAAGTCTTTCAGAAGTTGTAATATGGTTCTATGCAAAGTAGCATAGGCAGATAATGCATAAAGTGCTCTACATAATCTTTATATGACAATATTTACAAGTTGAAAACTAATAAAATGATAATTGTTATTAGTAATATTTAATATTTTATTATCACGAATTACAATAATTATTACTTAGCTGGCCATTGTGGACTACACTTTTTTTTTTCCCTCTAAATTAACCGAAGGACCACTGTGGGCACAGGCCCCCATTGAGTAAGAAAAAAAAAAATTAAACTCCTCTTAACTTTTTATAATTGAAACTTTGCTACGGTATTTGTGTCTCCACTTGCAGCTTTTTTTTTTTTTTTTTTTTTTTTTTTTTTTTTTTCTTTCTTCTGATAGTCTTTTACTTTTTGGGCCTTTTTTATTATTCTATTTGACTTTAATTTTAATTGACAACTATTTGATAATAGTTCTCAATTTATATAATAAAAATTATAATTGAATAGTTATATATAAAATATAATATTAAAAAAATTCTTGTAATTGAATTTTTTTAATGTTGAGTCTTTATGAATTTATTTTTTTTATTTTCTTTATTTTCTATTGTAAAATACAAGTCTACAAATGTAAAAATTATGTTCCCTATAAAAAATAAACATAAAATTCTCTCATCTTTTTTCTTTTGTTCCGTTTTGACAGCATCAATAGTAAAGTTATTATACAATAATATTAAAAGATATGAACTTGTCGAGAATAATTATATTGTGAATGTTATTTAATAAAATTACTCTACATTTATTTGTGTACTACTAGATTCAAGCTAGATAGTACTGCTACAATGCATATCTACGCTTGCAAAGACTCAACCAGACGTTTTGCCAAATATCTCAGTGTCTTTCTCTTCGGAATTGAGGATCAAGTGTTCGTGGATTATTGCCTATGAGATATGCCTTTGTGCGTGATTATTCGCATAAATGAATAGTTTTTGTGAAGAATTAGTTAGGCTCAAACCAAAAAATAATTAATAAAAAATAAGAGCAAGAGTAGAGACGTAAAAGAAACGTGCAACGTTTCTTTTTGGTCAAAAATTGTCTAGACGGTGTACTATGGTAAGTTCTGTTCTTCTGCTTAGAAAACGTCTTTTCATAATTAGTTCTCTTACAGTGATGCCGTTCGATTTCGACATCTTGTATGTGAACAAACTCTGCGTTTAATTAATAAATTTGCGGCATAATTTAAATAATAATTTATAATTTATTATAATATTTTTTAATAAAAAATATACATAAATAAAAAATAATTTTAAATTTATAAATTAAATATTAATTTATTCATGTGAATGCTTCAATAACAATTGACTGCTCATTTTTTCTAGAGGTATTATTTTCAACAAAGTTAGGGAGATTTTTATGAAAAGACTTTAATAAAAGTATATTATTGATAAGTCAATTTTTATGAAAAGACTTAATAAAAGTATACTATTGATAAGTCTTTATTTTTTAATCGTTAAATTTGTATTAATTTTTTTTACATATTTTTCTTTATTAATTAATTTAATAGTAAAAAATAAACACTACTGGTATTATACTCTATAATAAAAGAACCTAAAAAATTAAAAGTGCGTTTAGTTAATAAATTAAAGTGCTATAATTTAAATTATAATTCATAATTTATTATAATATTTTTTCTCATAAAAAACACATAAATTTAAAATAATTTTTAATTATAATTTTAAATTTATAAACTAAACGTCATTTAATATACTTTTAGAGACATTGAGATTTTTATTATGTTAACGAGCCCCTTGTTTATTTTAATTTTGCCATTAAATCATAGCAATTACACTATATTTTGGGCAGAGTCTTCTTGCTAAACTTTAGAATTCCACATCCAAAACTTATCTTCTCAAAAATTGTCTCTTTATTTTCAGAGTCAAAGAACCAAATTTGGTGAAGCTTTTAGGTTTCTTGAAGGAATAGCAACACCGCCTTTTCGCCAAGATATTTTATTTTTCCCACCCTTTCTGTTGCAAGTAATAAAGAACCTTCTTTCACCGAGCTTCTGCAAGTACATTGGTTAAAAGCTGGCAAAGCCCACTTGTAGATGAACCACGTGGCGTGTGGCCCACAAAGGTGCCTTCTACAGCTAGAAAAGCTTTTAACACCTTTGCCCATGCCACATCATCACCGTACCAGGTGGTGGGGCCCATCCTGCAAAAAGTTGGGGAAAGAGGCCCCCTGATAAAATCACAACCGTCCATCTGTAATCTCCATCAAATAGCATCTGGCCATCTGTCCCCTTTGGAGAATCATTTCCGCTGTTTCTGAGAGTAAGAGAGGGAATCCTCTTCCGGTTGCTGTCCTTTGCGGAAATCAGGGATATATTTTATCCCAGCTCTCCGTCCACGTGTCGATATTGGAAAATGGGATAAGACAGGACCATATCTTTTTCTCTTATCCAATAACCCTCTTGGAGTTTTTTCCCCCTTACTATTATTGTTATTTCTTATTATTATATATATATTTTTGTAAAGATTAATTGTTGGTCGGCTTTTGTGAGAAACCCACTCCACGTACTCACATCGAATAAAGTCTCATTTATTTTATAAATTTAAATTTTTAATTTAAATTAAAATATAATATTTTTTAAAAATTTTTTTATTATAATAAAAAAAATTAAATATGATATTTTTTAAGAATTTTTTATTATAAAAATTTAAAATTAAAAATTTAAATCAGTGAAGTGAATGAAGTCTAAATATATATATTAAAAGACTTTTTTCAATATGTTATAACATATTAGTAATTTAAGTTTTTTATTAGTTAAATTTATATAAAATTATGTAAAAATTAAATAATATATATTTAATAATTAAAAAATTTAATTTATCAATATGCTAAACATACTCAAAAACTTCTCATATGCTAAATAAGTAATTTAAAAATAATTAATAAGAAAAATATCTTTGGCATTAATTTCAAAAATGCCCTCTTTCAACATATCTTTAAATTTTAAAAAAAGTTTAGTATAAAAGTGATTCACAATAATCCTAGACTAATGTTATTTTATAAATATCTTATAAATTATAGATTTTGTGTTATTTTACTTCTAATCTTTTAAAATATCATAAATGTCTCATAAATTATAAATTTTGTGTCATTTTACTCTTGATCTTCTAAAATATTAAGAGAAAAATTGACATAAAAGTAATAATTTAAAAGAAAAATTGACTTAAAATTAATAGTTTGAGAGACATTTATAAAAATATATGTAGTTCTACGCCGTTATTTTATTAGTTTTATAAATGAAAAAGAGCATTTCTAATTAGGGTATGTAATTCAACAGGTGAAATGATCAAGCCATCTTCAAAATTTAAAAACATTGTGAAATAAGGTGCAAAGTTTAAGAGACATTTATAAAATTAATTATAAGTTTTTTTTTATATTTTATTATTGTAATATTACTTATAATTTTTTTCACATCAAATCTTCTAATACTACTATGAGCATTGCATCTTATTAGTATGATATTTAGGACGCGTTTGTTTTATACGTTTAAATTTATAATTTTGATTCTGTTATAATGTTTTTCTCTTATAAAAATTTTAAATTTTAAATGTTAAAATTAAAAATTATTAATTTAAATGCATGAACCATACAGACCCTTATTCCCACCACAAAATTTTTGAAAAGTTGATAGAAATTGAATATTCTATCACACGATCAAAACAAATTAATAGATGAAAAATCGATCAATAGAATCTCTCGTTAGCTAATCATCATTTTCATGCCCCTAAAACGACCTGCATCATACACCTCATGTGTAATCATAATCCTTAATATATGCGATCCACGAAAATTTGGAATATCAAATATATATATATATATATATATTTCAATTACACAACATTGTAATGAAATATGCTTCTTTATTTTCTTTTTAGTTGATTAGAAATGTACTGTTGTTTACGATTTAAGTTACTCAGGTCCGTTTAATTCATTGATTTAAGTTTTTAATTCGAGTTGAGATATGACTTTATGTGAGAGTTTTTTACAGTAGTAAAAAAATTAAATGTGACTGTTTTTTAGAGCTTTTTACTGTAACAAAACTCGAATTATAAATTCAAATTGATGAAATGAAACACAAAATTTATGACCAAATATTCCTTTCCAAAAAATGCTTCAAACGGGTCGAGGTCATGAGGCGAAGTTATTGCATTCAGATTTCAAGCAACCAAAGTGGGAAAAAGAAAAGGTGGGGAATTACAACATGTGGTTGTCATTAAAGAAGCAAATAACGTCAAAGCAAATACCGAAGAGGAAAGAAAGAACTTGGCGTAGTGCTTGGAAAAAGAAGGTTCATGGTGGAAAAAGACTAGTGGAACTACCTTTTAGACCATATATATATATATATATATATGTGTGTGTGTGTGTGTGTTTGTATATTTCTTAAATGAGCAAAAACTATTCTGCAAAAAAAAAAAAAAAAAAAAAAAAAAAAAAAGAAGAAGAAGAAGAAGAAGAAGAAAACTTTACTCAAAAGAAGAAAAAATTATAACAAAAAACATTAAAAATCTATGCAATTTAAAGAAAACCCAAATAAATAACAGACAAAACAGAAATTAAGCAATCTAAGAGAAAATCCGAGTCCTAAGCACAGAGGATTTTTTTTTTCCTACTCTCAAAATAGCATATGTTTTCATATATATATATATATATTATTGTTATTATTATTACATACATACATACATATCTCTAGATAATATATCTTATCTGAGATTGAAAAAGGCATGTCATGGTGCTGGTGGTAGAAAGCACAAGTTTTCATTGTTTTGTTTTTGGATTATATTATTTGTATTTTCTTGTACGAGCAAATAATAGGTTAAATTAATATATGGCCCTTAAAAAAGCTACAGCTTTTTTAATATTTGGCCGACCGGAAAGGATAACGAGGTCATGTCATGTGCTTAAATGCTTGAATACGATCGCAGAGATAATAGCAATGAAGGTGGGGCTCAAGCTTAGCTATTTTATTGGCTCGGAGCAGAAAAATTATGAACAAGGATTTAACTTACTCGCTTTAATCTCAATTCGATTTAGATTTGACATTACCTTTTGAGATTCTTGATCACTCAAATTAAACGAAGTATATTCCTAAATAAGCAATATAAGATAAAATTCTCCATAGATTAAAGTGAAAAATAATATCTAATCTTGTATTTTTCAGAGTTAAAAAAAAGGTTTATCTTTTTGGATTTTCAATCCTTTACAGTGATAGTTATGCGGAGATAAACCTGATTTTTTTTTTTTCTAATTTTGCGACACTTAAGTCAATTACTAAATGACACAATAAAGGAGTTTTAAGAGATTGATAATTTGAAAAGATGGTCATGTGATTCTTGAGAGTGTACGATTAACTAAACATGAATTTCACTTAAATCATAAAAAAAAAAACATAAATACATTTTTTTTTCTTTGTACTTATATCATGGCATTGTCAACCGATTGACTTTTCAGTTTAAAGGGAGTGTAAGAAAAGTAAGTTACATATTACCAATTGCAGAATTATGTCTCTCTTGTCATCCTCCACTTCTACGGTGGTGTACTTTGGAAACTGATTTTGATTTGGGTTTAATCTAAGGTGCTTTATGGGTCCCTCCATTAGTAACTTGTTATTATTATTATTATTATTATTATTATTATTATTATTATTATTATTATTATTATTATTTTACCTCGTTCACTGACCTTGGGAAGTCATCAACAAAATATTAATAATTTGACAATTTGATCAGCTTACTTTCACCCACCAAAATCCTTTTTTTTTTTTTTTCCTTCCTGTTAATAAGCTTTCTAAAGGTACCTTGGGTTACTTTTCAATGCAAAAAGTTTGCTTTATTAGGGGGAGAAAGAGACCAAAAAAAAAGTTAGGTAAACGTCCATAAGAATTACACCCTATGCTTTTTTGACTTCGTTTGATATGTTTTGTGGGAATAATATTTTCAACCATCATATCAAATCAAGTATTAATAAATGAACGTTATTATTGGTCAATTTCTGTTTGCTTAAAGTTCCTTGAAAAAATGAACAAATAATAATGATATCAAAATAAACTGATAAATGAACATTCAATTTGTCACATCTGACTGAATATAGAAATTGATAAAAAACAATAATAAATGAACTCTTCAAATTGAGGCTAAACATCGGCTCGGTTTAGGGATATGAATCGTGTCGTGCCGTGTCGATCTTGTTTATGCGTGCTTTGTACCGTGCTTAGTCTTGTATATTAAAATTTCGTACTGTGCTCGTGCTAGTCTGAGATTTAAAATCATAGGTTCAGCCCGGCCCATAGGCCTAGGTCCATTCGTGCTTATGCTCGTGCCGCGTACATGCCTTTATCGTGATTGGCACAATAGATCTTTGGGTTGACCTATTGAACCATGGAGTCATTTAAAACTATTTTTTTGAATAGTTTTCAAGTAAAACACAATTTAAATAAAAATATCATTTCATATGGTATTACTAAGCAAAAAAAAAAAAAAATTGAAAAACTTGATGCCATCATTATCATAAGTACTGCTTTATAAATAAAGTTTTTATTTTATTTAAATTAATACTGAGAAGATGAGACAACTAACATAAAGGGGTAGCAAATTAATACTAATGAAAAATTATTTGTAACAATAATTTTCATATTTGTTTAGAGATATGTAACAATAACAACAAATTGTTGATAAAAAGTAAAAATTTATATTTATAGTGTCAGCCCATCGTACTCAATGGGTTGTGCTGTACTTGTGTCATGCTCGTGCTTATTGTCATGTTGTGTTGTTTAGGCCCAAGTTTCAAAATCTATGTGTCCGGCATGACCCACCATCTCGTGTTGTACTTAGCCCAACTAATTATAATCTCATGTCGTGTCGTGTCTGGCCCAAAAATATTTGTGCCATGCCATCGTACTTAATAAGTAGCCCGGCCCAATTGACATTTCTAGCTCGGTTGAATAGATTTTAAGGATTTCTCAACCCACCAAAACCAGTTTGGGTTGTTTGATGAACAATTTGACCTAAATATAAGAATCAAAGCATCCAAATGAAAAGGGGGGGTTAGATTGAGTGGATTTAGACTTTTAATAAGAGATAATTAAAATTAACAATTCTCTTAATCATCGATTCAGATCAACCTTAAATAAAAGGTATTAGAAAAAATGAAATTTAGAATATCATTTGCTCCCTTATATTTTGCAATTAGTCTCATCCTCTTAAGAATTACAATAAATCAAATATAAAAATAAAAGATTAACAATACAAGGAAAAATTCAAAAGTCATAAACTACAATAAAATATAAAAAAAACTAGAAAAAGAGAGACATCCTCTTATTTAAATGCAAGAAATACGAACCAACATGCTAAACAATTACCGATCTCCGAGAGCATTGCTCTATTTGATGCGAGGGTGTTATAAAATTGATATATGATTTTACAATTTTATATTTTAAAATTTAGAAAAAAGTTTTTTTTGTGTGGGCTGGGTTTTTCTTGGTAACAGAACTTGTACTCAAACCCACAATGGAATTTTGAGGAAGGTAGGATTTCGGGTCAGTTAACGAAAAAATAGAGAACTTATTTTTGAGGGCGGATAAGTTTAAATTTTTACTTTTTATTTTTAATAAATAATTTTTTATCAATGTAATTATTTAATTAAAAAAATTATGAATCAAGAATAACCTAACTTTAGTCGGGTTGAAGTGAACCCAGCCCAGTTTGTTTTTGTTTTTTTTTTTTTTTTTTTTTTTTTTTTTTTTTTTTTTTTTTTTTTGGACTTTACCTCTTTTTTTATTTTTATTTTTTATTTTTACTGCAATTCATGTGTATACCAGAATTCCACGGTTCATGTAAATTAAATGTTGAAACCTCAAACTTTGCATAAGTAAGAACGGAAGGTAACAGAGATTGCTACTTTGTAATTTTCATTTGTTCTTGAGTCGAAGTAGAAAAATAACAGTCGGAGAGACTGTAATATGTTGTGGAAGTTGCAAAGTATTAAGGAGACACCATATACAAAATTAATTAAATACATTTTAAGAGTTTAATTTGATATAAAAGGTTAACCTATTAGGTCTTAGATTCTTCTATATATAAACTACCTCACAATCTCATATACTTTTTATATACGACAACACACATACACTTTTCTCAACAATCTCATCACTAACTCTTCACGGAAGGTAACATGAGCCGAAAGCAAGTGTGACTGCTTGACCCATATAAACTATCAGCTCTGATACCACTTATTAAAGAGACACTACATGTGAAACTGACCTAACACACTTCAAAAATCTAATTTGACCCAAACAGTTAATCTATTAGGTCTTAAATTCTTTTATATATATAAACTACTTCACATTTTATCTACTTTATATGTAGGACAACACAAATACACTTTTCTCAACAAAAAGCTACAATTCCCATATTGAAAAGATAAAAAAAAAAAAAAAAGTGGTTTACATGGAAAGAATAATGTTAGGGTCACTAAACGTGGTATATGTAATGTGGTTTTACTTGTATATGAGTCAGTGTATGCTATTAGTATACACTGCAAACGCGTAAGGGCAAAATGGCGATTTGCCACCTTTTGAGGCGCACGTACGCTTCATTACAAGAGTTGGTGCAACAATACCTAAATTCTGTGGGGGGAAAAAATTACTCTTTAGAGAACTTGTGTTAGTGCAACAATAGATAAGCATAGCCTTACTGGATTTTTTTTTTTTTTTTTTTTTTTTTTTTTTTTTTTTCAATCTGCGAATTCGACATGTTTGAGAGGCCATTTTCGAAACACAAATTAAATATCTGCCTATTCATGAGTGATCCGCAGAATCTTTAATATGCGAGTAGTGGTTTTGATCAAATACAACTTCAAAAGTGGTAGATTGTGATAATACAAGAAAGAATGTATAAAAATTCCTCAGTTCGGGTATAGCATAAGAAGACTAAAAACTAAATGATCTTCACATAGTATATCATATGTGAATATGAGTTTTCTAAGTGGTTCTTCCATTGTTCAGAAAGTCAAAGTAATTCTTTCTTTTTAAGAAATTGCGATCGAATATAGTCAACAAGCCTCTGTTCAGACAACTTGTTATGAAGTCAACGCTTTTATAGACTAACAAGAGCTTAGAAATTCTCCAAAGTGATTCAAAGTTGGCAATGAACTTGCCTAAAAGGCGTCAAAAAGAATGCTAGAAAATCATTAATCATGTGCCAAACAACACTAACGACCCATAGAAACCGACATATTAGTGGAGAAAGTGGAATTGAGGTGTTCCTCACTAGACAATGAACATTTTACAAAACCAAACTCTTTTCCATGGTTGTTCATGAAATCAATAATCTGAATTGTTGACATTAAAATAATATAGGTGATGTGTGTTAATCATTCGTAGGACAATTTGAGCATACATAGAAGGTGAACTTGTAACACCCTGACGAATTAATTGAGATTAATTAAGGTAATTAAGATTATTAGTGTGCCTAATCTGGTTTAATTAATTGAGTTAAATGATTCCAAGGTATTTAAATTATTTACAGTAATTTATTTTAATCCAGAAGTGTGTATGGGCGCATTTCTGGACTGTCCTATTTTGTACACGTCATTTTCTTTTATTTTTTTTTTTTCCTTTTCTTTTCTTTTCTTTTCTTTTCCTTCCTTTTCTTTTCTTCCTTCCCCGTGCACTCTCTCTCTCTCTCCTTCACTCTCCCGTGCTCTCTCTATCTCTCTCTCTACCATTTTGTCACAAATCAAGACCGGATTTGAGCCAAAGAGTGATTTCAAAGAGTTTTCAACATCAAGAGAAGGATTCAAGGTAAGATTACTGAAAGAACCTCTCTTGGATTTTAAGTTTTTCGGATTTAAAACTCGTTTTGGTTCAAAACGGATTTTGATGGATTTAGAGTGAAACTAGGGTAGAAATTGGAGATCTTGGGTTCTTTGGACTTGTTTTAGGACCTAGAACCCGGATCTAGTGGTTGTCCCTTGAGATTTTGTGAATTGGGACTGGATTTGCAGGATTTTGGACCGATTTCCGCGATTTTTCGCGAATCGAAATCCCACCGGTCGACCGCATCGGTTGACCGGACTTTGTTGAGGCCACCGGCCGACGGACGATCGGCCGGTGCACACCACCGGCCGACCGGTGGTAATGCACTCCTCTGTCTCCGGTCGACCGGTGTACACGGGGTTTGACCCTGTTTGGCCTGAAATTGTTGTTTTGACCCCTGTTTTCGGGAAGAACCCAAATTAGCTTCATTTGGGGACTTGGGGTGGAAGGATTAGTATCCTTAATCCCTGATTTGATATTTAAAAACCCTTGGAATGGAATTTGAACATGAAAATGGATTAGGGCACACTAATTGAGAATCTTGGTATATGATTGAAATTGGATTACTTTAGGACTGAGGATTGATCCTAAAGTGGTGTTTTGTATCAGTGCTCGCTGTGGATTCAGACTGAAGGGGCTTGAGGAAGCGGAAGCCGGATAGGGCAACGCTAGTCCCAGGTTTGATTGTGCGAGGTAGGATTTCTATCCCTTTTCCTTGTGAGCCTGTTTTCAAAAAAAAAAAGAAGATTTTGGCCTTGAAAATGTTTTAAAGAAAGGGATTGATTTGCGAAAGAAAAACGTTTTAAAAACCATGGCTTGTTAGTTTATGGAATTCCTTGGCTTGTCCTGTCCTTGGAATCCATAGCTTGTCAGTCATGGAACCTCATGGCTTGTTCACCATGGGGCCCAAGCGGCTTGAGTAGTTCGTGGGGTCATATGAACGATTTCATAATGTTAAACGGATGATTTCTTAAGATAAGAGATCTTGTGAACTGGTAATAGAGTCTATTGTTTGTAAGCCTAGATAGGATGCGGAGAGTGCATCCTCGGGCAGAACCCGAAACCGGGTCCGGTAGGCGGGGCGCTTGGTGAGGTGAGTAATTTGTACTAATTACTCATTTGAGCCTGTAAAAACGGTTAGTTTTGATATGTATTTCCTTTGAGAAAAAGGATGTGAGGTTCCTACTGTTCTGGTCGGGACCTAATGTCTATTTATTTTATTTACGCACTTATTTATTTATTCGTTTATTTAAATTATTTCAAATTATATCCCACTTGGGCCTTTCGCTCATGTTTCAAATGTTTAAACCCCTCCCGGAGATTCGAGGAGGCGGTGCATCGTGGGCTGAGTTGTGCTACGGATCGAGCAAGCGAGGATTGTGTTATCCTCTTGAGCAAATGTAAGGAATTTGAGAAATTCTGTAAACTTAACTAATATTTGGATTTACTAGACTGTGGATGATGTCATTTGTAATGATTATTTACGTAAGCATGTATGTACGATCTTGTATGTCCTGTGGGGTGGAGCCCTGTGTGTCAGAGACTCCTGGATTATATTGTTTATTTATTTATTTTAATGCAGTCAGGTGGGGCCCGGTTGGGGAATTCCGCTTTATTAATCCCTAATTGAGCTCCACGTCACCCACCCCGTTTGGGGGGCGTGACAGAACTGAATATTAGACAACAATGTTTCAGGTCTGAAAACCGAAGTGTAGCATGAATCTCACTTTATTATTTCTCTGAAGAAGCCGAAAACTTTGGTAGGCCAGACTCGATCCTTTGCTGATTTTTCAAAACTCTGCATTTAAACCTTGTCTCTTCCTCATGTTTGACATTGCTATTAACTCTATAGTTTTGTCGTTCTACGTCATTTAGTTTTTTTCTTCGTAAGTACTTCAATAGTGGTTTTCATCAAAGACCAAATTTGTCTTTGGGTGTGTCCTTGTCTTCGGATCCCAACATTACTCAAACCGAGTTTATGGTATTCTATCCAACCTTTGGCATTATAGTTAGTGACCCACCTCCTTATTTTGCATAACGTTTTATGTTACAATCTAATTTCCCTTAAGAAAAGGCTTGGACTGATCTTTTGATTGACCTTACTAACGATTTTTTCGTCGGACCGCGGAAATGTTTTCCTCGCTATAAGTCTTCTCACTAATATCGACGTTTGCCGTAGTGTGGCTGAACTTTTTACATAAATAACTTATTAAAGATTCAAGCTGCCCATAAGGCCATTTCTATGGCAATCCCAACACCAATATTTGTGATTGATTTTATCTGCAGTTACTCATATCGGTCTCATGATGACATATTTTAGGTGTCATGGGGGTGAATTTGTCATAATTGTCATGTGTCACTATTATTGCCATGGCTATATACTTCTTTACTAACCTTTTTCCTCTTTGAAATAATGGTTGTTTTTGAAGTTTCAGTTATGAAAGTACAACCAGTAACTGGTTTATTGGCTGTTTTTGAATTTTCCAGAGCTTTTTGATACTCCACATCATGATCGTCCTTTGCTGAAAGACGGCCAACAACTGATAATCACTACTGTTGTTTTACATTTCAGCTATACTTATGTTATAGGTAAAGTAACGAATTTAATATAATGTATTTATTTAAGTTGAATTTGTTCTTATTCATGTCCAATTTGTCACTTGAAAAGGAGAAAAGGTTGATGAAACGACTCTAGTACGTACAATGCTGAACAAGGTTACTCTCATTAAGCAATATTTTCTTAAAATGTCTAAACGATTTGTATGATATACCAAAGTTTAAATTATGGAAAACATTGTTGGGAATTTCTTAATGATCTAAACATGTTCTTAATAATGTTAAATAGCAATTGGATTAAATGCGGAATTAAAAGACACGGATCAAAAGAGCACCTTTGGCCATTGATGTTCTCAGTGGGGGAAAAAAGAGAGGAAAAACTCAGTTTTAGTTCTTCTAAACCTCACTTAATCTCTCTTTGATGGTGTATAATTTGGCTGAATGGAGATTGCAGGCTTAGGGGACCAAAACCGTGTGTACATTGCCCCTTTTATACACTCTGCCAATAACAGAGTGCTTTGTGGACGTGCACCGTCAGTGAGCAACGTGGGCAGCGAATGAACGTGGGCAGCTGGTGTAAACACGTTCCTAAAATGGTGGAATAGGATGGACCACATTCTGGGGATCAAGGCTTCAGTTGGTTACCGAAGTTTAAGGGAAAAAATCCAACATTCTCCCACTTGGTCGATATATTCCATCATTTACCATAGTAAGAAACAAAATACATGAATCATGGCAATAGGTTCCCCAAAAATGAGTATTATCTTCCATGTCTTACAATGCATACTGTTTCTCAATAAGAGCCCATATAACTTAATGAATAAAGCCTATGTTTATTCTAGGTCCAAATATTAATGATATTTCTTAACAAATAAATGAATGTCGACACAAGAAAAACAAATATGAGAAAACATCACAATTAAGTTTCAATAAAATAACATCTGTTCTTACAACGAAAATCACATGAAGGAACCAAGTCCCATTCTATCTACATGATCCTTAAATTTAATGGTGGCATGCCTTTATTCAAATGATCAGCAATCATCAATTCAGTGCTAATGTGTTCAATAACCACTGTTTTATCCTTAACACGTTCCCTTATGGCTAGGTACTTGATGTCGATGTGCTTGCTTTGACTACCACTTTTGTTATTTTTAGCCAAAAAAATAACAGCTGAATTGCATAATATATCCTTAATGGTCTAGAAATCGAACCCACAATTCTAAGCCCAGAAATGAAACTCTTCATCCATATACCATGCAAGGTAGCCTCAAAACAAGATACGAACTCAGCCTTTATAGTGGAAGTAGCAGTCAATGTTTGCTTTGCGCTTCTCTAAGATACAACTCTATCAGCTAGCATAAAAACATATCCTGAAGTTGATTTTAGCGAATCAATGTCGCTAACATAGTCTGAATCAGAGTAGCCAATCACCTCCAAGTTTTCAAGTCGTCTATACATAAGCATGTAAGCTTTGGTCCCTTGAAGGTATCTTATCACCTTCTTTGCAGCTCTTTAGTGGTTCACACCTAGATTACTCTGATATCTTCCTAACATCCCAACAGCAAATGTAATGTTTGGTATTGTGCAGACTTGAGCATACATCAGGCTTCTAACAACATAAGCATAAGGAATGTTTTTCATTTGTTCTCATTCAAGATCATTCCTCGGGCATTAGTTCAAATTAAACATGTCACCCTTCACAATGGGAGCTATATTGGGTGAACAATCTTTCATCCGAAATCTCTCTAAAATCTTGTTGATATAGGTTTCTTGAGATAGACCCAAAGCACCTCGAAATCTGTCTCTATGTATTTTGATGCCAATGACATACGATACATCATCCATATCCTTCATGTCAAAGTTTTTAGAAAGAAATTGTTTCATTTCATATAGCAAACCTTTATCATTGGTTGTAAGTAAAATGTCATCCATATATAGACTAAGGAAACAAATCTTGCTCCCACTAACCTTCTGGTATATACATTGATCCATAATGTTCTCCACGAAACCAAATAAAGAGATAACATCATGAAACTTCAAATACCATTGACGGGATACTTGTTTTAATCCATATATGGATTTCTTGAGCTTGCACACCAAATCCTCACCACGACTAGAAAAGAATCCTTCTAATTATTTCATGTAAACCTCTTCTTCTAGTTCTCTGTTGAGAAATGTTGTTTTCACATCCATTTGTTACAACTCTAAGTCAAAATGTGCAACTAATGTTAGAATGATACGAAGAAAATCTTTCTTAGATACAGGAGAAAAAGGTATCCTTGTAGTCGATTCCTTCCTTTTGAGTGATTCCTTTATCAACAAGTCTTGCTTTATATCTTTCAATGTTGCCCAATGAGTTTTTCTTCATCTTATAGACTAATTTACATCTTATGACTTTGACACCATCAGACAACTCAACAAGATCCCAAACTCCACTAGTTGCCATAGAATTCATCTCATCTTTCATTGCATCATACCATAAATTTAATTATTTGCAATCCATGGCTTGTGAAAGTGTTTCAGGATCAATTTCAGCTCCAATGTTGTAGTCAAACTCTTGTAGATACATAACATAATCACTAAGTATTGTTGATTTTCTTACTCTAGTAGATCTCCTTAAAGTTGTATCAACATTTTCCTGAGGATCATGTTGTCCAACCAGTTGTTTAATAATTTAAAGCAATTCTTGAACATCTCGATTTGCTGGATTATCATCAGTAGTTTGTGAAACTTCAACAATTGGTTGTCCGACACCTATTTGAACTTGAGGGGCGTTGTGAATGACAATCAATCTGTCACTTGAAGTGGAAGGTTGAGTATCAATATGATTCCTTTCAGAAACAATGTCTTGAAATCGATTGCTCCCACTAATCAAGTCATTCTCAAGAAACTTTGCATTTCTTGATTCTACAATCCTAGGGCTGTGAGATGGATAGTATAATCTGTATCCCTTAGACCTTTCAACATATCCGATAAAATACTCACTAATGGTCCTTAGGTCCAACTTCTTTTCATCTGGGTTATAAACTCTTACTTCAGATGGGCATCCCCAAACGCGCACATGTCGCAAACTCAGTTTCCAACCTTTAAATAACTTAAAAGGCATTTTTGGAACAGCTTGGTTGGAACTCGGTTCAATATATATGCAGCTATTTTAAGAGCTTCTGTCCACAAGAATTCAGGAAGCTTGGAGTTGCTATGCATACTCCGTACCATGTCCATTAAGGTTAGGTTTTTTCTTTCTGCCACACTATTCTGGTCTGGAGAACCATGCACAGTGAATTGCGCAACTATCCCATTCTCTTGAAGAAACTTCGCAAATGGACTAGGTTCTTGTCCATCCTCAGTGTATCTACCATAGTATTCTACACCTCTATCTGATCTTACAATCTTAATTTGTTTTTCACATTGTTTCTCTACTTCAGCCTTAAAGACCTTAAAGGCATCCAATGCTTCGTTATGAAGTAAATAGAGATACATGTATCGTGAGTAATCATCTATGAATGAGATGAAATATTTTAGACCATGTGAGTCCATGTTTGGACTATAAATATTTGTGTGGATGATCTCTAATATTTTGCACCTTTCTTGGACTTGGTGGTCTACTTTCCTCTAATACAGTCCACACAAGTTTTAAAATCAATAAAATCAAGAGTACTAAGTACTCCATCATTCACTAATCTCTTAACCCTTTAAATGGAGATATGCCCTAGTCTCCGGTACCATAACATAGAGGAATCCTCATTTATAACACATCTTTTAGTGCCATTGTGAACATGCATAACATTATAAGTGATATCATTTTGTAAGTTAATAGAGAAAAGACCATCAGATAATGTACCATTTCCAATAAGATTAGATTTATAAAACAAAATGAAAGATGTCTCATTAAAATTAAAAGAATAACCTAAAGATACAAGTATTGAACTGAAATTAAATTCCTAGAGAAACTTAGAATATAAAATTTCTTTTCTAAATTCAAAATAAAACCACTACTTAAAACTAAACTGCATGTTCCAACAACCTCCACATGTGAGCGCATCTTGTTCCCTAAATAAATACACTGCTCACTTTCCACTGGCTTCCTTAGGTTTCGCATACCCTGCAAGGTATTCAAAATATGGATTGAAGAACCAGAATCAATCCACCATGTGTATAAATAACATCAACCATATTAGATTCATAACAAATAAATGATATTGGCTTACCTTTCTTCTCAAGCCATTTCTGGAATTTAGTACAACCCTTCTTCATGTGCCCCTTCTTCTTGCAGAAAAAGCACTTGGATTCCTTCTTGATTCCACCTTGGGGCGGTTTTTTACCTTTCCCTTTCTTTTTGGCTTGGTTTTGATCCTTTCCTTCAATTGCCATCAATGTACCCTCTCCTATTTCCATTGATAGCCTACCTTCTGATGAGGACATCAGGGCTGTAAGGAATACTCACGATCCAATTCAAGTCCCAGTTGGTCTGGTGACCAGGTATCAAGCTAAAAGATTCAAAAAAGAATTAAATAACCTAATCCGGAGAGTTCTACAACAAGAAGAGAGAGTGTTCACTACTGAGGGTGAACAAAGGCTGGTAGTACTCATCAAAGTCGATCCAAAAGAAAGCCAATCATTTAAGCCTTGGCATGGCCAACTTGCATGTCATCTCAAGATACACGTGCAAAGGAAAGTTCAAGAGGCTTTAGGCACAATTTCTAGCAAGAGATCATTTCAAGATTGTAGATGAAGACTTAATTTCGTCTGTATCCTATCTTTTTTGATTTAAGTTTCAAGTTAGCATTTAAATTTCAAATTAGGCGTGTTTAGAAGGAAAGAGTTGGAGTCAAATTCGGATTTCTTCCCTAAGATAAGTTTTTTAGGCGTTTTTAAGGAAGGAGTTAGATTCAAATTCGTATTCCTTCCCTAGGAGTTATCTTTAGGCATGTTATCCTATGTTTAGGTGATTATCTTGCTTTAGGCGTCTACCTCATTAAGGGTAGAATAAGATTTTTACAATTTTTAAACTCTTCATGTTATTTTCGGCTATTTAAGGCTGAAATTTGGATTAATAAAAAGTTTTTGATGATTTTATTCACATTGTGAGATATTCATCTTGAGTTTTTGAAGAAACTATTCCGAACTTATCAAGGTTTCCTTGTAACGTTCAACCTGACTTATCAAATGGATTTTCCATACTCGTTTGTGGCGTCTTCACCATACTAAGGTTCTTGCTTTGCTAAGCAACGTGTCACGATTTTCATCAATTCTTAAAGATCTTGAATCGAAATCCCATATTTGGTTACAGATTTCGTCACGTTGTTGGCGGGGTTTGTTTCACCCTCCACCTGAACACACATGGTTAGAAGTTCATTGATTGACCATTTATCCTTATGTGTGTTGTAGGATATCTTAAAAGGTTTGTATTATTGTGGAAGAATGTTCAGAATATAGTGCACAAGGAAAGAGTCAGACATTTCAACCTTAAGTGTCTTCAATTGAGCCGCAATGTCCCTCATCTGCATGATGTGCTCATGCACACCTCTCATAGTAGTGAGCCTTAAGGATGAAAATCTCATGATCAGGGTGCTAGCAAGTACCTTTTTTGAACACTCAAACTATTCATCAATGACCTTCAGTAATGCTTTAACATTGTTATGCTGGTCAACTGAACCATAAATGCCAGTAGAGATTTTGGTAATGAACATCACACTGAGGCGATTAAATTGCTGCCAAAGGTCATAAAGAGCAATTTCTTCTCGAGTGTTGGTCGGAGCAATGACTGGTTGGTCTTTCCTTATGGCATAATCAATGTCCATCCACCCCAAATGAAGAAGAACTCTCTCCTTCCATATCTTATAGTTATCACCCTTAGTTCGGGAATGTCACGCTTCATATCAGAGAAATTTGCAGGTTGCAAAATTGCACAAAAATTAAACACGCATGCTTATAATTAAAATTTGAGACTTGTAAACTTATATCATGTTTTACCAATGTAAATCATGTTGTATGAATCTAGTGACATAAAATTTTCCTATGGGTTAAAGTTCTAATCCAGTTAGATTCATCTGTAACCTTACAATAAAACTATCAAATTATGTTTTATTTCCTAATTCCTGTGGTTAAATTAAGAAATTCAATTTGATATTCTATCCTAATTAATCATACAAATATAATAAAAATTTACATGGGATAAAATCTATTATATTACATATAATTAATCACAACTACTGTCATAATGTAATCCTGAAACACATAATATAAAATTTTAAATAATTAAAGATGTTGTGGCTACTCCTTAATTAATTGAAATTATATGGACCACTTAACATTAATATATCATAATAAAGGTTCATATTTAATTGCTTGAAACTATATGCAATATTAACCCAAAATATTTAAATATCAATGTACTAATATATTTCAACCTAATACGGCATGCCTAATAAATTATACATAAAATGAGTAATATAAGCACACAAATATCCAAATTAATTCATTAAAAGTCATTAAAAAATTAATGAACTTTCATTAGGCGAGAAATCCATAAAAATTATAAAATAGGCGAACATTTACAAAATACCTATATACATAATTTCTGATTACCCTTTTTTCTTTTTTAATCTTTATCAAACGACAAGTCATTTGGTATGTATGCTGCAAAAGTGCTTAAGAAACGACAAGTCGTTTAAGTGTTCCCAATGAAAAATGACATGTTTTTTTTTCTTTTTTTTTTTTCTAAAGTGCCAGCAGCTTTTCTTTATTCAAAACGACGTGTCATTTTACATACCAATGGCAAAACGACATGTAGTTTCTTCCTGATGCTTGCGCTTTTCTTTAACCCAAAACGACACGTCGTTTTGGCTGTGACCTGCCCATTTCTTCATCAGAAAATGACATGTCATTTTATAAGCCAAAGGGCAAAATGACTTGTCGTTTTGGCAGTTGCCTGCGCATGTCTTCAACATAAAATGACTTGTCATTTTTCAGGCCAAATGAAAATGGCATGTCGTTTTTGGCACTAGTCTGCACTTTTCTTTAAGAGAAAATGACATGTAGTTTTTTACATCAAAAGGCAAAATGACATGTCATTTTTTCACACTGTTGAATCATCTTCAACCTTTAGCCGGGTCGTTTCTGATCCGGTTTGAACCCGAATCAAACCCGCCTTTTTCTCATGATTTTGATGACCAAAATTGATGTTTAAAACTCAGAAATGGTAGAAATTCAATTGCCCAATGATTCCTAATCTTAGTTTCCATAAAAATGTCTAAATCATAACTTTGAAAACAAAATTTCCTACCGGCCAATTTTGTCAGAAAACTGAAAACATGAGGAACAACAAAGCATAGGCAAACTAAGGCTCTGATATCAAATGTTGGGGATTTCTTAATGATCTAAACATGCTCTTAACAATGCTAAATAGTAATTAGATCAAATGCGGAATTAAAAGACACGGATCAAAAGAGCACTGTCAGCCATTGATGTTCTCGGTGGGGAAAAAAAAGAAGGAAAAACTCGGTTTCAGTTCTTCTAAACCTCACTCAATCTCTCTTTGATGGTGTATAATTTGGCTGAATGGAGATTGTAGGCTTAGGGGACTAAAACCGTGTGTGCACTGCCCCTTTTATACACTCTGCCCATCACAGAGTGCTTTGTGAACGTGCACCGTCAGTGGGCAACGTGGGCAGCGAATGAACGTGGGCAACCGGTGTAAACACGTTCCTAAAGTGGTGGAATAGGATGAACCACATTCTGATGATCAAGGCTTCGGTTGGTTCCTGAAGTTTTAGGAAAAAATCCAACAAATATGTCTAGGATCTACGTTTTCCAATCTTAATTGAAGCTAAATTTTTCTATAGTATGAGAAATTTATCTGGTTGTGGGGGATCATTTTCTTGGAGATCATTTTGCCAGCTGAGATCAACATCCTCACTAGTTTCTCTATTTCAACAATTTTCCTTTGTTCATGTCTTGGGGTTCACTCATGTCAACCGACAACAAGCACATCACATTGGTAATATTATTCGCATTTTATCATAAATAATTATAACTTAGTTTTGGCTGAATTATTTGAGGGAATATTTCTTCATGATTCTGCTCTGTCACTCGGTCCAAGTTGTGGGGTCTTGACAAAGATAGTATGCAACGTACATATTCGAGATAATGCCTCCAATGGGGCACGGTTTAATAATTAGGCTTGTGTGTGACATTTACTGTTTGGTGAAGAAATGATCATCAATCTACCAAAAGCATACCTACACACTTTATGCATATAGATATGGTTATATCCACATATATATAAATTATAAATATATATCGTTTTACATATAATAACTTATATGTAAATAAACCGACCACATGGGCATTTATGAGAATTAGCCTAGAGAGGAAGTTCGTAACAAGTTTGGTAACTTCTAATCATTGGGTTATTTAGAGTTACTTTTATGTCCACTTCTTGCTTAGAGTGTTTAGTTTTGTAATGCCATATATGACATGGGATCGCTGTATATATTGACGGATCATATGGAATCCTTGAGAGCACATCTAGGTAGTCATTCTTTTTTCATGTTGAAATATGTTGGCTTGTGGATCTTGTTTGGTGGAAGAGAAAAGTGGAAGGAGGGATATATAGAGGTGGGAAAATTAGTGGATTAATTTTAAGACTAATAGTTGTTTGGCAGGAGTGATTAAAGGAAGGAATTTATTAGGCGAGAGAGAATTCAAAATCTTTTTACCAGCCACCAATTTTGATGATTCTAAAGTTAGATTGTTTGCAGCATTGAATCTATACAAAACGCGGAAAAAGTCCTTTACTACCTCTTTATTTTTCTCACCTAAGTTTTGTAGTTTCATTCTTCTTTCTTTTGCCTCTTACCAAATAGCCTTGAGGCTTTTAAAATGTTTAGTGAATAGGAATTAGGATATATCACGTATGGTTGAGGCGGTTATAATAGTTCAGCCTAACAATGAGAGAAAGTTCCTGAAACTAGAAAACATTAAAGTAGGTTAATCATGCCATTGTTATTTATCGTGAGTAATTAGGACGCATTCATTAAACTGTAAAGAAATATAATAAGAAAGGTAATGAGATTGAAAAGAAAAAAAAAAAAAAAGAATAAGGATTACTGATTTCTCTTCTTATCGTTGACTCATCTAGAGCTGTCATTTGGGTCGGGCCAAACAGACTTATCTATTAGATGTTATAATAAAAAACAATCCAATCTCATTTCTAGTTTTACTAAGCTTATAAAAAATAGAATCTTATCAATGTAATTGATTATTATAGCTAAATGACCATTGGCTTATAACACGTACTTATAAGGATACATAAGTAAAATTGACGTTCATTCACTTTATTTAGGAATCATGCACATAATTAAATCGGAGAGATAATAAATCATTCTCAATAGAGTGATGTTACATGCGCCAATTTATTATTTATTTTTTTTGATAAAAAAAAAAAGGAAAATTGGAATCTACAGGTGGATATATATGGATTCACCGCCAGACTTAAGCCTGTAAGCCTGTAACTATGTTACTAGATGCACAAACTTGTTTACTTAATAGTTTGCTTCAATTCCTACCTGGTTAGTTACAAGCAGTGCATAACGAATTTAAATATATGTCATTTTTTTTTTTGGCTGAAAAAATATATGTTTAGTATAACACAACAATACTTATTACTTACTAACCAAAATTTATTGATGACCAAAAGTTAGTAAACAACATCGTATAGTAATGCTACTCTAATTAATGATAATAATAATAATAATAATCTTGGCATGTCTTTGCATTATTGCTCTGATTTAACCTTGATAACAGCCAAAGTATAGAAACTCATGGCAAACTGTACACTGCCATGTAGAATTCTTCAAAGCTTATTCTTTTCTTTCCTCTCAAGCCCGCAAGACAGTGATCACGTGGGACATAAATGATGTATGAGCGACGCATTGCTCACGTCAATTAACTCAGTAAATAATAATAGTCTACTTTGTGCTATAAAAATTCTGGCAGTGACAAAAATTTTGGGGCTTCTTTCATTTGTGTTGGATGGTGACAAGTTCCTTTTGTTTCTCTTTTCCTGATTCCTGAGGCCATATTCTTCTCATCTTCTTCCATTTGCTTTTACATTTTAGAGAGAGAGAGAGAGAGAGAGAGATGTTCAACAAATGGGTCCCTTTTGAAAGAATAATAATCGATGAGGAACTTCCTTTGTTCATATGACTTTTGATTCACTTGGACTTTACATTACATGACCTAAAAAATAAAAAACACTTGGCATCATCCCAGAATCTCCTTTAACAGTTACGGAATATATTAAAGCAAAAAAAAAGATGAGGAAAAAAATAAAATAAAATATAAAGGAGCTTCAAGTACATCAGAGGCTGGTTAAAGAGAAAGGTACTTATTGAATAAATCTTTTTTTTTTTTTTTTCCTTTTCCTTTTCTCGTTTTTCAAACATTCGGGCCACATACCATAACCAACTTTGTGACAATAATTAATATTCCTTTCTTTGAAGGTGATCAACTATGAGTTTGGCCACTAATATTAAGTGAATTTTTAGTTCTAGCTATAGCTAGCTACACACACAAGAAGATGATGCTTAGTCAAGAAGAAGATGTCCCAGAAGAAGAAGAATCTTCACTACCCTACTTGTCTTGTAGGCCCCACCAATTTTTTTTGATCTTTCAGTTAAGGAAACAATCTGATCAGATATAAATAGTGAATTAAGTTGGGATAAGAATGGCCGGCTGATTATTAGTTTATTAACGTGCCTTCTAGTTCTACTTTGTTCATTTGACAAAGATTTATTCCCCCCTCCTTCTTTTGGGATATGTACAAAAATGTCTAGCTTTTAAAAATTTAAAATCAATAGTTTACGTGATTGAAAATTGATACATTAAGACATATACTGATAAACTAATAATCAATTAGTCAATGATTTACCAAAATCAGTAAATAATTTATCAAAAATCGTTAACACCTAATTAAAATAACTTTAAAAAAGGGCATCTATCGCAATTTCTTTCTCCCTCTTTTTTTTTTTTTTTTTTCTCTTTAAATATGATTTAGTATATATCTAAGCATTTGTCACCTTTGAGAATCATGCATCAAAATGATCAAAGCTAAAACACATTAAGTAGAATGTGGAAATGTTATGGCTAAGGCCTAATGAGGCTTTGAAAATTAATGATTGGATTTTGATTCCAAGTGATCAAAACTTCTTGACCGCAACCCAATAAATCCGTAGGTCGATTTTATGCAATTGACTTTTTACGATTTTGTTGGCCATTGTGGAACTCTTCTTTTTCTTTTTCTTTCTTTTTTCTTCATTTCCTCATCAGCTGGGATATGGATTAAAGGATTAAAGCCAACACTTTCCTTTGGAATATTTTTTTTTTCTTCTTTTTCTGAGACTTTTATGCAGAATTAGTGCTGTTGAATATTGCTCTCATATTACTGGCAACCAAAAAAAAAAAAAAAAGGTGCAATGCATGATCTCTCCTAAATTATTTGGACCTTTTTGTCATTTCATTTGGTGATTGTACGTGAGAGAGAGAGAGAGAGAGAGAGAGAGAGAGAGAGAGAGAGCCTAAGGTGATGGTGATACAAATTATCACATACCACCATAAAATGCTAGTCCAATTAGAGCTTCTTGTATTGTTCCATTATTCACTACCCATCAAGTGATATTGCTTTCCATCAAAAGATCAAGTGGTATTGCTGCTCCATTTTCAGCCCTCTTTACAACATGAATGGCAGTCCCTATGATGAGAATATTCCATTAGAAACATTTTAAGGTGTGACAATCTGACATTTTGTCCAATAATGTACTGCCACGTGACGAGGTAGAGTATTATACCTCCATAGAAGTGCTTACAATTTGGATAAAAGGAATCAACGTCTGTAAATTCTCTCGTTAAAATTGTGTAAGAAAGAACTATACAACACACGCAGTTACAATGCTTATAACTACTTCATCATAATGTGTCGAGTTTGAGTCCCCCACTCTAAGTTTAGAGAAAATTTAAAAAGAGAGAGAGAGAGAGAGAGAGAGAGAGAGAGAGAGAGAGAGAGTTTTCAAACTCTACGTTTAGAGAAAATTTAAAAATAAAGAGAGAGAGAGAGAGAGAGAGAGAGAGAGAGAGAGAGAGAGAGAGAGAGAGAGAGAGAGTTTTCAATTTTTAAGCCATGTTCATTACTTGAGATTGGGACATGAAGCAGCCTTGTTTTTGCGTACATCTGATATGATGAGTAGGGGTATCTGATGCAATTTTTTTAGTTTGATTGGACGGCAGAGAAGGCAGGAATATCTCATTGATTGATGGTACTTAATGTGGGGACATTTTATGCTGTATGTTAAGCCAAGAAAATAGACGGTAATGACAGGCTTGCATATGAAATTCAGGGCCTCAGATTCTGCCTTCGTTGGATAATCCTACAAAATACATGTCTCTCACTTTTAATTCATTTTCCATAAAAAGCATTTATGTTATATACTGTAGGGATGCCATTGTATAAATCTACCATTTTTTTTCCATTTGCACAAGAGGGCTTGTTTGATTCACTACTTTTCTCCATTGAGTACTACTACTACTACTACTTTATAAGAAAAATTGGTTATGGTCTGGCCCTGGGTCCTCAAATCTAATCTTAGATTCTTTAATTCCTTCTTCCCTACAAAAAACAAAAAGAATCTGCCAATCACACCACATCCTCCTCCTAATAAATTAAATAAAATAAAGAGAGAAAAAAAGAGAAGAAATTCAAAAGAAAAGAAAGCTCCATTTGGTTTTCCCTTTCAGTCACAAAAAGAAATATGCATTATAGCAATTCCCATCAACTTAATTAATTAATTAATTTTTTTTTTTGGTTGCCCCTTTGAAAGCTTCTCATGCTGTTAAGAAAGTTACACCCATTATTCATCATGGTGGGGCCACCTAATTCAGTAGGGAATCAAGGAGAGAAAGAGGGAGATATATATGAAAAAAATAACAACACAATAATAGAAATAGAGAGAGAGAGAGAGAGAGAGAGAGAGAGAGAGAGAGAGAGAGAGAGAGAGAGAGAGAGAGAGAGAGAGAGAGAGAGAGAGTGAGAAAACAGCAAGATAAAAACAAATTATACACTTTTCCTCTTTTCTCTCCTTTTGAGACTCAAATTGAACTGTGTTGCTTTCTCTGTTTTTGCTGCATCAAAGATTCTCTCCACTCCTTCCAAGTCAAAGAAGAAAGAAAATAAGAAATTTTATTTATTTATTTATTTTATTTTATTTTTAAAAGTTGGTATGAAATGGAAGACTTAGTAGAGAAAGGAAGAGCCACAGCTCATGGCATATATTCCCTCCCAACATAACCCCACTTATTATGTTTCCAGATATGGAGTGAGAACATAGGACACCCCAACAACTCCAATTTATAAAAACAGAAACTACTACTACTAGTACTACAACTACAGCTGCCACATATTGCAAGAACACCGAAATTCCCATATTTATGTTTTTCAAGTCCTCTATTTTCTGTCTCTCATCCACAACACACAAGAGGAGAAAAAAGAAAGAAAATCCTTTTTAGAATATGCAAAATCAGAATATGAATTTGGTCTTATCCACTGATGCAAAGCCCAGGCTTAAATGGACTCCTGAACTTCATCATAGATTTGTTGAAGCAGTCAATCAGCTTGGAGGGGCAGACAGTTGAGTTTATGAAACAAATATTCTTCTTTTTAATTCTTTTCTTTTTCCAAAATCTCTTGGAGTTATTACACAAAAAAAGTGTAATTTTTTTCTTTTTTCCTTCTTTATACTTGGGCAGAAGCCACACCAAAGAGCTTGATGAGAGTGATGGGAATTCCTGGACTCACGTTGTACCATCTAAAGAGCCATTTACAGGTATTTTCAGTAGTCAATCTTTTGTACATGTCAAAATTGGAAATTACCCAGATTGAAAAGACAAATTTTTTTCTTGTTTGTTTTTGCAGAAGTACAGGTTGGGGAAAAGCCAACAGTCTGAAAATTGCTCTGACGATAAGCAAGAAGGTAGTTTGATTGCATCAGATTGTATAATAAATGCATTCATAATTCTCTATCCTTTATTTGTTTTTGGTATTGATATCTTGTACTTTCTTCTTTCAGATTACAAAGAGATTCAAGGAAGTGATGGGCATTTCAATAGGGAGATCAATGATGGAAGTCAGAGTGAGATTAATGAGTAATAATAGTTAGAAAATAGATCCCATCTGTTTGATCAATCTGATTAAGAAACACTAAATGAAAAGAACCCTTTATTTAATCAAGTTAAAACTTTCTTGTGTTTATCAGAAGCTTGAAAATAGCTGAGGCTCTCCAGTTGCAAATGGAAGTACAAAGAAAACTCCATGAACAGATTGAGGTAATTAAAGAACCAATAAACCAATAATCCCATCTTAATTAGTGCTTATCAGCAATAAATTTGTCATAGATATATAATATAGGTATGGTATATATTTACTTTTTTTCTTAAATTTCAGGTCCAGAGACATTTGCAGCTGAGAATTGAAGCTCAAGGGAAGTATCTACAATCAGTACTAAAAAAAGCACAGGAAACTCTCGCTGGTTATAGCTCTTCTTCAATGGGAGTAGAGTTCGCGAAAACCGAACTCTCTCGGTTACTAAACATGGTTAACACAGGATGCCAAAGCTCATCGTTCTCAGAACTAACTGAAGCAAGAGAATTAAGCCTAGAAGTCATTGAAAGGAAGTCAATGAGACGCACAATATGTTCCATGGAGAGCTCACTCACATCCTCCGAAAGCTCGGGGAGAAAGGAAGAAGAGAAGCGACCGATGAATTCGAACGATTGCGAAGGCAATGATGATGATGATCATCAAAAGTCCAACAACACAAACTCTGTTGAATTACCACTAATGGATGTCCATCCACAACACAAGCCATGGAACAGTGAAACAAGCAATGGAAGAAAGAGAAGTGGGAACACCATTTCTGATGGAGTTTGTGTTGAGCAACCGGTTTCGAAAAGATCACAAAACCATGTAGAGAAAAGCAATGACCATTTGAGAACATCTGGATTTTTGCCGGGGACTATTGATCTGAATAGTCAATATCAGAATGACTTTGAAACGGGTCCAAAAGCAATAGACTTGAATTGCAAAGGAATATAAGGAGGGAAAAACAAAACTGCTCAAAATGTGCATCTCGAGTTGTCTTAAACGTTGATACTAATTGGAGCGATATTAATTATATAGTGAATGCGCCAAACTTGATTGTTGGACTTTAATCTTGTCTATAAACTATGTATATTGTCATGTGTTATGGATCTCCAAGGACTTTTGAAAGTATATTCATATTAAAGGAAACTAATATATATATATATATATATATATTATATATAGATATATATAGATTGTGCAAATACATTTTCTCTTTCTCTCCATGTGTTCTGGTTTTGGCAAAATAAAGCCTTCTGCTCTTCAAACTTGAAAATAGACCCCACCATCTTCTTTTTGGGAAAAAGTAAGGATTCTAACGTTTCAAATGACACAAATGCCCTCCTACTTCCTTTTTCCTTCTCTAATCTTAAGTCTTGCCCAAGTGAAAACATAAACTGATAGCCATTATTGGATTGAGGGTTTTTTTTTTTTTTTTTTTATAAATAAAAATCTTCAAAAGAGTAAAAAACTTGCTTCATGGACGAGAAACAAAGGAATTGTCATCACTTGTACATATCAAGTTTGAAGTTGTCCTAATGTTTACATTTTAACAATCTATCCTGAGACAATGGATGTAGAAAATCATTTTTTCTCCGGGGCTAAAAGACAAATTATCAAAACACATTTAGTTCGTTGATTCGAGTTTTTAATTTGAGTTGAGATGTGACTTTATGTGAGAGTCTTTTACTGTAGTAAAAAAGTTAAATATAACTGTTTTTAAGAACTTTTACTGTAGTAAACTCAAATTTTAAACTCAAATCGGTGAAATGAACGAGACCTAAAAAATGGCCATTAACCTAATCAAACACTAGAAAGTCGCCCAAGATGTTGACCTCTTTGTATTTAACAAGTGAATGCCGACCATTGACAATGTGTACTGATTTATGAGTGATCTCCGGGTTTTGGCTTTCTGCCCTGGCTGGATTTATATGTATCATTTTGTTTTCAATTTAAGTTTTTAAATGGGTGATTAAGGGATTGTTTTTTTGCAACAAAATTCAAAAAAAGTTTAAACTCGAGTTACAGCTTTATAAGTTCATATTCTTTTGTAAAATTTGAATTTGAACTCAAGTTTGGGGCTAAACTCGAGTTCAAGTTTTTTCTTCAACTTAAATTCAAAAACTCGAACTCAAATTAATAAACAGTATTTTTTTTATTCTTAAAAATGTCATAACTTTTTCGTTTTAATTCTAATTTAGATGATTTTTTTTCTATGCATTCACAACGAAAAGACGAATAAAGTCTCACCCATATATCATATTAAAATTTTTCGTCACCATTGAGTGTTTATTAAAATACTATCTAAATACAAATTTAAGTTTTGATCCACCTAAATACAAACTCAAAAAGATTCTCAATTCAAATCATTATTCAAATATACACATCCAAACATAAACTCAAATTACAACTTTAACTCAAGTTATAATTTAAACTCGACTCAAAATTATCACTCAAATTATCTTAACTCAAAAATATAAAAGAACAACGAAAAAAGAAAATTTTCCATTTGAAATGCCAAAGAAGTTAACTTTAACTTTTCCAAAAAAAATAAAAAATAAAAAAAAATGGCGGGGTCTACTTTCTAGTATATATGAAGAGAGCAAAGGGCTTATTAAAAATAAAAAATAAAATAAAAAAATAAAAAATAAAAAATAAAAACCCTTTGGTAACATCCCAATACAAAGTTTTATGTGTAACTAGGACAATTCCATGACTCTTAAATTTTCTTCTCATGTTTGCGCTAGTGTTCATTATGGCTCCGAACATTAAAAAATAAAAAATAAAAATAACAAACCAAATGGAAGATGGGGATAATCATAGTCATAGCACCATAATTAGTAGGTATGCATCTTAGTAAAGAAGTATAAATCATTGGCTAAAACCATGCGTAAACTTGAGTATATGACTGCAAACAAATTACTTCAATCAATTCGAACCACTAGCACTAAGAAACTCTTAATGATTATATAACTCTCACATGTCAATAAATTACACCCTTCTTTCTTCTAATGGCAGTTGTATGAAAGCAACAAAAAAGAAGAAAATGAAGTTTCCACAAGCCATTCCTGTGTGGTTCTTCTTAATCATAGATTTTTCCTCTCTATGTTCTCCAGTACAATCTCAAGGTATGTCACACTTTTTAAGTAGCTTTTAATCACTTCCAAGTATTGTCTCTTCATGAGTAATGAGCTTGTTACATCCATTTTGCTTTCCTGATTGTAGAAACAGCACTTCCCCGCATGACTTCAGATGTCGAAGAAGTCTCGGGCAAGTCCTTTGACTACATTATAGTTGGAGGAGGAACTGCAGGCTGCCCCTTAGCCGCGACTTTGTCCGAGAAGTTCTCGGTGCTTTTGGTCGAGAGAGGTGGTTCGCCGTTTGAAAATCCTTTGATATTGGACAAGAATCTCTACGGATTGTCATTGCTCCAAACGGACGAATACACTTCGGTTGCTCAAACGTTTGTCTCGGAGGATGGTATTCAGAATCTGCGAGGAAGAGTTCTTGGAGGGTCGTCTGCCATAAATGGTGGATTTTACAGCAGAGCTAGTGAGGATTTTGTCAAACAGGCTGGTTGGGATGAGAAGCTAGTGAAAGACGCTTACAAATGGGTTGAATCTAGAGTCGTGTTTACACCTGAATTGACGCCCTGGCAGACGGTGGCGGAATTTAGCTTCCTTGGAGCAGGGATTTTGCCATATAATGGTTTTAGTCTAGAGCATATTGAGGGAACAAAGATTGGTGGGAGTGTTTTTGATGGATGTGGGAAAAGGCACACCTCGGCTGAGCTTTTAAAGGCAGGGAATCCAAAAAACATCATTGTTCTTTTGAATGCAACCGTGAAGAGTGTCATTTTCCGTAGCAATGGTAAGCAATATTGAATGTTCCAGTTAGTTCTTTGATTGGTATTGTGGTTGGTTTGATTCCTTAAGCTTTAAGAAACGTGTAATCCTTTAAAGTGCTAAAATGTTTGTTGTTAGACCTTTAACATTTTCTGTCAAAATTTAAAGGACAAAAATAGTAGCACGCAAGAGTCATTTGATTCGTTAAGAATAAAGGAAAATGTTAAAAGACTATAATGAGAAACTTCTTAACAAGTTTAGAGACTACTGATCTTGATTTTTAAGTTTCTGGTTTTTCTTAATTTCTTATCCTATTAGTCGTCACTCGAATAATAATTTGTTATGATATCTGATCACATAACAAAAACAAAAACAATTAAATCAGGTGTTAAAATTTGATTGGATGAAGAGCAATGGAACATAGAGATTGGACTACAGATTTGTACTCCTTAGTGACCAATATAGCAATTTTTAGCCCTTTTATATGTTTTCAAATCTAATCTAATGTTGCAGGAAACACAACTGAGAAAATAACTCACGGGATAAGATACATCAAGAGCGATGGCACTTCTGATCAAACCTACAGAGCTTATATCAACCATCCAAACAATCCCATTTCATCAGGCGACGTTATACTCTCAGCCGGGGCTTTAGGCAGCCCACAAATTCTACTGTTGAGTGGCATTGGCTCTTACAAACACCTAAGGAGTTTCAACCTTCCACTTATGGTTGATCTAGAGGGAGTCGGGCGCGGAATGAAAGACAACCCTGGCGTCGCCGTTTTGGTAGATTCGGAGCCACAAAAACGACAACCAGATACACCCCAAGTTGCGGGCATCACAGATGACTTCAAGATCATAATTGAAGCAGGAATACTACCTATAAGCCTCAATGCGACGAGGGTTCCAATTGCAGCCAAACTCGCATTCCCCTTATCAAAGGGAAAGCTAGAGTTGAAGAGCAAAGATCCAAAGGAAAACCCGTCTGTGAAATTCAACTACCTTGAAAAGGAAGAAGACTCAAATGGGTGTGTGAGATTGGTGGAGTTGCTTAAACGAGTTGAGAAGTCTCAATCCATTGCTCTCTTCCTTGGGACACAGCACAAGAAAAGCAATCTGATGATGACTACTGAAGATGAGGTGAGGAAGTTTTGCAAGAAGAATGTGAGGACTTTTTACCACTATCATGGTGGTTGTATAGTTGGAGAGGTTGTAGACAAGAATTATAGAGTTTATGGTGTTAAGGGACTAAGAGTTGTGGATGGCTCAACTTTCTCAGAATCACCAGGCACAAATCCAATGGCAACTCTTTTAATGCTTGGAAGGTACCAAGGGATCAAGATTCCTGAGGAAAGAAAAAATCCTCCTCCAGATTGTGATACACCAAGTCCATAAATTAACCTCTAAGAGATATAATGCTTTCTTACCAATTATATATATATATATATATATATATAGATTTAGACTATGAAGATCCAAACTTTGGAACAAATTCAGTCAGCAACAACAGTCTACCTTTCTGTGTATTTAATTGGGTTTAATTTTGTGAATCCAAATATTATATATCCAAATCCGCTGCCCCTTTTTTCCTCTCTCCATTTCCACTCTTATCTTGACATCTTATGTAGTTATTCAAATATTGTTCAAATTTTAATGTTTAATATGTGACTAGATTCTCAAATTTTAATAATACCACAAATATGTAAGGTACAGCAAAAACACTAAATTTGGGAGTAATAAAACTAAAAAAAAAAAAAATTATACTCGTATTACAATTTGATTTAAATACATATTCTTTTATAAAATTTGAGTTTAAATTTAAATTTTAAATTCAAATTTAAACTCAAATTTGAGGTTAAATTTAAGTTTAAATTTTTCTTTCAACTCGAGTTTATAAATTCAAACTCAAATTAATAAACAACATTTTTTCTATTCTTAAAAATATCATAACTTTTTCATTTTAATTCCGATTGAGATGTTTCTTTATACATTCACAACAAAAAAATGAATAAAATCTCACTCATATACCCTATTAAAATTTTTCATCACTATTAAATTTTTATTAAAATATTATCTAAATATAAATTTAAATTAATCCACCTAAACACAAATTTAAAAAAATTCTCAATATAATTTATGTATACATTTAAACACAAATTTAAATTATAATTTCAATTCAAATTATGAGTTCATTTAGTTTATGAATTCAAATCATGTGATTTAAACTATTTTTAATTTACGTGTATTTTTTATAAGAAAAAATACTATAGTGATCATAAATCATGATTTAAATTAAAAATTCAAATTTAAGAATCAAACGAACCCTATAACTCAATCTCCTTAAAATTATCACTCAAATCACTTAGCTCAAAAATACAAAAACAGCCCCTTCGCTCTCAAAAACAATAATTTTATCCTATACATAATTCCAATTACACAGCATATCATTATTGTAAAACTGAAACAATATTGTGAAAAATATATATAAAAAAAATCTCATTTCATTCATGAACTCAATATTAACACTGTAAAATCTCTTCTCCCTGTACAATAAAAGAAAAAAAATTTTGCATCTTTTGATCTAATCTGCTGCTGAAGAAGAATCAACACCATCACCATCACCAACAACACCAGAATCACTTGAAGAACTCTGGTTAGTATCATCACCATCACTATTCCCAGCACGACTATTGAAAGATAAACTAACCCAAATCTCTCTCTCTCTCTCTCCACCCCTTCTCTTACCATCTTCTCCCTCCTCATCAACCGGCATCTTGTGCCTGCAAACAGGGCAAGACCCATGAATCCCCAGCCACTTCTCTATGCAACCGCCATGGAATCTGTGCTTGCAAGGCATTTCTTTCGCGGACCCACCGACCTCAAACTCCTCCAAACAAATCACGCACTCTTCGCCATCTTCGCCAATCTCAACGCTCGCCATGGCTTTGATGGATTCCTTTGATGCCGGCGGTTGACCATCCTTGTTGCCCAGCTCCCGCAGCAGGGAATCCAGGCTCGACACGCCGTCGATCACCACCATCCCCTGCGTGAATGGGTTTATCAGAATCACTCTGTTCTGGTTGCTGTCGTTTGGTCGGTTGTTGTTGTCGTTTTCATGATCGTCTGATTCTTGCGAGTCTCGCCGTTGGAGGGTGTTTGCGAAGCCGAAGATGAAGGGGAGGAAGAGGGACAAGTCTCTGTTTCTGACGAGCCGCTCGAACATTGAAGAGAGCTCGGAGCTGTCAGCTTCGGAAGCCATTGATTACAGAGATGCAAGCTTTTTTAGAGAGAGAGAGAGAGAGAGAGAGAGAGAGAGAGAATCTGAATTAAGAATACTTTGTTAGTTTCGTATATTGGGGGAAGGAAAGGAGAAATTGGGGGCGTGAATATAAAAGAGGGAAAATGCGGTGGGGTCCAGAAATGGAGAAGGTTGTAGAAAGATCTGGAATTTTGTGAAGAAGTGTATATTTTTGTTTTGGCGATTAACGAAGACAGGATTGAAGTTTCATGCCTATCTTAAAAAAGAGTCGCTTTCATTTTGGGTGAGATATTTTTTTGTGTGGAGGAAAATAGGGGTATAAAGTAATGGTTTTTTCTTTTTAATAATGGATTATTGACAAGTTGTTAACCCTTCGTCATCATAAATTTAGACGTTCAGTTTATTGATTCAATTTTTTAATTTAAATTAAAATATAATTTTATGTAAAAAAATTTTATCATAATAAAATAAATTAAATTTAATTTTTTATGAAAATTTTTAACTGTAATAAAATTAAAAATTTAAATTAATAAAATTAACGATACTTTAATTATTATTTTAGTAAAAATTTGTATCATTATGACTCGTTTAGTATAAGAGTTTAAACCACAATTTAAATCAATAGTATTGATTATAATTTTTAAAAATTTAATTTTTTTATAAAAAATACTATAACAGAATTAAAATTATAATTTTACACTAATGAAACTCATATACTATTTAAGCACTTAATAATTATGTTTTTTTTATTTATTTGCTGAGTAATTGTGGGTTTTTTTTTTTTTATTTCATTCAATTTAGTCTTTCACTCCTTTTAAGGTTTGATTTTTATTTTTTTTCTCACAAAATTGGGTCAATAATTCATTTTAATTTGGTTGTGAATTGAAGTTGGCCAATAATAATTCATTCACAAGTCACATGTAGCGCGTCTGAGCTTGTTTATTTCACAACTGAAAAATAAACAATATAATAAAAAAGTTAAATTTAAATTTTTATAAGAGAAAATATTAAAATAATAAAATTTAAATTGTGACTTAAATTCTAAAAAATTAAAAAATTAATTAAAAATAACTAATAGAATAATAAGTAAAATTTAATAGTAAATTCACATTCGATTTTGTTTTGAGGCGTATGAATTTAAATTTTATATTAAAAAAGACAAAATCAATAATCTAATTTGAACCCAAAATATGTCATGTCATGTTGCAATTTACGAGAATAAAATATTGAGGTTATTTTGATGTCACATTAAAAATTATTAAAGTTATTTAGGTTGGTGAAACAATATAACCATTAATTTTTCTGTTTCGTTAATTTTTTATTAATTATTTATTATATCATTTAAATTTAAAAATTTCAGCATATAAATATAAATAAAATACTAAAAATATTTAAGTAATTCAAAAAGTATCAAAGTTTAATTGAAGTAATAGTTATTGAGACATGAAAATGGGAGAGATCTTAATTCCAAATTGGCATTGTCTCAAGAAAACTCAAACAGCCTTTTTTTTTTTTTTTTAAAAACTTAAAAAAAGTAATTCGAGTTATAATTTTATTTAAGTTTATATTTTTTTAAGTTTGAACTCGAGTTTAGAATTAAAACTCGAGTTCAAGTTTCTCCTTCAACTCGAGTTCAGAAACTCAAACTCAAATTAACGAACAGTATTTTTTCTATTCTTAAAAATGCTATAATTTTTTCGTTTTAATTCTGATTGAGATAATTTTTTTCTATCTGTTGACAATAAAAAGACGAATAAAATCTCACCCATATACCCTATTAAAATTTTTCATTAGCATTAAGTTTTTATTAAAATACTATCTAAATACAAATTCAAGTTTTGATTCACTCAAACACAAACTCAAAAAGATTCTTATCTCAAACCATAACTCAAATGTACACAACTAAACACAAACTCAAGTTACAACTTCAACTCAAATTATAACTCAAACTCAACTCAAAATCTACACTCAAATCACTTAACTCAAAAACGACAAAAGAACAAGCAAGTAATCTCTCAAGGAAAACTTGGACCCGTTTATTTTGTTAATTCGAGTTTTTAATTCTAATTAAAATGTGATTTTATATGTGAGTTTTTTACTGTAATAAAAAATTAAATGTGACTATTTTTAAGAATTTTTATTATAAAAAATACTTAAATTTTAAACTCAAATCGATAAAATAAACGGAGCCTTATACAACTTCAACACCCATCAAACTGGCATCTACTCTACTGGAAGGTTGGGATTAAAAAGGGCCCGTTTACTTCGCTGATTCGAGTTTTTAATTCGAGTTGAGATTTGATTTTATGTGAGAGCTTTTTACTGTAGCAAAAAAGTTAGATGTGATTGTTTGTGAGAGCTTTTTACTGTAGTAAAACTCAAATTCTAAACTCGAATAAGCAAAGTGAACGAGGCTACAGTGGGTTCGGTTACTTCAAGGTGAAGACTAATTTGAAGTAAATAAAATGAAGTAGAATATCAAATTCTTCTAAATTGACAAGTCAGCAATTCTTGTACATTCCACTCTTATTTTAGCAAATTCATAGGATCTGACAGAACATCTTCCTACGAGTCTCATCTCTTATTTGGTCAAAATACGCCCGATTACATTTTCGAGTATTCTGGAACGTTCTAGAAAAGCTGCAAAAGGTTTCTCTTCTTTCTTTCCATATCTTTTTTATTTTTATTTTTAATTTTTTATGATTGGTAATAATGATTATATATAAAAAGTGTGTTTTGGTAGGTACGTTTAAATTATAATTCTTAATTTTATTATAGTATTTTTTTTAATAAAATTTAAATTTTAAATTTTAAAATTAAAAATTATGATTTTAATACATGAATTAAACGGACTGATTTATATGGCAGGGTTAAATAGCCACTTTGTTTCATATGATTTTCTTATCTATTTTTTTTTATTTTAATCAACGCGGTTAGTTTTTATAAAAACGTAAAACAAAAAAAAAAAAAAAAAAAGTGAATGACATACAATACTTTTAGGTTCGTCAGTGTACTATGAATTCAGTATGGCATAACAGGTCTTATATTTAAATTTGCTAAGGCACATAAACTGTTTGATGAAATTCCTGAATGAGCCTGCATTTTTTTTTTTTTCTGGGCAGATTTGCAATTCCCCATTTTCATCTTAATGAAAGACTTAACTTGCTGGTGAAGTTTTTAGTGTAAATCATTACAGGGAAATTGAAATGTTTCAAGAAGTACATGGTATGACTCATTCAAGTGTTCCCGCGCTGCAACTAATAAGAAGTCCCAATCTCTTTGGCGTGTATTTAACAGACTTTCAGTTCCAGCCTATGCGGAGTAGAAGTAAGTGAAGCCCAAACTTCATACATACATACATACATACATACATGCATGCATATATATATATATATATATATGTATATATATATATATATATATATATATATAAAAAGTGTGTTTTTTGGCTATACTTGATTGAAGGTGAACTTCTTAAAAACATGTCTGCATTGCATGTAGGGAGAAAATCATTGTCAACTTGTTTCAGTAGGGGCCTAGTATTTTAGGAACTGAATTAACCTCTGCATTTTGGGCTTCACTAGAGATTCACTTGGATTTGGTACAGATTTATCTTTGAAGCCATTGGTGATAAATGCTAGGGCCAATACTAGACGGGAAAGTGCAAAAATTCGAAACCGAAGAATGCTAAAGAAGGTAGTTCTTCGCACTACCGCATTGCTTCCTGCTTTATTTAGCAACACATCCTCCTTATATTAGAGTTGTTTTTCTTTTCTTTCTTTTTTTTTTCTCCCCCCTCTTTCCTAAATCAAACTCAATTATGTATGAAACTCCGTCTGTGTTTCTCGATGCAGTTTTAAGATTTTGGAATGAATATTGCCGATTGTGGTTGTATGCTTATCCATGGAAAACATATTTCTCTACCTTTTCAGTACAACGGCACGCCTACGAAACCGAGGCTTTCAGTATTCTGCTCAGACAAACAATTGTATGCTATGCTAGTAGATGATCAAAATAAGAAATGTCTGTTTTATGGCAGCACTCTACAGAAATCTATTCATCAGAATCCCTCTAGTACAACCACCGTAAGTATAAACATTGGAAACTAAAATTAGCTTTTGGCCATTGTTTGCGTCCAATAAAATGCTCTATTTTCTGCTTCACTACTCATTATTGTCTTTTTCCTGTGTCGTTTGATGTCTTAATAGGAAGCTGCTAAACGTGTTGGTGAGGAGCTAATAAAGGCTTGCAATGATCTAAACATAAATGAGATATCATCTTATGATCGAAACGGTTTTGCTCGTGGTGAAAGAATGCAAGCGTTTGAGATTGCAATTTCCAATCATGGATTTTTGCCGAGATAAAACTGGCTATATGTATTCTATTATCTCAAAACTAATATTTGGTAATGAGGGTTTCTTTTAACTAAATGCAGAATGCTTGCTTTGTGACAAAGTTTTCCAAAGGGAATACATAAATTCTCTCATCTGAAGAAAGGACAAATACTGTTACCAAAACCAGAAGAAGAGACAGTTACAGGACTTTGTCTTTGCGTTCATCATTTTCATGATTGGTGAGTGTCGAGGTCGCGAATTACGATTGCGTCACGGTTGGTGATTTTTTATAGTCCATACCACCCCTCTTCCCACACAAATTATTTGCTGTTCTTTTCAGATTTTTGGTGTCTTTAAGTTGGTGTCCATTTTCGGTTCTCGTCGTTGGTTCAGTTCAACTCATGTCATTTTGGTGGTAATCTCGTTTTCTTGTTTGCTCCTTTTTTGAAAATTGTCGTTTGTCTGGTTCTTGTCGTTTTTTCACTTATTGTTGTTTTTTCATTTATTGTCGTTTTGGGTTGTTGTCGCTTTTCCATGTTAGTGCCGTTTTATATATCGTCGTGTTGTGGGTAATTGTAGCTTAAATGTTTATGCCGTTTGGCCGTCGTCTGTTATTCACATGGTGTTGTTTGGGGTGGAGTAGTTTTCTTGTGTTTTCTTTCGCTTTTATGATTTTTTCAGTCATTGTCGTTTTGAATATTAATGTCGTTTTTCCAACTATTGTCCGTTTCTTCAACAAGTAAATATCGTTTCGATACAAATTTCAGTGAAAAAAATTATTGACATAGATGGAAATATATTTAAAAAAATTGCGAAAACTAAAAAAATTCATAAGAAAATTTATCGTAAATATACTTTGTCAATGAATAATTTACCGTTAATAAACTATTAACCCTAAATATTTCAGTAAAAGCTATTCAACTCTTTCTTCCTTGATTAATTAGCAACTTATCAGGACTAATCTTGGCGCATGGAGTGAATATACATATTTTAAATTTTTTTTCTAGATAAAGAATTGTGTAATACAGCCACGTTTATTGTGGACCCTATGTAAAATTTGAGGTATCCTACTATTGCTACAATTTACACAAGGCAAAAATCTCTCTAGCCTTCAAAATTCGGGAAGAAAATAATAGTTAAGCATATAGTGGCCCATACGCACTAGCTATAACCTGCCTATATAACAAATTAACAATGATATCAACCCCATTCTTTAAAATTAACCCCCCCCAAAAAAAAAAAAAAAATCCCTCATCTTCGTGTTAAAGGTGGTCCTCTGTCTTCTGTTATCTGCCTGCTTTCAACCTTGGTCAACAGAATCTCTCTACCATAGGGTTGGTTGGTTACCAAGATTTATCTCAAGTGACTTCCACGAAGCGCCAAAAAGCTTCAGTAACAGTGAGAAATATAATATATTGGCCATATATCTATCTTTGGCCGCAGCACTTAGCGCCAGTTCCTTCTTGAAGTTTCTGCCAGAGACAAAGCATCTCTCTGGGACCCTGGTAATGGGCAACCACATAGTCATCCTTGCATCCTTCGTTGTAGATCCTCGCGTCATTCTCGTAGCGTACCTTTAAGCCCTCCTTCTTCATTTCCGCAATCCAGATGCCCATCGCCACATCCTCGAGCTTGAACATCTGCGCGGCACGATTGAAAAGACTAACGTTATCCGAACTGCAACATTCGGTTTTCCAACAAAATTTGCGCGTATCAAAAGGCAAGGTAGTCTCAGTAAAATTTGCAACAAGTTATTTAAGATTTCTTATTACCTTCAAACGGCCTTCTTTGTTCATTTTGACTACAGCCTTTGCTATGTCTCTGGACACCACATAACCAGGACCATGCGCCCAAGGTGGGTAAGTCTCTTCGGGCCATTCCTTCATCAAGATAGACAATGAAGTGAGACATAAAAAAAGTTTAAATAATAAATTATCTGTGCTGAAGTAGGAACGTATCTCTCTGTTATGACATGCATACACAATCTAATCTAAAATCTGGGCTAATTCAACTTAAAATCCAAGATCCGTTTCGCAACCTTGCAATGGCAAAAGCCAACAGGAACCCAAATGTTACTTGAGCAACTAAACTACCAAAAATGTCAGAATGAGTAGAATAACACGCTTCCAAACCCCCACTTCTGTTCCTAAATTTCATATGAAAATAAGAGTATTTATTGAAAATGGCGTAATTTGTGCTATATGTGATTATCTGCATATGCATGTGTAATTTGTTTCTTATATGCATATGCTTATGCCAACGTCCATATGTCGTAACATGTTTACAGAATTTCTACAAGCATCTTTTGCTTAATCCAACAAGACAGTCCACAATGGAAAAGTTCGACCAAAGATTGATTGTGTTTATGACCGATTCCAAGTCAATTACAATCCAGTACAAATAATTACCTCAGGGCTGATAAACCACTTGCTATCAGTATTTCTATGAGGTCGAGAATCTGAATTAATGAGTCCATAAAGCAACCCACGAGTTGCACCGATTCTCTGTAAAGAAGCTAGCACTTCATCCATACGGACAAATGCATCATCATCTGTCTTCATGACGTACTTGGCAGAAACAACCTCTGTCTGTTCAAGAGATGGGATGAGTAAGTACAAGACCAAGGAGAAAGATAGGAAAATAACCCAAGTTTAAGGAAAAACAAGATTTACCCCGAAGATGCAGATTGCTAGAGTTTTCCACGTAATGAGGCCGTAGTAATCAACAAAAGGCATAAGTTGAATGTCTCCATATGTTTTGGCTTCATTCCAGAGTTCCTCATTGACTATTTTGTTTTTATGCTGCAATGAATGACAAACTTGATAAATCATATAACAGTAAGAACAGATTTAGTTCACTAAACCAGAGGCCACTCAGGTTCTATTATAAACTTGACTGTTTATGGCTAATGACAAGAAACCTCATTTAAAAAAAAAAAGAAAGAAAGAAAAGCTTGGGTTCCATAATAAACTTCTGTTTATGGTTTATGAGAACTTTTTTTAATTATTTCATCTAAACAGCATTCGCAATCAGTTTGGATGCTGCAAAAATTCCCATAGATCTTGATTGACAATTTCTGCTCAACTAGGACAATTTACAAGTTTCTAGCCTAAACAAATGTAAATACAAATACTAAGCTCACCAGGCCAACAAAAAAACGCACTGCAACAGCCCCAGATCGTACTGCTGGATACTGCATCCATGTTCTTCGAACAGCCATCCTGCGCTTAAAATTGTTTGCAGTAGAAAAAACACCAATGAAAAGATCCAGAGCTTTTTGTGAAGAGAGAGGGGGTGATTTGAGTGCTTCTAAATCAATTACGTGCTCTGAATCTTCTGACGTGGGTAAACCACTGGCTAGGACAGAAATCAATTTGAAGTCTCCTGATATTTTTACTTCGCTAACAAGCCATGGCTCCAATGTCTGAAAGACAACAGTCCAAACAGCTGATGAGTTTAAAGATACAAGGTCATTCCACTTGAAGTTCTAAATAAATATACAAAAATAAGAGAAATTACTTCACGATAAGCAAATGATGTTATGTGCTTCCCATCAACTGTCATTTGGATTCCTTCTGATCCCACTCTGAGTGTTGCAACAAATGGATAACCTTGCTTAAAAGGGAAGTACTTTTTGGGTTTAGATCCGTATTGCACCATTGATGGTCGCCTTGAGACATTGGAAGGCTTACCAGCCATGAGAAGCTGGACATCATTTCCAACTATCTTGTTACACTGATCCAACTCATCCACTGGAAAATGAACACAATACTATGTCATTCATCGAAGGACTGGAGTACATGGCTGTAAATGTTGCCTCATGAAATAGCCAGGAAAAAAAATGAAAAGAAAAAGAAAAAAGAAGAGTAACTGGAATGATTTTACTTGGAAACATTTTGTGCAATGTTTAGCAGAAATCATAAAGATGGGATCATGTTGGGATCCAAATTGAAGGAAACACATGGTTTGTCTAGCTAGTAACATCAGCACAGAATACATTGCATACTGCAGCCTTTCTTCCAAATAACATGTAATGAGCGATCCATGTGTTGAACAAGTCAAGAGAACAAAAGTACTAAGTCTATACATATATTTGACAAATAACTGCAACCCCTATAAATCTGTTTCTAAATTTGGTACATATATTTTCAACGTAAGGATGGGAAGAAACAAATGTCAAGCATTATATGAAAGAAGTCAAACTGCAACCTCTATAAATCTGTGTAAATTTGGTACATATATTCTTAAGTTTTCAAGACATGACAAATTTTCAACGGAAGGATGGGAAGAAACAAATGTCATGCAAAAAAAAAAAAAAAAGGGGTACTTATTTGGTGGATCCAAATTGTAACGAGAAGAAACGTAGAACTTCCAAGTCCCACCAAGAAGTTAATTTTGATATTTTTAATTCTAAAAACAATGTATCAACATTTCATGCATGTTTTTTGTGACAACTTCAATAGTCATGGTTTAGCCTCAAAGTTCTTGGGCACAAAACCTTCATGATTGCTGTACTAAAATGAATTCGCTACAAATCTACATACCGAGTATGCTTTTGTGTTCAATAGATGAAGAAGTACTAAGAATACCTTTCTTTTCCTTTTCAGGATTGGGGGAGGGACAACGCTCCTCGTCACCCCAATCATGAGTAGCAGTCCAGGAGTTCTGGACAATAACAGGGTCTTCCGTTATCTTGTCACCATGAAGCCTTACATTGTAATGCAGAATAATAGGTGGATCAGGCTCCCCTGGAAGTGGTTCCCCTCTCAAGTCAATCCGAAAATTACCAAGAATTCCACTTGGAATGCCAATAAGTGTAATGGAAGAACCTTGTGTCAGGCCACAAGGAACCTGCAACTTATAGTCACTGTTATCAAGTTCCGTGCCATTCATTTTGTTTAGAAAATAAGGACATTGTTTCTCCTTTCCCCTTCCTTGTGAACTTTCATTTAAATAACCAAGCTTTGACTCTTCAACTGAAGCCATGAGATTATTCCACACACCTCCAGCTTCCTTAATGGCCTCTACTGCATTGGGTAGACCTTGAGCATGATCTATTAGGTGTTTCAAGTGATTCCACGTCAGCAGAGATTGCCGCTCTTCATTGGAGATATTCCTCTGAGCAAAGAGGCTGGAAATGATGATCTCAGTAGGTATCACTTGAGATGCATTCTCTGGATTTTGGACTGTAGGTGGAGAAAAGGTACGCAGCCATTCAAGAGGGTTAGTGTTATTGGTTGGGAAGGGAGTTCTCAAATAACGTTCCCCAATAGGATCTTTCATCATCCCATATCTTAGAACGAGAAGCATAAACAAGGATGCAACCAGAACACCGCCATACCATTTCTTCATTCTCGTAATCTCTCAAGGCATCAAACCTTTATACCTAATTTCCTTGGTAAGTGAGCATCAAAACCCAAAACCAGTAAGTGTATAGCGCATGGAATAGATAATCCAAGTCTCTAACAAGGAGGAAGAAGAATGATTGGCCTGGTGCAAACAGCTAAAAAGCTTCAGAAAGAAACAAGATGTAATGGATGACTTTTTATATTTCTTGGAATAATTTTTCAATTTTCTCCAATCATGATCTGCTGTTCAAATTGACACAAACGGCCAGGTTTTGCAACCATCTTATTCTGGTCTGAAAAGTGAAAACTGAATGATCCAGTGCTCCGAGTTCCAATGAATCCACAATAAGAGTAACTCATCAAGCATCTATGTTTCTTTTGCTTGAACATGAAGCATATATGTTGAAACTACTACGCTGAACCTGAAATAATGAGGACGATAAGACCAGGACAGAAGTTTGCAACTACAAATGCTTCATATCTAGAAGTGTGAAATCAAGTAAAAGGCTCGGATGATATGAAAAAAAGAACTTTTATACTTTAAATACAAAAGCAGAATGCTTAAAGATTTCCATCATCAAAGCAACAAAGTAACAGCTGAAATATATTTCCATTAATTACTGTTAACCGTATTTATGGTCTTGTTAGAACACCCAAAAAAGAAAAAAGGAAAATTAACTACACAAATTAAGATGAGATAGGGACCTTCTGGAGCTGAAAAAGAAAAAAGAAGTCACACATCTAAGATAATACTCAAGTTCAACACCCTAACAATGGATCACGTTGTTTTTCTTATTTAAAACCATGTCAACCATAGCTTTCAAAGTATACACAATTCAAGACCCAATTTAAAGATGGAGAGCATTTCAATCATAGAATCATATCTTCCATTTCAGAATAATCAACAAAATCACTATTCACACCTTGCTTAGCAATTTAACCAAATGGTATATTATCTAGAAGAAGTTAATTCCATCTTTTACACCATTGAAAATACTTTATAGGTCGAATTAAATGCAAGTCTTCTTCCACATATTTAAGGATGAATTAATAAACCAAATGGATCTAGAAGCAGACAGCAATGACTATGCCTGGGGACCACTTACTTCCACAGCTGCTTTTTTTTTTTTTTTTTTTAAAAAAAAATATACGAAATCTCAAAAACCGATATTATTATCAATAAAAAAAACCTAAAAACCCTATACTAAATAAAAATCAAAAGTCACGCATGAATAAAATTCTCGATTAGGCAAAATTTCAATTACTCGTGGCTATAATTAAATATATATACTAATTACAATTCAGAACAACTTTGTTGACTTATTCAACGCTTATTGCTTCTGTTAAATTTACTTGAACTGCCATTGAAAGATTTGACTACAAAAAGGGAGAGGAAAAAAAAAAGTCTTCATTAGCAGTGAAAGAACAAATACAACAACTGTTAAGACCTGAAATATATTGCCAACGTTTCGATCGGTTTCCGAGTGAAAGCAAACATAGAAAAGAAAATTACTTTCTGAGATTATCATAATTTACTTAACTCAATCCAAATTCAAGCAACTCTAGAACTTAGTGGAGGCGACTTTATCACTTCACTACGAAAATTGAAGACAAGATGTCAAGTTCAAAATCTCCACTCTCTCTTCATTCCGTTAATTTTTCTCGGCAAATAAACAGAATTTTTTTTAACGAATTCTCAGAAAACAGAAAGAAAAAGAAAGGAAAATTACAAGACAGATCCAGAAGCATATCAACAAAAGCACGCGGAAAAAAATAAAAAAAAAAAAATTAGAAATTTCTGATAATCTAACTGAGACTGAAAAAATGGAGCCTGAAAAATCGTTTAAGGCAACAAAGAAGCAGAGAGAAATGCTGAGAGAATAAACTAAATATGAAGAGCAAAATTACCTGAAGGACAAAGATTTTCTGCGCGAAGAATGCCGGAAAGTGTGAGGGAAAATCAGCGAGAAAATCCTTAAAGAGGAAAATAAGAGAGAGAGAGAGAGAGAGAGAGAGAGAGAGAGAGAGAGAGAGAGAGAGAGAGAGAGAAAGAAAATTCGGTTTCTGTTTGGGATGATTTTCGTGTGAGGTTTTGAACTTCAAGTCTACGCGTAACGGTGGGAAAACGAAGAAGAGAGAAGAAGGCGAACCGTTTGGTGCCTGCCCCCTGTTGATATTAATTATAAAGTCTTCGGTTCGATCCGATTGCTTGTTAAATTAAATTAATAAATACAAGTGAAGTAATTTTTAAGCTAAGGTTTAATTAAGCATAAAAGTTAAATAAAAAATTAGATGATAATTGTGTAAAGACTGTGCTCTTGAATTTTCCATTTTATTGTCAAATCATTGACCGGACGTAGCCAACAAAGAACAGCCACACTGCGTCATTTGAAGTTTTTATGGTAGAATGACACGTGGCTTAATGAATGAACAAATTTTTGTGTTATTTTTTCTCCTCTTTTTATTTTTATTTTTTTTTTAATTTTTGGCAAATATGCGGTTCCGATTGAGAAAAGATTTTCTTGTTGCTCTCCTTGATCCGGCGTCTCAAACGTCACAAAGGATTGTCACTGTCTCCCGCACGGTCCAACGGGGAATTAGCAAAAGTGTGGAGCCGTTTTATAATCCCTTTTTAGTTTTTGCAAAAATCAAATGGTAAGGTATATTTATTACCACAAAAATGTAAAGAAAAAATTTGTAATCTAAACTTGTATTGATAAAAAGAAGAAGAAGAAAATGAAGATTTTTTTTTTTTTTTTTTTGAGGTTTTGTATTTTATTGTCGGAGAATTTTTTTAAAAAGATATTAAATAACATTTAAATTGAGAACACCACTTTTAAAATAACTCGAGGTCGAGAAAGATTTAAAACACCAATTAAAGTACACATAAATAGTTGTCTTAACCCTTGATAGAGGGATTGCAAAAGGCCATTGAGCTTGTAATAGCATCAAGATTATACACTTGAGGTTGACATTCAAGTATTTGACGAAACAAAATACATGTTATTTAGAAGGAATGTGAAAGAAATTTCTAAATTAATATGTCACATCTCATAAGAAAATGCTAAATATTCCCAATAATAACTATAATTGATTAACCAACCTTAGTGGATTTAACGACCCCTTTGATTAATCACTTTCTCTAAAAATTGCAACATTCTCATTCTATCCATCAAATCTCTACTATTTGCCCAATTTGAGCATCAAGTTGCCTTTTACAAGTACATCTCGCTTAAAGACCAAGGCAATGATGCAAGCTGTGAATGAATTATTGATGTTTTTTTTTTTTTTTTTTTCCTACAATAAAAATAGAATGTTATCCATCCTTTTCATATTTGAAATAATTAAACATTTAGATTATAATTTGTCTGTGTGTGGTGTTTGTTTAAACCTATGTCACGTTAGAACTCACCTTTATTTTTTTGCATCTGACGTTTCTAGGTTCTCGAAATCATCACTGTTTCGGTAAAAATAAGGAAGTAAATACAAAACCACGCTTGACTTTGACAAGGTGCCGGCTTTAGAATAAGCCGGCGAGGGCCAGCAGGAGAAGAAACTATAAATTAAAAAAAAAAAGGAAAAAAAAAAAGAAAAGAAAAAACGCTGTTTACAATAATACCCTTGGGTTGTTGCCATATTTATTTATGGAGCGAGATACTGGGACTACAAAGCAAGCAAGGCACAAGCAAGCATACATTTTGGCTTTGCAAAAGCCAAAAGTAATAGGGAAAAACATCAAACGGCAATCATATTGGACCACGAAATGAGAAGGAACTTGGGTTTTTTATTTTTTTTATTTTTTTTATTTTTTATTTTTTTAATGATGTAATACTGAATATGACCGACAACCCAACTTTTCTTGCGTCTTTCCTTTTTTCTAAAGTAGCAGTTCTAAAAGTTGGTAGTATTAGAATTATAATGGTTTTAGCTTTTTAACGGTGGATGGTGGACAAAATTATTAGAAATGTCGATCCAAAGAGTTAAATTTTGACGATGACAAAAAAATAAAATAAAATAATTAAGAGACGTTTGGTTCATGAATTATAATTATGTGATTAAAATTATTTTCGATTTACGTGTATTTTTTATAAAAAAAATACTGTAACGAACTACGAATCATGATTCGAATCAAAAAATAAATCTCCCAACTAAACAACCTCTTAATAAATGGGTCTAATTTACAGATTTTTGGAATTGGAAGAATACTGGCTCAAGGGGTAATGCAATGGGGCCAAGCACGTGGAGGGATGAAATTTTGGGAGATAGACACCCAATTGAAATAATAAAGAGGGCGTTCACCTAACAAATATCAAGATAGCAATTTTTTTAAATACAAAATCAAGATAGCAAACGTCGCTCAATAATCCATTTATATATTTTTTTTAGGGAAAAATCCGTTTACATTCTTTTTTTTTTTTTTTTTCCTTCTCATGTTTTAAAATTTTTTGATGTGTTTGTGCATGTCAATTATTCATTTTTCAGCGTTTATATTAGATGAAATGGGGGTTAGTTATCAATTATCACGTCAGTTTAATAGATCATGAGATATAGCTACTTGTCACAAATATTAATCATGTACTTGTCTTAAGAAGTAACACATAAAACGGAAATAGAAACAAATATAAAACGTGATATGTCTCAAAATGATTAAGAGATGATGGCATTTACTTTTGTTTTTATCCTTAATTTGTTACAGTTTTATTTATCTTAATTCTTAACCCAAATATTATGAAATTACCAAAAAAAAAAAATCACCAAATGAATGGCAGCATCATGTCAACAAAAATTCTCCATTTCGCATTATATGATACCAACGTCTCTGATGTAGCCAAGAGTCATAATAAGCTTATGAGAAAAATTGTTAGAAATATATATATATATATATATATATATTTTTAAAGAAAAAAAGTTGTTGGTCAATGCCTAATCGTGAGTTCAATAGTTAGGCCTGAGTTTAAAAGGAAAAAAAATAAATAAATAAAGTTAGGCGTAAGTTCCATAAAGAGAGAGAGAAGAAAAATTTGGTCCGAGGAACATTCTTCGTGATTGGATTAGAGATTAGGCTTTAGACATATGTTAATTAAACATATGTGTTTTGTCTGGCTTCCCAACGTGAGGATGGTACTCCTACGGATCGTTCCTAAATCCTAACAGCATATTAAATCATGTACATCTATAGCCTAGCGAGCTAAGATTAATCATTGTTAGGTATTTTTATTAGTTGGTAATTTATTGACAATATTGTAAAAATTCAAAAATAGATTTAAGAAGATTTTGTATTGTAAAAAAAAGATTCATAATCAGATTTGAAGTTAAAGTTGCAGATTTTGTTAAGTTGAGATTTGAAGAGATAAGAATAAAGACTTGGTCAAATGAAGATAAGACATTAGTTGAGATTTGGAGAGATAAAGATAAGGCCTTTGTCAAAAGAAGATAAGGCAGATTGATATTTGAATTCAAAGGCATATTCGGATTTGATTTCTAATGGCATAATCCGATTGCTATCTATAAGGATAGGAGATAAAGTAAACTTCGATATATATATATATATATATATATATGGTTTTTTTGGATAGGCATTGACGTGAAGCAAACATATTAAAGTGGGTTTTGAAATTCAAAGTGCAAATGCCAAAAATGTGATAATCGGATTTGGATAAGGTGGATTCAAAAAGAGATTTAGTTTTCAGTTTGAATTAAAAAAAAAAAAGAATATGTTCAACGTGAAGAGAATAGGTAGGAAGCTTTATTTAAGGTTTCATGATAGCTAATAATGCCTGAGAGGTTTAATAGAATATTTTCTGAAAAAGTATGTGAGTTTTGGTGAGCCTAGTGCTCTATTGAGATCGTCCTTCGGGAGAGGGATTTGTTGCTTTCGGGAGGAAGCTCTGTCAGTCGAAGGGAGTTCACCGTGCAGTTTAGAAGACATGTGGTGCATGCTAAACAAATCACTGTGGAGAGTCGTCACAACGGCGTCATTGTCTAGGAGGGAGTCCTTGAGTGAATAAGTCCGTTCGCTGTTTGTAATTTCTGGAACATAGTGAACTGTTTATTGTCTGGGCGTGGCCCCGTAGAGTAGGTGTACGCACCGAACTGCGATATCATATTGTGTGTTCCTTTACTTTCTGCATTTTATTCTACTCGAGCAAATAAATGTAATTAACCCAGATCTTAAATAATTAAGCTATGTTCCAGACAATGTCCCAACATCATCTAGAACATCAGACGTAACATCAGATCTAACAAGTGGAATCAGAGCGGTTCACTGACCATAAGTTCGGTGAGATCTTGGAGAGTTGATCTGTTATGTTTGGAATGGATTTTCTAAAGGAATGAGGTTCAGTTGTACGTCCCCCTTTGCTTGATGGTTCAAATTATTCATACTGGAAGGCCCGGATGAAGGCTTTCATCAAGGCTCAAGACGAGAAGGCCTTGCGTGCTGTTTTGAATGGCTAGAAACACCCAGTAACTAAATATGCAGAAGGAAAAGAGACTCTCAAACCCAAAGAGTCCTGGAGTACTGATGAAGACAGGATGACCATCTACAACTCTCGTGCTCTCAATGCAATATTCAATGGAGTTGACATCAACTAGTTCCAGATGATATCTACATGTGAATCGACAAAAGAAGCATGAGAGATTTTAGAGATTGCTCATGAGGAAACTGCCGCCGTCAGACAATCCAAATTGAACATTCTTACAACTAGGTTTGGAAATCTTCAAATGCATGAAAGTGAAACTATTTCTGAATTTAATTCACGGTTGTGTGATATAGCTAATTAATCCTTTGCTCCTGGTGAAAAAATTTCTGAGGCAAAACTTCTCAGCAAGACATTGAGATCTTTACCACAGAGATTCGCCTACAAAGTCACTGTTATTGAAGAGGCGAAAAACACTGAACTGTGAGACTTGATGAATTTATGGGATCACTGAGGACATTTGAAATGAATCTAAGTCAAAATAAGAAGGAGAAAGACATTTCTCAGGGGATTGTTTTCCAAGCCGAAGTGAAAAATAATGTTGAAGAAGAAGATGAAGACTTAGCGGAGTCTCTTGCTTAATTGACTAAAAATTTCAATAGGATGACGAATAAGTTCAACAAGAAGAACCAAACTACAACTTTCAACGACTCCAACAATTTTCAGAAAAATAAGGGAGCTACAATTTCCTCCAATGATAAGAAAAAGAATAGGGGAATTCAATGTCGGGAGTGCGACAGTTATGGTCACATTCAGTCTGAGTGTGCTAACACTCTCAAGAAGAGGAAAAAGTCTCTCAACGTCACATAGAGTGATGAGGATTCTGAAGGCAACCAGGAAGATGATGATCATGTGAACAATTATGTTGTGTTCAATGTCTACCAAGATGGTCCAACCTACACTGTTACAGATTGTGTCACAACTCATGTTGTAACATCATCTGCAACACACTCTAGAAAGCCAAAAGAAAATGGAGATTTTTCAAATTCTGACGGATCTAGTGATGGAGAAGAATTAATTGAAGAGACAATCCAAGAGGCATATGAAACCATGTTCAACAAATGGGTTTTGGTAGTTAAAATGAATAAGTCTTTGCGGGAGCGAGTCAATAATCTTATTAAAGAGAAGGATGTACTTAAGAGGGTTGCTATAAACTATGAATTTTAGGCTCCTGAAAAGGAGAAAAAGCTGCAGGAGACAAGAGCTGAATTGGAGCACACTCAAAAGTCATTGAAGATGATGAATTCCGGCACCACAAAATTGTATCACATTCTCTCGATAGGAAAAGCGAGTGGTGATCGACATGGCCTTAGCTATATTGGTGAGAGCTCAACATACAAAATAGTGTTTGTGAAGAAGATGCTTGCCCCTAAGCTTCCAACTTCCTCTAGTAAGAAGGTTGCTATCTCATCCCCTCAACATAGAAGGTTTGTCCCTCCATGCCATTTCCGCGGTATACGTGGCCACATAAGACCGAGATGCTACATGTATTTAAATGTTTTGAAGAAAGGTATGTTTATTAATCCACCAAATTTCACAAACTCAAAGAAGACACCTAACGTGAAGATTGATGTGAAAAATAATTTTTCTAGACGTGTGTGGGTAAAGAAATTTGATTTGAGATGTCATAAGACTTATACTTCTTTAAAAGTATGTACTAATTCAGGAGGAGTAAAACACATAGAAGATTCAGGGGGAGTAAGCTATAGAGATCAATGCCTTTGAAGATATCTAGTGCGCAGTGTTGCACCGAGTATTCCAACAAGTGTTACAACATGATATGCGACATCAGCGGCTGAAGACGGTTCTAGGGTGTTAATTTTTTTATTTTTTTATTTTTTTCATTGTGTCTTTAGCTTATTTTTGTCACAAAGGGGGAGAACAATATAATTTTTTACGTTTTTAAATTTTTTAGGATATGTTGTTAGTTTTGCTAAAAAATGCCAAATGGGGAGATTGTTAGGTATTTTTATTAGTTGGCAATTTATTGACAATCTTGTAAAAATTCAAAAATAGGTTCAAGAAGATTTCGTATTGCAAAAAGAAGATTCAGAATCATATTTGAAGTTAAAGTTACAGATTTTGTTAAGTTGAGATTTGAAGAGATCAGGATAAAGACTTGGTCAAATGAAGATAAGACATTAGTTGAGATTTGGAGAGATAAAGATAAGGCCTTTGTCAAAAGAAGATAAGGCAGATTGATATTTGAATTCAAAGGCATATTCGGATTTGATTTCTAGTGGCATAATCTGATTGCTATTTATAAGGATATGAGATAAAGTAAACTTTGATATATATATATATATATATATATATATATCTCTGTGTGTGTGTGTGGATGGTTTTTTTGGATGGGCATTGACATGGAGCAAACATATTAAAGTGGGTTTTGAAATTCAAAGTGCAAATGCCAAAAAGGTGATAATCGGATTTGGATAAGGTGGATTCAAAATGAGATTTAGTTTTCAGTTTGAATTAAAAAAAAAAAAAAGATGTTCAGCGTGGAGAGAATAGGTAGGAAGCTTTATTTAAGGTTTCATGGTAGCTAATAATGCTGGAGAGGTTTAATAGAATATTTTCAAAAAAAGTCTGTGAGTTTTGGTGAGCCTAGTGCTATTGAGATTGTCCTTCGGGAGAGAGATTTGTTGCTTTCGGGAGGAAGCTCTGTCGATCGAAGGGAGTTCACTGTGCAGTTTAGAAGACGCGTGGTGCACGCTAAACAAATCACTGTGGAGATTCATCACAGCGGCGTCGTTGTCTAGGATGGAGTCCTTGAGTGAATAAGTATGTTTAGTGTCTGTAATTTCTGAAACATAGTGAACTATTTATTGTCTAGACGTGGCCCCACAGAGTAGGTGTGCGCACCAAACTGCGATATCATATTGTGTGCTCCTTTACTTTCTGTACTTTATTCTACTCAAGTAAATAAATGTAATTAACTCAGATTTTAATTAATTAAACTGTGTTCCAGATAATATTTTAGTATTATCTAAAATACTAGACGTAACATCAGATCTAATGTCCTTCAAGTCGTGTGAAAAATGGTTTTGGAAGTAATATGCTCATTATTATGAAACATTCCAACGGGCTGACTTTTAAAGGAGTTATTTGGGTTGGGCCTAATATTGAAGTCCACCCAATAGTAGCTACGAGTCATGGGATCCATTTTTCTTTTGACTTTTCTGCCGAGAGAAAAAAGGAGGAAAATGTGATAAATACTTATTAGAATGTTTATTAATTATTCTTAAATAATATTTTTTTAGTTAATAACTATATTCATTAAAAAAGTATTAATCAATAATAAGTATTAAAAATTTAGACTCGTGCCTTTTGAAAGTAAGTTTAGCAAGAGAAAAATACTCAGACATGATTGGTGCTCATCACTATCATTAAATCTCACTGTGCATCTAACATTTTATTGATAGGTGGTGATTAATAATAAGTCATATAGCATTGCTGGAAAGATGAAGATAAATTGGAGTGTATATGACCATATTATTAAAGAAATCAAGAAAAATTAATCACGCTTAATTCAAGTCGCTAAAAAAGAAAGAAAGAAGGGGTCTTTATTGCCAACAAGAAACGTAACTAGTCAACCATGATGAAGCTGTCATATTAGAAGAATAACAGTCAATCAATTGATATTTGATCATAGAGTAATTTCTCTTGGATTGTCCATATATCAGCTAAAATTTGGGGAATTGAACACTTGAAGCACATCTTCCCCTTGGAAGAATTGGACACTCAATGATTTCTGATCCCGAAGTGTCAACGCACAAGTAAACTTGGTAAAGCTGACTATTACCAGCTGAGTCCTTATTGCACTCTATTCCAGGGGCATGGCTAGTTACAGCTTCTATGGCTTTTACAATGCTGTCCAAGCTATAAAATCCATCATCTGGTTCAATTTCTGCAACATACACGCATTTTTGATATTAAGGTCTAGTTATTGCAATGTACCAAATTAAGACGTAGAGAAAAAAAAAAAAAAAAAAAAAAAAAAAAAAAAAAAACCTAATTGAACAGACCTGCATTTTTTAGGATTTTAAGAAGGTTGACTTTTTTTTTGAGCTTAAGAGCCGTCGCAAAATAATCATGCTGATTAAGTTCTGACTCGGAACAAGTCCCGTGTTTTTCCCATTCATGTGACCAGAATCTAAATCCATTGCTACTGGGACAGCTTAGTGATGCCCAGTTTTTTTGTAGACTTCCCATGAGATCTGATATCTAAACGAAATAACGAAATGCTTAAATTAAACAGGATAGAAAGTAATGCTGAAAGATTTAAGGAATAATTTACGGACAATATGGGTAGAAAATGTGATAATAATATTTTTTGTGCCATACGGCGTCACATTGCATATAAGAGATCTAATCTTCTATCTTTATGTCCCTTAATTAAGCTGACAACAAATTAAAAGCACTTTTTATTACTGAAATCAAAATACACGGGCCTAGACTGAGAGCGAGTTTATTAAATATAAATAGAGGTAGTTAAAGTGCTAAATAACGGTTGTGTTTAGAATTGATTCAGTTTTTATTTTTCACATTTTTTGAGAAAGAAAAAATAAAAATATTTTTAAAATGGTGTTTGACGCAATAAAAATAAAAAATAGAAATGAAAATGATTTTTTGATTTAGTGTAAAATGAGAGAAAAATGAAAAACGTATTTTTAAAAATGATTTATGTCTGAGATTGAAAACGTTTTCATTTTCATTTTCATACGAAAAATAAAATCATTTCAAAACGAGTTTCAAACGCGCCCAACAAGTTTCTGATCTCTTAATTTGTTGGACTGAGTATTTTAAAGTTAACTAGAATATATTTACTTGTTACAACTTCGTTGATTCGGTCTAGTAGCAATTTCACATTTTGATGTTTATGTGTTCCTCTTGAATATATATATATATATATATATATCTTAGATTTAATCTAGTATATGTCATCGTTTTAATACAATGTTGGTCGAACCGTACCCTTTTAAACTCAAATCCTAAACCATCCTATACATACGCTGTTTAACCTAATAATTATATTTTAGGGAAACATGTATCTCACATTTTTCGTACAAAAAGGAGGGGGAAAAAAAAAAAAAAGAAATTTATGAAGGTGCCAAACACGACAATGTTTTCAATATTTTCATGAAATATGTGATACTTTTTTTTCTTTTTTTTCTTTTTTGCTAGTTATATCTATGTTATATTTTCAAGGTATCCATTACGTACTTTGTCTTATTAATCGTCCTACGGCCAAAAAACTTCATCCATTAATCTGATAATTAATTTGTATGATCATAAAATACACTAGAGATAATCTAGTGTACGTACGGACATACTTACCTCCGATCTATCAAAGACGCTGTCGGGATTACAGTTAGACGGCCATGAACCGTCTTTGTGGTTTGGCCAAAGGCCGTGAATACTAAATTCTGCCGTCGGCTTTCCCGTCTTTGGATAACAACAACTGTGATGCTTTGTATCACAATATGCTCCTGGCCACTGCGTATATGCATGCATGTATGTAATTTACCGAATCACGATCAGATGACCAAACAGATCAGAGATATTCAAGACTAATAAAAGAATATGAATCACTAATATTATAAGAAAAGAAAAGGAGAGAAATATAATTCTAGTCATGATATATATTATATATAATATGTATAATGAACTTGCCTGTTGAACAAAGTAGAAGAAATCAAAATCGGCCTGCGAAGCACAAAGAACCGAGAAGTATTTTATTATTAAAAGCTTGATAATCAAGGTTGAACTCTTGTTGTATCTCATTGTTTATGATAATAATTAGCTGAACTGATCTCTTTCTCAAGTAATTTTCGATGAAGTTCGCTTTTTGGAGGTTTGGAATTTAGAATATTGACAATAATATCATAATTAGTGCGGAGTTCGTAAAGAAAAGCTAGGTATTAATAGGAAGGGAACATCAATATGGATGGAATCTCGTTGAAAGAATGTGCTCAACAAACTTTATAACATATACGGTACGTTAATTTGCTTTTGTAAAATTAAGTTTGCCGTCACCGTCGCGTGGTTGTGTTTCTTTGCTTCCTATAATTAGTTTGTCCGATTATCACTTTAAGTTTCCCTGTTACTTGTTTGCTTCACACACTTAAAAAAAAAAAAAAAAAAAACAAAAACAAACAAACTTTGCTTAACAATAGAATATAATCGAGTCATTCCATATGTATCGATTAGGAGGTGATTCATGCATAAGAACTGGCCAAACAAAAGAAGAAGAGAGAAAAAAAAAAAGTTATATTTCTAGATCCGTAATAACTTCTTCAAATGAGATCTTTACTTAAAAAGAAGTTAGTTAAACTATCATATAACGTCTCTATGCATGATTTGTACAAACCGGTGACTATAAAAATTAATGTCTCGTCAGCTCTATTAGTTTCCATATTTGATCATCGACTATAACTTGTTGGACAAGTTCAACGTTGGACAGAATCCAAAACAGAAAGATTCCAACTTGAAAAAAATTTCGCATCAAAGAAAGGTTTCAAGTGGATTAGAACAATCACTTCACTTTTATCCGAAAATAGGAAAAAAAACAAAAAAGACTAGATTTAGACTATATTTATTTTACCGATTCGAGTTTATAATTAAAATTTTATTACAATAAAATTTTTTAAAAACAATCACATTTAATATATATTATTACAATAAAAATTTATTATATAAAATCACATCTTAATTTAAATTAAAAATTTAAATTAACAAATTAAACAAACCTTCAACGTTTATCACGAAAGCCTTATACGATAATCGATCACATACAAAACTCTAACGTAGTTGTTGTATCATAGCTCTACCTCCTTTTTCTTCTTTTTTTTTCTTTTTTTTTTTTTTCCGGTGGTGCACTGGTCGGTTGTGTAAATAATTGCGTGCAAGTCAATTCAATCTTTTCATCGAACACTTGGCGTAAACATCATGCACTTTTAGCCGTTTGTTTGTTTGATTTTTTTTTTTTTTGGACTATTTTATTTGTTAAGTTTGAGTGGTAGGTGGTCTTCAATGCCGATGTTTATTCGACAAATAAATAAAATAAAAATAAAATATTTGACATGTTATGGTCTTATTAATTTATGATATTTTTTAAAAATTTTTAATTTTAATAAAAAAATTTAAATGTGACATTTTTTGATAATTTTTAACTGTAAAAACTTAAAATTAAAAACTTTAATCGGTGAAATAAACAAAATATATATACATATATATGTTATTTTGTGTTTCATTGCATAATACTATATATTTTAAACTGTATATCTATTTGTTCACAATTAATTATTAAGTAATGTAATTTGTAAAGGTAAAGTTTTTAGTTTTTAAATAATTTTAAAATGAAAATGATGTGATCGCTATTAAACAGAAATTACAGGAAATAATATGCTTTTATCATATAATTAGTTCTGCCTTATAATACGCGATTATAATTAATATTAATTTGGACATTTCTATTTTTACTCAAGTAGCAACACTCGTCCCCAATTAAATAAGGAGTAGCCAACACAAACATCAAGAACAAGGATTTCTTGTAAACAGGCATGGTCAAAGCACGGGACTTGCTCTGAATTTGTACTTACCATACACTAATATTTCAACACAATCCTTCTCCTCAAACTCAAACCAGAAGTCCTTCAGACACTCACAGCTAAACTCTCCTTACATTTACACAAATTACCATTTTTTTTTTTTGTTATCCCTTGAGAAGCTTCTTTAGATTACATTTATATATCGGTAATTTTATATTTGGCAGAGTTGTTTTACTTTAGTCTAGAGTCGTAAGTTTAAGACGCGCTAAGTGATAACTCTATTAAAAATGAGTAATTTTAATAAATATCATTTAAAAGTGTATGAGTCAGAATTTTTACATTTTATTTTTGATTCACAACTTTTTTAGTTAAATAATTACACTAACAAAAGGGTATTTATTAAAAATAAAGGGTGAAAGTCAACATACACTTTCAAGAATAATTTTTCTATTTTTTTTATATTAAAAATAGAGTTATTTCACTATTTTTTTTTTTTGTATTTAAAGTGGTTAATTTTTAAGATTTTAAGCTTATTCTATTTTATTTTACTTTATTTTGAATTCTAATTAATTTACTTTTCATTTTAGTTTTATTTGACTTTATTTGTTTTTATTTCATTTGATTTAGTTTTATTTTACTTTAGATTTTCATTAGATTTATTTTATTTTATTTTAATTTATTTAGTTTAGTTTTAATAATTTCTATTTTAGTTTCCCTTCCGAGTCAATTATTTTTCTTAATTGTGTATGTTAAATTAAGTGACAGAGGGGTTAAATTAATTTGTCGATTCAAATTTTCAATTTGAGTTGAGATGTGATTTTATGTGAGAGTTTTTAATTGTAGTAAAAAAATTAAATGTGATTTTTCATTAAAGTTTTTTACTATAACAAAATAAAAACTAAAATATCAAATCGACGAAATAAAGGAGACTTAAAGTTTAGAGCTCAAATGGGTCAAAAATGCAAAAGAAAAAAAAAACTCAGAATTCAAATTGAGGTCGGACCAAGGAAGCCCATTGTGCGAGTGAAAAAGCAAGAAGAATCTCCATCAAATACGTCCGATCAGAGCACCAACTACCAAGAGTGGGAGAGTGTCCTTCACTCTCCCAGAGGTGTGTTTCAGTAGACAAATGGCAGCTCCTCGCCTATTTGCAGTGCTTCAGTGGCTGCCTCGTCTGCTATTCTTCCTCAAAGTTGTTCGCATTAGGGGTGGCAATTCGTGTCACGTGTCGTGTTTTGATCATTTTTTAAAAAATTTGTAGTCAACCCGAACACGACCCATGACACGAAATTTTTTAAAAATCGTAACACAAACACGACACGACCTAAAATGACCCGTGACACGAAATTGACCCGTGAACCCGAAATTGACAAGAAAATTGTATAATTTTATTAATTTTTTTTACATATTATAAATAACTTAAAATTCATAACACACTAAATTACAATAACATCCATTGAAGTTAAGCAAATAATAATATAAGATTTTGAGTATAACTATCATGATATCACAAGTTCATATAAAAATTTAGAGGATGTTTGGTTGGGGGATTTGTCCCCCGATTTGAATCATGACTCGTGGTTCGTTACAGTAATTTCTCTCACAAAAAATACACGTAAATCGAAAATGATTCAAATCATATGATTTGAATCCTTGAACCAAACGGACCCTTAAAATATGAAATGAAATATAAATGTATTTTTTAGTTTTTTATGAGTTTCGTGTCGTGTTCAGGTTAGGTGGGTCCAACCCGAAATTGACCAGTATTTTTCGTGTCAATTTCAGGTCGACCCAATTCTGACCCGAACCTCTTTTTTCTCAACCCTAACCCGTAAAATTCGTGTCGTTTTCGAGTCGTATCTTTGTGTCGTGACCCATATTGCCGGCACTAGTTTGCATGTTCGTGCCTTCGTGGGTTTTGGGAGCTCTCCCATTTTTGTGGTTGCCCTGCATAGTAGCCAAGAAGGAGAGAAAGTGTGAAACACCATTTTGGAGAAGCAAAATATTATTTAGGGAGAGAGAAAAATATAAAATATATATATATATTTAGTTGTTTTGATTTAGGATATTATTTCTTGTTCTAGATTTAGGTTTTATTTTTATATGGCCGGTTTAATTCACTGATTCGAGTTGAGATGTGACTTTATGTGAGAGTTTTTTACTATAGCAAAAAAGTTAGATGTGACTATTTCTCAGAGCTTTTTACTGTAACTAAACTTGAATCGGTGAAATGAACGGGGCCATAAATCATCAAGGGAGAAAACATTTGAAGATCAAGAAGAAAAAGAGGAGAAGAAGAATGTAACAACATAGCCTTCGTAAGTCGTCACTATTCATGACTTATAACAATAATGTTTTACTTTTAAAACGCGCATATACTTAGTTGCCATAATTTTTGAAAATTAAAAAAAATATATTTTAAAACAACTATTCTTCATTAATAAAAGTTTTAAAATTACTTATGTGATTTAGAAACATAAGCTCGAACTTAATAATAATATATTATAATATCATAGTTACAGACCGTTTTGAGTACCTATTAAACACAACTTAATAAGCATGTTCTAATAAAGTTTTCATACACATACTATAAATACATAATTACTTAAATTGTATCTCTGAAACCATATTAATTATTTGCAAAATTTATAGCATGGCGGTATCCAAGCCCGACCTTCCACCATACACATACTCCCTCGCAAAGTCCATCAATAAGTAGTAAGCTTTTTACCTACAGCATGAATAAATTTATGAGCTAAAACTCAGTGAGATCCTCACAAAACATTTATCATACAATAATATCATAATAGAAAATGCATGACTTTTTATACTCTGTTGTGGTATATAATCTTATTTGTGTGGGCCATGTGCTTGTACTGAGTGCGCATAACTAAGGGAAGTTAGGGGAGCTATCTAAACATTTAGTCCGACAACTCACGGACATGATTAATTTCTATTTGGCACGGCACATATCTTATATCTTGTTATCTTAGCCTCTTTTTAAGTGAACATGATGTTATGATCATGCCACACAAGTATCAATATTATTTAAACTGAAGAGGTAACATGCTTAATAATATCATCATCACTCATATCGATAACAGAGAATCAATGCATTACAAGCAAACAATATCTCAAACATATTTTTTAAAACTTATTCATGTTGTAGGTGAGGTTTCTACTTACTTGGTTAGTGTTCAGCATCTATCCACATCAAAACACTCTTGTAGAGTTATTCATTCTAAGTTCAAATAGTTTTGATAATTGACTGTCAGTTTGATATCAAAACTTCTACTTAACTTAGATCTTCAACATTCATTTGAATTGACTAATTACATTAATTCCTTTCTTAATTAAATTTACACTTATAGATTAAACAACAAATATTAATTGATTAGTTAATCTCCCTTTAAATTTTATTAACCACTTTAGGTCAATTATTTTTTTCTAACAGTTAATTTATTTCTTACCTTAGTTTATAAATTAATTAATTATTTGACCAATGAGTTATCTATAATTTATTTAAGGATCTAGAAAATTAATTACATTAATTTTCTATAAGTATACTTCTAAATTACCGTATGTTACCCTCTAAATTCAGTTAGATTTGAAGTTTAAACATTTCTATGTATGAGATTTGGGCCTTAAAGATTGAGTTTTAATTAGTAATTAGGTTGGTTTCTTTTACGGTCAACCTATGGGTTACTTGTTCATTATCTAGGCCCTTAGGCCTATTTATATCTTTTAACTTAATTTAATTCTTTAAATGGTGATCTCTGGTCTTATAAATGTTTTTAGACCAATCAGGGGGTTTTCAAGCTTATTGATTATTTTACCCTTAGAAAAAATTATTGTTTTACCCCTATTGGGTTTTGACAATTCTAAGATCATAAACCTAAGACATTTATTACCGTTGACATTTTGTTCTTAAGGACACTGAGTTAAATCTCAGAGCTTGGTGTCTGTTTAACCATTTTACCCTCTGGGGTCAAAATGACCAATTTTGCCCCTAACATCTTTCTAGGTCCTAGGGGTTTTAAATTTAACTTTCTAAAGGCTTGTTCATTTGTATTTTTTGAGTTAAGGTGCCTTCAGTTTAGATTTTGATTTGAGTTAAGATATATTTGAGTATGATTTGAGTTGAGACTCTAATTTGAGTTTGTGTTTGGATGTGCACATTTTTAGTTATGGTTTGAATTAAGAATCTATTTCAGTTTGTGTTTGTGTTTGGGTGGGTCAAAACTTAAATTTGTATTTAGATAGTATTTAAAAAAAAAAAAAAAAAACTCAATGGTGATGGAAAATTTTAATAAGGTATATGTATGAGGTTTTATTCATCTTTTCGTTGTGAACACATAGAAAAAAAATCATCTCAATCGGAATTAAAACGAAAAATGTTATGGTGTTTTTAAGAATAGAAAAATCATGTTCATTAACTTGAGTTTGAGTTTAAAAATGTAAGTTAAAGAGGGAACTTGAACTCAAATTTTAGCCCTAAACTCAAGTTTAAACTCAAATTTTACAAAAAAACATGAACTTGAATAAAGTTGTAACTTAAATTCAAATTTTTTTTTGAGTTTGAGTGCAAATAAACAAACCCTAAGTCCCTTACTACCTTAATAAGCCTCTAGACTTTTCTAAACATATTGACTCCAAATTTTCTAGAAATTACGATTTTGACCATGTGGATGGCAATTGACGTTTTCACCCTTGAAGGTCTATCTAAATTTTTCTCTGCTAATAGGCTCATCTCAGTAAGAAGAACAAAACTCTTCACTGGACCTAAGGTTAATTCTAATCATATGAACCATTTTTTTATTTATATAACTAAACCTTCATACATAATCTAGTGAAAAATAGAGAAGATGTGGAAGGCACTCATCTAAAAAAGCAAATCTTACTTTTATAAGAAATCTTTCTCGCTCTGTGAATAATGCATAGTTTGTTCTATTCTAATTGTAGACTTTTTAACTAATCCTCCACCTTTCCTCTAACATGCATTTAATCACCTCTATCATTATTGTCCCCCTCCTATTATCTTTTTGAATGTCGACAATCTTATCGTTTCGCTCATATATTATACACACTATATATAAATATATACCCACACATATAAAAATTGGTTTGCAACTTTTTTTTAAAAAACTATTTCCACTAGCTTCTTCTTATTAATACATTATGTGCTATATACTATGCAAAGTTTTGAAACCAAAGTCAATAGGAAAACCATGGCATAGTTTGTTCTATTCTAATTGTAGACTTTTTAACTAATCCTCCACCTTTTCTCTAACATGCATTTAATCACCTCTATCATTATTGTCCCCCTCATATTATCTTTTTGAATGTCGACAATCTTATCGTTTCGCTCATATTTTATACACACTATATATAAATATATACCCACACATATAAAAATTGGTTTGCAACTTTTTAAAAAAAAACTATTTCCACTAGCTTCTTCTTATTAATACATTATGTGCTATATACTATGCAAAGTTTTGAAACCAAAGTCAATAGGAAAACCATGGCATAACAGAGAGTAGGGCTGCACTAGTTTAATTTTTTTTAGTGCAAGCTTTTGTTCACACTAGCTGATTTCTCCAACACTTGTAGGGTAACTTTAGTGATTTGATATTTGTATAGTTCCCTTCTGTAAAGCATTGGACTTTAGATTCACATAGTTTCTCCATTTTTTTTTTTTTTTTTTAGTCTTGACGGGAGGTACTTAAATGGTGAAAGTGGAGATTGTTCATGAATTCTTTTGTCTTTATATAATTCCTAACCCTTTGATTTATGCATGGTATACTCTTTTCATGCAAAACCTTTTTGATAGCGATCGTAATATACTTAAACTAATGAAATTTCTCCATTCTTTTCCTATCCTTCAAATCTGTCTATCCACACACACACACACACACACACACACACCAAACTTCAATCTTAGCCTTAAGATCAATACTTACTTTAAAACTTAGCAGTTGGATTTATCTTATCCTAATCCTATCTAAATCATCTTTTGATCAAATCATATCTATTATTCTATCAACTCAAAGGTAATTGCAATGTGGTTTTTACACTACTAGTAGATTTTTAATTTTACTGACTGTATGTCATGTGCTTGGCAAGATCAAATGTACTATTTTTAACACTGATGCTACAGAGAATTATCTATTATTGTTGCTCTTGAATTTCTTTTGAAATTTAATTACGAAAATTTGTTAAACTCTCATATTGAAATACATCTTAACAGAAATTGTAATTTTGTTTATTAATCTTGTAACTTTACTTCCATTTTGAAATTCACGAAATATTTTTATTTCCTGAATTTCATCCCATAAGATCATAATTTATGAATATTGAATTTTACACATGACAATTTAATTGAATTGACACAAAATAAAGTGGCATAATTATCATTTCATAGATTCCAATTTCATGATTAACTAAGTTACTAAGAAAATTCATAGTCTAAATCCGAATAATTTTCAGGAATCCTACTATTGAATTTTCTTGACGTTACATATATCAAGATCGCAAAATTTTCATGACTTACAGGAATTGTGATTACAAATGTGTGAGTACAGGAAAATGCACCTTCTAATTCTCGAGAACTTTAAAATGGACCTTTGAATTTTTTTGTGTCATTACAAAGAAATAGGATCTTGGAGTTGTGACAACTCTAAACTAGGTTTTTCATTCCTATTCTCATCTCGTTATTTTTGTGATTTGTAAATGGTGAACCCTTGATTTTAGTTTGTTTAGTTTTGGTTATGTAATAGTTATTTGTTTAGAGCTTTGATTTTTTCTAATTATGAAGTGTTAATTTATTTTAAGTGGTTTTTTATGGTTTATTTGTGTTGTCTCATTTTTAATGCTTCTAATTTTTTGGGAAATGAATTAGTTGATTTAATGAATGAGTTTGACGTTTGAAAGAGGTCATTTATGCATCCGATTTGGATAGTACAACTTAGGTTTTTAGAGTTTGGGAGGCCTAAATTATCTTCGTAGTCATTAAGAGAATTAGAGCTTAATGAGTGTTAATTACTCAGTTTTTTATAGGGATATTGGAATTGAGTTTTGAACATAATATCCAATTTGATGCTTAGGAGAGGTTGGGTTAATTAAGGGTTCTTGACTAATAAATTAGGAGATTCACTTAGTAATAAAATAGCGCAGATTAATTATGATGGAATTGATGTTCTAGTATTTTTATTACTTGTTTTTGTCACTTAATTTTTTTTGCTTTGTTATTTTTAGTAGTTATTTTTATTCATTACATATTCTAGTCATTCAAATAATCTTAGAGTCGATCAATTTTAATACTTAACAAAAATTAAACACATTTCTCATGAGATTGACACTCTTATTTACACACTTAATTACTTAAGACAACTCATGCACTTGTGAGCACAAATTTACGTAACACCAAACAGACTGGCTGGACCGGGCTTGGTCCTAACCTCCGGGCCAATTTTCGAGTACGGGTATTGTAGGAACCTGACCATTGCATCGACAAAAATTCTGAATTGATTGATCTGGTAGAATTATAAAAGGATTCCTATACAAAAAAAGGTTAAAATGAAAAAATATTCTTAAGGAGAAAAAAAGAAAACAAAAAGAACTTACTCTTTGATCAAACAAGAAATAGTCGTGTGGTGCAGTCCCGCATTGTCGGGTGTTAGTCGAGGAGCTGAATTCAGGCTGGCTGCCAAAGTTTGATGAGGAAACGGTTGAGATATAGAGAGGTATGGTTATATGATTAGGAAGAAGAAAGGAGAAAGAGGGGTTCATGAAGGCCATTGTGGATTGTTTTTGTTTTTCAATTTTAAGCATTCAATATTCGTAATGAGGAATTATAAAATAATTCTTGCTTTTTTTATAATGTGGCCGGAGGTAGATCAGAAGGAAATTGCGTTTGATTCCACTGACTAATAATTAGTGCACTTTGTGATCATCATTGAAGCATGCATGTGTTTTATTGGCAAAGCATAATTTTTCAAAGTAATTTCATAGTGGTTGCGGTTATAACATTAATTAATTATATCATGAGTTGTGGTCAGACAAATTAAGCAGAAGAAGCTCATTGGCATACTGATAATTATAATATCCACCTCACAACACCCAAACAGGTATTATGCTTGTAATTAATATGTAATTAATGTTACATGCATGTTCTCTAATTATGTAGTAAAATTCTTCCCATGTACAAAAATTACTCCAAACAGGTAATTAAGTTAGGAAACTTGGTCTTGGACATCGATCAGTTTAGAAATGTAAGAATGGACCTGCGGGGCCCTTTCTCTTTAGACCCACACGAGCCGTTGGTTAAGCCGACCTAACCCACTATTTTGGTGGGATGTGCCAAGTCACCCATGAAAAACCAACCCACACCTCAGCCCGTCTCATGGGCCAATTTTTCATAGGTCAGGTTGGGCCGTGCATGGGCCAACCCATGCCACAGTCATGTCACGGGCTGTTATCGAGCCGACACATATGAGCCCATTTATGAGTCATGATGTGTTAACCCATCTTGACCTATCACGGGTTCGGGTGTGACAACCTATCTTGACATGCATTTTGCCAAATTTTTACAAGTTAACAAATATAAAACCTAAATAGTCAATAAAAATATGAAAGGAAATATTTTATTTATGTCTCTCTCATTAAATTTTTTTTAAAGATTTTAACTTTGTGCAAGAAAATTTGACTTAAAAAACACAGTTAGAATAATTGCACATAAGATATTTACAAGATTATTAAATAAAAATTAAACAAGCAGAAGTACATAAAAGAATAAAAAAATAAATATTATTCATACTTGCAACGTACTAATAATGGCAGTATCGCAAATATTTAAGATCACAGTGAATGTTGCTATATATATATATATATGTATATACATATATATTTGATATAACAAAAGTATATAGTAAATACTACATATTTTATAAAAAAAATAGAACATATATGATATATATATATGTTAGAAGTTGGGTCTAAATGGGTTTTGGATGAGTCGGAGTAGGATGGCCTATTGTGGGCTAGACAGGTCGGCCCGGACCTATCAAGATGAGAGAGATGAGAGAAGTATATAGATTTTAAAACTCTCACTAAAGCTCATACAGTAACATTTTAAAATGTAACTAAAGCTAAGTTTTAATGATATTTTCACTTGTCATTGAAACAATTTTTTAGTGACATTTTTGCTTACTTTGAGTGATATTTTTAAGAAATGTTACTAAATATACGTATAGTGACATTTTCCATTCAAATGTGACTAAAAAAAAATGTCACTAAAACAACTTTTTCTTGTAGGAAACTGTGGTTTATTCCAAAGAACTAATGTACTGCTTTGGGAAGCGTTCATTTTATCATAGTGTAATGACAAATCATGCAATATGTCTTAAAAAATTTGCACAAATAAAGTATGTCTATAGTTATAACATTTATATTAACATACGTACATAGGTAAGAAAACAACCAGGGATAAGAGATCCAAGAATGGCCGAGCCTGGCCCATTCTCCTTAAGCCCATATGGGTTGTGGGTTAGGTCGGCTCAACTCACTAATTTACTGGGTCACACCGGACCGGCTCATAAAAGACTAATTCTCAGCTCATTCCGTCCCATAAACTAATATTTTGTGAGTTAAACTGAGTCGTGCTATGGGTGAGGGCATGTCGTTATCCCATATGAGTCTATTTATGCGTCAAAATGAGTTGGCTCATCTTAACCCATCATGTGTTTGAATTGGCCAGCAAATCTTTGACATGTGTTTTGCTAATTATTTTGTTATTTCTTTTGATATTTGCATTTGCATTTTTAAATAAGTTAACACATATAAAAATCTAAATAGTCAATAGTAATATGAAAGGAAATATTTTATTTATGTCTGTCTCTTGAAAGCCTTTTTAAGATGTTTACCCAGTGCAACAAAACGGATCAACCGGGAAAACAATAACCGATTCAGGTGACATTGAATACCACATTATCTCGAAACGACAACTACCTAGAAACGACAATATCATAAACGACATTAAGTGAACAATAACAACAGCGTAACGACGAGAATACGTCAAAATATATAACAACATCAAGAGATTCACATCCACGTGAAAAATAATGAGAAAGCGAGATGAGAATAAGATAAAAATAAAAAAACAAGAAAGCAATATAAAAATACGAGATAACATTAACATGTAAGCCACAAAAATCTAAAAAATAAAAAACGAATAAACGATACAAAATTAAAAAACGATAATAACCACCAAAACTTCATGAACGGGAAAAACTACATCAACCCAAAACGACTATAACAAAAAACGACACGAAAATTAAAAAGGTCATCAACTAATCTTACTCATTTGATATTAAGTCAGATGGCATATAGTTCTAAAATTTAAGCCGCCATTTTTTTTTAACTCTACGTACCTTCTTCCTACTGAGCAAGGCGTGTGGGCAATTTCATGGAACTATAATACACACATGTATACACATGTATATATATACTCTGTATTAATGATAAACATAATATATATATATATATACATATTTGGATAATAGACTGATCATCAATAAAATTTTGAACACTTACTTAAAAATAGAACATGAACACGAATCAACTTATGAGTCACGTTGTTGGACAGTGTACTCAACAGAACACGCATGTTTAATGCATCAAAGTGCACTACCTTTATTACATAATTAAGTTATAGTACGTACGAGTGCTTGAACTGAAATTGACTGATTTTCAAACTAGTACTTTTCTCCTCTCTCGGGCCAGCACGCTGTCGTTTATCCTTTATTATAATGTAACACAAATACAGTAACATCATATATATGCATTAAAATGTTTGTAATCTTATAATATATCGTTTCTTCCAAAGTGGGACTCATCAATATCATTGAGTACGTGATCATGTCTCTTATAGATAGGGAACTTAATATCAGGTTTTCCGTCTCCGCATCCAGTCTTGAAGTTCTTGACAGCATCAGGAGGACAATCAATGAATTTTTCTCCTTTAGGGTCCACGCAAAAGTAAATCTCGTAAAGTTCAGGGGTGGGGTCTGGGCCATTCGTGTTGCACTTGATTAGTGGTGTGAACTTAACTTTATCCCTTAGAGTCTTTTGAATCAACCGTAAGGAGTAGTTTTTATCATCTGGAGTTATCCCTGGATTAAAAGTCAAGTTTCTAAGATATATAAAGATATTTTATAATAAATATATAATCTAATTAGAAAGATTCTCAAGGGAAAAAAGAAAGAGAAATATCAATTATATATATGTATGCAAAGAGAGTTTATCGTTGTTACCTACCTGCATATTTAAGAGTCTCCAAGATTTTCGTTTTGTCTTTTAGGAGAAGATTTGCATTGAAATACATTTTTTGGGGAAGTACAGATACTGAGCAATTTCCATGTTTTTCCCATTCATGTTTCCAAAATTCCTCGTTTGTCATCTTCGATAGTGATGGCCACTCCTTATTCAATGTTTTGACAAGGGCTTTAATCTACGCTAGGGAGAATAAGAGATGACCTTGATGATTAGTCACATGTTTAAGGTAATTAATTTCAAAAGATTACCCATATAAATTAGGATATATATGAAATATCATACGAGAGAAAATAAAAATTAATTAAAGAGAATCAAGAGAAAATAGAGTAGTTTTTTTTATGTTGTGTTTGGTAAGCGAAAAATGAGTAACAGATTTAGGAATTTAAAAGTTTTGACCGAAACATGGATCACAAATCATTCTCTAATCAGAAAATACGTTAGGCTCCCATTGGACCAAAACATAGGCCCCACTGTGCTTTGTCTTTATACGGAACTGATGCGGAGCTACTTTTACGAAGCTGTATAATAAGAGTCTATTTAGTTCGCTGATTTAAATTTTTAATTTAAGTTGATATGTGACTTTATATGAGAGCTTTTTACTGTAATAAATAAGTTAGATGTGAATGTTTCTGAGAGTTTTTTTTACTGTAGCAAAACTCAAATTCTAAACTCGAATCGGTGAAATGAACGAGATTCTTCTCTAATGCATTTGAAAAATTAAAGGCATCGTCATTTCACCAATTCGAGTTTTCAATTCTAATTTTGTTACAGTTAAAAGCTCTCATTAAAAGTCACATCTAATTTTTTATGCTATTGTGAAAAGTTTTAATATAAAATCACATCTCAACTCAAATATGCGAACTGAACGAGACCATATTCTACAAAGACAAAGTTCTGGAGGCTGCGAGGACAAACTATTCTATGAATATGGTGCACTATGTTATTATACTTATGTCATACATCCGTCTAATAAAAACATAAGGGTTATTTACATAAATAGTCCCCAATCTCTTTAATAAGTGACAGTTTAGTCCTTAACTTTTTTTTTTTTTACAAAACGACCCCCAACCTAATTAAACGGGTGCAATTTGGTCATTTCCGTCAAATTTCGTTAAATTTTTAACAGATTTTGGCATATGAGCATCATGTGTCTTCTTTTTTCAATTAAAAGACAAAAATGCCTTAAGGGTCTTCTTCTTCCTCAGCTTCCACATAAACCAAGAAATGCTAGATCCGGAAATGGAAACCCTAACCGACAATTGAGGTATGTAATTATGTATTAATACTATATATCAACTTTTTTCTTTGTTTTTTCGAACACACTTGAATATATATATATATATATATAATATTTCATTTTCAGGGACGAAATGCTTCGGAAGAGTCGAGAGATTCGAGGGACTGGAGAGACCCTAACGAGATGACAAACAGGGCCAAAGAATCCATGAAAGAAGGGGCGGAGAGGAGTAAAGGAAAGGTGAAAGAGATGAAAGACAGAGCCAAAGAGTACACGGAGGAGACGAAGGAGAAGGCCAAGGAAGAAGCGTACAGAGCGGCGGAGACAGCGGAGAGCACGAAAGAGCGAGCGAAAGACTACGCGGAAGAAGCGAAGGAGAAGGCTAGGGAGGGAACTTACAGGGCGGTAGAGACGGGGGAGAGCGCGGAAGTGCGAGCGAAGGAGAAGGTCAAAGACGTGGCAGAGACGATGAAGGAGAAAGCGAAGGAGGGGACATATAAGGCCGCGAAGACGGCGGAGAGTGTGAAGGAGAAGATGAAGGAGGGGACAAGCAAGGCGACGGAGACGGTGAAGGAGGGGACGTTATTACTTTTCATGAAAACCCTAATTCCAATCCTCAAAACTCATAGATCGATTCAGATTGAACAAACCCATTAAACCAAAAACTCAAAAATCTAACCTCCACCCACCTCCTCAAACACTAATACCAAATTTGGTATTGAATGCACTCTTCGAGTCAGTGCCAAACTCCACAAGAAACAAATAACTTCATTCAACATAATTCCAAAATTACAATCCGCAGAATATATATATCTGCTATTACAAATTATTCTAAACGATGTAATGAGAAGAAAACAGAATTCGGTTAACCTGGGATTCCGCAATTGGCTCAACGTTGCTCAGCCATAACGAATTCTCTCAACCATCGAGGCTTCAGGCGTTGCCTAGCCTCACGCGTGTTGATTGCGTCTACTCTCTTCCCCTTCTCCAGAACTTCCTCGAAGACCATATCTGTAGATTCCCCAATTTCCTCTGCTAGTCCTTCTTGAGCCTCGCCCTGGACTACAACTCCCTGCTCCACGGAATCAGCCCCTTTCTTCTTTTGCTTTTGGACTGAGTCAACATCCAGATCAGCCTATTTCTTCATTTGCTTTTGGACTGAGTCAACATCCAGGCCCACTTGGACTTGGGCTTGGCTAACAAACACACACACACACACACACACACACACACACACAAACCAACTTCTCTCTCTCTCTCTCTTTCTAACCTCGACTTATACAATATACGTGATCGGGCTGTTGTGAACAAAGTATAGTCCTTGGCTATACGAAGGCTTAGTTTGGTATTATTTTTTCCTTTTAAAATCAGTTTCTACTGGTAGCAGAAATTGATTTTAATATTTAATAAATCTTTTTAAAAGTTTTTTTTTTGAATAATTTTTCAAGAATCTACACTTAAAGTGAGAAGCAACATAAAAATAACTTTAATTTTTATATTATGCGGGAATCAACATAGTACAATTAATAAAACTTTTATGATACCTAAAATAAAATTTAAAAGTTACAATCTTCATAATCTAAAATTCAAACTCAAAATATAATATAATATAATATAATAGCAATATTGTAACAAATAATATCATAATTATATTAATAACTCTAATATTATTATTTTATCATATAATATGATATTATAATAATATTATAATTATTTTAATAATATGATATTATAATTATGATATGATATTGTTATTATTATTTATAATATATTATATATTATATTGTATTGATATAATTATGTTTATTATATTAATAATATTACAATAATATTATTACATTATATTATATTTATATAATTATATTTATTATAATAATAATAATATAATAATTAATTTAATTAAATATTAATATAATCCTATAATTCTAATATTATGATATATTATAGTGTATTACACTGGTTATATAATATAGTAATTATAATTTATTTGTTTAATATAATATAATAATTATAATATAATATAATATAATATATTATAATATGATATATTTGTAATTTTTAATTATATTATAACAGAAATATTAATATTTCTTATTTAATATTATAATATGTTTTATAATATTGTAATTATATTAATCATTTTAATAACATTATTATATTCTATATCATAATTATATAATATGTTATTTAATAATAGTTTTATTGTATTATATTAAATACAATAATAAATATATATTATATTATAATTATATATATTATATTATGGTATAATATAATATAATTCTTATTTTTAATTATTTCAGTTATTATTTTAATAATATTATTATATTTTATATCATAATTATATAATATATTATATAATAATTATTTTTTTATTATATTAAATATAATAATAAATATATATTATATTGTAATTATATATATTATATTATTTTTTAACTATTTACAACTATTCAGCCTCATAATTTACCAAACGTTATTACACTGATTTTGGAACCAGCACAGCTACTATAAGTATAGTTTAACAAACACTCAGCTGTCTTTGTAACAACTGCTTCTTGTTTTAGCATAGCTAAAAGTAATTTTTCTAAAATATACAACACTACCAAACTAAGCCTAAATTGACTACTCAGTACGGCCTAAGTAGAAATAGGAAGAGAGAGAGAGAGAGAGAGAGAGAGAGAGAGAGAGAGAGAGAGAGAGAAGAAGAAGAATGAAGAGCAAGGGAATTCGAGGAAGAAGAAGAAGAGTAATTAAAGGCAATTTTGTCTTTCCACCATAAATATGGGTCACGTGCATTGTCCTCTTACTTTTTAGACCATTTGTGAAAATTATTTAGTTATTTTGTTTGGGGACTAAACTGTCAGAGGTTGGGGACCATTTGTGTAAATTATTTAGATGTTTTGTTTATATTATGGCATCGTTCAGTTCGCCGATTTGAGTTTTCAATTTGAGTTGAGATGTGACTTTATGTGAGAGCTTTTAACTATAGCAAAAAAAGTTAGATGTGACTTTTGTGAGAATTTTTAACTGTAACAAAACTGGAATTAAAAACTCAAATTGGTGAAATGAACGAGGTCTATATTTTATTTTGATTGGAGCGCCAAGACCTAATTACACTGAAGTGCATATATATATATATATATATATAAAAATGTCCCATAAAAAATAGTAAAAGATAGTTGCCCTATGAACATTGAATGAGTACAAAGATTAATTAACACTACAAGAATAATCACTTTAAGAGACCAAACTTTTTGTCAAGTGAGAGGTATGAAAAATATGGTTTTAAGCGTGACATAGGTCCTGTACAAAGAAAAGCACCACAAGCTCACAAATCTAAAGGGTCAGGATATGAAAAGCTTAAAAAAGAAGTTCAGAAAAACAAACGTCGTATGTCGGATATGGAAATTCTAATGAAGCAACAATAAAAGCTTATTCAAAAGCTACTTCAACAGATAAATCCGTCATCAGATCATCCTAGACCTTCCGTCCCAAGAAGAAAGATCATCTGCTGCCGCCACCACTAGCCTCAGTTTGTTAGAGCGTTTAATTTTTGTAATATTAATATTTTATTAGTACATGCAATATTTACATAAGTGTTTGGGTTTGCTTAAGTATGACTATTTTAGTATTTTATTTAGATTCTAATATGTATTGAAATATTTAAAAAATTTTAAATTAATATTTGGTATTTTATTTCTTAAATTAATATTTGGTATAAGTGGACCTTTTTTAGTAGCATGTACCTCATTTATATCGAAGGGAGGAGGGGGAGCACAGTTTTTAGGATAGGAACCATCGTTAAAATGAGGCCATAGACCATGAATAGCAAAATTCTCCGGAGCTCCTGTAGGTGTTGGATGGCATGAACCTGGCCACTGCATTGATTTATTTGGAAACAAAGGAAAGAAACTAATTAGAAAAAGACATGCCAAAAATTTCGGATAATAATCTTTGCAATAATTTGACAGTAAAAACAACCGAAAAAATGTATAATAAAATTAAGCGAGGATATATATCTCACTAACCGATTGGAGAAAGTAAAAGAAATCATAAGAACTCTGAGTAACGTTAACCGCAATCCGTTGTTGTCGATTATTAAAAGAGAAATAATAATAACAACAACTAAATAAGGCTACAGCCACGTGTGCTATTGCTAGAAGCTTGATCAATTTCATATTAAGACAACTGGAGACTTTCATCTTTATCCAAAACCCTATTCTCTCCTCTTTTGTTACAAGTATTAATACTGGTTTTGAGCGTGTTGATAATGGCGTTATAGTTCCAAGTAGAGTTGTATTTATAGAAATCATTGGCCAGTCTTTTTAATTAGTCAACAAGAAAAAAACTTGAGCTTTTAGTTTTAGTTGACCTTTTATTTGTGCATTCACATAAATAACGACAAACAAAACAGTTGGTATAGCTAAGTAGATATTTTTTTCATCTTTAGTTAAGGTTTGTTGGTGGTTTGCAATTTAAAAACAATTTATAAAACGTGTGCTTAAGGGGGAGAAAAAAAAAACTAACTCGTAATCTAAAGGTTTGAATATTTAAAACATATATAGGCCTCGTTCACTTCGCGGATTCGAGTTTTCAATTCGAGTTAAGATGTGACATTTTCTGAGAGCTTTTCACTATAGCAGAAAAAGTTAAATGTGACATTTTTTGATAACATTTTACTGTAGAAACTTAAAATTAAAAATTCGAATCGGTGAAATGAACGAGGCTATAATATAACGTTGTACACATATAACTGCAGTACACGTTATTCTTCACCAACCTCATTGACCTAATTCATAGATTAATATAATCCGAAGAACACTAGAAATTAATCAGGTCTTCCGCCAATAAATTAAATAATCGAACAATAACGACAAACAAAACAGTTGGTATAGCTAAGTAGATACTTTTTTCATGTTTAATTTTGTTGGTGGTTATCAATTTAAAAACAATTTATAAAACGTGTGCTTAAGGGGGAGGAAAAAAAAAAAAAAAAACTAACTCGTAATCTAAGAGTTTGTTTGGTTGGAGGATTCGTTCTCTGATTCGAATCATGGTTCATGGTTCGCTATAGTATTTTTTCTCACAAAAAATACACGTAAATCGAAAATAATTCTAATTCATGAACTAAACGGGCTCTAAGATTTTAATATTTAAAATATGTATAATATTACGTTGTACACCTATAATTGCAGTAAACGTTATTCTTCACCAACCTCGTTCACCTAATTCATAGATTAATATGATCTGAAGAACATGACTAGAAATTAATCAGGTCTTCCGCCAATAAATTAAATAATCGAACGTGTTCCGGTAATAAGCGAACAAGAAAATATAAAATTACGTCGTCGGGTAATAACACAATCTGAAACAAGACAAGAAGCTATCTTACCGAAAAAGAAAAAAAGAAGAAGACTAGACACTAACAAATTAGACAGTCCGTTTAAAAGACTAACAGAGAGTCTTCGCAAATAAAATGCTTAAACGTATCAATGTTTAACAACTTAAGACTCTAAATTTGTTTATTTCTGATTTTTTTTGGGTGAAAAGTTTATAAAAAGTATTTCAAAACTTAGAAAAACATAAAATTCCAGATCTTAATTGTTCTTGAAAATTTTTTCCTTTATTTATGTTGGTTATATTTCTTAAATGTTTAAAATATTCTTCAAAAATGATTTAAAGGTATTCTTTTTCTTTTCATCCATTTTTCGGTCTATAAAATATATATGAGGGATAATTTTTTTTTTTTTTTTTTTTTTTTTTTTCTATTTTTACTGAATAAGAAAGGAAATAGCTTGCGAAGAAAAGGGCGAAGTTTCGTCAAACCGTAGATCACTTGTTCTATTTGTTTTATTATATGTTTAGAAGCTGTTGATAATAGTAAAAAATCTTCTTGATGAAAAGCCTTGTCAAACTGTGCTATGCTAACCACATTTTAAACATGTTTAAATTAACTTTCAGAAGTTGAAGTACTTGTTTTTAAATGACAGAGATAAGTTTGTTGGCAATTAATGTTATTGATATAACTATGGTCTGTTTAATTTTATGGCATAAGTCTAGAGCTGGTGGACTTGTTCTTGGATGAGTTAATTTTGACTATTTTGGCACCTGATAGGTGTTATCTATCAACATTAAAAGGGGATCTATTTTTGTCCTTTTTTGGTAGCCTATTTTATGTTTGTACAATCACCCAAAATAATGGAATATTGAAATGAAGATGGCTGATGAAATTTCATTTCATTCAACAAAACAGGTCTTTAAGCTTCATATTTAATCCATTTAATCTATTTCTATTTTCTCTGAATAGGGAAAAAAAAGTTTGAGAGGAAAGGAGTGACATTTATCAAACCCCAGGTTGCGTGAGTTCTGAAACCATGCATGCCATGGTTGGCGTTGCCTTACAAGGACAAGCGCCATGAAAAGATTTGGAATTACTTTGACAATAGAGAAAGAAAAGTCCAGCGCTACAAAAAATGCTAGATTTAACGTCTCTTAATAGACGACAGTTATAGAAAATAACCGTCGTCTATATTACTGACTAATAAGTGTGCCAATTGATGCAAATTTTAGACGACGATTTTCATTAAAACTATTCTCAAAACTAAAACATATAATGACGGTTTTTAAAAAAAACTGTCATCTAATCTGGCTGTCGCTACTTCGTCATCAACCCAGATCCCTCATAAACCCTTGCGCCGCTCTCTCTCTTTGTCTCTCTATCTCTCCTTCTTCGCGACCTCCATAGAACTCCGGCCGTCGCTACTCCGTCATCGACCCAGTTCTGTCTCCACCTGTTGCACCGTTCTTCTCTCACTATCACTCGCTCTCTTTCTCAATTGTCCCTCTCTCTCTGCCGCTCTCCTTTCTCTCACAAACGTCGCTCCTCTAAAGAGGAACATCCCCGTCGTCGCCATCATAGTCGCCAAACCTCCACCAGTCATCATCGTCTTCGCCAACAACCGTCCTTATCTACGTATAAACATAGGTTTGAAATGTTGATTTTAATGTTATTTTTCATTTAAAATTTATTTTTAAGATTTTATTTTTTAAATGCCCACTATTAGAAAATGGTTAATTTTAGGGTTAGACTATTAGACCCCGATTTTTATTAATTTATTTTTTCAGCATATTATTGTTAGCATTGTAAGTTGTAATTGTGCTAATTTGTATTATTTGAATATATAATGCTTATATATGATTTAAAAATTTTGAAATGAGTAATTTTTAGTTTGGGGTTAGAAATTTGAAATACTTAAGTTGTTATTTAGTTTAGGATTAGAAATTGATAAAGTGGTAAAGAAGTTTTAAGTTGTTGTTTATAAGTTTGGAGTGAAACTACGGTTTTTATTAATTTAATTTTGTAGAATATTATTGTTAACATTGCTAAGTTGTAATTGTGTTAATTTGTATAATTTGAATACAAATTGTTTATATATAATTTAAAGATATGTGATCAGTTTAAATCTTAATGCTTAAAAACATGGTGGTCGTGATTGGTTTGATGAAGAACTTAATACTGCACGAGTTTCGTTCTTTAAGTTATGTGACGCAATAGAAATTGTAAGGCAAAAGGAATTGGTTTACTAGGAACCAATCCTCAGGACAAACTCCATTGATAAGCTCTACGAGCTAAGGAAAAGCAAAACTTGGCTCAATTACAATAATTAGGTTTTTAACCTTTCCAATGACAAAACATAAACTATATTCCCTCTTACAATCAAAACGGCAGCAACTATTAATAAACGACAAAGGAAATATCAGAACTATTTAAAGACTATCAACTAAATTAGCTGCACCAAACGACAAGTAGCTAGCTTTGTTCCTACATCATTAGTCTTTTGTGTGTGTCAATAGCTTTTAGTTTGGCGTTCTTGTGGGTTTTTTTTTTTTTTTTTTTTTTTGCCATTTTTCATTATATGTAGGTTTGGTTTTGGTCAATTTTAATTTTATGTCGTTTTTGTAAAACTATGTACGCCTTATTATGTGTTTAGTGTGTCCAGTAAAATTAGACTTATAAGTGGGAAGAAGAGTTTGTCAAAGAAGATTAGCGAATGGGATGTGAATATTGTACTATTTCTTCTAGTATATAAATATAAATTTTAAGTCATATCATGTTTAACTCTTAGTATAACTTAAACATTGTAAACTCAAATAAACGTATCTTTTGATTTTTTACCAATTGGGATACTAATTTATAAGATGACATAACGAGGAAGTTCTTGGAGAAAGGGGTACGGAAAAGCGTTGCCGGAGATTGTGTTTTGGAAGTTGAGATACTCGTCGTCCACGCCGGTGCCGGCAATGCAGAAAGGAGTGGCGTTGGTGTGTGGGTTCTCCAAGAATTTGCTGAAAATATTTTTGGACAACAATGGAAAAATCAATCCGGAGGGCATAATGCAAGCGGCTATTTCCGGCGAGGAGTACAACAAACTTATTGTGGACTAACTACTAATTATCTCCGGTTATTAAAAAAAAAAAAAAAGAAGAAAAAAAAAAACAGTTTAGTACTTTTAATGTTGTTCAAGTTTTTTTATCCTTAACTAGCTAGTAAAAATTTTAGTTTCATAATTATCTTCAAAAAAAAAAAAGGTTTCACGATACCAATGGCAATAATGATTACAGTATTCCTTTTTATTTAATTCTCTTGTTTGGTATCTCTGTGCTAGTCAAGAGCAATGAAAAAAGTTGCTTCATATTAACTTGTGGTTTGTCATCTTACAATAGGAAAAGAACACACTGATCATGACTTCATGAATGATCATTTGGTAAGACAACATGAATACATTGTACATCTAATCAAGTAGAGAGTTCTTATTAAAATTCCATGGTCCTGAATTTCTGTCTTAAGCTTAATGTCAACATATCTAGAAAGTAGGGAATTCAATCGTAGAACCACATGCTCTTCCCTTAGGGAAAACTGAACATTCAATGAGGTTGGATCCTGATGTGTCCACACACAAGTAAACCTGGTAAAGCTGGCTATTTCCCGACGCATCCACATTGCACTCTATCCATGGAGTGTATCCAATTCCGTCCTGTATAGCTTTTTTTATGTTCTCTAGAGTGTAGAATTTTCCATTTGGTTGTATTCCTACATGTAATTATTTCCATATGTAAGTGAAGTGCGTGAGATTATAGATAGAAAAATGTTTGGCGACACCATTAGTACTAAGTACTATCACTAATAGAATGTGAGACTCATTTGTTGACCTCATATTGGGGGACCTACTATCTATTAGTAGATGGTGCTCGGTTTATGACCAGTTTCGTATAGTAATGCTCTTACAAATATGGTACAATTGTATTTAGCCATAAAAGTAATGAAATTGAATATATATACTTTTTTACCAAATATATCTTAATGAACAAATCAGTTTTGTGGCCAAATTATAGAACAATGGGATACTCCATATCTATATATATAGAAGGAAGATAAGAACTAGAGGATTTGATTAACTTCTCAATAGAATTATGACATTGGTGATGAGGATATTGATTGATTTTACCTGCATTTTTTAGAACTTGGAGGAGATTTACTTTCCTTTTGAGGTTGAGAGTGGTTTGGAAATAGGCATGTTGGTCAAGCACAGACTCGGAGCAAGTCCCATGCTTTTCCCACTCATGTTCCCAAAACTTCACGCCGCTGCCGCTTGGGCAGGCTAGCGTTGGCCAATTTCTTTGCAAAGTGGGGGTAAGATCTGATATCTGCATGCCATGACAAAATAGGAGAAATTAATAGATTTATTTCAAGATAAATAACATAAAAGACAATGGAAAATTGACACAAATGGCTACAAAAAGCGAAAAATTAAGCGTGGGCGGAGGCTATAATGCGAATTTCTTTATGTTTTTCTCTGAAAGAAAAGATAAGGTTTGCTTAGCGTATTAAAAACAAAAAAAGGGCGCAAAATCCATTAAAAAAAGGGGACATGCAAGGCATGTGACCATAGATAAAGCTTTGCTTAAGCATGTGTTGTAAAGAGTGCATACGCTTTTTCTTCCAACAAAAGATGAATCTGTTATAGAAAACTTGGACGTTTGTTCCTGTTGCTTGTACCGCTTTACAATCCTTCCATGAATCTCCAACTGTTTCATTCTACGTTGCTAGTCTTTGGTGACTCCTTAAATTTCATTGAGTTTTCAATATCTATCAAGGAATTCGTTATACATGCTCTAATTTGTCTTCTTATTTTCGGCTTATTCTCTCCGAACCCCACATTAGCTAGTAAACAAAATATTCGATGAACACAACACTAAAAATGTGTCTCAATGTCCCCATGAAGAAATTTAAAAGCAAATTACCTCGGATTGATCAAAGGGGTTGTTCGGGTCACAGTTCGACGGATACGTTCCGTCGTTGTAGTTAGGCCACAGCCCATGAATCCCGAAATCGGCTGCAGGCTTTCCCGTCGTTGGATAGCAGCAACTTTGTTTTGTGTCACAGTACGAGCCTGGCCACTGCACCAAAACAAAGATAAACTTAAGTTAAGAAGAAAGAAATCTATAATATTTGAGGGGCAGAAAAAAAAAACAAAACAAAACAAAAAGAAAAAGAAAAGAGAGAATTAGAGAAAAGTGAAATAAATCGATGATATCTCGTTGACAAAGAAGATCTCTGACCTGTTGGACTAAGTAGAAGAAATCGAACTCCTGTGAAACACAAAGGACTGATAGATGTCCTAGCACTAAAACCTTGATCAAAGCGATCAAACGGTGGGACTTCATTCTTTCTCTAACCTTTGTGTTGAGACTGATTTTAAATTTATTTTGCGTAAAATGAATTGATATCGGAGGTTACCAAATGGCTGTATTTATAGGCCAAAAATGACAGGAAGATTAAGGGTCGGTGTATCTTGGACAACTGATACAGAATATGCTCATAATGGTAAATGGTTCATCTCATCCTTCATGTGTGTAACGGTCAGATCATATGATTGGTATGTCGGCTGATCACCTTCTCTAATTATATTGCATCTTTCGATTTTCTTCCTTTTCTGCTTTTGTGTGAAATCTGTTTTCCTCAATCTTTCTATTTATGTCAATATCACCCACTTTTCACTCATTTACGGCCTCCAATTTTCCTTTTTAAAATGGGGGAAAATATCATTTTTTTAAGGCAAAAAATTACAAGCACTAATTATGACACACCTACGTATAAGGAAATTCGTTCATGAACATAGACTAGATCCAACAATAAGTTCGATTGAAACTAAATAGGCACAACAAATAGCTTCCAATTTTCTTGTAAGCCACTATCTAATGAACTCTTTCTTAATTCAAAAATCAAAAGAAACTATTAGCGTGCGTTTGAAGCAATGATCCGTGTCATAGTTCGGATCATAATTTGTGTCTTGCTACAGTAATTTTTTCACAAAAAATACACATAAATTAAGAATATAATTCTGATAATAATTTTAAATTCATAAACCTAACATCCTCTTAACTACTCTCTAAATCCTAAGGAGTAAGGACTCCTTTAACTTTTGTTCCACACAAAAAAAAATAGTATATAATAATTTTTTTTACTACTTTGTCCCCAAGAAATCTTCTAAAAACATTTCAATTATACGACAAGTCTTGACTTTTAAATATTTCAAAACTAGGTAAAAACTTATAATTTTTGGGACCCTAAACTTTCAAAAGTGAATTAAATTTTTGTACAAGCTTGATTCATTTGGAAGAAAAAGAAGAAAAAATGAAAACATTAAAATAAAGGTAACAAAAACGAAATTTTTTTTTTAAAAAAAAAATATGTAGTTACATTGTGATTTTAGTCGACATTTTAATTCCTCGTTCCGCCACTAGGTGCGTAGCCAACTCTACGTGCGAGCAAAGGTGGTTAACCGAGTCATTGGATCTACTCTTCTAAGAGTCAACAGAATGTTCATACGAATAGAAGAGGTAATTATGATAATTTATTTAGGTCTATTTACTTCGTCAATTTAAATTTTATTACAATAAAAAATTTTCAAAAATAATTATATTTAATTTTTTTATTATAATAAAAAATTCTCACATAATATCACATCTTAATATAAATTAAAAATTTAAATCAACGAATTATACGAACCGTTAATTATAAAAAAAAATTATGATAATTATTGTATGAATGTGAGAAAAGTCAAACTTTTAATGCCACTTGACAGGATAAGAACTCGTCTCCGAATTTTCAATTAGATGGAGGATGTAGCTAGCTCAGCTGTCAGACCTTGTCTGGTTGATGAGTTGTACTTTCGTTAGCTCACAAAGCTATTACTTTACTCTTAAATGTCTCTTGCATTTTAGCTTTCACACGGCAAACTAACCTCAGAAAGTCCTCCGTGCACACAATGGAGTTATGATGCGAATCATTTCTTATATTGCTTTTCATTATTGAACTCTCTGAAAACGACCTTGAAAGAAAAACATGCCTCCATCCCAAAGGGCAATATTAAACAATACAAAAATAGTAATTTAACGATAATAAAAAAGTCAAAGTTTTTCTTTTGAGACTGCCACATGATTCCTCCACTTAACTCTTTTTTTGTGTGTTTTTTTTACATTTTAATTTTTTTGTGTATTTTTAAATATATATTGTTCATCACTTTATTTTTTAAGAGTACTGTTGTTCACATGTTTTCTTATTTTGTTTTTAATTAGTTAAAATAGTTTTTTTTAAATGTATTCTTAATTTTTTTTATTAATTGTTATCTTTACACATGTTCTTTTTAAAATAAATTTAAAATTTCTTAAATAATTGTATAAATAAATTTCTCATTATTCGATAAATAATAAATTACTCACGTATCTCTAACACAATAATACCTAACACAATAATATGTGCAGAACACGTTATAAAACTAGTAATACAAAATGCACAAACATAAGTTAGAATATCAATGAGAAAAAGTCCAAATCTTTCCTAAAACATATGAAATTGGATACAATTTCAAATGATTTGATTCCAAGTTCTCTACAAGTTGAAGTTTGGTTATTTATTATCTTGGCTTCCAGAGTTTGTAAGTAAAAAATAAGATACATGCCGAAGAAGGGCTTTTCTAAAAATGAGTTCAAAAACAGTATTGGCCATGTGAACACTTGTTCTATATACAGAGTCTCATGTTCAGACACAACTGAATTTACATTCAATTTAATTCTGCAGTTATTGTGGTTTTGCATGAACTAAAAACCAATTTGTGCACGACACCTTCGGGATTTATTCATGCTCTCGGAATTTCAACAAAGATTCCATTGCAGGATTTAGTTCTAGCAAACTTAGGTCCCGTTCACTTCGCGAATTTGAGTTTTCAATTCGAATTAAGATGTGATATTTTCTGAGAGCTTTTTACTACAGCAGAAAAAATTAAATGTGATATTTTCTGAGAACTTTTTACTGTATAAATCTAAAATTAAAAATTTAAGTCGGTGAAATGAACGAAGCCTTAATACTCCTAATAGCTCAAGCATATCTCAAATGTCACGAGCAAAAGTCATCACTTGTGAATTCAGACTACTGAAGTTGATTTTTTGTAAGAAAAAGATTCTGGACCAGTAAACTAAATAAAGCTTAAGATGTCAAATTGTACAGTATTTGTTTTGTAAATACATAAATGGAGCGTTTATTCAAAGCACATAATATATTTTCCCTCAACTGTGTATGATAAGAGTCCACTAGGCACCACAAGAAAGTGAGTATGGATTTTACATTTTAGTTTTATAATTTCGCATAAATGAGCTAAAATTCCATGCAATTCATTGATGATATAATTTATGACCGACAAGGGTCAGAGCTTTTCGTTTCATTGGTAGGTTTTAAGATCCATTTCCTTTTACAGAACACTAGTTTTTTCAATTTCTTCAGACAAATATAATGAACAAAATATGGATCACGACAATAAAATTTCCAAACGATGCATGACTTTCATACGACAAGAATCTCTAAACTACAATATCTGATGTTACAAACGACAACATCTACAAGAAACTACAGGACCTCAGACAAAGAACAGATGCATAAACGACAGTGTTTGTACAACGACAACTGATAGAAAACGACATATGTTTCTTACAGACGACAACCTATAAACGGCATAAAAAAATATCAAAATCTATGAGAAACGACCAAAAAAAATAAAAAATAAAAAACACTTTACAGACAACAGCATAAAAAACAAAATGCCTCGTTCAAAGTTCTACGGCAATAGCCCAGTAATTGAGAACATGTCCTACGACCGACTTAATTTGAACTAATAATAATTGACAAATGAAACAACAACATGCAAACGACGACAGATATATTATAGACGACAACAAAATATCTAATACAAATAGCTTAGAGACAATGTGATATAAAACGACAACATGGTAATAAAAGATCATCCTAAAAGGAAAATCCAAGAAAAAAACACATGCGAAAGAAAAGATTTCTTTAATAATCGCTAACAATCTAATCTCTCATTCAATATGCTAAAGGAAACGAATAAAATATTCACAACTGGATTTTTATTTCACTCTATTACCTACCAAATAAATAATGGAATACGAAGATAAATATATGCAAAATCTAAAACCAATTTTAAAAAAATTTAAACAATTAGCTCAGTCCTCAGATATCCACCCTCTTGGTCCAACAAATCTTGATCACCAATAGTCCCCACAAGAGCACTTTCCCTCATTGAAATGATGAAAGCGCTGAACATCTCTAAGAATTATTTGTCTACGAGACACCAATGATATAAACTTAGCAGCAGAATGGCAGTCTCTGCAGACTCTAAGATTCTTCACCACACGGATTGTTGTCCCAGCAGGAGTATTTAGCAGTCCATAAGCAATGGCCAATTTCTCACTATGATATCTCAGAGTAATTTCTTTCTCTTCCTCTTCCATGTCATGTGAAACTATAGAAGTGTCAGGTACATATCCAGAGAGCTTCAATTCTTCAACTAACTCATCAAGTGCGCTGTGCAATTCAGTCGAACCGGAACGTTCTCCGTCCCCGGAGAAGAATTCATGCACTACATTGTTCACCTCTATGGAGCTACACCCGGGAACTTTCACCCCGCCTTTCTCTTTCATCATTTTCCTCAAGAAATCCACATCTTCCCTTCTCCCTGCTTTTGCACACAAATTTGACAAGATGACATAGTCCCCGCCGTGGGAGTCATCTATCTCGAAAATTCGCCTGATCACTTGCTTCCCTAGTTCCACACTTCCATGGCTGCTACAAGCAGACAACAGGGTGCGCCAGAGAATCGGTGTTGGCTTCATTGGTAATTCATCTATGAACTTGTAAGCCTCTTCTAAGCGGCCTGATCTGCCTAGCAAGTCCACCATACACCCGTAATGCTTGATCCCGGGAACAATGCCATATTTTTTACTCATGTTATGGAAATATTCAAAGCCTAGTTCCACCAATCCAGTGTGACTGCAAGCATATAGCAGGCCAAGAAATGTAATCTCATCTGGTTTAAATCTTGCCTTCTTCATTTCTTCAAACATTGATATGGCTTTGGAGGCATGGCCATGAGTAGCGTATGCCATAATCATTCCGGACCAAGCCTGCGTATCTTTTACAGACATGTTCTCGAAGACGGACACTGCATCTTCCAAGCTTCCACACTTGGCATACATGTCTATTAGAGCAGTGTTCACCTTCACATACTCACCGAATCCGTTCTTCTTAACATACTCATGTGCCCATCTCCCCAAGTCCAACGCTCCTAATAAAGCGCAGCAAGAAAGCACGCTCAGCAATGTGACATCTGTAGGCTTAACCTCGCTCACCTGCAGCTCCCGGAACAATGCCAACGCCTCATTTGGCAGACTATTTCGAGCATAGCCTGTGATGATTGCGTTATACATGACAATGCAAGGCTCATCTATCATGTCAAAGAATCGGCGAGCGGCATGGACGTCATTGCAAGCGGTGTACATGTTAATGAGAGTAGGACACACGTAAATATTGAGGCCGAGCCCATGTTTGAGGGCAAGGCTATGCAATTGTTTGCCTTCTTCCAAGGCTTTAGAACTGGCACACGCCTTGAGGAGGGATGGGAATGTGTAGTCGTCGGGGAGGATTCCGTTGGATAGAGTTTGAGCAAATAGCATAATCGCTCGAAGCGGGGTTTCGGAGCGTGCATAGCCGCGAGCCATGGTGTTAAAGACGATAACGTCCGGTTGGGGAATTTGGTCGAACAGATGCTGCGCATGGCCCATGAAGCCTGGTGTGGGCCTCAGAGTGCAGAAATTTATGAGCTTAGCGACGACAGAGATGTCATTTTGGAGGTGGGTTTTGATGGAAAAGGCTTGAATTTGCTTGAGCTCCATGAGAGAGGTGCATTTTGTTAAGAGCGAGAGAGGATTAGTACTGTTGGTTTGGGTTTTGGGGTGTGAGAAAGGTCTTATTTGAACTGCTGGAGATGCCATTACCTATAGTCTTTAATTTCTAGTGTTGAATGTGGATTCTCTTTTGTCGCGATGGTTACAACTCGGAGCAACATTTAACCCCTAATATGGTGGATTCTGACTTGGTCCGGATCTATTATCAGGGGTGCTAAGATATTATTCCTTTCTATTTGTCCACTTTCTTTCGTGATATTTTCCAACTCATTCATCAAAACTTATGATGTCATTTAAGCAAAAGATTAGTTTTACCTCAACAAAGTGAAAGGAGTCGGACCATGTAAAAACCTTTTTTTTTTTTTTTTTTTTTTAGTGAAAAAAAGAGACTGCTAAAGTTAGTCTGTCCATCCTTATCCTCGTCCTTATAATTTATGGAAGAAATCCCGAAATTCACCAATGAAATGAAAATAGGCTCATCCTTCTACTTGAAAGATAATTAGACAAATCATAATCAACATCGATTTATTGGACATACAATACCTTCTATATTGGAATTGTCAAAAATCAAAACTGTAGACATCTATGAAGAGCAAAAGGAAGACATTATTGCTACACCAATAAAATAGTGGTGATTATGTCAATAACCTCTTTTTTTATAAATTAACTAAATAGTAAATTTTAAATTGTTTAAAATTGATAACAGTTTATTATATAAATATTTGATTTATAATTAATAAAAAGATTTTTTTTACGTAAATTTAAATTATTTTTTTTACCAATCGTAAAAAATATTTACACGATAAATTATTATTTATTTTATATAGTTTTAAAATATATTATTTATTTATTTTAATTTTAAAAATCTGTTATTTATTATTATTTGGGTGTTTTTTTTTTTTTTTTTCCGTTTGGAGTTTGCATTGGTCGAGGACGGCAACAGAACTTTGGAAAGTTTCCTCATCTCTACATGTTTTTTTCTAGAGAAAGAAAAGTTGTGGCGTTGTGGCCTTTTCTTTTGTTGTACGTTTTGTTTATTGTTGACTCGAGGAGGAAACAGATGCAGTTTCTTGCAAAATCTTATTTGCACTTGTTTACAAGCTTAAAAGTATATTTGCTACAACATAATGAACTCTTAAGTTATAGATGGTTTACAATTTGTTTCAAGGACATGTAAGTACCAATTACACCAACAAAAGACCCCGTCACCACAATTCCCATGATCATTGTCAATTCAAACCCGAAACTCCGAGCAGCTTTGTTAATCTTAAGGTAGAACAAGCAGGGCAACAACATTGACACAGTAACACTCAGAAACGCGCCGATGAATGCCATTACGTAGCCAAAAAAGGGGACGATTAGAGCCACAATTACAGTGCTGAACACAATTAGTGTTCTAATTAGGATGCTAACAAATCGGTTAATGTTGCGGAAAGGGTACGTGTCCTCAATGGCAGTGGCAATAGGAGCAATTATTACTGCATACTTGGTAAGAGGATTGATTAGTGTGGTGTAAATTGCTATCTTACTACTGATTTTTCCTACAGGAAGATTTAACGTCACTTGAGACTTCAGGTAATCTCCAAACATCAAGTAGCCTAGGACGGCCATTGATCCATAGTTGATTGTGCTTGTGATAAAGCATACCACTAGTACCTGAAGTGAGGAACAAAACAGAAATGACTAAGATCATAAAATATCCCAAATTACGAGAATTTTCAGATTAAAAAAATACAAAACATTATTTAATCTGAGACCAGAAAGAGTAAAATTATTAGACACCATGATAAAGAGATTTCTGTTTTTTTTTTTTTTTTAAATATAAAAGTTGAAGGATTTGAACTCTATATCTCAATATTGAAAATGAATGCGGATTTACACTAAAGTGAATAAGAATATGCATGCGACAACCACTCTACAAAGAAATTTTTATACTAATTGAAAAATTTACCAATCTATCAAATCAAACCTAACGCCTCAAAAATAAAATATAACAAAAATATGATCGTACCCTACTACTCTAAAATTTCTTGTTCACCAAATATTTCTAATTTTTCTCAAACATCTTTTTTCTTTTCTAGTTACCTTTGAAAATTGGGTTCTATCCTTCATGGAATTGCACAAAGTGGGAAAAACTGCATGGCCACAATAACAGAAAACAAACAAGCTTATAGTGGTGGGAATTCCTCCAAGCTTCAAAATCTCATCTCCTTGATGGAATCCAACGCCATCAAAAGCACCAGCCCACAGAACACACCCCACCACAAACACCGAAGCGAGGACCCCACCAGCGGACACGTAGGCCAACACTCCCAAACTCCTCAGCCACGTTGTTGGCAGTATTACAAGCGCAGTCAGAAGCATGAAACCTCTCTGACCTTTCATTTTCAGGCCTCCAATTCTCAAGCTTGTGTCGGGGAACAACTTGTCCAAGTTGTCACCTTCTAGTATGAGAAACTCGACGGCAACTAGGAACAGCTCTATGTACATGAAGACGGATATCACGGCTCGTCCTTTGCGTCCGAAGGCAGCCTCGCCGATATCCGGGTAGGTTTTGATGAGTGGGTTTGAGTCCATGCATCGCTTGAGAAGTAGCCCTGTGTACCAACAGAGGATGGCTACTGAGAAAAGGAGAACTAAACTTAGCCACCCTCCTTGGGAAAGTGCATAAGGAATTGATAGTAGTCCCACACCTGAAAAATGGGACAAACAAGCTTGATCATATATTATTCACTATTTATGTAACATGCTGTAAATTAAGAAAAAGTGTGACGTGTGATACCTACTAGTTAAATTTTAGTGCATGTCATGAACAAAATATATAACCATAAAAGGCACAAATATTTTACACGTTTTCACACTTGTTATTAATTTAAATCAAGAATTAGGCACAACAATTTCCTCAATGGCCTTAAAAATGGGCCCTTTTGTCTGGTAGCAAACATAACATATCAATAACACCACACCTGATTCCACCACAAGATGTAAAGTTAAAATCTTGTCACCCCAAATTTTGGGGGAAAAAAAGCCTTTGCGACATTATTATAGCTTGAAGTGTGTGTGTGTATTTATAGGAACAATTTTTCATTTAAGAAAGAGAGACAAGGACCTGATAAAGCATTGATTCCATTGAAACAAGTTCTGAGGATTGTGGTTCCTTTGGTTGGTTCCTCTGGTAATTGTGAGAGCTGGTTTTGGTTGATCTCCATCCTGTCTGCTGCTTCTTGGAAATTCATCATTTTTGTTGCCCACTTACACATTACAATTGCTGGTTTCATCATTCATGTGTGTGTTTATATAGGAGCAATCTGTTCTGGGGCTTATATTTCAAAGTGGGTGACAAACGAATCTCGTGAAAGGAAATAATGGGCCCGTTTGGTAACGTTTTCAAAATGACTTTGTTTTTAATATAAAAGTAAAATGAGATTATTTTTATAATCATTCTGATACCGATTCTAAAATTGTGTTTGTTGATTTTTTAAGAGATTGTTTTAAATATAATAAAGAAGTAAATTCGTGTTTAGTTATAATTATTAATTAATATATTATAATATTGTTAATAAGGACTAGAAAATAAAAATAGAAAAGGGAAAACAACTTTCAATCATTTTCTAATTCCTTCACAAAAATTATTTTCACTGTTTTTTATTTTTGTTTTCATTTTCAAAATATTTACTAAACAAACACGGTTTACAGATTATTTTTATTTGTGTCTCAAAAAAACGTAAAAAACATTTTAAAAAATAAACAAAAATTAATTTCAAACTCACCCAATACTTTTTCCTCCGAAAAGAACTCTATAATTCATAATGCGTATGAGTAGATAACCCATTCAAACATAATTCAAAAACAAAAGTGTTATCTGCAATTGGGGATTGAAAAACATCAGTCAACTTCCAAAAAAGTATATCCCACTACTCATCATATGTCACAACCAAATGCTTTTTAATTTGTGGACCACGGTCGAGGCACAGTTCCTTTTCTTCTGTTTGATAGGTTATATACATATATATATATATGTATGTATATATGTGTGTATATATATATATATATATATATATATATATATATATATATGTAAGAGACGTGTGGCTTTCCACTTCTCTTTCTCGCGCATTAGTTCTTCATGCAATTAAATAACTATTCCCGTGGGCATAATTATTACTTTTGTGGCATCGAGATGGATTATGTGTAGGTCCTAGGGATCTACTATTTACTATTTGCATTAATATGAGTACGATGTGTGATTGAATTTTTAGATCATAGCTTGTAATAGCAGGCTTGTTGCTATATATACACACGCGCGCCTTAAAGAGCGATTCATGAGTTTTAACTCTTTCAATCTGAGTTGCTTTTCTTTTTGTCTTTTCAAAGGGTTAATGGCTAAATCGCTTCACCAAAGTAAGTCTATAAATATTTCTACTATTAATTAGAGTGATCAGTGCAAATAAAAACATATATGACATAAACAAGTGAGCTATATATCTTTTAATTTGTGGTTTTATAAATCCGGCCCTATAATGAAGGGGTACCGTTAGACCTTAGAAATTTGTTAACAAAGATAATTCAAATTTAAAGACGAATAAGATGATTTTAGTGATTTAGAATACGATTAAGAAAGATTAAGAGAAATCAGAAAATATGAACACACAGATTTATAGTAGTTCACTCTCTGTGAGGAAGAGAAAAATTTACTATATATGTTATGGAAAAATGATTACAGAATTCTTTCTCTGGGCACGCCCTTCCTTCATATATACCCTGCAACCTCTATAATTTCTCCTATTTTACCGCGATATTTTCTGCATATTTTAGGATAATATCTCTGGTTGGTTGGGATTTCTGCCAATCAGTAAATTTTTCTCACTTACTTCCCCACTAACTTCACTTATTTTAATTGCAAGTCACAAATCTTGGAACAAGCCCCGTATCTCTCTCAACTTGCGTGGATTCGATTTCCTAGGTGTTCTTAGAGCCATCTCCGCTTACAACTGATGGGGTGGTTGACCTCCTGTTTTTCTCGACTCATCGGAGTGATCGACCGCCTTCATACGCTTTTCACTTTACTCGCGTTCTACTCCTAAAAGAACCCTCATCTAACGTAGCAACTAGGGCAAAACTGTCTCCTATCATTAAATGTCCTTATTTATTACACTTGGCCGGTCCCATCTAATGTCCAGATTAGGGTTTTAAATTTTTACCTTACAACAGGTACTGTTGTATATTTTTTGTTTTTGCCTTTTTTTTTTTTAGAATATGTATAGTTTTCTATTAAGCACTAGCTAGCTAGATATAATAAACTAACAACATAAAAATAAAAATTTAAACCGTCAAATCGATTACACATTGAGAAATTAACAAGCCTCATATCCGCCAGGTGACTGATACTTCAGTCAAGCTTCAAATTACCAATGATTTGGTTTAATTGCGAAAGCCATAAAAAGAAAGAAAAAAAATAATGAAGAAAAAAGAAGAAGAAGAAAACAATTAAACAAAGGTAGCTGAATCAGTTTCCAGTCATGACCTCAAAAACCACTTCTCCCATTATAATTTACCCACTTTCATATACATGCATTAGCTAGCCATTAGGAAGTGGAAACACACCCGACACACATATGGATGTGAATTTAATTGTTACCCTAATATTTATTAATTGATGGGTTATTGTTGTGTAGTTAGGTTACTCCAATATTTATCAATCGATGAGTTATCGTTGTTTAGCCGTAAGATGTTGATCTTATAATTGTAATAAATTAGGTAGTTAATAAAAAAAAATATTATAACATTTCGTCAAATTACTATATTTAATGAGTGACCATCGATAAAATATTATCTTTAAAAACTCGTCCATATATATGTATATAATATACACATATACGTCTAAGTCAATGTGTAGCCAATTACTGATATATTTAATTACTATTTACAGCACTACTACTTGCATGGCTTGCGTCCACCACATATGTTGGGAGAGGAACTGTGCTTCCTGTAATCTATATATGCTCTTTACTCACCTTCCATATACTCTCTTTCTTTCTGAAACGTGCTTAAATATTCTACACTTTCGAAAGATTACATATGCATTATTACGCATACTATATATATGTATGTATATATAGGTTTTTGTCCCCGTGTACTTCCTATATATCCACTCGATCAGTTACAAATATATATACAATTTAATTAATTCATATATTGCTGTTGGTTTATCCACACGTTATGGGATCCGGACCTCATTTTCTGTTTGCTGGTCGTGCAATTATAGGAACAAAGTGGAACGCATAATTACTGGCTTTATGCACAATGTGCAGTGCAATTCACTACTACTTTTTGGTGTTGCTGATCCAGATATTACAATGTGTACGGGCATCCATATTTGTAACATGGTAGATAAAGGTTCTTGCCTTATTGCGCTTATATGATTAAAAGATTATCTTTCGAAAGCCATAATATGATAAATGAAGTGAAAAAAGTATTGTAAATAAATATATAAAATAAAAGCTCAATGCATGGTACGTACTATTTCTTTGAATTCTACATGAGCGTGCGTGCACGCACGCACACACATATCTATAAAGGAACGTATGAGATATTACCTAGAAAGTTACTTATATATCTATAATTTATATTCATGAAATAATTACGTTGAAATAATGCTGAAAAGTATCATTAAGTAATATCTAACAAAAAAAAAAATTGCTACTTGAACTAAATTATAATAAACTTTTTGTTTTTTAGATAAAGTAATTAATTTTGGCTTTGATCACAATCAGACAGCCAACTTTAGAGCCCCGATTAATCAGTGGAGATGCTCTTTCACAAAGCCTAAGCAGAAAAGCCAAGATTCCCAAAGATGTTTAATTTATAGATAGGACGTCCCGCGAAATGCATGCAAACATAAAGTTACACACTTTTATATGTCCATGAAATCATATATTCCATTAAGATAAACTCGAAAGTCATAATGTAGTGTCGCTATAGGCTTTATTTATGAGATTTCCATATCTGCGACTTTGCGTGCATGTTTTGAGTTCTTCATGAAAACTGATAATTTCTTTTTATTTCCGGAACGAATGAGTTGGTCCACTGATTCATATTAGACTACCATTTTTAGCCAAATAGAAAAAAGATTCTATAGAAAAGCAAAGACTGATCGATGTGAATATAAATTCCAAACATTGATCAAGCGAGCAGCGCCCAATTAGCGGATGTCTACGCAAATTACCAAACAATCAGCGTGAAATTGTGTATTAAGGGCCCGTTCATTTCGTTGATTCGAGTTTGTAATTCAAGTTGAGATGTGATTTTATGTAAGAGCTTTTTACTATAACAAAAAAGTTAGATTTGACTGTTTTTGAGAACTTTTTACTGTAACAAAACTCAAATTTTAAACTTAAATCGGTGAAGTGAACGGAGTCTAATTCTATATACTTGTAAATGAATGGTCTCATCATGATGTGACCCAAGAGAATCTTATAATTGGGTTGTATCTCGGGTGGAAATATATCACGTCTAGGCAAAAGTAGTATCAAGAGATCCACATCTTTTATTTTGAATATATAGATCTCAAATCATAGAGATTCAGAATTATAATTCAGAAACATTCTCAGTTTATATATATTTTTTGTGAGAAAAAATATTATAGCGAGTCACGAATCATCATTCGAACCATAATATGAATGCTCATACCAAACACCCCAATAAATCTTTTACTTTTATTAGTTTTTTTTTTCTTTTTTCTTTTTACTTTATATGTCTGATTTCTTAAATCTCATTTATATCAAATATTAATCGAGTAGCTTGCAGTTTGAATATTGTAACACCTATCTTTTCGAGGGGGACATACGCACACACTGACACACAAGATGACCGAATATTACCTCCTCCTCCTCCTCCCCTATTGTTTTTAGTAAGCTGAAGGACTTCATAAGAAGGGTCAAAGATAAAATAAAAAAAAAAACAAACAAAATAGAAGGGCCAAAACACATGATGGCAACTTCAAAACAAAAGGAAAAGCCCCAGCTAGCATAAACTAGCTAGCAAACTGGCTCATGGAGTATAACATCCAGACGACAGTCTAAACACTCTAGGGCTGATAGGACCCCAACAACATAATCTATGAGCCGCATCATTTCCTGGCCTCAGTTCCTAAAGAAACAAACAAAAAGAGAACTCACAAGCAGACAAACGAAAATCCTTGCAAATACTATGGATCTTCCCATGCAATATATTCACAATCACATTGGTAGCCAAAATCTTCAATAGCCTTCTTGGAGTCTCCATCAATCACATGCTCAAATCCCAGAAACCCTCATTTAAGCCAAATAGCCCAAAACTCGAGTATCAGCATCTCCACAATCCGTCAAATCCGGCACCAACACTACAAGCCGTACGTGCGCGCACGATTTCCTCCCCAAATCTTGCATCAAAAAAATTGAGCTCAACACGGCACCACAAAAGGTCTAGGCAAAAATTCATAGTAAGCTTCATTTCTAAACTTCCAAATAGCTCCCAAGATTCATATATAATAAGATCCACAAAAGCATAGCTATCCACAAAGTGGGAGAGCCAGAAAATTTTTTCAAACAACAATACAATAATTTTAATTTAGTTTAATGCATTTTCGAAGTTTTACAGTAGATTTATATAATAATATGGTTGATTTTTTGGTTATTTGGTATTTTAAATGTAAAATATATATATAAGTAGCCAAACTTTAGGGGTATAACTGAAATTTTTCTAAACATATTAATACAAATATTACAAATTGAAAATTTGAAGGGGGCAAATTAGGAGAAACTTTGTAATATATATATATATATATATATATATATATATATATACAGGGCCTGAAATGTAAAGGAGACATTTGGGTGGGGAGGGCAGCTGCCCCCCCGGCCCAACGTGGCTCGCCACTGATAGCATCCTATCTAAAGCCATTGCAACAGGAAAACCACAGGGCCTTGGCAATAAGATATATCTATAGTAGATCTAGATGAATACCCTTCTAGCAAAGAGGATATAAAAACTAATGCATTTTCTTAAGTATATGTTGTAAAATTGTTACCCTCATTTCCCTTTTTATATATAACTTAAAGAAAGAAAGAATTTTAAGATAAGAACACAAAACTATAATGCTATGCTTGGTAGGATGGATAGAAAAGAGAAAAGAAAGAAAAGTAAAATAATTTTCTTTAATATTGTTTGATAGAAGAGGAAGAAAAGTGAAAAGAAAATGTTAAATTTAAGGCATTTTAAAATAATATTAACTTTTTCTCTCATTTTTTCTTCCGAAAGTTAAAATAATTAAAAATTAGTAGCCCTATAAATTTTTATTTTACTTTCTTCTTCATTACCTCTTTAACAGACAACTTAAAATTTCATTTTTCTTTTCAAAATCCTTTATCTATTTTTTTTTCTCTCTCTTTTCCACCCTACCAAACACACTGCAAAGGTGATTCAAAAGAAGCGTATTTACTAGTTTTCTGTATGTTCTATCTTGTATTGCACCATCCAAGTTCGACCTTGACCTTTAGTTAAGCATTTTTCCTTGGTTTGTATTTGACAATGTGTGTCCTGTATCCTTCAAGTATTCTTTTGGGCTTGATTAGCAAGATAAAAAGTATTCTTTTGGGCTCAAAACGCTCGTAGGCTAAAAACTTCTTCCCTTGCTCTCCCCAGCTTGGGCCAATTTTACTGTGTCTCCGAATTCTTGCATAATTAGAAAGAAAATGGAGGAATCTTGTATTATTTTCCTCCTTTTTTTTTTCAGCTCGACCTTTTCTTGTTCTTTATTATTATTATTATTATTATTATTATTATTATTATTATTTACGTTGGAAGCCAATTTTCCCTTAAAACTAGGACTAGCCATATATCACAAGTCGTGATTCATGGTCACTTGCCATCGGCGGCCGAATGAATTACCCAAATTGAAGGGGTGCGCGACTGGTCACCTATAAAGTTACTGTAGTGTACGTGAAAAGGAGACGGGAACCGATATAGTTAGAAACCAAAATTGTTGCTGAAAATTTTTTTTTAAAAAAATACTAGCATCACTTTTTCTATCACTCTCTTTATCACTCTCTGCATTCATAATTTAAGACATGTCAAATAATAAATATAGAGACTAAAAAGTGACAAAAAAAAATAATACTAACATCTCTAGAAAAAACTTTAACAGTAGCCATTAAAGTAAAACGTTCGTCGACCAAAGTGATAATACTCATAATTTGAGAACTAATAGTATGTAAATTATTTAAGTAAATACTTTTTAATAAAATTAATACATGTAATTTGGTAAACACGTGATTTCACGTCACAATTGCTTTTCTCCTTCAGTAAAGCTAGCAACAATTTCTTCCAAAGTCCAGAGCATTATCGAGTTAGTCTTATAGCCCGTCGTCGATATATCAATGCTCCAACTATTAGGATGGTAATCTCATCCTTTCGAAAAAAGAAGTGTCGGTGTATGATGGTCCTCAAACTTTTAATTTTATGATGATTTAGTCCTTAATTTAATTGTATGGCCAAAATTTCTCTCATTTAAATTTTAATGCCATTAGCGGTCTCTAAATTAAATCCCCCTCAATTACTTACTACAAGGGATTGAAGATGATAAGGATCATTGATGCTACTAAAATTTAACTCGAGGGAGATTTTTGTCTATAAAATTAAATCAGGGACCAAACCGTTATAAACAAAAAAGTTTGGGGGCATGTAATGATTAATACAAAAATGAATGATAATTAAAAAATTAGAAAAGAAAAGAATTAAAAAAAAAAAAAGGGGTTCAAGCCGGCCAAACCGGGCGACTCCAAACGTGAAAAGTGAAAAGGAGTGGAACGAACGACGAGTGTTTAAGCGCAGCTTTTCAGAAAGAGAGAGAAACACAAATAATAATAATAACTTAAAAAAAAAACCGTAACGCCTTCTATATCGATCAGACCAGCGAGAGACGAGAGGTTTGACACAGACTTCAGACCCCAAAGAGAGAGAGAGAGAGAGAGAGAGAGGGCGAGAGCTGGACGACTGCCCTCTCCTTCTCCGATCTATCAAAAATTCAAAAAAAAAAAAAAAAGAAACAGAATCTATTGTTATTATTATTTTTATTTTTCCAGAAAGAAGAATTCCTTACAATTACATGACTTTCGTGCTCTCTCTCCTCTCCATCTCCATCTCCACCACCCTCTTGAATGCGACGGTCGAATGCCCGTAAGCGGGTCGTTCATTCAAAACCTCCTCCTATGGATCCGATAAAGCTCCCCGTCCGACCCGCCACCCGATCCAACCTCTTCTCCCGGGCCCACCACCCCAAGCACTCCTCCTCCTCCGCCGCCGCCTCCAAATCCGGCCTCTTCTTCATCCTCCTCTCGCTCGCGATCGCCCTCGCTCTTCTTCTCTGCTACTTCTTCGTCCAGGCCCGGGCCTCGCGGGGCATCGCGAAGAGGCGGTACGGGATCGTCATCGACGGCGGCAGCACCGGTACGCGGATCCACGTGTTCCGGTACGAGGTTGTTTCGGCGGCGGAGGATCGGACCGCGGCGTTCGATTTCAGCGGCGAGGGACTGGCGTCATTTAGGGTTAATCCGGGGCTCTCGGCGTATTCGGAGGATCCGGAGTCGGCGGGCGGGTCGTTGACGGAGCTTCTTGAGTTTGGGAAGGGGAGGGTTCCGAAGGATCTATGGAGGGAGACTGATGTTAGGCTGATGGCCACGGCGGGGCTCCGGTTGCTGGATTCGGAGGTTCGGGATCGGATTCTGGACTCGTGTAGGAAGAAGATTAGGGATTCCGGGTTTAAGTTTCGGGACGAGTGGGCTTCGGTGATCACCGGTATGCTTTTCTTTTCTTTGAAACTCTTCTCTGTTGAGGAATTTAGATATGATAGAAATGGGCTTATAGATGCGTAATGCACAAGTTATTTATCAAAATGCGAGTTTGTTTGATGTTTAGAAACGGTGGAAAGTGAAGGAAAAGAGAATGTGATATTTGTTGTTGCTTGAATTGTGTATGTTTGGAGTCTGTTGGTTTAAGTATTGGATCTCCATTAGAGTAGAACACCTGGAATCTGGGGCAAGCTTCTTGAGATTTGTCATTTCCTTGCTATCGCTGATAATCTCTTAGGTTCAGTATCTCATTGAAGACCAGGAAAAACTTTGCTTGGTTGGGTTTATCAGTTTAGTCAGTTGACTTCTAAACCACCTATCCAACATATTTGCAAAACTGCGTTATTTATTTTGTGTATAGTTTTTATGGTTCTTGTTGAAATAAGAACCCATTTTTAAACTGGTAGTTTGAATTCGGGGGTTAATTTTATCTTGACCATCCTAATGTTCATTTTTATGTTTCTGAGCATCTTTCAAGAGGCTTAATTTTGAAAACTTCATTTGTCTTAGGCTCTGATGAAGGGATGTATGCGTGGGTTGTCGCAAACTATGCCCTTGGTTCTCTTGGAGGCGATCCTCTTCGGACAACTGGAATTATTGAACTCGGTGGAGCTTCTGCCCAGGTTTAGTCCCACTTTCTTTCTTTGACTAATCTCCTCGAATGGGGGAATTCTTTTTTCATAGTATCATAATTCAGCATTCAAGTTATATTTCCAATTCACCACTGCATAATTGCAAGTTCATTTAGTGAAAATTCAAAGCATGCCTCTAGAGTAGGCTATAATTTAAGAATCAAGTTCTGACACACACCTTTCCCCTTTAGTCCACACTCCGAAGAAGGAATTCTATAAATTTTTTCTTGGATCGCATGGTGTGGAAGCAGTTGATAATGGATGCTAATAATACGAATGTCTGGTGTGCTCTTATTGCAGGTCACTTTCGTTTCTAATGAGCCAATGCCTTCCGAGTATTCCCAAGTTGTTACATTTAAGAATATTACTTACAATCTCTACAGTCATAGCTTTCTTCATTTTGGTCAGGTAATGTCTAGGTTTGATGTGAATCAAATCTTTTGCATTTACTTTGAGGAAAGACATGGGTTTTCCTACATGGGTTTTTCTCTTTTTTTTTTTTTTTTTTTTTTATGACGTAACTTCCGAACATTATCTTTTAGTTTCTTGCCTGTTGTTTCTGGATAAAAAAAACGTGACTATTTTTCTTTGAGTTTCCTTGAACCAATCTATTTGATGATTTCGTGTCTGTGTGAAATAGGGTTGGCCACTTTAATTGCAGTAACTTTCTTCCAAGATTTCTATTGGATGAAATTTATTAAGGAGCTATGATATGGTTTAGATGTTTTAACTAGTTTGATTTTGCCCTTTGCAGAATGTTGCTTATGACTCATTGAGGGAAGCACTTACTTCGGGAGAGTCTAATTGGGGTAAAGAAACACGCTTTTCCTTAAAATATTGTTCATTTGTGCTGAATTACAAGGCTTAGTTTGATAGTGCTGTAGATTTTGAAAAAATTACTTTTAGTTGTGTCGAAGGAGGAAGCAGCTGTTGCAAAAAGCAACTGAGTGTTTAGTTAACTATAATTATAGTAGCTATACTGCTTCCAAAATCAGTGTAATAGCATTTGGTATATTATGAGGTTGAATTGTTGTGAATAGTTAAAAATTACGACAATATTATATTATACTACAATCAAGGTTTTAAAAGGCGGAATCGGGCCTCGAGGCGTTTTGCCTTTACAAGTTGAGGCGTAAGCCTCAAGGCGCTTTGAGGCGTAAGCCTCAAAAAATGCCTGTAAAAAATTTAGAAAAAAAAAATAGTAAGAAAAACTAAATCCATACTTAATAATCATTAAAAACAAGAAATTTAACCAAACATCCACATAAAGACTAAATAATTATCAAATCCTAATATCATAAGGTTCATATTGCACTTCTAAAAGCCTAATCGCCCAATTCATCAATCACCATCACTACTAAGAGAAGCATCAGCCAATTTAAATCTCTCAATATCCACGAACTCTTGACTATCAATGTCAAAATCAGAGTTTATCCACTCTTCTTCTTCATCCTCTTGCACGGTCCTCTTGCCTCTATCACCTAATAATCAAAATTAAGCTTAAGTTACTATCTCTTATATGATAATTAGAGTAAATAATAGAGAAGACAATTAATAATTCACTACGACTACCGCTAGTATTTAGTGGAGGTCTCATCCTAATTCCTAAATTAAACACGAAGAAAAAAAAAAAAAAAAAAAAAAGAACTAGAATTACACGAGAAAAAACAAACAATATAGCATAAAATTGAAGATTGTTAAGCCTTGTCACTTGTAACACACGACCCACATATTTATGAAACTAAAGATAACACTTGTCACTTGTAACACGACCCACATATTAGAGTAAGACTTCAAATGAAAACTGTAACAAATGGTTTCTGTTTCTCTCATAAACACAGATAAAGAACATCAATGCATAAGAATAAAAATTTTTAATATACATAATAGAATAAGCCTTCAAAATGAAAAAAAAAAAAAAAAAAAAAAAAAAAAAAAAAAAGAAGTCGAGAAGAGATTAGATACCTCTTGTGAAGTCTTGTGCGGCCGCAGTTGGTTAGAAGAGCAGAGGTGAAGGAACCTTATGAGGCATGGCACCGGGAAAGAAGAAGGAGAAAGAGGCGCATGGCAGGTGAAGAAGAGGAAGGCGCATGGCAGTGAGCGGTCGGCGAAGAAGAAGGAGCTGCGAAGGAGGCACGGCAGTCGGCGGAAGAGGTGTGAAAGGATGAGAAGATTTTGCAGAGGGAGAGGTTATATTTTCAGTCTGTGGTATTGGGGCTTTTTGGGCTGGTGGGCCTAATTTAGTTAGGGTTAAAAAAACCCACTGAAAACCTGATACAAGCAAGGCGTACGCCTCACTAACCGCCTGAGGCGTTGCTCAAAGGCATGCGCCTCAAGTGGCTGAGGTGCACGCCTCAACTCCTACCCTTTGAGGTGTAGGAGTTGAGGCGCTTTTCCAGCTCCTCGCCACGAGGCGCGCCTCAAGGCGTGCGCCTGAGGCGCTTTTTAAAACACTGACTATAATATAATATATATAATTACAAAATAATGTATATTTATTATTATATTTAATATAATACAATAAAACTATTATTAAATATATTATATAACTATGATATAGAATATAATAATATTATTAAAATGGTTAATATAATTAAAATATTATAAAATATATTATAATATTACATAAGAAATATTAATATTTCAGTTATAATATAAATAAAAATTGCAACTATATTATATTATAATATAATATATTATATTACATAATCATTATTATATTATATTAAACAAATATATTATAATTAATATATTATATATGTAATACACTATAATATATAATAATATTATAATTATAAGATTATATTAATATTTAATTATATTAATTATTATATTATTATTAATATAATAAATATATTTATATCAATGTACTATAATGTAATACTATTATTGTAATATTATTAATATAACAAATATAATTATATCAATGTAATATAATATATAATATATTATAAAATAATAATTATAATATCATATTAAAATAATTTATAATATTATTATAATATCATATTATATGATAAAATAATAATATTAGAATTATTAATATAATTATGATATTATTTGTTACAATATTACCATTATATTATATTATATTACGAGTCTGAATTTTAGATTAGAAAGATTGTAAATTTTAAATTTCATTAGGGGTATTATAAAAGTTTCATTAATTGTACTATGTTGATTCTTGCACAATCTAAAAGTTAAAGTTGTTTTTAGGCTGCTTCTGATTTTAGTTGTAGATTCTTAAAAAATTCTTCAAAAAAGCACTTTTGAGAAGATTTACCAAACACTAAAATTAGTTTCTGCTACAAGCAGAAGTTGCTTTTGTCTTATTACAGTTTGTGGAATTCTTCAAAAAGTACTTTTAAGAAGATTTACCAAACACTAAAATCTGCCCCTGTTACAAGTAGAAGCTGATTTTGGGAGGAAAAGGCAATACCAAACTAAGCCAATATCTTATTACAGTTTGCAGAATTCTTCAAAAAGTACTTTTGAACAGATACCAAACACTAAAATCTGCTCCTGTTACAAGCAGAAGCTGATTTTGGGAGGGAAAAGTAATACCAAACTAAGCCAATATCTTATTACAGTTTGCGGAATTGAATAGTTTGTCTCAAATTCTTATACCTTCCCCATTAATGCAGCTGCTAAATCTCTTCAGGAGGGGAAGTCAGTGGATCCTTGTACTCCCAAAGGATATTTACACGACTCAGAGTCGTGGAGACTCTCTCCAGGTTTGCATGATGAAAAAAGTAGGTTATCAACTCTTCAATCTGAGGGGAACTTCTCAGAATGCAGATCTGCTGCATTAATGATGTTGCAAAAAGGAAAAGGTGAGAACTGCTCGCTGTGCTACATTGTTTCATTTTACAATAACAAATCTTCTATTTGTTTATTTTTTTTAATATGTATTTATCTGAGATGCAGAGAAGTGCTCTTATCAGCATTGCTATATAGGATCAACTTTCCTACCAAAGCTCCGGGGGAAATTTTTGGCAACGGAAAATTTCTTCCACACATCCGAGGTTTGTGCTCATATACTTCTTCATTGTTTAGTCTTGCAGGCTTTCCTATTTGTCATGCTTTTAAATGTTCTTAACTGTGAATCCATTTGTGAGAAGAAAAAGTAGTTACTTACTGCCTTCTTAAGACCTTTTATTGATTTGATTTCTTATGCCTTTCTTTTACTTGTTTGTTACTTATCAGTTTTTTGGTTTGGGTAAAAAGTCATTTCTTCCTGACCTGATTATGGCTGGACAACAATTTTGTGGACAAGACTGGTCAAAGTTGAAGAAGAGATACGACTTTCTTCATGAGGAAGATTTGAGACACTACTGCTTCTCTTCTGCTTATATTGTGGCTCTACTTCATGACAGTCTTGGAATTGCTTTGGATGAAGAAAGGTATATTGCATACTTCAGTATCACATCCTCTTTGAATAAAGAGAGCCTACTTGTTCAACTGACATATGGAGACCTAAATCTCTTGTAACGTTCCTTGCATGAGACTGGCTTCAGTCCAATTCCCCAATACCGGTCATTTAATATGGCTGCCCGATGATAATTTCCACATAGTGTACCCAGAAATGCATTATGCTTCACTGCTTGTTTTGAAGCCTAATATAATGCATAGCCCTCAATATCATATTTCTGAAATTTGGAAAATATACCTATGTGTTTCAGTTATTCCCCACTCCTCTTTGTGCCTTCTACGTTATGCGTGTCTTTTTACACGTTTGATGTGCGCACACATCTGTATTTTTGTTCCATGCCCTTGTCGTACATGGGCATTAGATTTCATGTTCAATTTTGTATTCAATTGATTAATTGTATCGGTTGTAATTACTCTTGAGCAGGATTACAGTTGCTAATCAGGTGGAAGACATTCCACTTGATTGGGCTTTGGGAGCCTTCATTTTGCAAACCACTGCTATTTTGGAAGCTGAGCGCCCTAACTGGATTGCCACTGTCATCAGTGAGGACTCGCCGACACTCATCTCACTAATTGTTATCTTTGCAGTATTGATGTTTACGGCATGGTCTGTATCGAAGTGGCGGAAACCACAGTTGAAGACAATTTATGATCTGGAGAAAGGACGGTATATAGTCACTCGTGTTGGTAGAAGTCGGTAGATTCTTTTGAAAGGTAATTTCATAATATGTTTCGCCAATCAGTATAGAACATTGTTCTAATTATGACACTCCGTCCAAGTTGCTTAAGCATGCTAAGGTTAGCATCTGGTACCAAGGTCAGGATCAACTATAAATGATGTCAGTACATTTGGGTCAGATCAGAATGCAGGGCAGGGCGACTGGTGCAAGAGCTAGAATAGAAGATTGAACTATCATTTTGTGTTTAGTGGAAAACTAAGATCTCACTTTTGTGAAACGATCCACATTCCATTTTGAGGGTGGAAGGTTCGTTTTGGGGAGCTACAGTCGGGGATGTTGGACGGTGTGCCATTTTGAATGATAGTATATGATTTAGATATGCTCTTTTCACACTCAAATACTTATTCCATCCATAGCTATAAGCGATTGGTTTTATCATTTACCACAGTAAGAGTTACTATATTTTTTTTTTTTTCCTTGAATAGATAATCAATTCTCAATCTTCAATTTCCTATGATTCATTGTATCGAGATCACTTCTAATGTAAATTATTGTGGAATATTTTGACCACAGAGACATGAAACCTTTATTGCTTGCTATTCAAGAGTCAGGACCCTAAAAAGATAAGTCCTACTTAAGCCAACGTTTAATGGATGTTTTCTTTTAAATCCAAAGTTTTCTCCCTTACAAAGCATCCTTGCGGTACGATTATAAGGGTTTCTTCTAGATTAAAAATAATAATTCTCTCATACCCTACCTGTGGAACGCCATTCCGAGGTTGAACTATTAGATCTTTATAAATTTCTATCAATCTTCGATATTTTTATATTTTAATGTGATTTTAATCCGTTTAATTATTCAGAATCACGCACTCTCATTATGATTTTTTTTTTTATCTTAAAAAGCACCATAAATAAAAGTTTAAAGTATTTTCTTCACGATAATAATAATAATAATAATAATAATAATAATAATAATAATAATAATAATAATAATAATAAGTCTTAATCTTAAATTGGAGATAAATAAAAGTTCAAAGTATTTTCCTGACGTATTGCATTAATTGGTTCAAAGACTTTAGAACTTTTGGAAGATGCTCATTCAAACCGGAGCTACGTTCTGGCATATAGGACAAACATTCGACAAAAAGAAAGAGGTGGAGGGTGGTGCCAGATCAACCCTGAGGTGAGGTCCAATATGGATAGGAACTTGGAGTTCTTTTTTAATAAAAGGAGGGAATTGGAGGAAGAGAAGAAGAGATGAGAGGAGGGAAACGGTCCATATCAAGATTGTAAATGCAAACGACTGGTCTACGTGCCAATGGACTTCCTCTAGAAAGGCAGGATATAAAGTTTGATCGTTGAACAGAACAGTGAACATATATATATAAAAGGAAAACTGAAATCATTATCAAGCCAAGTAAAGTTCTCGATAAGTTGTGAGGAAATGAACATGTTTGACCAGGAAGAGAGGAGTAAGATGTACTCTCTAGGTGAACCATGCGTGGTGTCATATAAATACGGCAGTTCTGTATACATGTAATGTATTAACCCATCTCTATATACGCGTGTAGTGTACTTTTTAACTCTTGTAAAGTTCCTAAAAGTCCGTTCATGGAAACTCTTTAATCTTGGATTATTTTCATCCGTCGTTTTTAAAGTTTAGCGTGTTTGTATTTTGTTTCTAAACTTTAAAAACTTACAATTTTATCCCCTAAATTTTAAATTAGTTTTATTTAATCCCATTTGTTAGAAATTATGTTAAAAATATGCATTAAAAAGTGTTAAGTGTGGTCAAGTAGTCTTTTTGTGTTTATTTTAAAAGAAATATTATAGAAAGATTAGAGTGCGTTTAGTTATTGGATTTGTGTCATAATTCGGATCATGATTTGTAATTTTTTATCGTATTTTTTCTTATAAAAAAATACATAAATTAAAAATAATTCTGAATCATAATTATGAATTCATCAATTAAACGTCTACTTAATTTTTTTTTCTCTCTATTTTAACAAAAATTTGAACAGAGAAGTGGGGTTAATTTAAAATTAAGAGAATAAAAATGAAAGTTTTAAAAATTTAGAGAGTAAAATAACACTTAAAATTCAAGAGCAACGTGTACGTCTTAATTGTGATTTCCGTTTTCCACCGCTGCTTCCTATAGAGACGGGGAATCAAATGACACTTAAAAGGAAGCTAAATGATATTTTCACCCTTCTGTCTTTTGTGTCTCTATGTGCTTCAATTTTCTCTCTCTCTGTATTTCACTTCTCTATGAGGTCAAGCTTGGCAATGATTTCTCCCTCTTTTTTTTTTTTTTTGGCCCTTTTGGCTGAAGCGTGAAAGGCAATGATATCTTTTGGCTACGCGTCTATACTGTTGTAATTGAAAGAGGCTGCTTTATGGCCCTAGTAGTAGTGAAAAGATCATCGCTATCATTTAGAAGCAATATGAACAGCCGTCCAATTTTGTCTTCAAATTAATGGGCTTTTTTTTTCACTTGATGAGAAGGAAATAGAGATAAATATTTTTATAGTGTATGAGTATAAATTTTTATTTTTTATTTTTAAAAATATTAATTTTAATTAAAAAATTATATTAATAAAAAATAAAGAGTGATCTAGAATATTTTTTTTTAATCTTAATTTATAAAATTTATGTCGTTTTTAAATCGTGTCGTCATGTCGTGATTTATATTGTCGACCCTATTTAGAATACACTCTAAGTGGCTCTCTATTCTAACTCTGTTGGCCAGGTTTGAATATAGATTCTACCTAGGGGTTATATTGCCTTTTCCTTTCATTTTCTATTCTTTATTTTTTTCCCCTTTTTTCCCTGGAAAGTGTTGGAATTTTAAAAATGTAGAAAATGATCCATATCCGCAAAAAGTTAGAGCCACGCTTTCATAATTGCGGGAGAGTCTTCACATATTAATGTTGGCAACTGGTAGAGCTTGATGGGTTTTTGGTCGGTTCAAAGAATTGGCCAATCTACAACCGGTAGAGCTTGATGGGTTTTGGTCGGTTCAAAGAATTGGCCAATCTTATTATTGCCACCTCTAATCATTCTCACCGTTGTTACAATACTTGAATTTTACTATTAGAACAAAAACCAAAACAAAAATGATTATCCACATGTTTAAAAGGATTACAAATAAAACTTAACTAGAGTTGCAAATTATAGGACGTCGACATTAGAACAATATCATCATTTTTTTTAGAATTAAAAAATTGTTATCACTAAATCAAAGCATCTAAAACTGCTTTTAGAGAGCGACGCGATTCCCACAACATAAAAGATCAAGGTGAGTTATTGTATTAGCTTCCCTAAATATATGATTTTATCATAACTCTCATAAAAAATAAGAAAATATACAACACATCTCATAACGAAAACCAAACTTTTTGTAATTCAAAGCATTAATATTAAAAGTTTGAGCTTGAACAAAAACCAATGGAATGGTAGGACTTAGCATGATTTTTTTTTTTTTTTTTTTTGAAGGAGAGATGATAATTTTTATGTCCAATTTGTTTCTTTGAATTAGGAGACAGTTAAATTCTTGGGTTATTGTTGTTACTTTCAATAGTTATTACCATTCTTGAATTGAAATAACTCATTTTGATTGGAATATCCATTTATGTGAAAAAAAATTAAATTTTTAATGTGCAAATGTACAAATAATAATGGTGTGAATGAATAAAAAATATTAGATACAAAAAATCTCTCATAGAATAATTATTAATTAATGAATTATTTAAGTTTTTGGGTCTACTCTCATTGGAAGACGGTTTTGCAAAGACGAGTATTAGGACTCGTTTAGTTTATGAGTTTAAATCAGTAGTTTTAATTCTACATTCAAATTTTATGAAAAAAATCATTAGCATAATTTTTTAAAATTTAATTTTTTTATGAGAAAAAATTATATACATGATCAAAACAATGGGCTGAAAATTATGAACTAAACGAGGCCCTAAAGAATCAAGACTCGACCCCGTCACATTGAACAAGAATACTCTCTAGCCTCTACCTAATAGTTTCCTAATAAAGAATAAGACTTATCGGACCTAATTTACACCTAATTCTCTAATTTTTTTATTTAGCAAAGACAAGTTTTGGTAGGAGTGTATGTTGGTTGAAAATTGACATTTTCGGTCGATTTTGAAATTGAACTGACCATGTTGTTTTTTTTAAAATGTGTACCGAAAACTGAATTGATCACATAATATATCGGTCAATTTTCAACTGACAACGGTTAATTTTTAACGGTTAGTTACTGCTGGTTCCCACTTTCATTAAAAAAAAAAAAAAAAAGAACTAATTTTTTTCATTAAATTTTAACCACTACTATGGTTAAAATTCAAAGAGGAAATTTTTTTAATTAAAATGAGACTCATGAGAGACGAGTGTCTACATAAAGGAATCTAATAAGCTCTTTACATTTTTTAAGAGCTCGTTTAGTTCGTTAATTTGAGTTTTAATTCGAATTGAGATGTGATTTTATATAAGTCTTTTACTATAATAAAAAAGTTAAATATAATTATTTTTGAAAATTTTTTACCGTAATAAAAATTAAATTATATATTCAAATCGGTGAAATGAACGAAATCTTCTCTTCTTAGTGCAGCGTCCTAAAATTGTTAGGATTTTCTCAAGCTCGAGTCTTGTGCCTCCATGGAGGATCAAACTGTAGGAAGCAAGGGTCCTGGGAGGGTGAATGTGATGGATTCACTGGAGCAGTCGGTATCGGTGCAAGAATCTGAGGACATGTTCCTCGATATGATTCCTTCGGAGGAGTTGGGTGTGGCCTTTTCCAAAAAGACCCTATGTCAGGTGATTTCCAAGACACCTCTCCCTAAGTTTCTCTTTAAGAAACGCTCTTTCTGGTATTTGGGGAAAGGAAGTTCGGTGGAACCTAGTGGACATGGGTAAAGGTGTGCTGGGGATTTTCTTCAACAAGGATGAAGAATGTTCGAGGATTTTTGACCGGAGGCCATGTAATGTTCAAGGTGCATGCTTAATGCTTAAGCAATGACCAGAAACTGGACGGTGGGAGGATGCTAATTTTTCCACAACAACTTTCTGGGTTCAAGCTCATGGCTTGCCGGTTTTCTACAACTCAGAGGATAATACGACGCGCGTGGGAATGAAAGTTGGCATCAAAGGGACAGAAATTCAGATCTGGAAGTTCCCGAAAGGAGCCCACCGGAGATTCATGAGGTTCAGAGTTGAGGTCTATGCCCAAGAGCCGCTACCGGGAGGCTATTTCCAGAAGCCTTCATTGGGGGGAAGACCATCATACTGGGTTCAAATGAAATACGAGAAGTTGCCTTTAATTTGTTTCAAATGTGGCAGGATCGATCGTGAAGAAAAGGGTCGTGCTTCTGTGATAGCGCTAACTCAGGCGTGTGGAGGCAAACAGGTTCAACTTTATGGCCCGTGGATGAGAACCGATACTGGAGAGAAACAAGTGTGAAAGCGACAGACGATGAGGCGGTGGCGGCTGCCAGTATGGGGTGGATGTAGAAGCTTAGGGTATCGGAGGTGGATGCTAAAGGGCGTAAGGTATATCAGTTCAGGGAATTTCAAAATCAAAAGCCCTCCTTTCCTGTTTCCGGCAGCGACGGCGATGGCGCAAAGATAATCTTTACGGAGGATGCCACCCCTGCCACAAGGGACAAAGCCAGGCAGTGGAGTTGTGCGAGAAGGTACTGAGGTAGTGGATTCGCTATCACAAGAGACACGGTCAGCTGGTAATAGAGCTGTACGATACTGTATTGAGATAGTGAATTCGCAAGTGAGGAGTCCTTAACGATACTATCAGAGCTTGAATAAAGGTGGTGCTAATGTAGAGGATAAGATTACTATTATTAATACTATTCATCAGATGCTAGAAATCCCACGTGTCGGTTTTTTGATTTTGTTGAACACTCGTTTTGGAATCAACGAACTTGGAGCTGGGCTCAAATCCGTCAAAAAAAGGGGAGGAACCGGTCATTTCACACGGCATTCCACTAATGAAATGACAAAATTACCCTCGAAGACTATGGGGGCGTAAGTGCAAAGAAAATTATCACCGAACTCCTTTCGAGATGTTCGATAAAGCCGAAGCCACAAAGAGGTGCTATAAATAGCAACAAACGAACCAATTCATTTTCTCCAATCCAATTTTGTCCTTAAAAAAGAAATTAAAAAACAGACAATTCTCTCTCTCTCTCTCTCTCTCTCTCTCTCTCTCCCCCCGATTTGTTCGCTCCGTCATTCACGCGCTTTCGTAGCCGATTTCCAGGTAAGAACAAAGGGGAAATATTTTCCCATCGGATTTTCTCTCGTTTTCTGTTCTCGGAAACCTCTGATCCGCTGCCTTGTCCGGCGTGATCCTGGGTTTCCAGGGCTCAGTTTGACTATAATTCCTTGGGGTTTTCTTATCTTCTCCTTTTCTACTGATTAATTGAAGTTTCTGAATGTTGAATGCTGTGAATTAGGGTTTCGTCGTCTTCATTTTTTTGGGGTGTTTTGAGTAGCGATGAGCGACCACATGGTGGTGATTGTTGACCGTCTGATCAGGCCGGTGGCCGTGCAATCGCCGGCGGAATCGTCCGAGGTTTCTGGTTCCGGGCTGGTCGGCGGCGGCGCTGATGGCGGCTCAGGCCCAAACGCAGCTGGCCCAGGCCCATCCTCTTCGGCGACGGATGAGAAGCAAGAGGATGAGGAGGGTTTGGGCGAGGAGGAACCGCTGATTCAGACGGCGGAGTGTCGCATTTGCCAGGAGGAGGACAGCCTCAAGGATTTGGAGACTCCTTGCGCTTGTAGTGGTAGCCTCAAGGTTATATTTTTATGATTATATCTTTTTTAATTATTGTGTTATATATATACGCTGGATTGCGTGATTTAAATTCTTTTATATTTGAAGTCTTATTAGGTGTTTGTATTTCTCCAGAATTTGCTTAATGGTTTGTAAAGGTTTCAATTTGACTTACTTCATCTTTGGGTGTTATTGGGTGTTTGATTTCACTAGAATTTGCGTGTTGTGGTTTATAAAAGGTTTCAATTTGACTTACTTCATCTTTGAGGTGTTATTGGGTGTTTGGTTTCTCTAGAATTTGCGTATTGTGGTTTGTAAAGGTTTCAATTTGATTTCTTTCATCTTTGAGGTGTTATTGGGTGTTTGATTGCGTATTGTGGTTTGTAAAGGTTTCAACTTTTCCTTGTTTTGTTTTCACGTCTGCGGGTGGTGACAATCCACGCCGGATTTGCGTGATGTATTGGATGAACTTTTTTGTTGGAAATGGTTAGGATGTTGATAATGTTGAATAAGTGCTTAAAGTTGAAAATTAAATGGGTTTTTTTTTTTTTTTTTTTTTTTTTTTTTTTTTTTTTTTAAGGATAAGATAGAAGATGATAGATGCTTGATTGTAGATGTTTGTAAATTGTAATGACAGAAGGGCGAAGGCATATTCATTTTCTGTTTTTCTCGACCTTGTCAAATCTACGGTCAGATTTGCTCAATAGAGTGAAATGTTGTAGTTTCAGAGGATGTTTAAATTTCTATTTATGGAGATGTGTAGAGGTTTACATGAATTTGAGTGTCTATATAACTTCTTGTTTTGGCCTTAACCTGTTGCACAAGGTTAAATCTTTTTTTTTTTTTTTTTTTCCTCTATATGTGTTTTTCCTTGTGGAGTTGGATATCACCTGATTCACCTCAGATTTGATATTGTTCCCTTAAACAAAGAACAAACATGTACCTTCATTTTTTTCCCTTGTATTTCTGCCCGCATCTCCATTTGTTAGTTTGGTTTCTGATGCAAGTTAAACGTACTTTGTTCAGTATGCTCATAGGAAGTGTGTTCAGCACTGGTGCAATGAGAAAGGTGATACAATTTGTGAGATTTGCCATCAGGTAGGCTATTAATTTGTTTTCCTTTAGCCTTCAAAAGTATGTTATTTCATAAGTTGTGCCTCTTTAACGCTTATTAGCATTGATGGCTGCAGCCTTACCAACCTGGTTATACTGCACCTCCTCCACCACCTCCTGATGAAACTGCCATTGAGATTGGGTATGTATTATACAGCTTTCTTATTTTTAATAGTTGACTTGTGCTTTGAGTGAGAGTGATTTAATGATGTTCATATCGTGTATATTTCTTGCAGTGGAGGGTGGACAATATCTGGCACTCCGTTGGAGTTGGATCCTCGTCTCTTGGCAATTGCAGAGGCAGAACGTCATTTTCTGGAAGCTGAGTATGATGACTACGCTGCTTCTAGTGCCAGTGGAGCTGCATATTGCCGTTCAGTTGCCCTTATTGTAAGCTCATGTATTTCTAAATTGTTATATCCTAGTGAGGATTTGAAGTCATCCATCTTGGAAACAGGCCTGATTTTTACGTTAACTTTCTCTCTTTTGGCAGTTAATGGCCCTTCTTCTCTTGCGGCATGCATTGGGTATTACAGATGCTGACGCTGATACTGAAGATGAAACATCTGCTTTTTTCTCTGTAAGTAGAACTGCGCTGGCATTCTTGTTGTGAAGTAACCCATTGATGCTTAACTACTAGACCTCAACTCGTTTCGTGTTTCATATTTTGATAATAAAATTATTGATGCTCCGCAGCTTTTCTTGCTCCGTGCTGCTGGATTTCTTCTTCCTTGCTACATTATGGCTTGGGCCATCAGTATGTTACAGCGTAGAAGGCAAAGACAGGTAAACAACATTGCCTCCAATTTTCTGGTCTACTCTCATTAGGGTATTTCTTTATTTTCAAACTTTCCTTTGGTTAATTTTCTAGAATAATTTTGTGAAACAGGAGGCTGCAGCATTGGCAGCGACGCAAGTAGCTTTTGTCCTGCAATCTGGGCAACGTGGGGGACTGCAATTTGCAATAGCATCCGGACGGCCAGCACCATCAGGACCCACGGTTGCCTCACCCCAAGAGGCTGTTTAATGTTGTTGTATATGGGCAGCAAGAAATTCCTGAGTTGAATGTGGCGCATTTGGGAGGGTGATTCAGCGGAATGTGATGAAAAATAAATGGAAAACCTTTCCTTCGTTTAAACGTATAAATAGATTTTTTTTTAATGGATGATTAGATATTTAAAAGAAGAGAAATTGTTAACGTGACCGTGTGAAATTCTAATTTCATCGTCAAAATGGCCATGGCTACCCCATGTTGGTTCTGCTTTTGGTGTCTTTCTCTGTTTTCCATGTATATATCGATTTCAATCAGAGAAAATTTAATATTTAGCTCAAACGTGTTGGTTGTTATTTGGAATGTGTTCATGTCGCCTGTCATGTTGAACATAAACATCTGTATCTAGCTGTATTTCATATTTTTGTGGTCATCATTATCGTTTTCTTTTTTCCTTTTCTAACGAATTTTTGCTATCATCCGTCTTAGCTGTAAATTGATCGGAAAATTTAGGTTTCGTCAATTTTACTCATTTGAGTTTTTTATTATAATTTTATTAGTTAAAAGTTTTTATAAAAACTCATATAATTAATTTTGTTATAGTTAAAAATTTTTATATAATCACATTTCAGTTTAAATTAAAAATTTAAATTGATGCACTGAATGAGATTTTAATGAGTGTGATTGAAATTATTTTTAAAAATATTTTTACACGTCTTTTGAGACACGAAATTAAAAACGATTTATAAATCGCGTTTGTTTAATAAATATTTTAAAAAAGAAAACGAAAATAAAAAATAGTGAGAATGATTTTTGTAAAGAAAGTATAACGTTTTTATTTTTTAATACTTATTAACAAAATTTTATTAAATAATTAATTATTATATTATATTATATATTAATTAATAATTAATAAATATATATACTTAATAATTAATAAATGCAGTAATTACTTAATTATTAATTAACTATTAATTTTTTACTATTAAGTTTATAATTTTATTAATTAAATAATAAATAATATAGTAATTAATTATTTAATTAAAGATTAATTGTCAAAAATTAATTATATAACATATTAACAATAAAACAAGTAATAATAGGTTATTAAATAAATAACTAATAATTAATATATCAATCATACATTATGTTAATTATAATCTATTAAGAAGTAAACAGTTAGTAAATAAAACATAAATAGTAATTATTCAATTAATAATTAATATTAAATTATATATCAATATGTAATATACTAATCAATAATAATTAATAATACAAAATAAATAATTACTAAAAATGAGCTACTCTGGGAATTCGGATTATGGTGGGGTCAAAAGAGATGGCAATGGGCATATTAATAAATTGTGTATATACTAATTATTTTTCTTAATACACTAATTAATTATTTATAATGTAATAAATATGAATATATTACTAATATAATAATTACTTATAATTGATTACTAATTACTATTTTTAATTATTTTGCATATGAATTTATTATATATATAGTTTAATTACGAATGTACTCATTAATGATAAATTATTTATTATTATTAATATATTAATATGTTAATTTTTATTTACTAAATAATTATCAATTATTAAGTACTTAATATATTAATTTAAGATTATTAATTACATGTACTCAAAATAAATATAGATGTAACCAAATACGATTTCACTTTTTTATCATATTTAAACTAATATTTTGAAAGACCACTAAATGTAATTTTAAATTAATTTTAGGATGATTTTCAAAACAATTTTATTTTTATTTTTGTATCAAAAATATAATTATTTTGAAAACAATACCAAACGAACCCAATATTTTACTAGTTTTCTGTAATAGGCAATGGGATACAAATATGAATGGAAATGATATGGTAGTTTTATGTGGAAGTAATATGCTAGAGAAAGTCAATACAAGCCATGATGCAATTATTAGTCTGTTACTTATATAGTTCAAAAGTTATTTTTGAACCTATTTGAAAAGACAACGTTAAAAGTGTTTTTGTCTTTTATATGCACTTTTAGAATAACATTACTTCATTAGTCTGTTGAAGTTTTTTTATTTGACTTATTTATTCAAACACATTTAAAAGCATTTTTGAAATATAAAAACACTTTTTATGTATAATTCAAATACTAATTAAAAAATCTTTAACTTATACTTTTTTTTTACTATTTAAAAGTAAAAGTATAAACTCTTCTAAACAGGTTTTTATTATAGGAAAAACAATTGAAGTGTTTTTTGTTGCTTCTCAAAAAATAAAAAGGAAAAAAAAAAAAGAAATGAAAGGAAAAGAAAGAAGCGTCACATGAAAAGAAAGGAAAGAAGCTTCACAGCTCGAGATCACTGACATCAAAAATATATGTGTCTAAATAGACTAAATTATGAGTAAAGTTGAAACTGAAATACAATGAGTCAAAAGAAATAAAAAAAAATGTGTTGAAAATTAAAAATACTTGCAAAGTAATTAAAAAAAAAAAAGAAAAAAAAAAAAAAAAAAGCGTTGAAATTTGTTTGGGGTTTGTGCGGGATCCTCTGGCCCGGGTACAACTGAGAAGGCATTTGCTTAACCATGAGCTTCAAAATATGATAATTAAAAAGCAAAAAAAAATAAAAATAAAAAAATCTCAAGACCTAGAGGGTGAAAATCTTAAAGAACTGTTGACTTAAGCATAATACAACTGTCAAAGTATACATATATATGTGTGCATATATGTATGTATATATCTATATACCATATGGAGACGTTCCGCGATAGCTAATAAATTTCTGTCAAGTGTCAAATTATACGTCACATAGCATGATGCAAACAACAAGAACATGTTCGGAAATTTCAATAGCTGTTTGTGTTAGGTATGTGTCTGACGATAACATGTCGTTCGTACTTTTCTCAATTGGGAGAAAGAGAAAAATAGATTAAGATTTAAGATGAATTAAAATTAATAAATTAATAGTTTACATAAGTTAATAAATAGGTAAAATTACTATTTTTATTTATAATTTGTCTTATTATAAACTATAACTTAACAAGTTATTATCTATAACTTATCTGATTATGAACAATAACTTAATAAGTTTGTCCATAACTTATCTAGTTATGAACCATAACTTAATAAATTTATCCATAACTTATCTGATTATGAATCATAACTTAATAAATTATGATCTATTAATTTCTATAATTAAAAATTAACTTATATACTTTCTTATCCCAATTTTGAAAGAAGGCCCAATGGAGCCTGCATCTCAACCCTGGGCCATCTCTACTGGTCTTAACCTGGGCGGGCCAAAACCGTGATTGAACAGAACCCAATAAAGTTCCTTTTTGCAATTTTATATTCCTTTTCTTTTTTCTTTCACGAGAAAATTAATCAAACAGCTTTTGCAATTATATCATCCAGTTTCTGGTTATTTTTCTTGATTTTAATATTCCACTATATTATCTGAAGATTAGAGCCTAAAATATTCAATCATCTTTATATATGAATAAATAATCTTGTAGGATATTAAATTTTTGCCAATTAGGATATTTTCTAATAAATTGAATGACATAAATGTTAAATTTATGTGGTTGGATGATATAGTTTTAAAGTTGACATTTTTTTAGTAGTATTTTTTATTTCTCTTTTTTTTTTTTAAATTTATGTACACCCAATATTTTGAGCCTCATCAAATCTATATCACCGCATTTTAAGTTTGCATTGCTTTATATGCTCACTTTTAACTACTAAAAAAGAATATCATTGAGGGGAAGAGAAAATACGAAGAAAATAAAAATAGAAATGTTGTATAAATACAAAAAAAAAAAATCTCAATTACACATTGTTGATTTATTTATTTTTTCATAAACAAGTTTTTTTTTTCAATTTTTGAATGAATTTTCATTACAAAATTAAAACTGACTGTTACAGGATATGAATTTACTATGCACTTTAAATAGTCTGGTACATATTTAAGAAGGACCAAGATAGATGATATACTTTCTCTTTTTTTGGTAATTAAATATGAAAATTAAGAAAGGTGCCACCTTAACTAAACTCTTTAGTTTCACGTCTTCTTTAAAACTTTATCCATTTTAACTAAATATATAAAAAGAGAAAGTAATGACAGAAAACTTAATTTTTAAGAAGAACATAAATCTTTATACTACTGTGCATTCCTCTGGATTTATACTTTTTGATTTGGCATGGCATCAAAAAGAAGTGTTGGCACTCAATGTAACCAGTCCATAGAATGCTAGTTTGGGTCAGAGAAAACGGGAACCACTGTTGGCCCGGCTCTAACTTCTGAATTGGGCCGGACCCGGCTGAGATTTCAAACCTGAAGTTTATTGGGCGGGGCCGACCCCATCCAAATGCCTTTTTATTTTTATTTTTTTAAAAAATACCATATAAAATTTCAGACCAAACGTCAAATCCATCATACTTTAGAGTTAAGCTGGGCAATTCTCTTCCGTCAAACGGTCTAAATTTTTACCTCTAATAATCCATTACAAATCAACATACTAGTTTTGAGGCAAAAGTATATACTTTTATTTTGCTTCCCACCATAGAGCTCAAAAAAAGAAAAAAACGGTGGCTTCTAAAACTAATTTGCCAATTTATTTAGCGACTAATAGCAGGAAATTTATAATCTAACGTCTTTGCATAAAAAGCCAAAGAATGTTTGGATCTCAATTTAGAGAAGAAAGTTGCTTCCAATTATTACGTTTTATTTTTTATTTTTTATTATTTATTTTTTTACCATATACTTCGAGTACTGGGTTTGGACCTTGGACTTTGGACTTTGGACTGTCTGATTGTGCTAACGTTGTTGTATCTAGATAATGTTTGCATCATTTATAGATGTTTAGTTCATGAATTCAGAATTATGATTTAAAATTATTCTTAATTTATGTGTATTTTTTGTGAGAAAAAATACTGTAATAAACTATGAATCATGATTTAAATCATGATATAAATCTATTAACTAAACGTAAACTGAACTTTAAGAGTTTATCCTTGTTTAGGGGGAGACATACTAATGATGAACAAAAAGAAGAACAAAATTGGTAGGTTTATAACCAATTAAGAACTAAGCTTTTTTCTTTTTTATTTATTAATTTATTTATTTTTGCTAGAAGACTAAGCAGATATTGTAACTTGTAGAACCTTAATTCATCTTGTTTAATTTAGTTACTTGAGCCTTTTCTCCTATATATCTAAATTTAAAAGCCTAATGTTGGAAAACAATAAGAAAATCCTTAGTAATTAACAGTCAAAAACTTCAACAAGTACGCGTTAGACGGGGCGGGTGGACCAAACTTGCTGGGGCAATGGGGACCTGCTCCACATCATTCCTCGATTAAATGTGGGGTAGCCCGGCGGCCGCCTTGCTATGGGCGGGGCACCCGGCACCATCCCGCCTCATTTACATCCATATCAACAAGGATGGTCAAGGATTGTGTTCGTTTGTAAAGGTAAGCAAGCACATATTCTCACACACCCTTGGTATGATTATGATCCAAGTAGAATGATCCAAAAGTAGTTAAAAGAAGCATTTTCTCCCTTTAACATCTGTTTAAGGGACATTCTGATTGTAGCTTCCCCACCTCCCCTCTTTATCCTTAAGAATATGGTTAACTTATCAAGAAATTTATAAAATAATCCAGCTAATTATTATATTAGCATTAATTACTTGTCTCAACCATAATACATGTTAATAACCACACACATATATAATATAATATTCTATATATATATATATATATATAAATATATGTGTCTGTGTGTAGTTGTGGGACTTTTACATACAACGTGTTCTCATACTATGTTGAATTACCACTAATCTGATTTATAGTATTTTGGCAAATCTGTGAAATAATAATAATTCAGATTTTGTAGAACAAGATCCACTTCTATAGATACTCAAATACACGAAAAATGTTATTCTGTTACACAACCTCTTTTTTTTTTCCCCCTTTTGGATAAATGCATGATTTTAGTCACATGTCTTTGGCTTTATAGTATCAAACACCAAGTTTCTATGAGGAAAACGCCAAAAAAAAAAAAAAAAAAAAAAAAAAAAAAAAAAAAGAACATAAAAGAATAAGGAATTGTTCAAAGACGGGTATGGTCTTTAATATTGCAAATACAGTTCAGTTTTCGCTTTTTCTTCTTTAACTTGCTTTCTCATACTTCTTTTCCCCAACCCTTTTATTTGGTGGCTTGGTCAGTATAACTTGTATATAATGGTGTCATTTCTGCACCAAAAACGTTGAAGTTGGAGTCCCAAACTAAATGGGACCTCAATCAAGTTTTAAACAAATAATAATAATTATTATTATTATTTAAAAAGCCACAACTTTAAGACCAGCCCTCGAGAATCTATAAAGCCATATATTTTATACGAAGTTTCTTTATTTTCGTTTATTTTTATAAATATGATCTTAACGCTGAGATGATGATTATAATCGTAAGACAAAGTGGGTTCCACCGGATTACTGAGATAAAATACTAGTTGTGCTTTCAAACTTTGAGAGAAGGAAAAATAAATAAATAAATAAAAGAGAGAGAGAGAGAGTATCTATATATGAGTAGATTAAATGATTAACCTCAACAAAGAATATGGTACGTACCCGTACCATAACTCTATTCATATAAGCAAAAGTTCCCATTTCCACACTTTACTAATTTCTTGATATGGCAATGAAGCTTGAACCCATATATATGTTAAGAATTAGATATCCTAATTATAAATTACCAAGAGTAATAAAATCGCGGAAAAAAAAAATCAAACAAAAACAAAATGTAAAATTTAAAGAGGTTCATCTCAATGTGAAATTATATTCTTTTTCAGCCGTTGTAGTATTTCAATACGATAAAAAAAGAAGTTTACAAAACAAAATCACTTGCATCACAACTTTCTATGATTAACCCATAAATGTTGCCCCTTTTTTCCTCCAACCCTCTATAATTACTCCATAAATAGTGTCCTTTTTTCACTATGAAAACTAGGATAACTGAACTTTACAAATGTATCATCCATATTCGAACTTATGACCAGTCAGTTAACAGCCAACCGCTCTATCACTGAGCTACTAAGGACAATAATAGGTTAGAGGTCGATCTGTGAATTTCTCTGCATAAAGTCATAAATCATGAGGACAATTAAATAGATTACACAACAAAACAATATCATGTATATGTTGAGACTTGGTAATCCGAGCTGATTTTGCTTTAATACCGGTGAGCTATTTACACATTCAAATCAAGAGAAATAAGTCACATAAATGTAGTTCTATTTAGTCCCTTCAGTATCTATCGGAATAGTGTTACTTGGGAGTTGGGTCTTTGCCTCACAAAGGGAGTCTAAAATATGTCCTTTAGCAAACGAATTATACACATACACCGAGCAAAACCAACACGACCCCATCTGTTTCCACATGAAATGGAATCTCGAAAAAAAAAAATAAATAAAGTGTCAGATCCTGATCTTATTTGCTAAGCACAGACAGATCCTGATTTCTTTTAGTTGTGTACTTGTACATAAATGGAGAAACATAAATAAAGGAATATGATCGAGCATCCTTGTTTGTGAGTATGAAAAAAAAATATAACAAAAAGAAATAAACAGTTCTAAACTATCACATCTCGATCAAGTTTGATTACATTATTGAACTTTTTAATATGATAATTACGATGTTATCTAACGGTTAAAAACTGTATCCTACCACTTTGAGTAATTTTTTTCATGCCTTACCATAGAATTCTCCTCCAAAGAAAGTAGAACAATAGTTCTAAGGAGGCAGATTTTTGCTTTAGCAAGGGCATCTGACCAGAGAAGTTACCTGCAAGGCTACCAATTTTACTGCACCAGTTAATTTATGAAGACTGATTTAACTTTTTTTGGGGTAAAAGAAGAACCGGATGATCATGAGCCAATCAAGTAAAACTCATGCATGAATCATGATATACATGTCATGAATCATGTATGGTGATGAAGTAAATATCATCCCTAAACTTCCAAGATGATTTCAAAACTAATGGAGAAAAATGTCTGCTAGAAAGCAACTTCTCATTTAACTCTTTTCACTTTAATTGGTGGATAAAAAGCAAAGAATCAACACATTAAATAAACATCCAAGCTGGGGTCTCATATAGCTTGGACCATGACCGGTCCATCTTAAAAACAAAAATATGTCACCATATTTTGATAAAGTGGTGCAGGAATTTATGCTTTAGAATGTTCCAAGTTGCATGTGATATAAAATTTAACTACAAGATTAGCTATAAAAAAAATTGGGGTAAGTAAAGGAAAAGGTGGTCTACACTCTATACATGAATAAGCGAGAGATTAAAAAAAAAAAAAAAAAGGATTTATAAATTTGAGATAAGAGAGGGAATTAGAGATTTTTAAAGTGAATCACTCTTAAAAAAATTGAGATCCCATTTATTTCATCGATTTGAGTTTAGAATTCGTGTTTTACTATAGTAAATAGCTCTAAAAAACAGTCAAATATAACTTCATTACAGTAAAAAAATCTTCACATAAAGTTACACCTCAACTCAAATTAAAAATTTAAATCAACAAATTAAACGGGTATCAATACAGGGGGATTGGAGCTCGGCAAGCCGAAGAAAAGAAGTGCAAAGAAAAGCATAAAGAGACACTGTTAGCTAGCACTAGAAACCAAGTAATGTTGTTTTTGTTGGGCATAGGGAAAAGAGCTTGGAATTCTAAAGTTGGGGTGAGGAGATCTTAGAATGGCATAAAGCAAGTGTTTGTTTCTTTTGGAGGTTGCTCATTCCTTCCGATCTATTCTTTATATGACTTGCCTTGGCACTGTAGCAATCTAGTATAACCGAAGGGCCCATTGGCTTGTACCTGCTTACTCATTCCAAATAAATAAATAAAAACTCCTAAAAACTAAAAACTAAATCCCCCCTTTTCTTAGTAAGAAAGGAAAGGTGAATTACCAAATTAGCCTTCAAAAAAAAAAAAAACTCCACATTAGAATAATGAATTCTTATAACAAATTATTGATAATTCTGTGGTACGCTTTTTCAGACATCAAATTAAATTTACTATGAATGTAACATTAAGTAAACATATGCTTATCAATAAATGCAGATTTCCCCGTTAATATGTTATTTCAATACTTATCATATTTTTTTTCCCCCAATCTAAAAGACCCTTGAAAGAGTACTAGTAAGTGGCTTCCATTTAAGATGGACCCCAAATGAGCAGAACCAATGGACCATATCTCTAGTGCATGCAATATGGTCGGGTGATGCGGCAATATCGCTAGGATATCAAGACTCAAAATTGGCCTTTTCTTAGTCGACAAAAGCAGTGCAAATGATAAGAGATGGAGGGTGAGGGAAACAAGTGAAAAAAGATACTTGGCTTCTCAAGGGTATTTTGTTAAGATTCCTTTATTCATCATTGACAGATTCTCCAAAACGACAGCCTTAATTTTTTTTTTTTTTTTTGCTTAGATTGCAGGCTTATGATTTGGCCTGAATCTAAAATAAATTCCCTCTAATTCTTCTCTTTGGGGCCCTCTCTGCTTTACCTTTTAAAGCCCCTCTCTCCCAATCCAACTAGCCTTAAATAGCAGGCTTGCTTATTTATATCTACAGGATTGAAACATAAAAGAGCAAGAGAACATCCCCATTTCTACTTATTCTCTCTCATTACTCTAAACAGAAGAAGAAGAAGATACTTCCCATTCTTCTTTTGTTTGTTCAAGTGTCATTTTATTTTCTTACTTGTTCGTTCTAATTAGTAAACCATGGTTTTTAGTACTCATAGAGTGTTCATTCTTCTCATTTGTGTCGGGTTACTATCAGTTCAACCGGATAGAGTTTCTGGCCTGAGAAATATAGACACTGCCCTCGGAGAGCACAAAGAAAACAATCAGCTACTTCTTCAGATTCGCCGCTTTCTTAAGGTTGTCAACACGGACGGAATGGAGGGAATGAACACGAAGGAGAGATCGTCTAGCCAAAATGACAAGTTCGACCCTGATCGATCGAGCAAAAGAAAAGTTCGGAGAGGTTCTGATCCTATCCACAACAGGAGTTGACTAGTGCTAGAAGTAATAGAGCAGGATTTGAGCAATGCAAGGGAAACTAAAAAAAAAAAAAAAAAGTGGTGAATTGTTTCTTCTTTCTTGGTGAACTTCCGTGATGAGTACTGGTTGGTTTTCTTCCTTCTTAGCTTTCAAAGATCAAAGATATTCTTTATATAGAGATATATGTGTATAGATGAGTAACAAGAGCGGCCAAAAGGTATCAACTAAACCAGTCATGTGTAATTCAAGCCAAGATCATCATAAATCTGTTTGCATTACCTGTGAGAAAGGACATAACAGATTATGGTTTGGCCTTCGGGGAAAAAAAGGATCAAATATAGTTCTTTTGTTTTCGTTTTTTTTTGTTTTTTTTGGTTTCCGTTTTTATAAATTTTGGAAGAAGAACATTTTGTTCCTGTTTGCATTAGTGTTACGGTTTCTTGCGGATTATAGCGAAATTCTTTTGTAATCCTCCACTCTTTCAAAGTTCTTTTAAATTTAAAGTGCAGTGAGCTTATTTCTATTCTCTTGTTGTGTTTCTATGTTAATTTTTCGCAACTTTTAACACTTTGCTCAGTCAATACAAACCATGTGAAGGCAAAATATTTCATATGAAAATTATACGGCAGGGTAAAAAAAAAAAAAAAATACTGTTATATTCTTATCAAATTTCGTCAAATTATATACTGTTTTATTTCGAAGCAATTTCGATGTGATTCAACTGTTAGAATGCAACTAATAGGTACATTTTTCACTGAAGTTCCCATATTGTGATATCTCAGTTATACATCCAAAAATAAAAAGCATATTATAATTATGGCACAGAACAAATTGTTTCTTTTTTTCTCTTACCTTTTCCTTTGGTCATTTTCTGAACCTTCTTTCTGAGGGTGTTTTGGGAGGTGTAACACTGTCACTGACGGCCACAATTGAATCATGCCAACAAGAAAAGAACCACAGAAACTCTTTTTCTTTATTTTCAAGCTAAGTTGCTACAAAACAAAAGTTGATGGCATCTTTCTAAAAAGAAAGCCTGCATCTCTCTTTCATGGTTTTAGAATTTAGTGGCACCACTTTTCAAATAGATGTTATATCATCTGTGTTATCCAATTTTTTTTTTTTTTTTTCTCTCTCTCTTTCTAATGACTCAAAAATACCAAATTAATACAAAAAATCATACAGAGTGTTCACTGTTTCCACAAGTTTGATCGCTCTATTCTTATCTCCAAAGAGTGCAAGGGCTCTAAATAAAATATTGAAAATTTAAAACTTGTGAGATGACATTAATTTGAAAAAAAAACTTGCAACATTGGAAGTTTTGAGCAGATTTCATATGAAATATTGGTATGTAGATATTCTTGTCAATTATTAAAATGTATTTTTACATAATTAAATAACCATCCATTTTGAATTTATAAAGTAAATTTGACACTTATTCTCTTCAACGAGAGAAATAAATATTAAAAGGTGCAAGTATTGACATTCTCATTTTTCGAACCTTATTTCTTGTATTAGACGGCTGGCAATTAAATTATCATTATTAATTTTATAAGTAAACACATAATTAAATAGGAGTTCATGCTAAGTAAACAAATCCAGACGTAAAGCCACGCACAACTAAGGGTAGGCAGCCGCTCCGCTGGGATTTTTTTTTTTTTTTTTCTTTTCCTTCCAGTTTTATACATAAAACGAAATCTATAAATTGTTACCCTCAAATCCTAGAATTTTATATTTGTGTCCCGCCCGCTCGGTCTCTAAAAATACCCTTTTGCTACTTGCTTCAAAGGGTATTTCTGTCTATTTGACCGTATATTTGTGATGGTCGTGACTCATGCCGAATCATGTTCAAAACTTGAGCGAAAAAGCAATTTTGAAGTTGAAAAGAAGAATAAAAAAAATAATCCAAATATATTATAGAATGGAATACGAGTATCAAAAAGTGTCGTAACTTCATTTCAAATACTTCTCTGGGCTTTGGTAGCTACAGCCTCAAGTCAATTTAGTCCAGGCCTTATAGAAACAATGGATTTATTGGGCCCAGCCAATGTAATGCTGGGTTTAATCTGCATTTATAGAGTCCAAGACCGTCACAAGGAAGAGTTGGGTGTTACCATTTAATAATTTTCAAAAAAAAGATAGAGAATGTATTTTTTAAGAATGTATAAGTCTGAATTTTTATTTTTTATTTTTAATAAATATTTTTTTATTAATGTAATTATTCGGCTAAAAAGATTATAAATCAAAGATAAAAATACTTGCCCTTAATTTTCGTTAGTTTTGTGGCTTAGTGCGTAGTTTTATTGAGGGAAATAGTAGAAAATAGGTCAATATGAAAAGCTTAAGAAAATATATATGTCAATTTTTAGTTATAGAAATTAATAGGCTATAACTTGTCAAGTTATGGTTCATAACCGGATAAGTTATGGATAATTATGAATAATAACTTGTCAAGTTATGGTTCATAACCAGACAAGTTATAGACGAAAATAATAATTTAATTTATTTATTAACTTATGTAAATTATTGACCTATTAATTTTAATTCATCTTAAATTTTGACCTATTTTTCTTTTTCTCCCTTTTATTGACAGTTAACTGTCTATGGGCTGTTGAGTTCGTTAATTGCCCAAATAAGTTTCTATCGAGGGTCTTATTTGTGTCTGATATTAACAATGTTTTTACCTTCCGTTAATTATGGTTGTTGCCGTTTTGTCCAGACGTTAACAAAACGACCTATGCACTGGCCAAGTTAGTTTTGTCCATTTTTGATTGGATGATGAACAGTAGCTAAATGCTACAAGTTTCATCTTAAAAGAAATGGATAGATTAAACTAAAGCTCCGTTCATTTCACCGATTCAAGTTTAAAATTTGAGTTTTATTACAGTAAAAAACTCTCAGAAAGAGTTACATCTAATTTTTTTTACTACAATAGAAAACTATCACATAAAATCACATCTCAACTCGAATTAAAAACTTGAATCAACAAATTAAACGGATCATAAGAATATTAATATAATTTGATTCTAGGATAGATTCTCATTATTCGCTGTGGGGTTAAAAATATGCTTCTTATCAGTCTACTTAAATATGATTTTGAACTTTTCAGATGTTAATTCACAAAAATAAGAGTTAGGTTCATTTCCATTCTATCTGCAGTTCCAATAGATTGTCAAATGACGGTAAAACTGGAAGGGTGAGAATATTACTTATCCTCTTTTCTTTTCAGCAATATATACACGCATATATAAATCAATCATGAACATCCATAAAAAAGGTTCTGCCTATAATGGTTAAAAGTTGCAAGTACAGTTGCAAAGGATCATGACGAATGTTAGATTGTTGTGTCGAAGTTACAAAGTTTATCTTCTCAGTTTTAACTGATAGATCTAATTAAAATTATATTAAATTAAATAAGTATACAAAATATATAGATTTAATACAAATTTGAGATTAAAAAGTAAAAAATTATTAATAGTCTATTTTTGTAAGGATTATCATAAAAAATTCCATTAAATTATTATTATTATTATTATTATTTTTGTATTTTTTTTCTTAGATGTGATTAGTATTGTTTTAGGGACAGGGTAAATCTGAAACTTGATATTTTCATCTCATAGTCCACTTTTTTTTCCTCAACTTAATCTTTGGATATATATATACACATTTAAAGCTGCACAATATTGCACCGAAGATTAGCTCTTTAAAAACATCTCTAATACAATGCTATAATTGATATTTTAATTGTAAATTTAACATTTTAGTGTAAAAAAGTACTCTATAATACAATGCTATTTGTTGTACTAAATTTCTCGTGTGCTATATTTTGTGATAAATTTCTTACTAAATAGGGCATATGAGAAATTTGATATTTGATTGTTATTGGTTAAAATGTTCACTTTTCGATGTAATCAATACAACTTTTACATTTTGTAATTATTTTAAGCATAAAATTTTACTTTTACAATTTTTAAAGCTATTAATTATGAAAAAAATGTAGATTTAGTATTTCAAATATTATTATGCATTGAAACAAAATAAAAATAATATACTATATTATAATTTTTGATGATAAATATACAATTGTATTAACATTATTTAATAAGAAGTATCCAAATTAAGAAAGAGACAAATATTGTGACTAGAATAGACGACAAATTCTTAATTTGACTTGTTGATTTGAGAGAATTGTGACACAAAACGAAAGAAGAGACGTATAAAAGAAAATTAACAAACCAAAATCATGGAAATGATGATTAATCATGCAACTTCATCCTCCTCTAAAATGGTGCGATAATGCTTATCTCTTGCTTGCTCCTTTCGGCGGGTATTTGGTTGAGAAAATATTTTTATTCTCTGTTTTCTTCCACTCGTTTGTCTTATCTTTTTGTAACCAGAAATGTTGCACGAAAGAACATAAATGCTTTCAGCTGGATGCTATCCACCCATAATAACAACCGTGCTTAATGTTATCTATCTCCTGCCAGATGACAATTTGACGGGCCTTTTTTTTTTTTTTTTTTTTTTTGCATGTGAACAAATATATGATATTCATCAGTAATTCATGAATTTTGAAATCATTAACTTTAAAAACTATCATTTTACTCTTTAAATTTTAAATTAGTCCGAGGCAGCAGTGAAACATTGGAATCTGGTTCTTTTTTTTTTTTTTTGGGTGTAAAACGGCAAAGCCAAAGACATCTCTGCCTAGTTAAGAGAAGCTGCTACATTAAAATCCCAAGCTAATTCCAATGAAGCAACTTCTAGAGATTACATTGGCATTACTCAATCCTGTTGCATCTAAAAGATGCTACCAAATAAGAAGTGGGTACCTTTATTCAAGAGTACAAGCTAATGATAACTTCCTCAACTAATTGATAAACGACATATTACTCGTTTTGAATTGAATCCCATCTTGCTCCTTTAGTTTTTTCTTTTAAAATATATATATATATATATGTATATATATGCATCATTGTTTAATCTTTTAAACATAAATTGAGTTAGCTAAAGATTTATTATTGGATATATAAATCAGATAACTACCAATTTAACAATGTTGAATTACCTAACATTAATTTGACAAAGCTATCTAATTAAAAGTAGAATCTAATTAGATTTGGCATCCTTTTATTTTATTATATTTTATTTTCTTTTGCTAGATTTTGCGTCATTTTGCAAATGCGCGTGCTTCTTGAAGATGACATGATTGTCAGAGAACATTTTGTTTTTAGGCCATTGAGAGACTTTTGACTCCTAACTCGGCTAAGGCCATATTCTATGGTCTATTTATTCAATCAGTGTAAAGCACTAATTAATTTGTCGTCACGTCCTTTCAAATACCCCGCAGCAATTTTCATACTTCATATCTTAGATTATAAGGATTACCTGATTTAACATGTCTTATCAAAGTGGGAAAGGGAATTTCAATACCCATTATGAATTTTTAATTAGGCTAATATTACTATATACAATTTTGGGTTCAGATAATGCATGATTAAGAATTTGGCTAAATTTGAAATATAATATAAAAATTATCACATCTTGGAGTGTACTTAGTTGGGGTTGGTGTCTGAGACACAACACATGCGAAACTGGTCTAACACATTTTAAGAGTTTAACTTGACTTACAAAGTTAACTTCTTAAGTTTGGGTCCTTCTATATATATAAATCATTTTATATCTTCGTCCACCAACACACATGTATTTTTTTCAACAATCTCTTCCTCATATGTGTGTTCACCGAGCTCTTTCTCAAACCAAAGTTTTAAGTAGTCAACACATCCAATCATCACACTTTCAACGGGATCCAACTCGAGCATGAAAAAGAGAACCAAAAACATACGAGCCCATTAAATGCTCTACCATTCGTACTTACAACTATAACCGAGTGTGATCACTTGATCTGAAAGAACAATCGATTCTAATACCACTTATTAAGAAAATACCACATGTGAAACTAACTCAATACATTTAAGAGCTCAACTTAACTTAAAAAATTAATTTTTTTAGATCTTAAATTCTTTCATATGTATAAATTATTTTACATTTTCATCTTTTTTTTTCATGTGAGACAAAACACATGCTTTTTTCAACAGGTGGTTGATCTCATCTTTCAATTCACAGCATAGAATTTATGGCAATAAATGTCTTGTCAATGTATGTGGTTTCAGGGACTCATTTTTCTATCCAACCCAAAAAGGAAGAAGGGCAGAGACATAGGTATTATTCTCAAAACAATATTAAATTCACAACCAGGTGACGCTTAATTTCCTTGGAAGTTTGAAATGCGTCTTGAAGTAGATTTGTAGTTCATTAATCTGATAACGATTTACTGTTTTTCCTCTTCCTCAATGTTAGGTTGATGAAATATTGTATTAAGGTAATAAGCAAATGTTTTAGGATTCGTTAGTAAAAGGGTTCAAATCACGGTGGATTTAAACCTTAGATTTTTTTTCGTTAGTCTTTAATTATGAAGTTTGAAACTGGGTTCAAACCTTATAAAGAACTCAACAGGAATGTGGGTTTAAAAATCTTTTTATTTTGAGGATTTAAATGTCACATCAATAAGTTCAAATTCTTTTTAATTTTTTCTAAAAAAGTACTGATTTGAACTTGAATCTGAGTTTAAATCTCTTTGATTTTTTAACTAAATGTTCCCTTAATATTTCAGAGTTAGTCCATGTGCACCTCAAAATTCAAATTGGTAGAAGGCTTTCGATTTAGCAATTAGCATATATGGTTTAATTCAACGTATTTCTTCCAAGATTTAAGGATAGAGAAATTACTTTTTCACGTTAACTAAATGAACATTGTAAATGGCAAATAAGTGCAACCTTGTTTCTTTTCATTAACACCCATATCTAGTGCTGCATATAACCGGTAGTGATGACATAATGAGGGACAATCTATTAAGATTTAAGATTCTCTCATTTAGTATTTAAGGGATCAATTCTCATCATCCGTGATGAGACTAAAATCATACATGTTATTAACCTGACGAATATGGCTCGAGTTAAATTGATTTTAGGTTTTTTTATGTTAGTAGTAATAAATTGTGATCAAGTGATAAAATAAATAAATAATTAATTAAAAACGAACATATAACCGGCAAGAATCTCTAATCTCTTGCCTTGTGCTTAAAAGCAATCTTAATTATAGAAAAGTTGTACAATTATGGTATTTCTTTACTACAACTGTATCATTTTACAAGCAAACCTCACTGTCAAATGCGAGCTTTCACTCAAAGCAAGTATTTATTCTCTTAATGATTTCATCTTGATTCTTAAATGTGATTTGCCATCCAAAACATTGAATCAAGATGAAATATTGATCCATAAACTGACAATTAGAACTTAAACGTGGCATATGCAAACAGATTTAATCAAAACAAAAAGGAAAAGAAAATAAAATAAAGGGAACGAAACGTTGCGTGTGTGTGGTCTCATTTCGTTGCTTATTTGTAAAATGTTAAAGCGTAGAGAAATGATTATTGAAGGTGGCATGAAAATCATTCTTTACCTCTTTTTAAAGGTGGCCCCCTAATCCCAATTCAACGTTTTCCTTTATATATTTTATTTTTTCTTGCTAATTATTTGTTTTCCCACTTTTTGTGTACTTAGTTTTATATCTAAAAGACAAGTTAACCAAAAGGTCGTCGTCAATTTTTTTCCATCATGTGTCAAGAGTGTAAAAGTCAATGTTAACCAACCTCTCTTAAGCACTAAATAAACTTTTATGTGTTATATTGAAATTGCATCATTTCTAATTGTATTAAAGTAAAAAGAAACCGATGTATTAAAGTAAAAAGAAACCAATAAAGAAATCGAGAACATGATTCTACTTAATCGCTAAGTATAGAACTTGAATTCTAAATTATCTTAAATCTGGAAAATATCATTCATTTAACCGATTTGAGTTTAGAATTTAAATTTTGTTACAGTAGAAAACTCTCATAAACAGTCACATTTAATTTTTTTTACTGTTAAAAAAAACTCTCACATAAAGTCACATCTCAACGCGAATTAAAAATTTAAATCAGCAAACTAAACGGGGTTGCTAATCTCTAAATCTAATACGTGATTATAACCATCACCTTAAATTGCTTAAAAAAATAACTTAATTTTTTCCTCCTTTTTTTTCTTTTTTTAATATTATTATTTTTTTATAACCAATGCAAATTGCATGACAGAATGTTCTTCAATAGTAGTGGGGGCAGACATGAGTGCGCGTAAGAGTGCAAGGAATTCAACTGAATGCAATGTATAGGTTGTAGCTGGGCTTCTTCTAGGCTCTTGCAGGATTATAAAGCATTTCTAAGCAGTGGAAGTCCACGTTGAGAAAAGGGCCAATATGTCCTGTTTGTACTATGCATTTTATTTTATTTTATTTTTTAAATGATGTACTATGCATTTTATTAAACCCAACTAATATCATAATTTACAACTCACTTTGCTAAAAATAAAATAAAAAAAAAATACTCCATAAAAATTTATTGCTCACAACTAACACATGGAATCACACACGTAACACCATTATAATACTCCCGCAAAACAAGAGATTTTCTTTGGTGTTTTCTGTGTCAATGCTAAACGTATGAGCTAATCTTGATATTCTATTTTTGTCCTCATATCATTCACCATCACCATAGATATCACTCAATAAGGCTCATCTGACCGTTCATTTTGTCATGTGGCGGTATTAAGTATTATATTACAATTTATCCATCACATAAGAACCCTAACACCAACCTATGGTTACAAATATAAATATATGTGTGTGTGTCTGGTGAATAAGCATTGTTTCGCTATCATATATTACTACTCTTCATGTACTCGCCATATCCCTTCTGATCATTTTATATATTATTAGGCTTCAACATCAACTATATATAATACATATCATGATCATGCTTGTCGACTTTCTTTTATTTTATTTTATTTTATTATCTCATCTTCACTCACAAAACAATAGACCTTCTCCTCCACCTCCTCTTCACCAGATGAAATTAAAATAAATTATCGACAAAAAAAACCCTAACCCCCCCTTCCCCCACACCCCCAAACCAAACAAATACAACACTAAGGTAGTACTAGCACTACTATTACCATATGGTCCGAGCCATGGATTTATCATCATCATCACCAATATCCCCCACACCCACCAGCACTTCCCCAAATACAAATTCCCAAACCCCACCGCCGCCGCCCCCGCCACCGCCACAACCACCGCTCTTTCCTCAGCCCATAAAGTCGTTATCTTTCGCCGCCATTAACGGCTCCTTCAACCGCCAGCAACCGCCAAAAATGGTGGTTTCCTACTCCTACCGCGAATGCCTCAAGAACCACGCCGCCACCATCGGCGGCCACGCCCTCGACGGCTGCGGCGAGTTCATGCCCTCCCCTTCCTCTCTCCTCTCTGACCCCACCTCGCTAAAATGCGCCGCCTGCGGCTGCCACCGCAATTTCCACCGCCGCCACCCCGAAGACTTATACCACCCCCCTCGCCACGTCACCACCGGCATCCACCTCCTCCCCTCCCGGCCGCCGCCGCTTCTTCTTCGCCGGAACTCAAGCCCAAGCCCCAGCCTCAGCCCGGCCCGAAGCTCCAGCCCCGGCCCAAGCCCGACCCCAAGCCCAACTCCCAGCCCACACTCTCCGCCGTCGGTTTCCCACCTCCCGCCCAACTACTCCTCCTCCTCCTACTTCGCTTCTCCGCCGCAGATGCTGCTGGCTCTCAGCTCCGGCTTATCTCGGCCGTCCGGTGAGCAATATCAGAACTTGATGAATCCGACGGCTCACAAGATCCGCGGCGCGGAGAACGGCAATATCATTAATGTTTCGAATGCAAGGAAGAGGTTCAGGACCAAGTTCAGCCAGGAGCAGAAGGAGAAGATGTGTTTGTTTGCCGAGAAACTGGGGTGGAAAATGCAGAGGAGCGAGGAAAAAGTTGTGGAGGAGTTTTGTAATGAGGTTGGTATTCGTAAAGGGGTTCTCAAGGTTTGGATGCACAACAACAAGCACACTCTTGGGAAGAGATCGTCATCGTCATCTGCAGACACAGGATTCTTAATTAGCCGTAATGTTATTAATAATGGCACTAATGCTGACGATAATCATCATAATCCTCACGAAGAAGATACTGATATTGAGAAAGATGATGAAGAAGATCATACAAAAGCTAATTTCAATTTTTTCGCTAATGGGTCGTCTTCTTCTTTATGAATCAAGAGAGAGAGAGATAAGACAAAAAGTCTGCTTAATTGTTACACAAGTTGATTTCTTTTTTTTCTTTTCTTTTTTTGCCTTCCATGATTTCTCTCTGTTACCTTGTGATTAATGTCCACTGACTGCCTAGTGAGGTTCAAAATGTGAACTTTTAGAATTTGAAACGAAAAAAAAAAAAAAATAGATTTTTTACTCTTTCTTTTCATTATAATGTTTACATTTTCATCTTCATGCTTACATTTTCATCTTCATGCATGAATCAAAATGATTTCATTTTGTCTCTCTCTTTCTTTTTTTTTTTTTTTTTTTTTTTTTGTGTCACAGCTCAAGAATTATTTAATTAGGTTTTGTAATAAGTACTTTGGTTGCAACTTGTTGAAATATGGCATCTGCAAATCTGTCGGGATTCATTTATAGAGCATTCATACTTGTGCAGAAATATCAAAATCTTGTCATGTTGGGGATAATGGCACTGCTCTCGTTTGGTGCACCTTCATTGAGGCACACCCACATTAATGACTTTTTCTTATCGCCCACACTTATATATCATTACTACTATGTCAGCAAAATTTCTCTATTCTACCTAAAAAAAAAAAAAAAAAAAATCTATAATCAAGAATGGGATTCGAAATAGGTTTTCTTTTCTTTTCTTTTTCTTATTATTATTTTTTTAATGTGGGACACCTTTCTAAAAATGGACTAATATTATCAACCTCGATTAGTATAGTATTTTGAAATGTTATGTTCTGGTGTGGTCTTATGGTGTCCACAATTAACGAGATCAATTTGTGATGAGATTTGTCTAATATTATTGTATATTATCTTTCTGGACATGGAGCTTTTAAGGCAAGCAGGCTTTTGTTAATTAAAGATAGGTGATGAAAGATGTGCCCAAAGTACTGCCACCTTTCCTATTTGGTTGGCTAATTAAAGCGGCAAAGTGATGTTTCTCTGATCCTGCCAATGATAACCTTGTAAAATAAGAGAGAAAAAGCCAGTAATCTAGTTAATATTTTATTTTATTTTAATGAGTAAAGTTAGGATCACCAATTATTTAATGAGATTTTTTTTTTTTTTTAAGTATCAATTCATGATGTAGCTAGTATCGGTTAGAGTCAGATATATCCTCGCATTTGAAAAAAAAAAAAATTGTATGACTAAAAAGTAAACGCATTAGTTGATAAATCAAAATTTTGGTAGAATAATATAATGTGTAATTTCACAATTAAGTTTGATTTATTTCACTGATTTAAGTTTTTAATTTTAAATTTTTACAGTAAAATTTTTTTAAAAAATATCACATTTAACTTTTTCTGTTACAATAAAAAATTATAAAAAAATATCATATTTCAACTCGAATTGAATTGAGCTAGGCCTAAATAGTCACTATTTTGATTAGCAAAAAAAAAAAAAAAAAATCACTATTTTGTGCAACGACATTCTGAATTGCCACGTATTTTCTTCTCATATCTCCTTACATCCTTACCCTTTTCTACATGTCAGTCTCTTTTTGAAGTTGGTGGACCAAAGAACAATATATATAGATATATACACACACACACACACTACAATTGGCAAAAAATAGATAACTTATGAAATTGGTTTGTCCCTTTAAAATATAATAAAAAATGAATACATAAATAATATCCGGACGCGGAGAACATGATCTCCTTTCCTTGCTTTACTTGTCCTTTGTCCTAACAAACCAAGAGTATATTCGGAGGAGGGGAAAAAAAAAAAATACAAAAGAAAGAAAATACGGATTTTTTAAGGCAACAATATCTCTAACAGCATAAGCATTGACTTTAAAGAGCGACAAGATATCTTCTAAACGACAATGCTTAAGAAACGACATCCCTTACAAAAAGAATAAGATTTTTTTTTTTCTTTTAACGGCAAAAAGAAATGATTTTGGTGAAATGAAAGAGAATTCAAAAGGATTCTCAAAACAAAAAAAATCAAAAATCAAAAAAATCAAAACGCGACAATGACTTTAAAAATTAGCATGGACACAAATGCTCTGATATCGTAATAATTTGTTTAACACCTTACAAGAGAGAGGGCATTGGCAAAGCGCAAATGATCCACCTGCCTCTCGGCCGTTTATATCCTTCCCGTTGTGTACGTATCTTACCACATTAGTTTCTAGAACACTTCCATAAAGAAATAAAATAAAATAAAATAAACAAAACGAGAAGGAAGAACAAATTTGTCATACAACCGACAATAACATGTTAAAAATACAAAATCCTGTCACAGACGACAACTACTTAAACACGACAATACCATAAAAAATGACTTCAAGAAACGACAACAAATCTTAAAACGATAGAGATTTACAAGAACGACAATAAGTCTGGCAAAACATGAGACCGTATACGGGAAAGATACGCGAACATCGTTTCGATTTGAAGACGACAACGTTTAGAGAGGAAGACTTATCAAGAAAACGACAAGAGATTATAAAACGACAACTATTCAAAGTGGACAACATATCTCACGAACGTCAAGAATATTTTAAAATACAGCAGTTCCAAAAACAATAATTGCAAAAGGATAGATGCGTTATACAAACGACAACATTTTGACGAACTATAACAACTATATGAAAATTTCAAAACGACAACAACTTAAAAACAACAGAAAACGACAACTGATAAAACAACAGCTCATAAAACGACAACATCTTTTTCAAACAACAATCTCTCGTGTTAACAACTTTACAAACAAGGGCTACACACAGTCTAGTCCGATCTCAAACGGTCAGGTTTTTCAGAACAAACAGTTCTAGCGGTTTGGAAAAATTCTTACTTGGATCGGATCATTTATTGTAATGGGATCGACCAGACAATTTATCGTATTCAACCGCAGTTTAGACCATTTCTTGGATGGTTTTTGTTAGTTACTATATATCATATTTAATCATTTCTTAATATAACATAAGAAGAACCAGCGTTTCTATCAAATAAATTTAATATCAAACCTCTAATGTTTCTATCAAATAGCTTATAATTGAATTTATTTTCTTAAGTAACGAACTAATTATTACACTACTCTGTAGCCAAAACTTGATAAAACATCCTAATAGTTTCGCAGTGCTCCCTAGCCTGAAGAGTTTTAAGAGCTCCTGATGTTTTCTTTCCTATTCACATGTGCCCCCCGCCCCCCCCCCCCCCCCGCTCTGTTTGATATTCTCTAGTAATACCCATATAAAAACAATCAAAACGATTAAAAAAAAAAAATAGTAATAACAAAAGAACTCAAATATTCAGATTCGAAAGTCCAAGGGACTCTACTGAAGCATTTCCTAGATGGTTACAAAATTCACAGAAAATAGTGGCAGGCTTCAAATGCAAGCAATGGTTGATCCTGTGTTCAATCCAAGCCAGCCTCCTCTCAAAACTCAATACCCCAATATGCATCAACCGAATGTCAATTTTGGCAGCCTTAGCACAAGCACGAAGCAATATGTAGTAATCCGCGTGGGCAATGTAAGTCAATGCGCCTTCATCTTTCTTCCTTGCATAATGAAGATAATCAAATCTCTTGGGGTTGACCCTCGGCGGGATGTAATAGAACCTGTTTTCTTCAAAATCTGATTTCAATAGCCTAATGGCTTCATCTTTAAGAATCTCTGATGTTTCATCTTTAAGAGTATCTGCAGTTTCATCTTTGAGACTGTCAGCTGAAGCTCGGTCCTTCTGTTCTGAGCTTTGATCATCCTGAGAACTGTCAAACTGATCACTGTTTTCGCTATGTCGATCACCTGCACTTCGACTACTATTATACGGGGACGGATCAATACACCCTTTATCCCTGAACCTCTTGTTCCCCTTGAAAGGGAAACTTCTACACTCTACATCAACCCTAGCTCTCTTTTGCGTAACAGCTTCACTACCATGCGCTTCTTCTTGAACTGCTGTCTTGGAATCCTGAATTATAACAAAAATGTCATCACGGAACTGTGTTGTCATAACGTGGAAACTTCTTGTCAAGTAGAAGGTCTTCAATAGTATTCATATCCAAAAAGTGTGCTTTTAAGCTAATTAGACAGATTTAAGCAATTCAAACTTATCAACGTGCATTACACGCACAAGTTCTAGAAGAAAAAAAAAACATCAATGTTCGTGTTCAAGTTATATCTTACCCTTTCACTCCAATAAAAGTCCCATAATTCTTCTATTAGTCTTTTTTCCTCGTAATCCTCGTAGGATGGTTCTAATCCAGCAAAGACCACATCCTTGCAGAATTGAAGATATGATGGCAAGTCCTTGGAGTATTCTATCAAGGTGAAACAAAATATTAAAATTTTAAAATGTCAAGCTAAAAGTGGAAGGTGGGGAAGATAAGAAAATGAAGAAACCCAAAAGCAATATCCTCCTCAAAGTAAAGAATAAGAATTATAATAATAAAAAGATATTTACCATAGGTTTCATTAATCCCACGATATCTTGCTTCAAGATCGCATAAAAGCTTTGCAGCATCCAACTCAGTTTCCTGAGCATGTGATGCGTCTCTACCCGGGTTTGTTCCAGAATCATCTAAAATTTGAGGAGAACCAGAACCCTTCCCAGCACATTCTTTCACGTCAAGATCAGGTTTGAGTTCTGAGTCTTCTGTCCCCTTAGATGTGGAACAAGTGTGACGCCTACACAAACTCTTCTCCCATTCTCCAAAACCATGAATGTTGTATAGAATTCTTATTGCAACAATCAGCATTGACATTACACAAACACGAGTAGGAAGCCTCAGTTCATTTGTTGACAGCCATAAATCTGGAGGCATTGACCACTCATACATTCGGCGTGCATGAGGAAGAATCTTTTCCAAAGGAATAGATAACTCCCGAAGATAGCGTGAAGCAATCGCATAGAAGTTCACAGGAGGTAAAGCCAAACCTACAGAGTCAGCAATGGATGCAGAGAGTGATTCTAGCTTCTGTGCCGTAACAGATTCATTTGGCCTAAACATAAGATTTGTACTTATTGGACAACCGCTAGATCGCTGTCCCATGTGCTTTTCAATTTCAACAAAAGCAGCAAAGTACGGAAGTTTCCCTTCCAGTGACCATTTTACAATATCCGTTGTTAGGACCGGTTCCCTGGCAAGATGACAAGCCAGAAATGATACTCCTAAAGTATAAGATAGCGGAATCTTCTTTCTTAATGACCTAAACCATATCATTACTGCTCTCTGACCATACATATTGTGAGGTTCTGAACCATATTTAGCTCGTGGCTTGAAGTCTTGTGGCGGTTCTCCTAAAATAACCAGAACTCATTAATTAAGAATATAGTCAAAGAAGAACGACCACCAGAATGAAGATTACACATGATATCCTTTTGTTTCACTTATGGGAAAGATGTTTAAAAAGATCCAAAAAATAGCCTCATTAAGCAATAAATCTCACTACACAAGAAGCATGGAGTTTTGTGAGCACGAAACAGAATCGCCATCTAACAACAGAAACATAAAAGAAGCAACCAAATTATGATAGAATTCAACTCTCTTATTGTGATGCCCAAAAATTCTCACATACGAAGTTGGCCAATGCATTGCATACATTCATGGCATAATATACATGATTTATAAGTTTGGCATGCTATTGAGATAAATTGTTATGTTATTAGTGTATATTAAGTAGTTATTGAACATAATGTTTTGATGAAATGATAGGATTGCTCGAAGGTGGATCCGGTAGGTGAAATAGTAGAAAAGAGATTTATAATAGTGGCTTTTATGAATTACAAAGAGTTTAATTGGCGACGAAGTTTTGAAAAAAGTTAAGTATGGATTTTGTTCATTAGTTGGACCCACATGTGGTACGAAATTCCTTAAAATAAGAACATAAGAGTATGAAACCAATTTCAAGAGGTTGATATAGAATTTCACATGAACCATTGAAGTAGAACACACTAGAAAACTCTATTTTGCTCGAAATTTGGTGCTCGGATTTTTGAGTCTTGATTGAGGCTTTTGTTGGCTTGTGAGTGACTTAGGAAAATTTATTATCTCATGCTTGAATGTGATAGGAAGGATTTTACAAATATTGGTTAAGTTTCAATGATGAACGGACATGAACAAAAGTTGATCATTTTAGTCATACCGACTTTTTGATATGAGCAAATACACCTAAATTAGTATGTCAATTGAATGGTTATGACCTACTATGTAAATGGAATTTGGTGTGAGTGTGTAACACCCTATTAAGAAGGTGATCAAGCAGAAATAAGGGACACGTGATCAGCCAAGGTGATATTCCTTTATGATGACTAAGCTGCTTCTTTGATTGCTTAAGGGATATAAGCTACTAGATCAATCTACACTACACGTATTCATCTTCCCCGACCTCTCTTTGACAGAAACCCCCTTCTCAAGCTGTTAACTTAAGAAAATAAGAATGTCCTTGGTGGTTTGTCAAGTTTGGATGCCAAATTTCAAGAAAAACGTAACCTAGTCAAGGTAAGGGCCTGTTTTGCTTTGGAAGATATTTGGTGTTGGTTCAGTGGATTTCGCTTGAATTTTACTGAGATATTTACACCACATAATCTTTGATATGTCAGGCAAAACCACATAAAAGGATTTAATCAAACTCAATTGGGAGGTGGTGGTTTCAAGTTTGTTTTGGTGGCAGCCCTGAAACAGGTTGGTTCTACAAGTGGCTCGGATTTATGTTTATTTCCCTAGGCTAGAGAGCTCCGTTTGAGCTGAAATTTTGAGGGAATACTATCGTAGGTGTTATCAAATAGATCCTAAAATATCCCATTAAAATACTATGAAATTTGGGTGTTATGACCTTTTTACCGAACATAGTTTAGTGAATGGAATGATAATGTGATTATGAGCATATTTTATTTTATCTTGGGATATTACATTCAAAACAGGTGGCTTTTGGCTTTGGGGAGTGTTAGAAATAAGGGGAAATGCTGTCAAAATTTTTAGAAAATTTTTGGAATCAAGAAGGATCAAATTTAGGGCTAAACCCACCCCGTAGCCCATACCATGACCACTGGATATGCCAAGCACGCCCTGGCTTGCGTGCAGGCATGCAGGCAGGCCTGTCTACAGCCCATACTAAGTGCAGGTGACCCTGCTGCGTGCCTAGCATGCCCAGGCATGGGCTGCAACCTGGGTGCCTGGCTACTCGGCCAAGGAGGCCAAATGAGCCATTTTTAGCACTTTTTAGCCATTTTTGAGATAGTAAAGTATATTTCAATCGTATATTTGATCAAATAATTATTATTACTCAAAATTTAAATTTAGAATATTATTATTAGTAATTAAAAAAAATGATGATCAATATTTCAGTGATACGAAGTGTCGGATCCCCTGAGAGCAGTACCTAAAAGATTGGCTCAGTGTTAAAGTTTAAGGTAAGTAGAATATCACCTGTATCACCATAAAAGTCGTGCATATACTATGTGATTCAAAGTTGTGATATGTGAGTATACGAGACATGTGTTATTGATGTTAGCATAACCATGCATGCATGACATGATGTAAAGATATGTATCATTGAACATAAAATGAAAAGAATGAATATTAAAAGTGAAGAGAGAGTTAAATGATGGTTTTATAGTTTTGACGGGTTTTGTGTCTCCAAGGAGACTGCCGGACCTCTTGCGGCGTGGGAAGCTCCTCCGATGATCACGGGGAAGAATTTATGTTTATTATGATTAGCCCCACGTGACGGCATTTTAATAATAAAATTTGTGATCACTAGGTCGAAGGACCTTTGTCTCAATAGAGACTTGCGGTGTGGGAAGCTTCCTTGGTGATCACGAGGAAGAATTGGTTTTAAATGTAAAAAACGTGTTTTGCCCCACACGACGGCATTTGATGTTATGTATGTTGTGGCCACAAGGTCCAATGATGTATTTGGGATACCATCCCGTCTAAGTGATTGCGCGCATACAATAAAAGAATGAATAAAAAGTTAAAATGTATGATGTTAACAAGTCATGAGCTCATGCATATTCTCATTGTTGCTTTATCATGCATTATTCTACTTACTGGGCTTTAGCTCACTTATTTATGGTGATGCAGATAAGGGTACATCTCAGCATTAGTTATGGACTATATGGTTGACAGGCGCAATCCTGAGGATTGAGACAGGTGTATATGGACAAACTGACCTGTATTTTGGAGGCCCTCGCTGTACTTAGGGATTGTGATTTTGTGTGAGCTTGTGGGGGTATACATAGTATAAGGTTGTGCCTATTTTTGATAGATGTATTATATTGTATATATTTGGCCAGCCTGTTGGAGTATATTACATATATTTTGATTAACTTTGCTTGTTAGGAAGTCTTAAAAGTTCATATTTGCCCGTACTTTTATACTTAATACGTATAACATGTTAGGTTAATATAAAGGAAGGTTAAGAAGTAACACTACTTAATATGACTAATTAGATAATTTAGAGCCATATTAGGATGGGGTGTTACACTTATTTACTCTTCATAATCAACATAACAAAGAAACAAAGAAGTACAGAAACAGAAAAGAAGCAACCAAATTATGATAGGATTCAACTATCTTATTTACTCTTTATAATCAACATAATAAAGAAACAAAGAAGTATCTGAATTTGACAGTTAACTTATCTTGTGTTGCTCCCATTTATTTGAATCGAAATTAGAAATAAGATCGAATTTGAAAATCACGCAACAAAAGCTTGAAAATCACGCACAAAAGCTTTAAAATCATATAGTTCGTTTAGGTCCTATATCTTCAACACCTGAATCCATACTTCGATTTCGAAACAATCTCTCTTCCATCAACTATTGTTTAGAATAACAGAATAAGTTATGACGCAATGCAAATATTCATCCTCATATATAACTAACATAGCAAAGAAACAGAACACGATTCCAAGAATCAAACACAATAACCGAAAAAAGAGGGAAAAAAGGATAAAAACATGGGTTGTCATTGTTAACTTAAATTGACATATTCATACTAGAAAATGAGTAAAACTGGATGCTGCTTTAGTCCATTAATAAGTATTTACTTTTCAGAATACATAGAACTAATAAAAGTTAAAACTTGAATCTGAAACTAACCTTGTTGCTGACTCTCGGACTCGTTAATGGATTCATCAACCCAGCCGTCATCGAAAACCCTAGTTCCCGCAACGAATCGCAACCAAACGGTCCCGGCCAACCCGCAGATCAACGGGTTCACCTTGAACTCCCTGACCAGAGCCTCGCACTGGAACTCGATCATCAGCTGTAATCCCATCACATACCTAATCCTTATATCGCTGTAATACTGCTCGAAGCTCGAGACGCTCTTCCCGACCGAGCCGAAATCCCGCGGGCCCGTCGGTCCCACGGCGTCGAATTCAATCTCCTCCGTCTTGATACTCGCCTGATTGAAGCGATCGCCGCCTTTGCCCTCTCCGTCGTCGTCGAGGGTTAAAGCGGCCCAGAATTGGGACTGGAGCGTGGCGGACTGCACTTGGGAGATTGGCTCTGCCTTTATGGCGAAGGAAGCAACGGGGCGGTTTCGGCGGTGGGTTGCGGAGTAGAGGGGAGCGCCGGCGGTCCCACCCTTATCGGCGAAGTCCTCGTCGGCGACACCGGTTTCGATGATGTCCTCCGCCTGGGAGCCGCAGCGAAGGCAGTAATAGAAGCCGTCGAAGCCGTCCGCAAACCCCGCGTTGCCGCACGTGTGGCAGGTCCACGCTTGTGGATCCGACATCGGACAGAAAGGTTGAAGCCTTTTAGGGTTTTGAATTGAGAACGTTTCATTGCAGAGTTTCGGCGGGTTCTTTCAGAAGAAAGAAAGCGGGGTTTCTTCTTCTTCTTTTTTTTTTTTTTTTTTTTTTTTTTTTTTGAGTTTCGATTTCTTTCTCTTTTTTTTTTGGCAGCGGGGTTGTTTGGCTGCGAGAATATCAATGCTCCGTAGAAGTTCTATGCTAAGCCGGACAATGTTATTCCCAGCCAAACAGACTTTAGTAGGAAGTAAAGGCATAAAACACGTGAGGCAATGTTATTCTCAGCCAGCCTAGAGTTGTCAAATGGATGGCCCGGCTAAGCTCGTAACAGTGTTAGATTTTGTATGGCTCAGTACGGTAATGGTATAGGCCGTACCAGCCGTAACTTCTCAGCTTGCAGCCCACGCCTGACCCTAGCCCGTAAAGGCCCGCGGCCTGGCTTAAGCCCAGTTTGGCCCAAGTCTGGATTCGGCCCTTGTTCGGCCTGGTCTAAGCCTGCAAAAAGGTTAGCCAAAAGGCTTGCAGCCTGTTCGAATTGTGACCGTTGAGCCCGCGAAGGGCCCAACGGTCACAATCCGGAGAAAGCCCCTAAAATCCCTTATAAATACCCCTTAATCCCACCCTAAATCCTACACAATAATTCACTCTCAACTTCTCATCTCACTCTCATACTATCTCTCATCTTGTCTCTTTGATTTTGATTCTAAGCTTTTCTTTCTCGATTACTCATAATCAATTTCCAGAAAATGGCCGCATCAAACTTTCCTAATTTCACTGCTCTTATTGAGCTTGGTGATGAGCCATTTTTCGAGGATGAAATGATGTCTCCCAGCCCCACCCCTATGGAACCAGAAAATGCTCCGCTTGATATGCTTCAGTGAACAACGAGAAAGTTGGAGAACTCAGAAGGGGAAAAAGACCGTGAACTTCTCCTGCATGGCAGCATTTCACAGAGGAGCCCCAAATAAATCTAAAAAGAGGTAAAATGAAAATTTGTGTGGTATGTAAGTATAAAGCACTTTTCTAATAAAAATGGTGGGGGTATTGGTCATCTGGATAGACATTGAAAAACATGTCTACCGTTCTACCAAGGTGGGAATATGGACTCCCGCCAACAAACACTATCACTCACATCACAAGGGTTGCAAAATTTTTACTTACGATACACAACGTGCTCGTAAGGCATTAGCTAAGTCTCTAACTAGTGCCGAATTATCTCTTTCTTTTACAGATGATGCATCATTCGAAGAATTCTTACAGATGACCTTTTGCCCGCAATTTAAACGGGTAAGTAGAAATACAACTCATTCTGATTGCATGAAGTGTTTTATGCAATAAGACAATCTCTAGTTTGTAATCGATGACAACAAACTGGACATCTTACAGTGGTGGAAGAACAAGAATGATCACTTTTCAACATTGTCCGTAATAGCTCGTGACATTCTAACAACTCCAGTGTCAACGGCAGCATCGAAGCAAGCATTTAGTCCAAGCAACCAAATTCTTGATGAGAAGAAAAGCAAAATGCATCCAGATGTCTTGGAGGGGCTAATATGCATTAACGATTGGGAAGATGCGAGAAGATGAAAACAACAATATACAAATGATTCAATGCAAGACTATTTTTCTAACTTAGAAATAACAATATCTTCTGGAAGCACTTAGGTTTTGTAATTTACTTATCCTAGAATACTGCACTATTTTTTTCTTCACTAAGGTTTTGTCCTGATCTCCCCATGGGTTTTACTTGACAATATTTTTAACGAGGCAGTCATTTATGTATACTTATTCGTATTATCTCAATTCAATAAAATCACATCTTTTGGGGGGCATATGATATATTTTATTTTTTTAATTAAATTTTGTAAAAAAAATTTACAAGGGTATGGTTCCAGACCCTCATGGACTAGGGCTGCGGGCCAGTTCTGAGCCTGAGAGTTTTTCCTCAGGCCCTGCCATGGCATACCCTAAGCTTGCCACGGGCCTGGGGTCGGACATGTCGTGACGGCCCGACACGGCACGTTTGACAACTCTAAACTAGACTATTGTCTGGAGGTTCTATACCATCAGGACTTCTTCATTTACATGAAGATGATGTTGAGGATCAGAGGTAAAAGTGGATGGTTACTGAGCATCGTAGACAAAATTCTGATTGTGTACGTCGGCGAGAAGCATGCGGGTACTTGGGTGGATCTGTTTCTTGGGGGATTCATATAGAGTAGTGAAAATTTGGGTGTATGGCTCGTTTTATTTGGTGGCAAGCAGTAGTGAAGCGTGGATCTCACGCACCAACGAATGGTTGCTCTCTCCACTGCGGTTTCACTTTAGTGTAGCATTGTGTTTCATGGTTATTCTACTCATGGTGGACGAATTCGCTTCAATAGCTTATATATTGGAGCTTTGTCTTCATTTAGTGGCGTTACACTAATGACCCCTCATGGGCCATCATAGTTGTCTTAACTTTTAATTATTTACTTATTAAAGAATGAAGAAAATAGTTAAGCTTGAAACACTTTACTTTGAATGACTTAAAGAAATCTTATAATTTTTTTTATATTATAACTTTAAAAGTTTTAAACTTCCTCAAGAAAAATAACCTTTAGGTTCAACTTAATTATTAAAATTCATACCGTGAAATAAACTTAAAGAAACATCTAAAGCATTCTTCAAATCAAAATCACCATAAACCAAAGTTCCAAAACAATAAAAGTAAAAATTTAAAACTTTATTTAAAATTAAGCACTTTCATTCAATGAACGTTTCTCCCGTTTATCTATCACGTATAGCTCGCATCCGCTCCAAGATTGTCCATGGCTACATCTTATCCTCTAGTTCATCTGCAATATGAAATAACTTATATAAGCAAGTGTTGGGAATGGTGTCCTAGAAGCATGAGATGTAATAAGATATTTATTATTTATTTAATAAAAGAGTTTATTCATTATTTTATGTGCATATATTTATGAATATTTTATGAATATCGATGAAAATTCTATGATTATTTATGTGACCTTAAACATTGTATATAAGTGTTATATACGATAGGATAATGTTTAAGGATAATAATCAAAAATCAATGTTCATAATAAATTTAATTAAAGTTTGGAATCTTTAATTAAAACATTATTAATACATGTCATTCCCATTTAGAATGGAACAGTGTTATCCGCACTGTTAATATGGTGAGATATTGAATGAATGTATTTCGCATAATAAGATTATGTGGAACAAGGACACAGACACAATATGAATTTCTAATAATTTCCGTTAAGTATAAAAATTCTAATTGAGTCTATCGATAGTCATATATAGAATGATCTTAATCCTGAGTTCTTAACATACTCATATTTATGAATTTGTGTCTTTTGATATACTTGGTATGGATTCTGAGATCTTGAATCATATTCCTTGTATTTTAGAGACATGATGAAGTAGGTAGCCGGGAATATTATTATACGAGATGGAGTCCATTCCTTCTTGAGAAAGAAGTAGATAAATAATTCTCTTGAGGGTTGATTCGGTACTTGGACTAGTAGGATCTCCGATTCATGAATGTGTTTTATGAATCACTGTCCATTAGAGAATCAATGGTACTCAAGGACAAAGATATGATTAGAGAGGTTAACAGATTTTACCTAGCTCTAATTATGAATTATTTATGGAAGATTGATCTATATGCAATGACTATATCAAATGGATACTTCACAGTTTAGAAGTAATTTATGTTTATAATTTCGAGAGTGCAATTCTAAGTTTATAGTAGAGTAACTATTGGAATTAATAGAATTAATTAATTAATTAAAGTGTTTTATTAATTATTAATTTTATTGGAGCTCGGGATTATAGGTCGATTAGTCCCCGCGTCGTCTTAGTAATTCTACCAAACACAAAAGGTAAAATGGGAATTTTAGAATTACGGAATTCTAAAATTAAACACTCAAAAATAATTAATTGAGAATTAGTTATTATTCAAATAATGTGATTATTTAAATTTGAATTGGAACACATCTTGATTTATCCATTTAAACTTATTTGATAAGTTGTTCAATTTAGAATTCAAATTAATTTATGTTTGACTTAAATTGAAATTTGTATTTGAGTCAAAATTAGACTACAGGATAAATGATGATTTTATCTTCCTTCCCTATCTGAAATTGGCGCCACACAGGGATGAGAATCCCCTATCTTGGCCGGCCACACTAAGGATAAGGGAATGAGAGATTTTGTTTCAAATTCAAATAGGAGATAATTGACAAGCTTCATCTTGAAGATAGAGATTGAATTCTTTCTAGAAGTTTGATTTTTACTCTATAAATAAGAGAATAGTGAAAAATTGTGAATATAATTTTTGAGACGATTTTCGAAACAATTTTTGCCCTAATTGGAATAGGGTGGCCAAAATTCTCTTAGAGCAAGGGAAGGAAAAGTTTTTCTCTAAAAATTCCACATCGTGCATGCGTTAGTGTTTGTAAAAATTTGAGTGTTTATTGTAACCCGTTTTGTCTCATGTGTGCCCATACACACGTCTTCGTGGATTTTAGGATTTGACGTAGAAGACATTAGTTTTCTAAACACAAAGCTTTAGAGCAAGGATTGTTCAAGGTTAAAGAACTCAAGTTATCAACCGAGTAGGCCTCCAGGTATTTTTCCTAATTGAGTTCTTAATAAATGAATTAATGAGGTTAATTTATTCGTGCATAAATTAATATAATCTATAGAGTATCTCAAAGGTTTTATGAACATTTTTGTTATACACAATCTGCCTCCCCCTACGCTTCTGCGTCCAAATTCGATTCGGCAATCAACAGCAAGGGCTTAGTAAGACACTTAAATCTCACAAACGTAAATGAACATTTTTATTCATCAACAATAAACGTCATTCTGAGAACAATTATTGTACCATCATAGTGCACTAGCTACAAAAAGCGTGGGTCTCATACCAACCGTGACAATAAATCAACTCACTAGATAAAAGACCGCTCACCAGTCACCATCAAAGGTGTACAATATCATTTTTAAAAAATAAAAAATACATATATACATTTTTCTTCAAAACGTCATCATAAAAGAATTATTATAAGCGTCATAACATCATCATAAACATCGAAATCATATCATTCTTAATTATTCAAATCATGTCGCAGGTGAGAGTGTACTTACATAAACGCCTTAACCTGTTTAAATTTCTCAATGGTGACATGACGAATGAGGTACTCGGGTGCTCACCTCTAGATTCATTCATGCCATAAATCATAAATAAAATTATTAAAAAGCCTTAACAACTCATCAAACACATTGACCACGTTAAAAACATCGTCTAATAGACCATTCTCATCATTCATTAATGTCAAGACATAAAAACCCATTAATTATACAAAATTACAAAACTTAACAAAAAAACTAACAGCCTAACCCTTACCCCTTTAAAAACTCATAGCAATTCAAAAAGAACTCTAAATGACCTGAACTAATTTCAAATTAAAGAGACATCTAGAGCTTTCCAACGATACTTTATTTGTTAAAAACGGAGTCCGTTTGGTCCCTCAAACACTATTCTAAAATCAGGCCAAATTTTTTTTTTTTAATAGAAATTTCCACATCTCCTAAATCCGAATTTAATCACAAAAAAATGCAACCTCATCATCCTCAACATGCATAAACCACACTCCATCTAATATGCACTACTATGATATATATCTAACACTTAAAATCATAAATATATGCATATATACACAACTCAACACATCCAAAATTGCATTTCTATAAATAATGATTAACATAATCATATCTCCCAATAATGATAATAAAATCCTAACATGTTTCTAAATCAAGAAACTCTAAACAAAATATTTTTATCAATTATTAAAACCACAAATCCTTATATCATGCTTTCTCATATTCTAAGAAACCAAAACAAACAAATAACATGCTTTAATATAATCAGAGTTAAATCTTAGAAACCATATAAATCAATTACATATTAATACTCAATTCATCATCTCATGAATATTCCTCTCCTTCCTCTCAAGAAAAAAATAAATAAAGAGAACCATAAAAAAAAAAAATCAAAACAATCACCCAAACCCTTAAAGAAATTCAAACTAAACAACAAAAAAGAATCATACTGACAATCTTTATTTTGCCTTTAATGAATGAAGAATCCAAAAAAAAATCAAGAGGTTAGGTTTGGTGGCTGGTGTTAGAGGCTTTCTCTGATGTTCTTAAACGTGAGAAATAAGGAGGAAGAGATAGGGAGAGAAGGAGAATTCAAATGGTGAATGGCTCTTTAATACGCGTAAAAATTAAGATGATTGATTTAGGATTAATTAGGTTTAATTTTGGGATTAAACCCTTAACAGCTGGGGGAATGGTTGTCATTAGGGTGTGAAGACGCGTGAAAAAAAACTGATAGAGTTTAGTCAACTTCTAAAATTTCCATTCTCATTCGCATGCAGTAACCTGGTCGAAGATTGTAGGGTATCCAGATGGTATACTGGCCACATCTTCTTATTCCGATCTTCAATTTACGCAAATGAGAAGGCGTTGGAAAGCTTTTAAATGACACTACAGCTTTGTATAAACTAAAGGAATAATTTTAGAATATTAAAGGTCCAAAATAAAGTTGGAAATTAACATCATGGAAATGGTTCTTTTGTCTAAAAGAAAAATTAAGGAAAACTTAGAATTTTCCTAAGGCACTTAGTTTCATGCATTATAACATGAAGTACATCATGTTGTGAACATATATTCATTTATCAAATCATCAAATAAAGAAAAAAAATGAACATTATATAATTTCTATAAAATGGCACGAACTTGTTCTCGGCACCTCGAGTCCTCACCGCATTCACCTGTAATAAATAACTCAAAATGATGTTAGAATTAACTCTATATATATATACATAATATCATAATATTATTCAAGTTAATTCCTAACGTCTATTTCTAAGAATTTTGTCGGTTTAGAAAAAATAGGTGTTACAGTTAGTTTCGCCTCATAAGTATTATTATTGGGGAGACATGGCATGCAAAATTGACCCAACACACTTTAGGAGCCCAACTTGACTTAAAAAGTTAACTTATTAGATCTTGGGTCCTTTCACGTATGTAAACCACTTCACATTATCATCCACTTTTCATGTGGGACAACACACACATTGCACTTTTCTTAACAATCTCCCCCTCATGTGTGTGTTTACCAAGCTCCCCCTCAAACCAAAGTTTCTAGTAGCCAGCACATCCAAGCATCACACTCTGAACGATAGCCAACTCCAGCATGGGAAAAAGAGCCGAAACCATGTGAGTCCACTAATACTCCACCATACGCACCTGCAACAGCACCAACTGCGGGAACACCAATTCTCCACAGGAGGCAACATGGGAACTGCAGTCGAGTGTGATCACTTGGCCCGTACGAACCATCGACTCTGATATCACTTGTTGGGGAGACACCACATGCAAAACTGGCCTCACACACTTTAGGAGCCCAACTTGACCTAAAAAGTAAACCTATTAGGTCATGTGTCCTTCCATTTATATTAACTACTTCACATTCTCATCAATTTTCCATGTAGAACAACACACACATTGCACTTTTCTCAACAATATTTGTTTATGTCTTTTTTTTCCGATTGTAATAACGAAGATGGTTTTCCCACCTTCCATTTTTATTTTTGTGTCCCACCCATTTAAATTGTGTCTCGCTAGTGGGATAGGTGATCTTTAGTTTACTGGTGTCTTTGACTTCATCAATTGGAGTTTTTCATCAATTAATGCAAAGGTGTGTTTTTAAGGCGTTGTACATATACACGTTTTCTTCCTTCCCGTATTTTCACTATAAGTGATGGAATCAGTCACTGATTGAGGTTAAGTTCTGCTTGTATTGAGATGTCATTTGTTGTAGTTTTAGTGTTTGCATTTCCTTATTTTGGAATACAATTATCCTCTATTTTTAAATAAATTAGAAATAATTCTACGCGTAATTTATAGTAACTGTATTTCGCAATTTTTAATGATATTGTGTTAGATGACTATTTTTGGTTTTGATTTATAAGGTTATGTTACAATTTATTGTTTAAGACCAGTAACAGTAAGCATTTCATACTAACAAATGCGATAATTTTTTTTTTTTTATAAATATAATTGAAGTTTTGACCAAAACAAAAAAAGAGTACCTAATAGTGATGCGAATTTTCACAAACAAATTCTGAAAGCTCCATAAATCCTTTGCCCGTAACATAAAAGTTATCACCAATCAAACCACTTATACTTAAATAATACAAAATTTATTTCTCCCTTTTTTTTTTTAGGCTTTTAGCACATTCCTCAACAATTTATTTTGATGAGTAGATTAACAAATAATAAATCCACACATGTTTTATTTATTTTCAGTTAGGATGTCCCCGTTTGGATACAGTGTAGTGATCATAATAATTTATGACCCTACCTTCCTTATGAGGAAGTATTCTAACCCTTTGCGTAGTTGGATTAAGAGGAAATCTTTCCTAACGAAATATCAAAACAAAGAAAAATTAGATTTATTCACTTAAAAGTAAAACCATTAGAAAGCTGAAGGTTGGGGCACGCTTGGTATTGTATGCTAATTTGTTAGTTCAAATTAATATAGGACTCTTTCACTTTGCTGATTCGAGTTTGTAATTTGAGTTGAAATGTGATTTTATGTGAGAGCTTTTTACTGTAATAAAACAGTTAGATGTGACTGTTTTTAAAAAAATTTTACTGTAGTAAAACTCAAATTTTAAACTCAAATTAGTAAAGTAAACGGGGCTATAATCTCCAATTAAGAGATTGATTGCCATATTTTATGGACCGACGACGTTGGGATATTTCTACTTTTTTTTTATTAGTGTTTTAAAATTTTTCTAATCTCTCTATTGTGTTTCCTTTCCTTTCTGTCATCTTTATTTGATTTCATGTCGCACGTGGGGATCACTTGACAAAAGCCAACACTTTGGTCCACACCAAACCATTCGATTAGTCTCTCCCTTTCTTTTTTTTTTTTTTTTTTTTTTTCCCTACGTGGTACGGGATAATTATGCAACAATAAAAGATACAATATGTTGGGTCACTAAAAATAAATAAATAAATAAATAAGATACAATATGGTGACATTCATGGTTTTTTTTTTTTAAAGGTTCCGTGACATGCATGTGTTATTTATTTATTTATTTTTTGAATAAATGCATGTGTAATTCTTGAATATTCTGACAAAACCACGTCATATTTTGTTTGTTACGCGTGGCTTTTTAGATGTGAAATGCGTGTTTTTTTTTTTTTTTTCTTATTTCCTTTTCCCTTTCAGAAAAGCATTTTCTTTTGTTTCCTGTCGTTTTTCAAGCAATAAAGCCGAGTCTTTTCCCACGTATAAGAAATGGGAGACTGACCTCTCCAAAACTCTCAATAGCTATTCGCCCTTTGTTTCCAAAATTCCGTCTTAAAACTATAAAAGTTTGGTGGAAATCCTACGAAATAAATCAATAATGATAAAGAATCTCTTTTTTGCATCTTCGTCATCAACAAATTACCAAACTTCACAAAGAGAACATATTTGATTAATAAGAACTTTAGTTGATGTTTATTACACATGCCTAAGAAAACATATTTCGTTTCTCACTAATTAATAGGCCTTAAACTTGCTTTAAGGAGAATTTGGAAATTTTATCCATAATATTTAATTTTGGAGAATTTTTTGGTAGGGTATGAAAAACTTATATCCTAGATAGAACACGTTTTTTTTAAGATTATTTTCAGTTGAAAACTGGACATTATTTGGTGGAGTATCCTTTTATACATATGCTCTACCACCTAATTCTCTCCTTCTAAATCGTTTGAGAAGAACTTTCTATAAAAATAAAATAAAATAAAATAATTGACACTATTAGTCCCTAAATTATTTAGTAGGTGACACTTTAATTCTTATTTTTTTGATTTTGACAAAATAATCCTCCAACTCTTAAGTCATTGACACTCAAATCCTCTTTTCCGTCTGATTCCGTTAATTTGTTAACAATTTTTCACACGTGGACATCACCTGGTCTCATTTTATGGTGAAAAGACTCAAATGCCCCTAATAAAATAAACAATCCATATGAAAAAAAGATAAAACAAAATACATGAGACTTATTCAGTTGTATTTTTAAGTTACGATGATTTGAGTATAAATTTTAAATTAAATTTAAGTTATAATTTAAGTTAAAATTATAACTTAAATTAAAATTGTAATTTGAATTTGTGCTTAAATGTGCACATTAAACTCAATTAGTGATAAAAAATTGTAATAAAATATATGAGTAAAATTTTATTGGTCTCTTCATTATGAATGCATAAAAAAAGATTATCTCAATCAGAATTAAAATAAAAAAATTAACATTTTTAAAAATAAAAAAATTATTATTCATTAACTTAAATTTAAATTTAAGAACTTAGATCGAAACAAAACTTTAAACTCAAATTTTAACCACAAAATTAAATTAAAACTCAAATTTAAATTCAAATTTTACAAACAAAAATAAATTTAAATAAAATTATAATTTCAGTTCAAACTTTTTTTTAAATTTTACTAACCAACTTCATATGCATTCAACCCACACACGAATAAATAAATAAATAAATACCACACACGTAAAAAAAAATTTTATTTAAATTCACATTTTTTTAAGTTTCAATTTTATTTTAATTCTAACTTCAACTCAAGTTATAACTCAAATTTAATTTAAAAACTACGCTCAAATTACACTCCAAAAGAACTAACCCTAATAAGAAATCTGTAAAATTAAAAATCAGTTGGTCACATAGGCAACCCCGTATGCCAAGAAAATCCAAGGAAATCTAAGGAACAAATAAAAAAAAATACATAAAAGCTTGTAAATTCAAACTAAACCATTTGGTATTCATAACAATATGACTGAGATTACGAGAGCCTAATGAAAGATTCGAACTTCACATTGATCTGTAGTGAAGACGAGCAAAAAAAAATTCACGTTTAAACAAAAAGACCTAGATCACAAACCCCACCAAAGAGAGAGGTATATTCATTATTCACCAGATCTAAGCACAATCGCAACCGTCACCATTATGACCGCCACTACGAGGGCCAGATCTATCCATGGGAAACCCATCGTCATGACGCGCCGTTCTCCTCCAGCTCCTCCTGTCAAACCTAACTCCTCCGTAGGCCTCTCCCTACGATCCCAACTACTTCTCACCTCCTCCAATCGACCCAGACCACCATAGCAGATCTCTCTCTTCTCTCTCTCTCTCTCTCTCTCTCTTATTCAGTTCAAGATGCACTTTCTTTTTAATTTTCTTTTTGTTTTATTTTTTTGTTGTAGTTAAATTTTATTTTTTACTAAAATAAAAATCAGTTGTTTTACCAAACTATCCTTCTCTATCAATCCACAAGTATTGTACGTGAGCTGTTCCGTTAAAAAACTAACGGAAATAATCAGAAATGTTTTAGGGGTTGTTCTTTTGGAGTGTAACTTGAGTGTAGTTTTTGAGTTGAATTTGAGTTATAACTTGAGTTAAAGTTAGAACTTGAATAAAGCTGAGTAAAATTGAGTGAAGTTAAAACTTAAAAGAACGTGAACTTGAATAAAGTTGAAACTTGAGTTGTTTTTTTTTTTTTAGTTTTATGTGTAAAAGAACATGCCCTTAATTGTCAAAGATTTAAGAGTTTCAGGACCGTTTTATCAAAATTAAAAAAGTCATGATTAAAATGTCACGTGTTAAAGAATTTAAAGACTAACGGTTTCAATTACCCAAAAAGAAAAGTATTTTAATTTTGCTGAAATAACGTGAAAAATCAACATGTTCTTTTGATATAACAAATTATACTCTTTTTTTGCGCCTAACTAGAGGTGTCAAATGAGTTGGGTTGTCTATGGACAGTTCGGCTCATCCCGTAATAGTGCCAGGTTTGGTATGGCTCGGTATGGAACTGTTATGGCCCATGCCGACCTAACACATTTGATGGGCTAGGGCTGAGTTGCGACTTCTCAACCTGCGGCCCAGGCCCGACCCTAGCCCTTGAAGCCTCGAGGCCTAGCCTAAGCCCAGTTCAGCCTAAGCACATGTTCAGCCTGGCCAAGGCACGTGTTTGAACTACGAAGCAGCCGGCCAGAGGCCCTCCTAGCTTGCCAGACTTGTGACAATTAGGCCCTTCGCATGCCCAACGGTCACAAGCTGAAAATTCATCCCAAAAAATCCTATAAATACCCCTTAATCTCACATAAAATCACATACAACAATTCACTCTCAACTTCACTTCTCATTCTCATTCTATCTCCCATCTTGTTTCTTTGATATTGATTCTAAGCTTTTCTCTCTTGATTACTCTTTTTCTTGCTCTTTCATTTATAAAGGTCAATCAATTTTCAAAAATCCCGAAAAAAAATGTATTCTACTTATCAATTTTGTTACATAACATTGTATTACTCAAATTTATTTATATTGTTTATTTATTATTATTATTTTTTTTTTTTATAAATGAACGAATTAACAATAGTTTTTAGAAAATGGCCGCATGAAATTTCCCTGATTTCACTACTCTCCCCGAGCTTGGTGATGAGGCATTTTACGAGGATGAAATATTGGCCCACAACATCACCCCCACTGAACCAGAAACTGCTCCGGTTGATAATGCTTTAGTACACAACGAGGAAGTTGGGGAACGTAGCAGGGGAAAAAGACTGCGAACTTCTCTCGCATGGCAACATTTCATAGAGGATCCCTGACCAAATCTAAAAACAGGTGAAATAAAAATTCATGCAGTATGTAAATATTATAAAAAACACTTTTCTAATAAAAAGGGTATGGGTACTGGTCATCTAGATAGACATTGGAAAACATGTCTACCATTGCACCATGGTGGGAGTGTCGACTCCCGCCAACAAACACTACCACTCACATCACAAGGGTTGTAAAATTTTACATACGATGCATAACGTGCTCGTGAGGCACTAGCTAAATTTTTAACTAGTGTCGAATTACCACTTTCTTTTGGAAATGATGTAACGTTTGAAGAATTCATACAAACGGCATTCTACCCATAATTTAAACAGGTAAGTAGAAACACAACTTGTTCTGATTGCTTGAAAGTGTTTTAATGCGACTATATCTTATACTTCTGATCTATGGGAGGGGTGCAATAAAATTAGATATTTATGTATCACAGCGCATTAGGTTGACGATGAATGTGTTTTACAAAAGGAAATAATATGTTTTCGTTCATGTCCATTCCCATAACGCAAATGTTATTTTTAGAATAATAATGAAAATTTTTAAATTTGATAAAATTTTCATTGTTATTTTTAATAATACGTCAGTTAACACGGTTACGATTAATATGTTTAAATATAATTTAGAACCGGCGTGTATAGCGGTGAAATTTTACATTAACAATGTGTGCGTCACATTAGGTGGCCTAACGCTAGTTTCCCTAAAATTGGTCAACGACGAATCTATTGATTCTTTGTCTGTTTTTGTTGAGGTGCACAAGTGATCCAATGGAAGCAATTGCTTTTCCAAATGCCGCATTGAAGGTTTAGGGTGATTGTCTGGGGGAAAAAGGACACCACATATTAGGGTCAATAAGTCCATATCTTGGTTTTGAAATATTATATATAGGTAGTAAATCACTTCCATAAAATAATAATAATAATAATAATAATAATAATAATAAATCTAATCGATACCCCCATTTTTAGGCGTAAGAAAATGGACAAGACGAATATGACCCAAATGTAATGAAAATTTTCATATCAACATCAAGCCCTCCAATCTCATACACGGTTTTGGAGTGTCCTCCGTAACTTGTAATTTTCCAAAGTTGATTATGACTATTATCATATGGTGATGTCGTAATGGTGCTGATAATGACCTGCACCGACGGCCAAAACCATCCATTTTAGGTGAGGAAAATTTGGAGGACGGCATGAAATCACACGGTAATTGAATTAAGAAAGAAAGAGCCCAAGTGGCCTCAGTTTATGGGATCATAATTTTATGGAGAAATTAAGGACACCGTGATTCTCACTCGGCATCAAATTAAAGTAAACAGAATTTGTATCTTTCTAGGAAGATATTATTGACAATTGGCTCTGATTTTCATTTGTTGTCGTATTCCTTGTCACCCCATACAAGTATAAGGTCCATTTCTCCCACAACCTCAGCCACGCCTTTTCATTTTTATACGTGAAACTTTTTCATATTATACGGTTGGCCGAGCAAGAAAGCTTGTCATCTAAAAAGCAATATTGTATATCACGCGTTTTGAGGTTGAAGTGCAGATTTTAGCATTAAAGATAACCGTAGTTTATTATCATGCTAAACTCGTCATAACACATCAATTATCGTCTTTAAGCTCGTAATATATGCAAAATCTCATTCAAATTTAAGGCATATATGGCCCTTTAACTCCCTTTCTTTGGTTTCCTATACACATATTTAATTATAAAATTGTGCAGCTTTTAATTCATTTTTATACGTGAAAATGGTGTAAATCTAAAATTATTTGCTAGAAAATATAATCTTTATGCCCTTCACTATTTCGGTCACATTTATTTTACTGATTTGAGTTGAGAACATCAGCTTAAAAATAAATTTACGTGAGAAAAAAATTGTAACAAAAAAAAAAATTGAATTTAAATTTTTATAAGAGAAAACATTAGTATAAAAAAAACACTTAAATTGTGATTCATTTATGACCTTCTTCCTATTCACTCTATTTCTTTACGGAAAACTTGAAAATTAATAAATTTTATTTAATTATTACTAATAATTTGTTCGACATCTAATGGTACAGTTTTCCGTTTAATCGCTCCAAGTTCAGTTTGATAAAGTTCTCTCTCTCTCTCTCTCATTCGCCGGAGATAGAGGAAGTTCTCTCTCTCTCTCTCTCTCTCTCTCTCTCTCTCTCTCTCTCTCTCTCTCTCTCTCTCTCTCTCTCTCTCTCTCTCTCTCTCTCTCTCTCAGTGGACCATGGTCCATGCTGATGAAGCCCATTCCCATGCATTCATGTCTAGACAAATGCACGTACAATTAGATTCTCATGGTCTGTTGCCTGTGTGGCCTTAACATATCTACATATTTAATCAATCAATACTTGCATTGTAGATTTGGTACTCGCAGATATTTCTATCAAATGCCATGAACGTAATAAAACCTCCCGAAGAACTAGTCTACCAACTTTACTTCATACCAGTCTTTTCTCGAAAAAGAAAGATATCTAACCTTTTAAGTGCTGATCGTGGGGTGAACTCTTTCTTTCTTTCTTTCTTTTTTTTTTTTTTTTTTTTTTTGCAAAAAGGAAGAGAGATAGAATTGACATAATTTTTTTTATTATTATTATGTTAGAGCATCCCTAATGTAACATAATAATTTATGTATTAAATGTAAATTTAGTATTGAGTAAAAAAATACTATTTAATGCATTGTTATTTGTTGTGGTAAATTTATTATAGCATTTGACAAATCTAACGCTTAATTTTTATTAGTTGATATAGTTGTTTTTCATTAAACATTATGACTTTTATTTTTTAAAATTAATTTAAAATTTAAAATTTACTTTTACAATTTTTAAAACTCAACATTTTAAATAACATTATGCATTAAAGTATAAATAAAAATAACATGTATTATATACTTTTTAATGTTAAATATATAATTAGTATTAACATTTGTATCGATGATGATTTAGGGTGACACTCATTAAATTCTATCCTACTCGGCAATGTTATTAAAATAGATAAAAATACCAAAGTAAAAAGAGAGTGAGAGGAAGAGAGAGTTATTTAAGCCAAAAAAAAAAGGAAAAGAAAAATTAAAAAAAAAAACGGAGAGAAAGAGGAAGAAGAGTTCTAGTCTGAAGGGAAACACAGAAACCGACGGAAAAGCCTTGCAAACGCATCTTAAAAACAAAAGAAAAACATGACTCATTAAAGTTTCCGAGTTATAAGACTACTCTTCCGCCCAAAAATAGAAAAGTGTCTCTTAAAATAAAAGAACATTTGGCGTTACTAGATTGTTAACTGTCATAACTGGTAAAATAAAACTGTTCTAAATATACTTCGTTTAAAATTTAATTACGTAACTGTCCGTTTCTGAGAAAGTACAACAAACGCTATTCCCAAATCCTCAAATGACAAAAAGCCAAAAAAAAAAAAAAAGAGTACAAAAAGTGTGAACACTTTAATTTATGAATTCAGAATTATAATTTAAAATTATTCTCATTTTACATATATTTTTTATAAAAAAATACTATAACGAATCACAAATTACAATTTAAATTTAACTTAAATTTTCTTCCTGAACGTTCAATAAATTCGATCCTATAGAAAAGGCTTTTTCTTTTGTTTTCTCTTTTTATTTATATATATTTCTAATTTAATGCTATCGTCAACTTGAAGCTTTCAACGATATTTTGACTCTCCCAAACTTCACTCCTGTAACGTGCCGATCGCTTGGATATCTTTCAAACTGTTAGAAAAAAGAATATGAATATTCGTCCACAACCAGAAAACAGAATTTTCTCTTTCACAGTAGTCAGTACACTGTTGCGTTGAGAAATTCAAGAGAGACCCAAAACCCAAAAAAAAAAAAAAAAATTTAACTTTTCTTTACATATGCGCGCACACACATATATATTCTTCACGGACAGTCACACGTAGCTTTCTTTGTTTCTTCTCTTTGGTTGCACCATATTATTCTTTTGTGCTAAATCACCTCCCTCAATCTCGCAGCATCACACCACAAATTTCGCTGTCCACAAGTGGAGCGTCAATTTTCCCCAATGAATTTCGATTGAGAAATTATAATACAACTTTGCTTAGGATTGAGGAAGGAAAGAAGCAGAAAGAATTAACCCCAGAAGTTGACTGAATTGATGGGCACCAGAAACTTTCTCGTCATCAAAACCCATTTGGATTTGCTTCATAAGCGTCTCTTAAACAGGGTTGTGTACGGAAATATGGTTGGGGTTGTTGGTTCCATCTGGGTTTTTGTTTGGGATTATTTATATTTTGTTTTTGGTTTCATTGCTAGATATCTTTTCAGGTATGTTTGTTAACTTTTTCTGTTATTTGGGTCATTTATCTTCTCTTTGGTGGTGATTTAGGCTTAATTTTTGTTTCAGATTGGAGGCAAATGATGAGAAGAACAAGAGTGATCAGATTGATTCGAGGCGTTTTAAGTGTGCAGATATTGATGTGTTCGGAGAAAAAGAGGTTGATTTTCATGTCCAGAACAGGTCAAAAGATGATCATGATGAAAGCGAAGAAGTTAGTAAGGATTGTGATGTTTTGGAGAGTTCCTCAGGTACAAACACAATAAACAAGTATGAGTTCTTTTCTTCAATGGACGTCAATGGCTTCTTGGAAGAGCCAAAAGCTCTGAGCTTCACCGTTCAAGAACTCTACATGGGCTCCAACGAGTTTAGTACTATTTTTCCTGATTACCAAATTCCCAAAAACCAATTATCTTCCGAGGAGGATTTTCTCTCTTCAAATTCAGAAGCAGAGGAAGCTGTTGGTGTTGAAGAATCAGAGGATGTGAAACAAGTGAAGGAATTATCCGAAACCGAAACTTCGAGTATCGAAGAAGTCTTAGAGGAACAACAAGAAGAAGAAGAACAAGAGAAGGAATTACCCGAAATTGAAACTTCGAGTATCAAAGAAGTCTTGGAGAAACAAGAAGAAGAAGATGAAGAAGAGCAACAGAAGGAATTATCCAAAACCGAAACTTTGAGTATTGAAGAAGACTTGGACAAACAAGAAGAAGAAGAAGAAGAAGAACAAGAGAAGGAATTATCCAAAACCGAAACTTCGAGTATCAAAGAAGTCTTGGCCAAAGAAGGAGGAGAAGAAGAAAATTCTCCTGAAACCGAGCTTTCTGAAATGGATCATGATTTCTCCAAAGATATCGAATCATTTTCGGAAACTCACTCCTCACCTTCTTCTGATGCAAAACCAGTACCTAATAATATTTCAGGTGATGTGTCATCAAGTGATGAAGAAACGTTTATTATTCATTCCAACATCAATTATGACTTTGAAGACTTTAAGCCTGTAAACAACATTCAGGCCATTGAAGAAAATGAGAAGAAATTAGGGAATGTTGAGGAATTTCTTTCAAAAGAACACGCAGATTTTGATGATGAGGAGGAATACATAGAATTAGAACCCCATGGTGCAAAAAGTCCGAAATCTTTCTCAGCGGAAAAATGTTCTGTAAAATTTGAGGACCAATATGAAGAAAAAGAAAAAGAAGAGAACGTGAATTGTGAAGGTAAGAAGCTGGAGTTTGCTTGGGAACATGATGATATAATAGAACAGCTCAAATGGGAACTGAGGAATGCTAGAACTGGAGGACTGCCCACCATTTTCGAAGAGGAATCGGATTTGGAATCGCCGACGAAAGAAGATGATCATCGTGTGAATTTGAAGCCCATGAAGATTGAGTTGAAGTTTGGTTACAAAGATCGGATTGAAGAGATCCAGAAAGTGTACAGAATGTATGCAGAAAAGATGAGGAAACTTGACATCTTGAATAACCAGACCATGCATGCAATTGGTAAGTTAATTTTTCTCATTTACAATGAAGCATCAATGTTTTTTTTTAGCATTCCAAACTAAGGTTTTTTTTTTTTTTTTTTTTTTTTTTTTTTTTTTTTTTAAGTGAAGTTTTTATCTTTTCTTGCTCTTAGTTGCATTAACAAATCAGAAAATTGTGTATAATCGACGTAGGTAATGCACTATTTCGTGTCCCTTCTTTTGAAGATTATTTAATGGAAAGATTCTCTTGGAGAAAAAAGGAAAGTTATATGTGCTATAATCAAGTTGGCTCTCACTACCTTTCTTATTAAATTAAGATATCAAAACCGTATCTATTGCTACGATCAAGTTAAGTACAAAAACAATAAATAAAAATAATTATTTTTTTTCTTTGATCAGGTTTTCTGCAGCTGAAAGACCAATTCAAATCAATACCAAATCAAAAACCTACTGTTCCAATTATTAAGAGCTTACTACCACGCAAACTACGAAAAGAAGCTGACTCAATTCTTAAATACACTGGCAAGTTGCAAGACGACTTTGAATTGGTGTATGCAGGACAAGTTTGCCTGTCTTGGGAAATCCTTCATTGGCAGCACAGGAAAATCCAAGACTTATTCCAAAACGACGACGCTCGAGGCTCTCATCAGTACAACATAGTCGCCTCCGACTTTCAGCTTTTTCAAGTGCTACTTCAGCGATTCGTGGAGGATGAATCGTTTCAAGGACCAAGAGTTCAAAACTACGTTAAGAATCGATGTGTTATTCGTAGCCTCATGCAAGTTCCCGCCATTAAAGGTATCGATAAATCGACAAGTTTGCATTTCGTGTTGGTGTTCCTTTTACTAATGCATGTTTTTTTTATTAAAAAAAAAAAAATGTATTTCAGATGATTGTGTGAAGGATAAGAAGTACTTAATGGAAGGGAATGAAGATGCAATTTTTTGTGAGACTTTGGAAAAAATCATTGTGGAAGCAATGTTTACATTCTGGGAATTTCTTCGGAAAGACGAAAAGAGCAATAACTTAAAGTTTGCTCAACAAACTGCGACTGACCCCGTTGACTCTAAGCTTCTGATGGGCATAAAGAAAGAGTTTCAAAAGGTTTGCTTAAACTTTGACTAAGCCACTACTAGAGTAGGTTATGCCGTACAGTTTATTTATCACTACTGTAGAATTCACTGGCTAACTTATTTTTGTCTGTTTTTAATCTTTATTTAAATTTGATTTTTTTTTTTTTCTTTTGGTTGTAGAAAGAGAGAAAGGTTAAGGACATACAGAGGTGTGGGAATTGTGTGGTGAAGAAGCTCCAAAAGCAGCAAGGAGGCGGGCTTCAACATGCATTGTTTTTGGCTCAAGTTGAGTTGAGACTTGTTTCAAGAGTGCTAAGTATGTCAAGATTAACTAGAGATCAGTTAATTTGGTGTCAGCAAAAACTAAACCAGATCGGTTTCGTTAACAGAACAGTTCACATGGAAACTTCGTTTTTGCTTTTTCCATGTTGACATTGTAACTAATCCTCTGCCTCGGTATTTAATTTGCTCAATACAGAAATAATAACATTAGGTTTTGGATATAGCATTGGCATTAAACTTGTGTAATAAGGTATACACATTCAACAGACATGATATACATGTACAAATTTTATGAACACGTTGCTCATTTTCAAGGTTACCTTTTTTATTTTGTGTTTCTCATGATTTGCTTGTAGCCTCGACTTCCTTCTGCCAAAAGGTCGCGGCTTAGTGAAGCTTCGACCATGCGCAACATTTTTTTTTTTTTTTTTTTTTTTTTTTATTTTTGGCATTTCAAAATGTTTTAATGCTGCAAACCAACTGTTATATACTAAATCTAACCAAACAAAGTAACTGAACTTCTTTCCTTTCCATTTTTTGTTCCACCCCCTCAATGTCTTAAACCCAAAAAAAAAAAAGGTTAAAGAGTCACCTGGATTGATTGATAGTAAAAGTTCCTCATGAGAAGGGCTTGAAGAAAGATATGATTTGAGTTGTTGAAATCTGACTCAAAAAAGTTGATGTTGTAAATATAATTGTGTAATTACTCCATTGAGAAATCTAGAGGAATGCCCCCCTCAACACAGGAATATTAAAATTTATGTCAATTTTTTCACTTTTTAAATAGTAAAAGATAAAAGATTTATATCCAACTTTCTTTTATTACATATCAATATGAGAATACCATAAGTTAAAAGATAAAAAAATAAAATCATATAAAACTAAAGAACCGAGCTAAAAAGGTGTTCAGGCAGACGCCCAGAATTTTCTCTATAAGAGTTGGTAACTTAAATCGCTCCAGCCCAGTATATGTAAAGAACATGTTCTAGGGGGAAGAAATGGGCCAAACTAGCGACAGACTGCTTAGGGTTCATCTGAACTTTGAGCCCATTTTGTTGGGCACTTACAGAATTAATTTTGATTATGAGACCAGGAAAAAACACCCATATTTTCAGGGGGGCAACAGAAAAAAAAAAAAAAAAAAAAAATCCATATCTTCATATAATAACAAAGTAGCAATAAGACTATAAGTTATAACCATGTGCAGAGACAAATTAATAAAGGTACCACTTACCAAGGTATGATAGTTGCTTTGGGTTGAAGATAGGATCTTTTAAGTATTTTTCATTTGTTTTATATGTTTATAACACCTTTTCTTAAGTAGTTCTTAAAACCATTTTGTTATATCTAAACAGTAGATCTTTCAATGTACATACACAAGTAAATCAGACTCAATTTTGTTGAATCTTTTCATTATCATTAATCTTTCACGTAAAATATATTAGAGCCTTCTTTTTTTAAAAAAAAAATTTAATCAAAGTTAGTCAAGATTATAGTTATTACTGGTAAGGAAAAATGCCCATTAGTGGAGAAACAAATTTTCCACTAAATCTTTAGTTTTCTTGGGCAAAAAAAAAAAAAAAATTATCACAATATTGCCACTATGTAATTGTCATTAAAAGTCAATAGAAATGATTAAACTCAGTTTGTCGATAACATGCACAACTAATGGTGACTGACAACTAAATTTCTAATTAGTGGCCCCCAAAAGCACGAAAATTTGGCATCATAGGATTAAATCACCACTAAGGAGCTTATAGGGGAAAGCTTAGTGGCTTGAAAAAAAAAAAGAAAAGAAAAGAAAAGGGGAACCACAAAGAATTTTATAATTGTGTGTGAGATCAGCATCTTTTATTACGGGTTGTTAGGGATTTCATTCCTAAATATTCTTATTGGCAATAGTTGTTGTTGTGTTAATCTGAATTCTTTTTTGGAGAAAAACCTGAGCTTAAAGTTTAAATCATGTTTATCTCTTAAATATTTGGGTTTTGAATTATATATTTTTTTTGTGATAAAATTAGATTCTTAATCCAATATTTATCTCTAGTTCGATTTTTGTGGAGTTAATCCTCATGCTTAAATGCATCTAGATTAATTTTATTATTCTACTTATTATAAAGGAAGTTTTTTGGTGGTTATTTGTAGGATTTTGCAGATAAATTTCGAATTTGAATTGTATTTGAATTTGAACTAACAATTAACTTTTCATCAATTTTAGTGTATTAACACTATTAAGTACAAATACTCTATCATGATGAAAACACCATAAAATAAGTCGTATGTCTACGCGATGTGAAGGTTTGAGATACTGTTCGAACTACAGTCTTTAAGACAAACTAGAAAATTCTGAAGATTTTGAGTAAGTGAAGTTCAAATTCAAAGCTGGATCTAGGATTTCATTATTTAAAAAAGATCACTTGCACCATATTTGACTTTTAGCTTTAGCATGAGACAAAGTTTTTAGGCTTCATTTATTGCTCGCAAACTCTGTTTCGCTTTAATTGATCCTGAGTAAGTCCAAGGAGAAACTAAAGGCGGATCGTCATGCTCCGAGTACACCAGTTAGATTGAAGGCTAGCAAGAGGACTTTGAGTTGGATAAGCAGTTTGAAGGCGAGTTAAGTAAGTGGCCTCGTTTATTTTACCGATTCGAGTTTTCAGTTTTAAGTTTCTACAATAAAAAATTCAAAAAATGTCACATCTAACTTTTTATGCTAAGGTGAAAAGCTCTAAAAAAAATTACATCTCAACACGAATTAAAAATTCGAATTCGTGAAGTGAACGAGGTTAGCTTTCTTAAATTTCAATCATTGTAACAGTAATTTGGTGTTCAGTAAAGTTCTTATTTTTAACTAGTGTAATTAGAACCCATGGATTTTCCCTCTCGAGGCTTTTGACCACATTAAAAAACCGTATTATTATGTCATTTATTCTCTACATATTTATTTTGCACAATAATTTTGTGTTATTGTTTTAACAAGATGTTTCCATACAAAACACTATTTTTAGTCTGTCTGATCGTGGCACAATTTCCACACACAAGTAGAGATTTGTTTATATTTTTCATTCTTTTTTTTTTTTTTTTTTTTTTTGAAGATTTGTTTATATCTTTATTAACTTAGCCGATATGCCATAAACAAAATATAAAGAATTTTAGGATATACAACATTACATGAAAATCATTTTAAATTAAGAAACAATATGATAATTTAATAAAAATTGTTGAAAATTAGAGTATTCAAAACTATGATATTTTACGAATAAAGTATTTTTCTCCTAAATATATATAAAAAAAATAAAATAACGAGTATGGTACTTTTAAAAGTCCCAATTACTCCCCATTATTAATTACTCAAATGAAAAGAAAACGAGACTTGTTTTAATTTAATTTGTTTTCCGCTGCATCCAATATATAAATTAACCTTTCATTTTAGGTCTGTTTGTTTCGTGTGTTTAAACTCATAGTTTGATTCTGTTATAATATTTTCCTTTCATATAAAATTTAAATTTTTAATATCAAAATAAAAAATCACTAATTTAAACGCATAAACCAAATGAGACCTTTGTTAATAATCAGAGTGATCAAGTACTAGACACTTACGCTTAGAGATGGTAGTATTCCTCATTGAGATAGAGTCCTCCGGAGCTCCACCCGGAAAAATGCAGGAATAGGGGATCATAATTGGTGATGGAGGTGGGGAGGGGATAAAATCTACTCTGAATCTTAGCACGGTAGGAAGAAGGGAAGCACTCTCCGCCCCACCTCCGTTCTATAAATATATATATATATATATATATATGTGTGTGTGTGTAAATAAATAGATATTATTAACGTTTAAAATATAATTAGTTCTTTTGTGACTTTATTCTTAAGAATTGGTTTGCATATTTGGAACTTAATTTATTTTGTGCAACTTTTAATTTTGGTTCAAATTTATATTGAATTTTTACTTCATTTTTATTTTAAATTGTTATAATTTTAAAATGCATTATTATGTTATATAGGGAATAGAGCTCTCATCAGAGAATCCCCAATTCCGACCCCACTTCTCCTTATGCGGTGAAGAGGGCGGGGATGGTGATGATTTTGAGGTGCAGGAATGGAAACGGAAAATAATTTCCTGTCTTTTTTGAGAGGGTTGTTTTAATTACCTGGCTAGGTTGGGCTCATGATGCAAATATCCGCATTGTGCATTATCTTATTATATAGTATGCAACTAGGAAGTTCTTCTGATCAGCAACCAAAAAAAAAAAAAAAAAAGGAACTAGGTAGTCCTTTATGTTGAATATGCATCTTTCCAACTAATTCTTATTACTTTTGCTTTTGTTGTGTGTGTCGCATTAATGAGTTAATTATTTAATGATGTAGATAGACGTTGACCTAGTAATGGATGTATAGTATATAGTTCATTCACAACGCTAGGAACTCCAACACGTTATCACCATATCATATTCTCTATAATGGCATCAACATGCCAAAAACCATTTGCCTATAAATTTAAACATGTAGAGAAATTACCAGAGAGAGGCACACACACACACACAAACACAAAATGGAGCAGAAGCCAATTAGCGAAGTTGTGGTGTTTGGGACATGGGCAAACTCAATAAGCGGCAGAGTTGAGATAGCCCTGAAACTTAAGGGCATACCTTATGAGTATGTAGAAGAAGATCTGGCAAACAAGAGTGAGTTGCTTCTTCACTACAATCCTGTCCACAAAAAGGTACCTGTCCTTGTTCACAAGGGCAGGCCTATTTTGGAGTCCCTTGTCATCCTAGAATACATTGATGAGAACTGGACGTTCCCTCCAAAGATTCTGCCCCAAGAACCTTTTGAGAGGGCCAAAATCCGCTTTTGGGCCAACTTTTATGACCAGAAGGTAAGGAAATTCCGTAGTTTTTTTTTTTTTTTTTTTTTTTTTTTTTTTTTTTTTTTTTTTTTTTTAAGGACCTTCCGTACACCAACCTATCAATAGAATCAATTTTTGATCATTAAATTTAGTCAAAATCACTTTACAAAATAGACAATTTTTAATACATATGATAAATGAAAAGTAGAGAACTATCGATAATTTAATTTTTTTCCAATAAAAAGATATTATTTTGGTGGTGAGATTCAAGTCAAATATCAATTTTGTGGTAGGTTGGTGTGAAATTATGCTAGGCCAAGTCTGCTATCACACTTTTGTAAAAAAAAAAATTTCTTTCATTTAGAACTCCTAAGGTAAGATCTGCCTTTTTTAACTGCTGCCTGGAACTGTGGTTTTTAACCATAGATTAAGTATTTAATGGTTTGATTTGTGAGTGTCCACATTAAAAATTTATAGCGCACTGACACAAAATTACTTCAATCACATACTAGGTCATTAAGAACTTAATCCAACAGTTAAGAAAACAATTCATAATGGTAATTAAAAAGGACTGGTAATCAGAAATTAAGATAATGGGAGATTTGAAGTGAAGACTTAAAATTAAGATAGGAATTAAATTAGCCTAAAATCACAATCGTTTAAATGCTTCTTTTAGGAATTATTAGATATCTACTATATTTGATTCTGAATATTCGCTATAAATATCTAGCTATTATATTTTGTGTTGATGAATGGTATTTATTATATATGTTATATTTTCTTCGGTTTTTTTTTTTTTTTTTTTTTTTTTTCGCAATGCATTTTGCAAGGGCAGCCTATGTGTCCCGATGGGATAGAAAGGTCCTTTTGCATATGATTGATTCTAGAATGAAGCAACATTCTAAATGATGACCACTCATGATTACATAGCTGCCCCTAGCACATGTAGTCGTGTTGTGTGTTTTTATTTTCCCCTTTAAAGTTAATAATTTTATTAACTTAATGTAGTCATTAAGTGCAAATACAAACCAAATTTGGCAATTATATATCATGCACAGATAATACCAGCCATATACACCATTGGAGGATCAAAAGGGCAAGAAAGAGAGAAAGCCATCGAAGAGTTGAGCGAGTTGCTGAGGGTATTTGAAGAAGGAATCCAGAAAGATTTTCCGGGAAAATCACCTTTCTTTGATGATGATGGTAACGTTAGCTTTCTTGGGATTGTAGTTAACTCGTATGCATGCAGCTATCCAGCTTTCCATGAAGCTGTTGCGATGATCATTTCATCTGAAAAGAACCCAACATTTCTGTCGTGGGTAAATTCTCTTAGGGAATGCCCTTTGATCAAAGAAACGCTTCCTGATCATGACAGATTAGTTGATAGGCTCAAGGCTTTTCAAGCTCGAATACTGTCTTGATGGACTTTTTCAAAATTATTGCCTTTTATTTTATTTTATTTTATTTTTTTATTTTTTACCCGCATGGTTCTGTGTATGTGTATGAATGAAGTTTGAATTAAGTCCGGTGCATATGTTAGCTCAATTAGGACCGTTTAGCTAGCTGATATGAGTTTTTAATTTGAGTTGAGATGTGAGTTTATATTAAAGCTTTTTACTGTAGCAACAACGTTAGATGTGACTGTTTTTTAAAGCTTTTTACTGTAACAAAATTTGAATCGGTAAAATAAATGGGGCCTTAGTATTTAGTAGTCGTGAGTTTTCGGTTTAAGTTCTAGAAATAGTTAAAAATAAAAAAGCCCTTTGTGAATATGCACCAGATTTTATTAGAATTCTGTTAATGGAAGATGGATTTGACAAATGCTTTGAGTATATCATTAAGTCAGGTTTAAAGTTCAAATCTGCCGATACAAGTTGTATTTTGTTTTAAGGGCATCAAAATAGTTTCCTGCTGATGTCGTTTTAGGGTTACTATACTTTCTTCGCTTAATGTCGTTTTTATGCTATATTATCGTTTTATCGAGTTGTTGTTTATTCATTCGATGTAATTTTTAAATGATTGACACTGTTCAGAGTACACAAAGCATAAAGCAATACCATGTAAATTTCTTATTTACGACTTGTGAAAAATTCTTTTACCACATAAATTTTTAATTTACTGATATTTATTTTTAATAAATTTAAAAATTGTTATTTACCTTATTCTCCCATATCTATTTTTTTCCCCCCTCTTTTGGCAAACGACACACGTTGATAGCCTTTAAAGTTTGGAACAAATATTTTTTTCATTTTTCTTTTTTACTTGACTCTGCCAAGAAAGAATTCCATGTTTTTTTTTTTTCTTTTTTTCACAAAATGGCAAACCGAGGAAAATTGAGCATATTGCACAAGGAAGCCGTGTGCTCATTTAGATTCTAAATTGAAGGAACAAATTTCAAAGTAATGCTAATATTACATACACCAAACATCAATATATGTTTATTACAATCTTCACAACACATTAGAAGCCATTATAAATCTACGTGATCCGCAACTTTTATTTGGTGACATAATATAATTATTCCATTAACCAATACTAGTCAATACTAGTTATGTAACGACATAAAATCTTTTGTTAAATATTAATTATTGGTCATGCTTCAAACCTTAAGAGACTGGGAATAACCTCTCAATTTGGCTACCAATTTGTCATGAGGTGGGAGAGTCTCCTTTATGAGAGGTTGTTCTTTGAGAACATTCACCCAAGACAAGAAGTGTGGTGGGGTCTTCTTTTCAGGGCTAATAACCACTGTAATTGCCTCATGGAATGCTTCATAGTTGCAAGAATTTGCACCCACAATGATGTCTAAAAGCCCCAATGTCTGACCATTTGAGAAGGGAAATTTTCCCGGAAAATCCTTTTTGATTCCGTCTTCGAAGACTCTTATCAACTCGTTCATGCCATCAATGGCTTTCTCTTGTTCTTCGCCTTTGGAAGACATGATGGGCGCCATAGCCAACATAATCTGCAAATGGAAAGGATGGAGTACACAGAATTTGAATATCTGAAGATGCAAATTGTAACTATGTGAGGAATTAACTTGTAGAAACAAGACTACACATGTCACTATTAGGCTAACAATTATATGGCAAATAAACTGCCACTCTTATAGTTAGTAAAATTTAATTTTATAACCATTTGTCATGTTCAACTAAAAAGTTAGCACATGAACACTTTCTGCGGTATGGGTGCTTTATGTCAACATATGTTTCTAAACGTTAAATCTAATCATAATCGTATTATTGTAAAACTAAATTTGATATAGATATAATGGTTTAAAGTAGAAGTGACGGAGGAAGTCTTCGACCCCGTTCATTTTACCGATTCGAATTTAGAATTTGAATTTTGCTACAGTAAAAAGCTCTTACAAACAGTCACATCTAATTTTTTTACTAGAGTAAAAAACTCTCACATAAAATCATATCTCAACTCAAATTAAAAACTCGAATCAACGAACTAAAACGGGGCCTTAATAAACTGAGATTCAATCTCAGATGAAGGTGGAATCACGTTCCAAGCCTTCAGATCTACAACTTCTCAATTGTAGTCAACAAAATCAGCTCTAAGACCTCACCAACCACCAAATAGAGATTATGAACTCCCTTACAACCAAACGACATCAGAAAAGTACTAGCCAACAAGTAAATAACATAAAGCAAGAAGCAACGACAAATTAAATACAGCAACACAAACGACAGATTGTATAGCTCTTATTACATCAAAAAACCTGAGGATAAATATTTTGGTCAAATTATAAAACAGTATAGGGAGTTGAAATTTTACATTTACCTACCTTTTGATCATAGAAGTCAACCCAAAAACGAACTTTGGCTCTCTCAAATGGATCCTCGGGCAAAAGCTTAGGTGTCCCTTTCCAAGTCTCATCAATGTACTCAAGGATGACAAGCGATTCTGCTATGGCCTTCCCTTTGTGCAAAAGCACAGGTACTTTCTCGTGGACAGGATTGTGGAGAAGAAGCAGCTCACTTTTGTTGGATAGATCTTCCTCTACGTACTCATAGGGTATGCCCTTCAGTTTAAGGGCCAACTCAACTCTCTTGCAATAGCTACCAGCCCATGTCCCGAGCAGTATCACCTCACTTTGCCTCTCTCTCTCTCCCTCTCCTCTCTCTCTCTCCATATATGTGTATGTATGTATGAGATTAGGAATTGGTTTGACGTATGGATTTGCTTGGTGAGGCCTTATATATATGGTTAAGGTGGGCACGAAATTTCTTGGTTTTTATGTTATGAGTTTTGGTGAGTCATTCAATTCAGAGTTGGAAGAGATAATATTCTTAATTAAGGATAGGTTAAGAAAGATTTAAGAATCATAAAAGAAGAGAAAAAGATGGAGATCAAAACTTGGAGAAGTTGTTGTTTGTCCAACTTTGGTGTTTAGAATAGTGTTTAATCAATTATGTCCACATCATTTAAAAGTTTAAGATATCTCTTTAATTAACTTTAACTTGTTTTGATATTTAGATATATTAAAATAACGTGTCCCATTATGATTAGTTAAATACTAATTAATTAATACATTAAAAATTAAATAACAGATTTGAGTTTAGAATTTAAATTCTCGAATAAATATTTTGAAGATGATACTGTTTGAGAGTTAATTTATTATTTTAATTAATCTTCAAAGAACGAATATTGTAAAAGAAGTTTACGATAAAGTAAAACTAAATAAATATTACTTTTAATTGGTGTTGCACTATTTTAAACTATCATACTTTTGAAGAAATTATTAAATTTATACACTATTTATTTTTTTGATATGATGTAAATAATATAACCATCACGGATCATCTAATACCATTGTTTCTTTCGAAAAAAAATAATAAAAAAAACGTGCATTCTTCATAACTAAAAAAAAAAAAAAAAAAAAAAAAAAAGAGGAATGCGCATTTCAACATTCGCATTATCGTTTAAGTACTTAACAATACAAAAAACAAGAAAGATTCTTTAATTCTTGAAAAAATCAAGTCAGATTTAAAAAGTACGAAAAAGAAACAATTTTTAAGACTTTTTGGATAGCTAATTTTTTCAAACTTACTAGATAAACTCTCAAAAAATCTCAAAAAATAAAAGTTAATTTTTACAAATAGTTTTAGGATTTGTTTGGTTCAACAATTCAAAATGTTAAAATTTAAACTTTTTTAGTTAGAATTGTAAAATCTGAATTGTAGTGATTTTAATTGTGATTCGAACCGGTGTTTAGATATGCAAGTAAATTATAATTTAAATTAAGAATAAAATTCGAATTGTCTTTAGATAAAGAGTTGAAAACTGTTATTAAAGTTTTGTAACAAATATTATAAAATCTCATTATAAATGACATTAAAAAATATGCATATGAGCGGGATATAAAGCTCCATATAAAATAATGATAATAATAAAAAACTAACATCATAATCGCATATCAACCTTTGAAAAATGTAAACAAATAAATGAATATTATTTCATATGTATGCAAATTGCAAACAGAACATAACAAATTAAGCGTCTTGGAAATGGTCACCGATTCAAGCGTCTTCAAAATGATCACCAATTTTCTATTTTTAAATTATAACCAGCAATTGCTTCGTGAGGAAGGTAATGGATCTTTTCATAGAATTAAAATTGGGCGCAATGTGGCTTCCATTTCACATCTTATGTTTGCTGATGACACATTCCTTTTTTGTCGAACTTCGACTCGAGAATTTTCTGCAATCAGGACTTGCGTAGCTAAGTATGAAGAGTGGTCGGAAATCTGGCCTTGTTTTCTCGAATAACTGTTTCGCGAGCAGTAAGGCAAGAACTCCTCTCCAGTTTCGGTATGACTGAAGTAGACCAAGGCGTTCGATGCGTAGGGAATCGAATCCTTTGGTCTTAGGAAGGCGCAGGGGAGAAGATTTTCGGCACATCAAGGATCAAGTCATGAGTAGAATGGAAGGTTGGATGTCTAAATGTCTTTCTAGGGCAGGTCGTACCACTCTCATCAAATTAGTGGTGCAAAGCATTCCCTCCTACGCCATGGCTGCATACAAATTGCCTAATTCTTTCTGCTCTGACTTGGATAGTCTAGTCCGTCGGTTTTGGTGGTCTGGGGACGTTCACAAAGCTAGAACGCTTGCTTTAAAGAGTTGGGACTCCCTCTGCCAGCCGAAAATGCATGGAGGCTTGGGGTTTAAGCGATTTAAGGCCTTCAATGACGCTTTCTTGGCAAAACTGTCTTGGAAAGTAGCTGCTAAAGAAAATACTTTATGGGTGCGAGTCCTTGTCTCCAATGTGGAAGGACATTCTCCTATTTACCGGAATTCTTGTCTTATTATTGGACGGGAGGGAGACGTTTCGATTAGTGCGAAGCCATCATGTTTCCCTATACCAGTCCCAGCCTTCAAGAGACATGCTAGTGCCTCAGAAAAAGTTTCTAAACTCTTAAATTTTTCAACTCACTTGGAATGATGAATGTTTGGCTGATTTGTTCACAGAGAGTGGGTTGAGAAGATTAAGGAGATAAACTTGTGTACTACCTCGAACAAAAATATTCTTTGTTGGACTCGGGCGCCCAATGGTAAATTCTCTGTTCGGGCGCCCAATAAGTATTGGGCAGCAAATAGAGATGCCTTCCATCCTAAGGAAAGAATTTGGAATGCGCTGTGGAATTCAAGTCTGCATGAGAGACTCAAACCTCTTCTATGGCGGTTGGCGAATGATTTGTCTTCCCACACTTCAAAGGCTTCATCAAATTAATCTTTCTACTGAAGTGATGTGTCCTTTGTGTTCTTTTGCAGAAGAATCCGCAGTTCATCTGTTTTGCGAGTGCATAGTTGCTAGATCTCTTTGGTTCGGATGGAGATGGACTGTGAATTGGAGATCCACTTCATTTCAAGATGCCAAGCAGTTTCTACTTGCTATTCTAAATCCCACGGTTACTGTGTTGGGATCTCCTGTTGCAAAAGAGGATTTTCTCCTCCTTGCTGCTGTTCTCATGGACTTGATTTGGACCACAAGAAATGCCTTCCTTTTTCTGATTGATTGAATCAGCTTATGCAGCAGCTGAACAGACGTTATGAGGAGTTCAAGCAGACCAGCATTTCTAAAGTTTTTAATCAGGGCCAGGGGCATCCGTTGGGTGCTGCTCGTTCTTGGGTGCGTCCTCCATCTAATAAACTTTAAGTTAAATTTTGAAACTTTCTTTCAGTAATGGGATGGCGGGTTTGGCGTGTGTGCTGCGTACTCGCCTAGGCAATCCAATACTAGTTTGGACGGGCTATGCCAAGGCTTCCTCAGCTTTCCATGGAGACGTTTCGGCTTGCTCCAAGGCTCTCCAAATTGCTGCTTTTTGTGCTCGGGATAGAGTCCTCATTGGGAGTGATGGCCTTCAGTTAGTACAAGCTTTAAAAACAGGATCGTGATTGTCATCAATGGAAAATTATTCCACAATTTACTATTTGCTACTCTTTGTTTAAATGTATCTCATTGGCATCTTTTGCCTGGATTCCAAGATCTTGTAATCGTTTAGCTTTTTCTCTAGCTCGTTGGGCTTGCAAAGCTTAAGTTTACAGGGTTTGTCTCTAGTGGAATGTTTACTCCTGATGTAACTTCAGTTGTGCTCGGTGAGCTTGCTTAATAAAGCTCTGATTGATTAGCCAAAAAAAAAAAAAAAAAAAAAAAAAAAAAAACCAGCAATTTGAGCGAAATTAAATGTTATAATAACAAGCATCTAATTTTTGAATCTCTACCCAAGTACAAGACTTGGACAAAGAGTAACCACCGAACAAGCAGACAATGTGACATGCCAAAAAGGTAGAAATGAAAGCTTCATCAATATGATTGGCACGGATAAATTATCTCAAAAAAAAATGATTAACCTTACATCAAAAAAACAATGTTGAACATCGTTATTGTCAACTAAAACAGAAACAGAATCCATCAGAAAGCTTTCTCTAATCAAGTCCAAACCAAAATTTTGGAGTGCAAGGCCACTAAAAAGCAGTTCCATAAAAAGAGATATCTTAACTTTCACATCACACCATTCTAAGCCTCAGTTACTGGGTATTCGAAAACAACATCCTTGCCTGAAAGCTTCCTGTAAACTGCAGAAAAACTCTCAAGCTTGTACTCGGTATTGTTCCGTTCCTTAGGATCTAAGAAAACCTGAGTGCAGATAATATAAAAAGTCAGTGAAGTATATCATAGACAATATAGTAACAAAGAAAGCATATACGTATCATATCATATCAAGAGAGAACACAAGAACATAATATATCTTCTGCTTTTAAACGCTTCACCATTAACGATAGTAGTTTACCTTCATTATCTTGGAGCCATCTAGACGATATCTGATGCGCTTCCCAACAATCTCAGCAGGCAATACAACATCCTCAAGCATTGCCTCATGGACAGTAGTGAGTGTACGGCTGCGGGGCCTTTGAGCTGCAGAGCCCTTCTTTGGGGGCCTCAAGATCCTCCTTGTGGCAATCAAGATAACATCCTATGACATTAGAAGCCATAAATATCAATGCCATGAAAGCTTAGTTAGAAAAGAAAGACATTAAAGTATGCACATATAAATATCTACAAGTACAGTATAGTGTATCAAGAACTAGCCATTAATTACCATCTTCCCACCCAAAATAAAAAAGGCTCTCTCCCATGTAGTTAACCCAAAACGTAATGCTTCATGTTAACGTGAGACATGCTCACTGGAGACCAGGGGAATAGAGCGATAAAGCGAAATTGTAAGAACCCAAACAAAAATACAAGCAAAAGTTGAAAGTTAGTCGAAAATTTTCTTAGGTTGCTAGGTAGAGAACTAAAAATGACAGTTGACAGATCAAACAACTCCTGTTGGACAATGGGCCTGATTCAATGCTTCTGAAGGTGCCCACTACATAAATCAAACAAATTTCACTATAACCAAAGAACACAAAACATTAATCACCTTGCCGCTAAACTTCTTCTCAAGCTCTCTCACAAGCCTAACATGGATCTTGCGGTAAGCTTTTCGCAGTCTGTATGGGACATGAATGACAACAGCCTTCCGGCCACCAGAGACGTCAACTTGACTGCAAAAGAGCAGAAAAGATACAACTCAATTAGCAGGCAATAACTTATAACTCTATTTGTACATCCAATTCAGTCATCTAAACAACATTCTTACATGGCAGAATTAATGTACAGATCCTTCAGGTCACTTTTCAGCTCCTGGTTGGTGTTCTCCAAATCAAAAATAGCCTTAATAAAAACAAAACAAAAATGAGGGTCACATTAGAAAATTCACAACGATTGCACAAGACTAAGAATGCGCATAAAAAAAACGACTCACACACCTGCGCTACCGACTCCTCAAACTCAGTCGGTTCAGCATCCCTGTCCTTGTGAATCTTCTTCCTTGAAGTAAACATCTTGCAAAGCCTAAATTAATAATTAAAAAAAAAAAAGGCAAGGACGCCCAAGAAAACATAAGAAGGAATATCTGCTTTGGAATCTACAAACAGTTTTACAAGCTGAGAGCTTCGTATTCTGAAGGGTGAACGTTAGTAAAACGACAGATGACTCGAGAATCTAATTTCAATCTATAACTTAAGAAATTCCATTGGTAAAGCGTGTTGTAGCTCTTTTCTAGAAAACCCAATACATTTATAACTCAAAACTCCTCACAAAATCACAGGCATGAAGAAAGAAAACGGACATGTGAAAAATACTGCTCATTACGGGAAAAAAATAAATGAAACAATACACAGAAATGAAGCAAAATGAACACTAAAAGTGAACAAAATGAGTTTCTCACACTATAATTAACCAGTAAAGGGAGCTCATTCCCCGCTGTTTGGCGAGTAAGAAAATTCAAAAACAAAAACAAAAAATCTTCAATATTCGCACCAATAACAGAAAAGAAAACCCCAAATTTCCACGAATTCAAATCATGTATGAAAGGAAAAAAAAAAAAAAAAAAAAACATGGGTGAAAATACAAAATTTCAGATAAAAAGGGTGATTATTTCCAAAGAAGAGAAGCTTTGTTAAACGACAATGGGTTTTTGGGTGCACCTGAACAAGAGCCGACGAGCGGAGACGTGCGGGTGGACTGAAAACCCTAGAGCTTGCTGTTTTGCTGTTGAAGAGAAGGCTTGTTCTAACTTCTATCTAGGGTTAGAATATGAAACGGATTAAAAATGAGAAATTGGACGGCAATGATGGCATATTGATACAACTGGACGGATGAGATTGACGACAACTATTAAAGTGTTTATTGAATCATGACCGTTCGCTTACAAGCATCCGATGGTTCAGGGAATTGAAGTAAATGATTAATAGGAAAAATACGAAAAAATAAAACTAGGGTCTTGAACTTTGGTGGAAGCAAGTAACCGATTAACAGTAATAGTTTCTTTTTATTTTCAGCAAAATAAAATTTTTTTCTTTTTATTATTTATTATTATTTTCTTAAAATTTTGATTGAAGATTATAACCAATTAATAACAAAATAAAATCCTAAAATTATAACAAAATATTCAACTAGCTATTCCTATATAAAGGTGATAATCACAATTTTTTACAATTGTACTTGTTTTTAGTAATTTTATAAAAATTTAATGAATAAACAAAATTGCATGTGCCTCAATGCAATGCGTGAATTGTTAGTTATTGAAGTACATAATTGTTAATTATTGAAGCACATAAATCTTTTACATCGAGCAAATTTTTAATAAAAAGTTTGGATAAAATGAAACAAATACCTCTTAATGTGTAGAGAAAAATTTAAATTTAATCATTATTTTTTAACTCTATTATTTATGTCATTATATAAAATTTTAATGCACTGCGGAAAATAACCTACAATAAACAAAGTGTTAACTTGCAGGTTACGAAAAATAATCTGTAGATTATAAAAAGATAACATGTAGATTATTAGTGACATAAGATAAATTTAAAAACAGTGGCAAAAATATAATAGTATAATTTTATTGATTGTATTTTTGACAATTCTCCTAAAGTGTATGAGTCTAGAATTTAATTATTTACTCTTGATTAATATCTCTTTTTAATTAAATAGTTATATTAATCAAAATAGTATTAATTAAAATTAGATATATTAGTTACTCTAAAATTAAGTTCAACAATTTTCTCAAAAAGAGTATTGCAAGAAGTATAGAGCAATAAAATAGGAACGTAGAAAACCTTAATATTAATGCGAATAAGCATAGAACAATAAAATTGAAGGTAGAAAACTTTAAAAATCGATCAAAGTAAACAAATGTTTAAAAAAAATATAATGAAAAAAATTCAAATTTATAAAACTAATATCTATCTAATTTAAATTTTTAATATTATTTGAGATGGATTAGTACAATAAATTAATAAATAAGAATATTTGGTATAAATTAATTAAAAATATGTATTTCAAAATAAACATGATTTGAGATGAATAGGAAAGAATACATAATAATTTATTTTATGTAAAATGATACAAAAATCAATTTAATGATATTAATTTATGTTGTCTGTAAAATATTCTATTTCTTTTGCATTTAACTGCATTTTTTATGTTTTGAATCTATTTACTCACTACATTTTACGTGACTAGTAAAATTTTGCTTTTATATGTAGGGTTATTTATCTTTTTATATCATGTATTTTATGTTTACTTAGAAAATATACCATCGGATTTTAATCTTTTCAATAATATATCATTAAATTATAGTTGATATATAAATTTATATTTTTTCTCTCAAAACTAAAATTTAACTTGTGACTAGATTATCCTTAGAAGGAGATTGTAAAACTTTTCGAAAACAAGGATATACCTAGTATATAAATTCCCTCTAAAAACAATTTGGTTATTTCATAAGTCAAAATACTAAAAATAATGTAGATATATTATTAATTGTAATTTGAAGGTGTATGTTCCGTTCATTTCACCGATTTAAATTTATAATTTAAGTTTTACTACAGTAAAAAACTCTCATAAACAGTTGCATCTAACTTTCTATTACAATAAAAAATTCTCACATAAAATTATATCTCAATTTAAATTAATGAATTAAATAAGCCCGTAATTTTTATGAGATTAAAAACTGACCCTTTTTTTTCTTCTTTCTCTCTCTTAAACAGCGGTATACTTCTTGTATATATATTTTTTAAATGAAAAGTGGTATAGTTCTTGTACAAGCTCTTTTCTCTTTCTCAAATGTGTTTTCTCATTGGGCTTTTGACTGGGCCTCAAGTGGGCTTTCCCGAACGGAAGAAGGTCATGCAAGACGTGGTTACGGCCCTAAGATCTAGGGCATCGAACGGCCAAGAAATTCCCATATGCTTTTGATTAGCAATCATCGTAATATATGTAAGCAAAACTCTCTCTGGTCTTTATCGCTTTAAAACCCTAATACCGAAACAGAGACAGACACGACCAGCTCAAGATGGTTCAGCGTCTCACTTACCGCAAGCGCCACAGCTACGCCACCAAATCTAACCAGCACAGAATCGTCAAAACCCCTGGTAATATACAAAACATATACATATATACATATATGTGCATTTCTTACTCTAAAAATGTTGCTGCTTGGGGGTTAATCTGTGGATTTCATTTTCTGGGTATTGTGTAGATGGTGATTTTAGCTTTATATATGATTCGGAGAATGCGATTTATCTGTTCATTTGTTTGTTTGTTTGATTGTTGATTAATTAGGAGGGAAGCTAGTTTATCAGACTACTAAGAAGAGGGCAAGTGGGCCTAAATGTCCTGTTACTGGCAAGAGAATTCAAGGGGTATGCTTTTCATTTTTCTCTGTTTTCTCTGTAGTTAGATTGTTGTTTAGCTGAAATGAAATGTTGCTTATAATTTTGGTAATCGCATTAGGTTTCCTTTTACGTCAATGGGTCTGCTTTAATTTTCTTTTTGTTTACACCAATTGGCATGATTGGCGGTTTCCCTGAGCAATGTGTGAAAAGTAACTGGAATTTATAATTGTGTATGCTTTAAGAAAAAAAGTTGTGTGAATTTTTTGGAAAAAGTTAGCAGTCAGCATTACTGAAGAAATGGTATATATATGTGGGTAGGGTGGGTTAGTCAATAGCAAATTTTTTTTAGATAATTAATTATCAGCAGATGGACATAATTAGTATGAGTATTAGTAGGTGGAAATCATGTTCAAAATTTCAAATTCTATTGTTTAAAAATTGTGAATAGAATATTACATTTGATTTGAGTACAAGGGTCCCACTTAGAATTCTTAAGTTTAGAATGCATTTTGGGTTTCTTTGTGATATTCTATTTACTGCCCACCTTATTTTTGGTATGCGTACACTTTAATCTACTCACCTTCTCCAAAAGCAGTAGCCTTATGAGATATGGATGAGCTTGTCCTCAGCATTTTTTTATTTTTGTTTTGTTTTGTTTTGGGTTTGTGGTAATCGACCTTGTCCTCAGTTACTCAGTATACTAAATGGCTAGTTTAGTTGCATCTTTGATTCAACTCTTCATTCTGGCTATGTTTATGCAGATTCCCCACTTGAGACCGACTGAATACAAGAGGTCCAGATTATCCAGGAACCGTAGGACCGTCAACCGTGCCTACGGTGGAGTGCTTTCTGGTGGCGCCGTCAGGGAAAGGTATGTTTGTTCTTGAATAACCTTTAGGAATTACTGGTTTTGAGTTACTCATCTGTTGAGATAACTAACCTGTGTTTGTTTTTCCATCGTGCAGGATCATCCGTGCATTTTTGGTGGAAGAGCAAAAGATTGTGAAAAAGGTGTTGAAGATTCAGAAGGCAAAGGAAAAGCAAGCCTCAAAGAGCTAAGTTTGAGATAAACTGATAGTGTAATTTTGGCTATATGATGGCGAAAGCGAACTATTAGGATGTCATTCCGACTTGGTTTCTTTAAATTTTGCTTTGGATGGTTTAAATTGTGATTTCTAGTGGTTCATTTGTCGAAAATCCACTTTTCTATTTGTTCATCAGTTGGTGGTACCGTGGTGGAATCAACTCATCTTTGTATTGCTTTGTGTAATACCAAATCAGTTGCTCTTACCTTTCTCCTCTCTTTTTGAAAATCTGGTCAAGTGTATTTCGGAGGCGTTTATCTGCAACTCACAGAGTACCAGCTAGTAATGGTTTTCGCTGGCTATAACACGATTCCTCTTTTAGAAAAGCCGAAAAGGTCCTTATCAGAGGTTGTTCTAGGGCGGCAGAGGTCTAATTCGCCACGTGAATGCTGGTCTGCAAGTATACTGTTCTATTTTACTATTCCAACACCAATGCTAAAAACCCTTTAGGATTAGGATTTGCTAGTTTTTGTTTATTCCACAAGTCCATCGTTCAAGTTCGCGAACATATCGCATTCAGGCACAGGTAGAACAACACCCATCAAACAGTGAGGAAGGGATGATATTGACAAAATGAATTTTCTTGAGAGGGTAACTCAGGTTCAAACTATAATTCGTGGCAGGGTTTACTTCTTGCAAAATGCTTGACCGAATGACAAGATCCGTGGATACCATTTCCAAATGCTTAACGTGTATTTTCTTCTAGTTAAGAAAACGCTTGACTAAAATGAAAGGAATATTATCAGTTATCACCATGCTAGTCTTCTACCAGATAAGCTGGTATGTTCTTTTTAGTTTTTATTGCAGGTAGCCAAGTTCCCACCTCAAGCATTATTTGAGAAGGAAAATTGTGGCTGATGCTGCATTGAACATTTGTGGCAGAAATAAGATTACTGATTAAACTAACTAATCAAATAGGTTATAGATATGGCTGGCAATTCGTGTTTGGGCCGGCACGATTATGGCACGATACAATTATAGTGAACATGAACACGACACGATTAATAAACGTGTCCGAAATCACACGAACACGAAACGCTAATAATACAGTTAACACGACATGACACGCGAACACGATTATTAAACGTATTGTGACGGGCCAACACAAAAAAAAAAAACCACGTTTATGACCCGTTTATGACCTAACTAGCAAAAATAGTTGAATTTTATATTGTATTTGAAACTATATTAATTGACTACTTAATATCACTTATAGTTAAAATCATTCAGAATAGTCAACACACATTAAAATATCTAAATATTAAGCGCGCGCGCGCACACACACATATATAATACTACTAGATTATCAAGTATATATATTTTAAAACATACCAATTACCAAACATGTAAGGAAATTTAAAAACATAATTAAGAACATTTAAATAAGTTTGAAAACATAACCAAACATTTGAATGTTTAAGTTCATAAAATATAAAATAAATATAGGAAAATGTATTCTTTTAGTCTTGAGGTTGAATGCCCAACTACGCTCTAAAAACCAAAATTAGTTTCCAGTTGCTTTAACCTATTTGTGGAAAAAGAAAATATTTTGTTAATGAAAGGAAAGTTATAGCTTGGGCATGCCACAAGAAAATTCTTGTTACATTCCATTGCATTTGAGGTGTTGAGGTTGTGAGAATTTTGAGATGAACTAGTAGTGGGCTCATTGATATCCAAAGTAAAAACATCTTCAGTAATTTCATCCACAACTTCACGAATCGATTTGTTGTTTTCGACACATAATAGATAACTTATATGGTTAAGACTTAAGATAACGTAAGCTAAAACAGTAAATAAACAAAAATAATAATAAATATACCTTTATCTACAAAAAAAAAAATAGAGTAAATAAATGGGCCAGGCCGTGTCGGCTCGATAACGGTCCGTATAACTAAACGGGTTAAGCGTGTTAAACGGGCTAGCACGAATCCAGTTTATTTATTTTCGTGTTATTCGTGTCAGCCCGTTAACGACCCAATTAATAATCGTGCGATCTAAATTTATTTATCTCATGTCATTTTCGTGTCGTTTTATAATGTCGTGTCTAAAATTATATAGATAACTACCAATACCTTCTTACTAGCTTTTTGGACCAGGAAAAAGTGCATTAATGTCGTAATTTTATACACGTCCTAACTCCAACTTTAGGTTCCCACCCCTATAATTAAAAAAAAAAAAATAGAAAAAAGAGAGATTGAAAGAGAGAGAGAGAAAGGGTGCGTTAAAATTTAGTTTTTACCTTTTCAGAATACGCATGGCCAATCTAGTAGTGCCAATGCTTGCGGCATAACGATCTGTATTATTTGTCTTAACAACTTCTTTTTTTTATTCAATTCTGTTAAGCATATTTTAAAATAATAATAATAATGATAAATGGAGAGATAACAACTGAGAAGAGAGACAACACATCCAACTGAGTTGGTACCCACTAAATAACAAGTGTGCCATGTAATCTGAAAAGTATTACAATTGACCATAAGCATTTACTATATGCATCTCTTTTTCAAAATATTAGAAAGATCAAAATAACTACTGTCTACTAGTCAATTTTTGACGGAACGAATGTTAAAGAAAACTAAAGTAAAACAGATAACAACTAAATGAAAATAGTGCTTCTCTTTCATTCACAACTTCACATATGTATGTGTTGCCAACAAATACCAAAAAATATATATCATAAAGCTACTAACGACAATGTAGTTTTCAGTTATAACTTAACACTATATATATATATAAAGGACAATCGCAACTGATATAACTGTCAATTTTCTTTAACATAAGTCTTTCTTGTCTTACTCCTTGAATCTTAACTCTTAATATGTATTTTGTCGTCTTTTTCACACATACACATACAAATAAGTATACATAATATGCACGATTTCAATGAAAAAAAAAAAATAAAAACATAAAAAACATCATATGCACCATATTGACACAGTCAGTCAAAAGCTTTGATTTCCGTAAACCAGAGTTCACATTCTATTTCATTGACCACGCTAGCTTCTCCTGCGGCCTCACAAAAGGATCATTATACAAACAAAAGAAACTTTCTGCAAAAACTAATTACTAAATAAACAAAGCTACAAAAACAATGCTTTCTGTCATAATCTGCATGTCTCTAGCTAGCTGTTGGACTAAGTATAGCATTTGGTAGTGGGGAAATTTGTGGACATTTCAGTTGGACATGGCAAAGAGTCCCAAATCATGCTCGGTTTCCACGGATCGGCCACGACGGTACTCAAAGGCAAAGGCAAATTGAAGGGAAATCCAAGGGGTCTAACAGCCTCCCACTGACCATGATGAGCTTCTGAGTGATTCTTGATCATAGGATCATAAGTACTGATAATATTATTGCCTAGATTTTCTTGTAGTATATGATCATACGAGAAGCCATTACTATTACAGTGTTCTTGTACTGATGATAGTCCACTGATCAAGTCTATATGATCCTCATGAGAAGCCTTAGAAGTACTACTACAACCAAAATGATTGTTTCCAAGAATGGAAGACATGTTCAACAACATGGAAGGGGTAATATTGTCTTTTGCAGCTTGCACTCCAGAAGTAGTTTCAAGAGGTGGAAATAGAAAGTTAGGAGAATAGTCTGCGCAATAGGGTTTGTAGGGGACAAAGTCAACGGGAGAGAAAGTGGTAGTAGTACTACTGGGGGATGAGTTTTGTATGTCGTTGTTAGAGCTACAAAAATGGTTGGCTGATGAAGTAGGAGTACTGGTTCTTGGTGTGAGTGACATATTAATGCTCGTCTCTGAACTAAACTGACTGTTATTTGTGGGTTTGGCAAACAAAATATGATCAGATGAGCTAATTGTTTCTGGTAAGGGAGAGACCCAAGAATGAGAAAGAGCTCTTTGAGCTGTTGAGTTGGTTTTCTTGAATATTCTGCAGATTGCCCATGAATCCTGCAAGTCCAATGAAATACAAAGTTTAAGAATATATACAACGAAAAATACAAGATATCTCGAGTCATACAAAACTAGGCGGGTTTTAAGTGTAACTATAGAGATTCAGAGTTGACGTGTGAATCTATGTGTTTGATTAAAACTAGTAAACAGTATTATGAGATATGTGTTTTGGTAAGGCACTTTACATTAGCCGGAAAGCTTCTGTCCAGTGATCTCTTCGATGAAGGAACCGAGAGATCGGTAAGAGAAGGCAAGCGGAACTCATGCATCATCCAGTCAGTTTTGACGCCCTTGGCAGCTCTGCCTTTGTAGAAAACAAGAGATTTCTTCAAGCCAATGCACTTGGCACCCTCTGAGGAGTAAATGGGCCGGTCGGTTCCCGTGGCCTTCCAAAACCCAGCTCTGGTAACCCGGTTCGGCCTTGCACTGTTCCTGTATTTCCTGTCTCTAGGGCAGTAGAAATACCACTCTTTCTCTCCCGTACTCGCCAACTCTACGTATAATAATCAATTTTTCGAACAAAAAGCTAGTTAGTCTCCATTGAAAATGGGATGCCTGTTAGATTTGGTGCAAAGGACTTCAAAAACTCTTTTAAATCAAAGATATTCATACAAACATACATGAAGAAACAAAAACTCTTTTAAATCAAAGATATTCATACAAACATACATGAAGAAACAAAAACTCTTTTAAATCAAAGATATTCATACAAACATACATGAAGAAATAAGGAAAAACTCATCTCAGCAAGAAGTTGAGATGACACACAGACATATATATATATATATATATATATATATATATATATAGGAATAGCATATGATGCAGTATATCTTACTAGGAAGATCCCAGGGATCATATTTATAGATGTCAAGCTGTTTGATGAGCTCAATGGAGAGAGGGCGTTGCTGAATCTTCCTCTTGAGATAAAACCCAACAAGCTCCTCATCCGTTGGATGAAACCTAAAACCTGGAAGCATCACTTCGTCGACAAGCACTTTATCTGTACTATGATCAGTACTTGATCTTTCATGATCCATAGATAATCACAAGTTAATTTGTTGGTATTATATGTTTAACTTTCACTAGGAAAAATCAGCAAAACCCTAGAAACATAAGTAATAATAGTACTTGTGAATAAAAGATAATGAAGAACTGGTGATGAGATATTGATCAACAAGTTAAGGGGAAACCCTAAGTTTGAAGGCAATATATGCTTCCTGAGAAGGGGTCGGCCTCCGAAGGATCAGCCGCCTTTTCTGGTGACTTTAAGGGCTGTGTTTTTGCGAGCATATCTAGATCAGAAGACTAATATTGGGCAAAATTAAGTTCTTCATTAAGAGAATACAACTACCCAGAAGAAAACCCTACTCAAGTCAAGAAAAACAATTATATATGCTTGTATCACATGTATATAATTGTACCTGAAATTCCCCCATTTGGGTTTTGTTTAATCCAAATGGAGGAATCTCAATGAGCTACTAAATCAGCAGTTCATGGGGATTGTGAATCCCATATTTAAGTTTCCCATTATCATATATATATATATATATATATATATTAATATAAGCAAAGTTTCAAAAGGGGATTAATATTTAAATTGAGGGGAGTTTGAATAGTTATTTTGGAAACGTGGTTCTCAAACTTACTAATCACTTCCAACACAAAAGCTCAAATTAAAATACCAGCTGGTGGGAGAGACTAGCTAATAGCTAGTTAGTGTATTAATTGTTAATTATTATTATAAGTGATACAGGTTTCTCAGAATCCGAAAATCCCGTTTCTATTCCATTCCCCAGAGCTTCTATTCCACTGACTTTGTCGGATTAAATCAATATCTTATTGAGTTGTCAGATTTGGAAGATCAGATACCACCAAACGAACGTACGTGTGATTAAAGTCTACTGAGATGACCACTAATTAAAACCTTGTAACTGGGACATGCATGGTAAAACTAAAATTATCGATCTCTTAGATTGAAATTAATTTGTATTTATTGCTTGTGTACTACTTATGTGTAATTAGTCAAATCTCCTCATTTCGTCTTTAATTTAGATTTCCATTTTTTTTTTTTTGTCGGTGAAATGTGTGAAGATTTTTTTTTTATTTTTTATTTCGGACTTTTGCTTTTGGTATGATCATGCTGCATATGTGGAGGTGGGACGGTACTCTTTCTCTTATCAATTTTTGATCTTGATAAGAGCAAGAGAGAAAGTAACCACGTATAGATCATTCCGAAAAAAATAAATGAAACAACCGCGTATAGAGATCATTATTAACTTACAGATAAACCTAAAGTAGACAGCCATCAATAAATTAAGACAATACCAATTTAAATGACGTTTTTACTAAAAAGGTGACATGTGTGATCTACTTAAAAACTAAAACGATTGAAGGTTGTTTTTTTAGAGTGTAACTTGAGTATAGTTTTTAAGTTAAATTTGAGTTATAACTTGGGTTGAAGTTGTAACTTGAATAAAGTTGAATAAACTTAAATAAAGTTGAAACTTAAAAGAACATAAACTTGAATAAAGTTAAAACTCGAGTTGTCTTTTTTGAGTTTTTGGACAAAAGAACAACACCTAGTAACAGAGGAAAAAAAAAAAAAAAAAAGGAAAGAAACTAAAACAATTATTTGAATAGATAAAAACACGTTACATAATCCAAATTGCTGCTCCTATATTGCAAAGGGACTCCTCTTTTATTTATTTATTTTTTTCAATACTAGAGCATTGATTGATTAATCTTTTTTTTTTTTCTTTTTCTCTTCTTTCTTTTCGCGTGAATTTTGCTTGCATCACCGTGTAATTAGCCATTATAACGTGGTGTTCCACAATATATGTAACAGCACCCACAGTATACAAATGATATATATTCACGGGGGAAAAATAATGTGTAAAGGGTAAAATAAATCTAAATCCCACTTGATAATGTTGTTAATCTTTTAAAAGAAAACTCAAATCCTTAGAAAGCTACATTCCTATCCATATGTACGTATGCACAAGAAATACATCACATTTGACAAGATTTTGTTTTCTTTCACTTAAAAAAAAAAAAAAAATTGTTTTCTTAGATTTCACAAAACCAGTACGTTGCCGGATTCATCTTAGGCGGTCAAGTAAGCTTAATGTGGAGAGGTTAGTTTGGGGTTATTATATATTTTTACTGTGGGTTGAAAGTTGAAACTCGAAAGTGGACAAAGATCGAAGTGGAGTTTTCATCATTTCAGATGCATAAGTCAAAATGTCTCTGATTTTGTTGGCTTCGGAATCCTCACTATGGGTTTCCTCAAATTTCTTGCTTTTAGTAAAACCAGAAAGGTGGGTGGTTTCAAACAACGAAACTGAGTTCAAGCGTTTAATTTAGAAGTTCCTCAAAATGCCCTCAAACACTTTTTATTTGACATAAGTGTTAGTCCCAGGATTTATGGATGAATCTCAATCTCGACTTTGACATTTAAACTCCGTTCATTTTGCAGATTTGAGTTTTCAATTTGAGCTGAGATATGACATTTTTTGAGAGTTTTTTACTGTAACAGAAAAAGTTAGATGTGACATTTTCTGAGAGCTTTTTATTGTAAAAACTTAAAATTGAAAACTCAAATCGGTAAAATGAATGAAGTCTTAATAGCTCACAAACTAGTCGTCCGAGATAGATTTATAAAAATTGTCCTTTTAAAATCCTTCAATTATCTGCAAAAAAAAAAAAAAAAAAAGGGGGATGAAACATAACATGTAACAGTTATGTGATACTTTAGTGTGAGCATTTACAATAGACGGAGGGAGGTAGGGTTTAGCCCCCACTCAAGTTATTTTTTTCTAAAATATATGTACAAAATTATATAATTTATTATAGTAATATGCATATAGCCCCCACTAGACATAAAAGTTTAATCCTACAATTTTATTCTTATATTATTTTAAATTATGCCCTCAATAACAAACAATTCTGGTTCCGTCACCGCCATTTACAACAATGTCGTGTGATTGTCATATGTTATTTTCATTCATGTTTTAGTGAGACAATTTTATAGATCACAAACTAATTGTAGGTGTGTTAAATTTCAGAGTCTAAATGGAATTCACCCCAACTTCGAGAACCAAAATAAAATCAACTCTTGACATAATTTAGGAGTGCTTAGTCCAAATAATTCTCGTACTTAACTTTGCTGAACATGTAATCATCGGCAGGATAGAAAGGTAAGTACTGTGAATTTAATGGGGAAGTTACAGAGAGTCAAATGGTAAAACTTGGGACTCCAAATTCAGTGAAACTCCCCAAATCTAGCCCTCGGTTGGAACCCTCCTTGTCTGTTCCTTGACCTTGGGTTTGCTTCCCAAGCGTGCAACCAAGATTTAAATAAATAAAAAAAAGGGTCAAACTCTTCAAGCCCAAGCATCTAGACCTCTTTCTACGTGAACAATATTACAATTACCCTCTTCATAACAAAATCATGCAAAACACTCTAAACTGGTGGGATAATTGACTCAAATTAGTTTTGAAAAAATAATAATTTTGTGTTTTTTTGAGTAAGTACTGTTTTCTGTTTTTGGTCAAGAGTTATTAGGAGTGAAATATAGTATTAATTTTGTGTTCTGATTCAACAGGGATTAATGAAAGCGTTGCAAGGAAAGAAGTCAAAAAATATGAAAGATGAAGATTGGGAAGAATTGGAAGCGAAAGCGGTAAGTACTATTCGTTTAAGTTTGGCTCATGAACTGAAATATAGTATAATGAATGAGATATCTCCTTCTGAGTTATAAAAAAAATTAGAAAAAGTTTATATGTCGAAATCCCTAACAAATAGATTATATTTGAAGAAGTAATTGTATGAGTTGAAGATAGATGAGGAAAGTGATGTTAGGGATCATATAAATAATTTTAATAAGTGCATAACATAATTGTTAAGTGTAGAGGTCAAAATTAATGAGGAAGATAAAGCGGTAATTTTGTTGGCCTCCCTACCCAAATCATATGAGACTTTAGTAACTACACCTTTAGTTAGAAAGACGTCATTGATTGTGAATGAGGTGTCGATTGCTCTGTTAGAGATGCAAATATATAAAAAAAAAAACAAAAAACCTAGTAGTATGTCTCAAAATGAACAAGTTTTAGTAGCGAAGTCAGATTCAGATAGGGGTAGGAGTAAGTCACGAGGAAGATATTATGATAAGAGAGATGATTGTTCCCAAGCCCGGCCAAAGAAGGATATTGAGTGCTATTATTGTCATAAGAAGGGACATATTAGGAGAAATTGTGAAGAGCTAACGAAGCATCTAGAAGAAAGAAGAAAGCAAGAACCCCAAGAGACTTTCAAATTTTCTAAATGTTGTTGGCGACATGTATGACAGTGAAGACAATATGTATTCTGTTATTGCTAATGAAAATATTTCTGACTCTTGGATTTTAGATTCTGGATGTTTGTTTCATATGTGTCCACATAAAGAGTGGTTTGAATATTCCTTTAAGCCATGTGATGCCAGTACTTTGTTGATGACTAATGATTCTAGTGCTAAAGTTGTTGGAATATGTACTCTTAAGGTGAAAATGTTTGCTAGTGTTGTGAGAAAATTAATAAACATTAGAGATGTTCCTCAACTAAGGATAAATTTATTTTCTTTGGGGGCTTTAGACACATTGAGTTGTGAGTATTATATGAAGGGTGGTTTTATGCAAGTTAAGAGAGGTGAATTGGTGGCCATGAAGGGTGAAAAAGTGAAAAAAAAATTGTATAAAGTGATTGGGATAACAGTTGTAGGTGGAGCTATAAAGATGGAGCCAACCACGAAGAGTCTTCCTCTGTTGTGAAATAAGTTGCAGGAGTACAAGAATGCAACAAGTTGCTGATGACAGTTGAAGACAACAAAGACAAGATGGTGAAGAACTATGACAATGATCAAGATGCTTTGAAGAAGAAGAAGAGAGTTTCTCATGTTAAGTTTGATGAAAGTTTAATGAAAGTTTGAACTTGACACATATTTATTATTATTGAAATTTACATCGTCGGTGTGATGAAGGGTGTCGAGATTGAATACAAGTTGAGAGAATTTGAATCAAGGTAGATATTGTTGGGTAAGTGATTCAAATTAGTTTTGGAAAAGTAACAATTTTGTATTTTTTTTGGGTAAGTTACTGTTTTTTGTTATTAGGCAAGATTTGTTAGGAGTCTATAAATAAATGCTTTGTATAAGGCTTTATGTGTGCTCAAAGAAAGGTGTAGTGACAAAGTGGTCACTGGTGTAAGGGGTTTTGGTAGAGAGAGAAAGTGAGAAAGTTTGTTGAGTATATAACTTTGAAACTGTTAGTGAAATTTTCTCCCTTGGCTGTGGACATAAGAAATTTTTCCGAACCACCTAAATATTTATCTTCTCTATTTTTCTATTATTTTTATTTCAATTTATCTTTCTGTTATTTTTATTTCAATTTATTTTTTTGTTGCGTGAATGCAGTGGTGTGTTTTTTCCCAACAAAACTTGACTCTGATTCATAATAATATAACTCAAAAATCACCATCTATGGTCAATAGCAAAGGTTTAGAGAATAACGAGTTTGAGATCCGCGCGTTGCTGCGGAATGCAGTTTAACGCTATGATAATTATAATAAAAATATATTAATATATATACTTGTATTATACAATATTTTATTATATAATAAATATAAAATTTATACAAACATATTTATAGAGACATATATAGTATTATTATTTATAATATTTATATATATACAGAATATCTGAAATAAAAAAACAACATTGTTGTGGTCCCCGAAAGAGTACCATGCATATACAACCAAAGGAAAAAAATAAAATATAAAACATCGAGAAATATATATATAAAAAAAAAGATGAAAAATGAATAAATCAAAGGAAAAAAAAAAATCTAGAAGGTTGCAAAAGAAGAAATATGATAAACGAAGAAATCTGCAAAAAACTTAAAAAATAGATGATCTAAAACATTACTGAGAAGAAAAAAAAATAGAAAAATATTGATGCGTAAACAAAAAAAGATAAACATAAACAACTCATGTTTGATATTGGCCATGGTTTCGTTTTGGTGCAGTTATTATATATATATATATATATATATATATATATGTGTATATGTGTGTGTGTTGCTCGAGTGAAGACTCGGTCTCAAAAAGAAAAGTCTAGAAAGTCACGGAAGAAAAGAGATGAAGGAGAGAGAGAGAGGCTACAGAAAGGAATGGAAAAAAGCAAATGAAAGAAGAAGAAACGAAATAGACAAAAGCATTAGTAAATGACCAAAATGGTCACAGCAAAAAAACAAACAGAAATGTAAAATGGAGGGCAATATAGTAATTTTACAAACGGGACATAACGGTAATTAAAATTTCAACAGAACAAAAAAACAGGGTTAAAACGGGAAAGACACTGTTCATTGCACTGTAGCATGAACAGTAAATCCCGTCCTCTCCTTTAGTATATGTATAATTTATAAGAGTTTTACTACCCTATATTTGAGATATGGTACCTAGATTTCACTTCGATATGAGACTAAAAATTAACTACTGATAAGTCTATATTATTAAATATGTATAATAAGTTAACTGTTTTAAATATTTTTTTATTTTAATATAATTTAAACAGGTCTAACAATTAAAAATATACATTATCATAAGGAAATTCCACCCTAGAATGCCTAAAAAAAACATCACGCATATTTGCATACTCATGTATAGCACGTAAGGGTTTATGAAATGTAACACTAGGCTGTGACGTGTGAGACACATGAGAACTATATTATATTAAATATTACGTTGAATGAGTCGTAGGAGTCCTATATTATTATGTAGCAAAATTGTCCTATATGCCTTGGTTCTCACGTTTTTGGCAGCTCAACCATGTTTTTCCTTTTCTTCCTTTTTCAAGTAAGACATCATGGACTAGTATACTGGAGGACAGCTATGGACTTAAGTACCTAATATCCAATTTGACTTCGACTACTCGTACACTAGTCAAATTATCCAGCTTAATCCACACTTAAGCAGCTAAGCCCATTAAGTGCATTATTTAATTACATCTCAAGTAGTTTGCTGACAATCCCAACAAAAAAAAAAAAAAAAAAAAAAAAAAAAAAAAAAAAAAAAAAAAAAAGATGAAGACAGAAGCCAGCCCATTTGGAAAGTGCAAGAGAAATTAAAGTGCCGGTTCTTTTGAATCAAAAATTCAAAAAAAAAAAAAAAAAAAAAACTCAAATTATAATTTTTTTTTTTTTTTTTTTTTTTTTTTTTTATAAAATTTAAGTTTAAATTTAATTTTAACTCGAATTTTAACTTGAGTTAAGCCTAAAATCTAAATTTAAGTCTCTCATTCAATTCAAGTTCTTAAACTCAAAACTCAAATTAATTTAAAAACGTCATAACTTTTCGTTTTAATTCTGATTGAGATGATTTTTTCTATGCATTCACAATAAAAAGACGAATAAAACTCCACTCACATACTATATCAAAATTTTCTATCACCATTGAGTTTTATATTGAAATACTATTTAAATATAAATTTAAGTTTTGACCCACCCAACACAAACTCAAATAGATTTTCAATTCAAATCACAACTCAAATGTGCACATCTAAACACAAACTCAAGTTACAACTTTAACTTAATTTATAATTCAAATTCAACTCAAAATCTACACTCAAGTCACTATAACTCAAAAATACAACCGAACAAGCCCTAAGGTTTTGTTTGTTTGCACTCAAACTAAAAAAAAAAAAAAAAAAAAAAAAAAAAAAATGAACTCAAGTTACAACTTTATTGAAGTTCATATTGTTTTGTAAACTTGAGTTTTAACTTGAGTTTAGGGTTAAAATCCGAGTTTAAATTCTCTATTCAACTCAAGTTCCTAAACTCAAATTTAAGTTAATGAACAATATTTTTTCTATTCTTAAAAACGCCATAACTTTTTCGTTTTAATTCTGATTGAGATGTTTGTTTTTCTATTTGTTCACAATGAAAAGACGAATAAAACAACACCTATATACCCTATTAAAATTTTCTATCACTATTAAGTTTTTATTAAAATACTATTTAAATACAAATTCAAGTTTTAACCCACCTAAACACAAACTCAAATAAATTCTCAATTCAAACCATAACTCAAATGTGCACATCCAAACACAAATTCAAGTTACAACTTCAACTCAAATTATAACTCAAATTTAATTCAAGATTTACACTCAAATTACTATAACTAAAAAATATAACCGAACAAACCCAAAAATTATTAAAGCAGCTAGCAACTATTGTCAAACCAGCCACCAGTACCAATTCTTTGAAATAAAAGTCCCGGATCATTCTCTTATTGGCTTTCTAAAATGTAAAAACCTTGCAAGTTGGAATGATCATATTGTCAAGCTGTCATATGATACAAATTACAGACAGACATTAGTCACATTATAAAAGGGATTAAGAACCTTATGATTTACGCATTTAAATCAGTAATTCTGAATCATTAACGAGAATTTTGTGAGAAAAAAAATTTTTAAATTCAAATTCTTTATGAGATGAAAAATACTGTAACAAAATTAAAATTATGAATTCAATTCAAATATAGAAACCAAACGATGCCTAAAATAAACACAATTCATGATTCAAGCTTCTTTAATATGGGCATTTAGTAGCTCCCAGCCTGTTTTTCTCCTGGCTAAGATCTCTCATACAACATGGAAACAAAGAAAATAAATTATCCACGTGGTAGAAATGGTGGGTAATTAATTATATGAAACAATAATATACGCTCTCCACTATCAATTAAAAAGAAGCTGGTATTCTATCAGGTTGCCTGCAACAATTCCTTGATATCATATCCTTGAAGCTACAAAAGCAACAACCAGAAAAGAGGTTTAAGCACTTGACACAAAAGCAATCATGTAAAATTTCTTAACACTTGTGTTTGGTAAGAGGAAAAGAAAATCGGAAGGATAAAAGACGTAAAACCTAAGTGAGGAAAACAGCGAGGAAGTGGAGGACTTTTCATTTATTGTGTTTGGTATGGATTCTCTCCTCTAATTTCTTACAGAAACTGATATCGGCTTTCTCTGCAGAATTTAAAATACCTCACTCAACCCATTCCTTCCTCTTCTCTCTCTTACCAAACAGGCTCTAAAGTTGGTAGAGTTTGCTTTTTGGTCAAACTAATTTACGCAGCATGTGTAAGTATATCTTTACCTGAAGAAAGGTGAGCAGCAATATTACTCCTGAGTTCCAAAAGGCATGTATTGTGATAGGGGTTAGAAGGTTGCGAGTTTGAGCATACGAAAATCCCATAGCAGTGCCTGCACGGGTCATAAAGTCGTAGATGGAAAAGCAATTGAGCTGAATAAAATGTGAAAACCTGTTCATACGAGAGGTCCTACAGAAATTTTGCATTTGTCGATAGGGGTACAATGGTTGCTTTTTATTTTTCAAAGTAAACCAGGGAGTTTAGTTACCAAGTACAAACAGCTGGGGAAACTCTCCAGGAGTTAGATGTGCAAGTGCAAAAACGGCTGCACTAACAAGAACAGCCACCGGTGTCGGTACCCTGTAAACGAGAGCAAGAAAACTTTCAAGGATATTGGTTTAACAGGAGATGTTGCTAGAAAACAGATGAGATAATCCTAAAAGCAATAAAACAAACAAAGCAACAAATCCATCCCTTGTTTCTATCAAGTGATTGCAAGATTTTAGCAATGAAAAATCCAGAACAACGGTTATGGATATAAAAAGGATGGACAATCATAAGTTTCTAAATTCTACAAACAAAGGGAGAATAAGAAGTCTGGGGAATGATGTGCAGACAAATGATCATAAGTTCCAAGAACATGTTAAACAGCGCACTAGCAAGCATTACATTCTCAGGAAAGTTATAGCAATTCGATATTTAAAGAAAAAGAAAAAAAAAAAGATATACCACTTGGTCAGTGACACCAAAAAGAACCCCCGAAACAGAGTCTCCTCGAGAACTGGGGCAAGAACCCCCGTGATGCCAACCAAGCATGCAGTGCTACAATGCAAACCAATGCAATTACTTAGACCTTCTTTGTTTCAACAATTTGAACTATTGTTTAGGATTCAAACCGTAGTTCACGATTCAAATTGATATTTGGGAGAGGACAATTCAAACCATTGTTAATCCTATTTGTTTTCTACAGTGAAAAAATTTTAATTATACTTTTTCTCTCTCTTCAATTCAAGCTTTAAAAACGTTATAACTTTTTCATTTTATTTCCGATTGAGATGATTTTTTTTAATGTGTTCATAATAACCGAGAGGAACAAATCCCCATGCATATTGCATATTTTCGGATGTCATTTACAATGAAATTTTATAAGATTTGTTACAAAACTCTAATGACAGTTTTCAACACTTTATCCAAACACAGTTTGAGTTTTATTCCCAATGCAAATTATAATTTATTTGCGTATCTAAACACTGATTCAAATCACAATTTAATTCACCACAATTCAAATCACCACAACTCAAACCAAATCAACAATTTGAATCGTTGAACCAAACGTGCCCTTAATTTCTTAGTCTTAAAGTTCCATTGGTTTTGAAAATTGGAATCAACAAGATACATCCAGAAAATGGGAACATTCACAACTTTTTATTCCCGTTCAGAGGTACCTGATACTTGAAGACCCAATCAATGGAAGCAAGCGAACTAGGGCATCAGTCTGAAATAAGGTTAAAGATGTTAATATAGAATGTGAAAAATAAAAATTAATCTCTCTCTTCGTAGTTCCATCACTTTGGAAGAGATAGCTTCCCCATACAAAATTTGAATGACTCTCATCTGCATTCAAAATGAAAGAAAGAAATGTAAAAAATAAGCTCCAGATAAGTTCCTAACCTCTCTTTGCGGGCTTTCACTGCTAAATAAGGACATAGCAGCTCCTGTTAACGAAATGGCGCCAATAGCACCAACAAGCCCAATCCCCGCCCACAAGAGCCACCCTTTCCGTAGACTGAAAGGTTCCCTCAAATCTGAAACAATACTACTCCATATCAGTCTACTAGGATTGGTGCTGACATTTGGATCCTCAAGCAAGGGCATTGACTAAAAGACATATTTATTACATCTGGCAAGAGCTCAAGAGGAAGAATCACAAACCAACAAAAATAATTTCATTTGAAAAGTTTGTCCGCAGGATGGAACGAAAATGTCCATACCATATCTGTATATGTCTTCAGGAAGCGGTTGGAAGGAGTTCGTGACGCTGTATAGAATTCCAAGTACAACTGCAGTTGTAATGCTGCAAAAAGACATAAGTCAATCAAATCACACTTTTTTACGGCTTCTAAAGCCCTTTAGTACAGAATCATACACTTTAAATACCCTATTAACAAGAGCCTCAAATACGACTAGCAGTTCTTAATTGGCGAGTTACACTTTCATAGACCATACCAAATTCCTTTAAGAAAGAAGATTACATGCAGATTAAAGAAAAGCAAAACAGTTAATACCCTTGATCCAGAAACAATATCTCTGCCTTCTCATCTAAGCTCAGTTTCTCAATGCTAATTCCTAGGTACGGTATAGCTGCTGCCTCTACTAATCCTGTCAAAACAAAACTGCCTGGAAAAATTTCAATTTTGTTCCACACTTGAAATTAAAAATACCACCTAATTATAAATCCATAAATGCGTTTATATATATATATATATATATATATATATATATATAGGACACCTGAGCCCACAAGCTAGGGAGGTCAAGGACACTGTTTGCCATTCCCAAGGCACCTCCCACCGCTTCAGAATCGGCCACTCCGATCCACTTTCCTGAAAATTGTCCGTAAACTTTTAAAAAGCTAACATTTTTTCACTTTTTTTTTTTTTTTTTGGCTTTATTTTCATCCTCAAACTAATTTTGAAGAATTTTTAGTGCTCAAATAGCAGAACTAAGACATAAATAACAGAACTAAGACAATCCCATCATTATAAGTGAATTTCTAATAACTCTTCACATTATTATTATTTTTTGACAACCCCATCAACATATTTTGTCTATAAACTTTTAAGCTAATTCATCTTGTCAAATGGGTATTTTCTTATTTTTCTTTTCAAACGAAATGTGAAGAACTAAAGTGCCTAAATAACAGAACTATGATAATCCCACGATTACATTCGGCTTGAAAAACGTTACCTTTCCTTGGAAATCGTCCTTGGAGTTATCACCGGCTTTAAAGAAGCAAATGGGACGTAATCTTCTGCGCTTGAGGGAGGCGTGAGATATCCCCCGAACTGGGTTTGACCGGCAAAAGGAAAAGCTTCCATGGCAGTTTAGGTAAAAGACGTTAGTTTGTTTGGCGGAGATTTTGGGCGAGTTTAGCTTCGGAGATTCTAAGAAGCAGTGAAGCGAGGACTGAGTTGCATTCGTGAATATCCTCGAAACCATATCTTGGTTTTACAGTTAGTTTGTTTGATGGTTTATGGGGTTTCTTTGCAAAGTCGAGAGATGAGAATATATAAGGCTGTAGTACACTAGTACTTCATCTGATCTGATAAGTGGAATTTGTTAATTACGATTGTAGGCATTAGGTACTGAAGTTTTTTAGAATTACGCCGAAAAAAAAAAAAAAAAAAAAAAAAAAAAAAAAAAAAAAAGGAAAAAAGAAAAAGAATGCACTTCGCAGTTCGCAGGCCCACAGCATGAATGGTTACTCAAACGACAACTTATGTCCACACAACTGCTACGGCATAAAACAGGACACTAGCAATCAACCGATGCTACCGGTAAACAGTAAATCCGAACTAAAAAGAGAATAAGAACCGTTTAATTCATTAATTTGAGTTTTTAATTTGAATTAAGATGTGATTTTATATAAAAAAAAATTATTATAATAAAAAAATTAAATGTGATTATTTTTTAAGGATGTAATTCGGCCGGATAGGCTCGGGTTGGGCCGAGCTGCACACTACAGGTTGAGAAAACTTTAGGCTGCAGCACCCTCCTAGGCCTATAAACCCGTAACCTTTTAGGTGACCTCAAGTAAACTCAGGTTACTCAAATTAGTTGGGTGACAGACAAATAAATATCAACCAAAAAGATAACCCACTTAGTAATGAATAACGTCAACAAAATAAAGATACCTTAGAGAAGAACAATTCAAGCTTATTTGAGATTAAATCCAAAAGGGGAAAACTAAAGGGAAAAAAAACGAAGAATCAAGCATGTACAGAGAAACCAAAGTGCAGAAAATCGGATTCGGAGACTAAAAACTAAAAGCAACAAATTGACGTGCAAAAAAAGAAAAGCATAAATAAGGAAGGAATTTCCAGCGAAACTTTTATGGATGGATTTTATGAGAAGAAGTTTTGACCTCGAATTGAGAAGAGAAATGAGTAGTGGTGGAATGGCTCTTCACTGGAGTGTCCATGGCCGAATACAAAACTCTGATTCAGTACTCTTGCACCACTTCATCCACATTCTCTCTCTTCATTCTCTCTCTCTTTCTCGCACTTTCTCAATGCTCTGACTCTTTTTTCCTTTTTTGTTTTAACACTTAGTGTGTTTTTTGGTTGGGTAGGGTTACACGGGGTAAATGGAACATGGCCTGCGACCCTACCCGCCCATTGAAGGTTAGGCCAATTTTAAACCCAAAAAAAAAAAAACTATAATTTCGGGTAGGGTAGGGTCGGGTAGGCCGTGTTAGTCGGGTTTGATGTGATTTTTTACACCCCTACTGTTTTTTATAGTTTTTTACTATAATAAAACTCAAATTTTAAATTCGAATCAGTAAAATTAACAGAGTCTAAATGTATATAAAACTCTATAAATAGACGAATAAATTTCATAAAGATCTCATTTTGTTTCAATATGATTCTTAACTTTTAAAAATGGTTCATTTCGGGTACATTTGTTTTCCAACTCAAGTTAAAAATGGTTATGTCATGAGCTTTTGTTAAGAACCTGCCCTTTTGCCATGTGGGCTTATCAGACCACACAAGGGCGTTTGATCAACTTTCGTATTTGTATTAGTTCAACAAAAACAATCCTTTTTTTTTTTTTCTCCCAATTAGTTCACTATTAGGCAAATTATTCTCTATATAAGTTTTATGCTTCACCACCAAGAGTCTCTCTTTTCATTTGTTTATGTTCTTCTGTGTATTTTCTTTTCTTTTTTTTCCTTTACTGCTCTCTCTTTTCTTTTTTATGCTTGTCCATTTTTTTATAGTATTCATATCCAATTTCCGCAAACCCATAATTTCACTATTATTATTATTATTATTATTATTATTATTATTATTATTATTATTATTATTATTATTTATCTTCCATCTCATCTCTTTTGTTATCATTTGGTTCTCCTAACTTTATTTCTCAATCCTTAATTTTATATCAAAAATTTAGTTGCTCTCCGCCAATATTTTATTTGCTTCAATAACAACGTTTAGTATATTAATATATGCAAACTTATGCTTTTTGGTAAAATATTTTAGAGATTTATGAGCTTTTATTTGAGAAATTAGTTTTAATGTTTATATACACATAATATTGGTTTAGAATATGCATTCAAAATTTAATAAGTTTTACTCTATTTTCTACTAGTTTATGTTATAATTTTACTCTTAACTGCGCCTTCACTAAATTCAAATCCTGACTCTATCATCGATGATAAAACCCACCGTTATTATAAATTCGAAACCAAACTAAACTAAACATAAAAGGAAACACAACTACAAACAACAACTATTGAGTCTGGAGACAGCCATCGACACCCAAAACAACACGAGAAGGTCATACACCAAATGTGGGAAGAAAAACTTTCAAGGCATTGCCGAACCAACGTACATTTACCATATATATTAAGACTTTGTTCATTTCACCGATTCGAGTTTAAAATATGAGTTTTGTTACAGTAAAAAAGTTATCAAAAACAATCACATTTAATTTTTTTATTATAGTAAAAAATTCACATAAAATCACATATCAACTCAAATTAAAAATTAAAATCAACGAACTAAACAGACCATAACTCTAAGGCCTCGTTCACTTCGCTTATTCGAGTTTAAAATTCGAGTTTTGCTACAGTAAAAAGCTCTCACAAACAATCACATCTAACTTTTTTGCTACAGTAAAAAGCTCTCACATAAAATCAAATCTCAACTCGAATTAAAAACTCGAATCAGCGAAGTGAACGGGCCCTAAAATCGTGCAACACGATATTTTCAACACCATCAGATGTGTCACGCATCACACTGTCATCTCGGCTCAATATTGTTGTGAGTTCAAGCGTGATAATACAGGGTCGGCAGGCCGGTGACTCGTGCATAAATTCCCCATGCTTGCTCTGTCCTAAAGAATACACTAGTTGGGACTTGGGCCAAGGCTTATGGGCTCGATCCACCAAAGGTGATGGTGATAATGTCGATGATCTACTCCACGTGACCACATCGCTCGAGAAAAAAGGCTGCTCAAAAACAAATTTGGGACTTTATTAGCGTCATTTTTTGTTTGGAGCTTTCTATTAGAAATATCTACTGTACAATATACATTGAGATTTTTTTTTTTTTTGAAAATTTGATACAGAAAAGAAAAGAAAATGGAGGTTTCTATAGAATTCTTTTTAAATCTAAGGTTTCAAATCATATTGAAAATAATTAGTTTCAATTTTAGATTTCTACGTATTTGAGAGATAAATGCTTCTTAAATACATGAGAAGTCTTATCCATTATTTTTTAATTAAATAACTATATTAATAAAAAAATTTAATTACGAGATAAAAATTTAAATTTATACACTCTAAAGATAACATTCAGTAATTTTCTCTACCTTATAGTCACTTTGAATAGTTAATGTATTTTCAATTAGAAGACTTAAAAGTTATAAGGAAAAAAAAGACTACAGCTGGAAAAGGAGAGGGAGAAAAAAAAAGGCTCATTAAGTATCCCCTAGACATTTTGCAATCTGCCATGATTGGCACGCACTACATAAGTGAAGCCAAAATAAATGTATTTGTTTAGGACATATAATAATGTCGTGATGGGGCCCGGCCTCACTGAGATCAGCTATTTTTCTTTTTGTAAGAGGCTTTGCTTTTATGAGGTATCATTTGCAAATCTATAAAACAATGACAATGCGTGATATGATTATGAATTACACGGCTTTTATTGGATTCCAAAATGCTATACATATTACTATTGAATTAGCATTCAGTGGGTTCCTCCAATATTTTCATATTGACCAGCTTATGAACTGTGGAGTGCGGACAGTGGGCGCTCTCTGTTTCTTATGTTCAACACAGTATTTTCCACTCATATGCACATCCATTCGTGCAATTTTTATGTAACCTCCTGATGGGTCCACTTTGTTGTCGTTTATGTTTCGAAAATCAATGTTTAAAAATTAAAATAAAAAACTTATTTTCAATTTAAAAAAGCTTCTCAGTTACAAAAACATTCAATGCTTAGACGATTTCTAATAAAGATGTTAATATTGGATCTATACTTGACCCAAAAAAAAAAAAAAAAAAAAGAATTCGTGTATTTCTCCACCCCAGTGCATGATGCTATTTTAACATTGCATCTTAAAAGGAGTAATTCCAAGTAAACGACAACAATCTATTTGTTAGCTTCATTATAGATTAAAGTGACATATCGTTTACAAAGAGAAAGAGTCAGAAATGTGTACAACAAATCACAAGTGCATGCGTAGATATCTTAGTGAGTCGTTGTTGTCTACTTTGATTATTAGTATAAATAGTTTAGTGTGGCTTCTTCGGTGGTATTATTCGTTTAAAAAGAGAGAGTCTAGAAACATCTTTGTAATAGAGAAAAGGAGAAAATTAGGACGTCTGGTTACTGGGAAAACAGAGAAGATTTGGATTTCTTCTCACAGGATAGTTTCTCTTGCAAACATCTGGTGTGGTTCTTTATTTTTCCTTTTCTTGGATTGTTTCTTGTGTATTGGGATTCTCTCTGGGTTTATGAGCTGTGAAGATATAATCTTTGATCTAATAGTGGAAGAATTTTTTGTGAGAGATCTCAATGGGGGCGTAGGACAATTCTTTGTCCGAACCTCAATAAAACTTTATTGTGTTGATTGTGTTCTTTCTCGTTCAAATTTTTGAATCGTGTGTTGGTTTTAACCCAGCATATCTGCTGCTTCGTCCAAAGTTTAGAGCTTTCAAATTTGGAAAAGAGAAAGTTTTGATTTCCTAAAATTGGAATAGATAAGCAAAAAATCAATACATTAACCACTAAATAATGCAATCTGAAAAGTTGATTTTTGTATATTGAGGCATGACAAATTTAACATTAAATCTGGGATTATATTAGAATATATATATATATATATATATTTACTTAAATGTCAATTTTTAATATGAACATTGGAAATTTACATTACAGTGGAAATAATTTGTTTCCATTTTTAATTGGTCGTATATTTAGTTTCTACTAATAGTTTACCAATTAAAATGGTAAATATTTTTCTAAATCACTTAGTAAAAAAGGACTACGTAGTCATTTAAATTGTTCTCTCTTTTTGGTGCAACATATTAGGAAAAAAATCAGAAATACACTTAAAATGATTAAAAAATATTATTTACGTCATTCTATTAAAAAATAAATAATTATCATTTAGTTAATTAAGAGAAAATAAAAAATCATAATAACGCTTAATAATTTTTATTGACATAAAATTATAGAAATTTGAAAATAATAGTACATAATTTATTAATGTTAAAATTTTTCGTGCCTCAATATATAAAAATCAACTTTTCAGATTGCATTATTTAATCAACTTTTCAGATTGCATTATTTATTAGTTAATGTATTGATTATTTGCTTATTTTTTTTTCCAAATTTAGGAAATCAAACCTTTATTTAGAATAACACAAAACTATTTAGAGTGACATTAATAAATTATGTACTATTATTTTCAAATTTCTTTGTAAAAAGTTTGTCGGCTTCTCTAGTTCAAAAGCCAAATCTAGTGCCGGTGACTTGCATGGGACAGGGGATCATTTTAGGTGGTCCGAGTCGCTTTAGTGGTTTTCTGGGTTTTCTCCACCATAAATTTGCAATCCTCATTTTCTAATTAAAAATTTTTACAAGAAAAGTTGACTACCTTTGGCGCTGTTTTATAATATAGTAACTAGTTTGTCCATTAATAATATTTATATTGTACTTCAACTCCAAAACCATGCTAAGCACCTGTTTTGGTCGGATCTAAATCTAGCGACCATAAAGCTTCACAATTATAAAAAGCCACTACGACCAAAAATCTATTCACGTACATATATGTATTTATTGAGAATTATTCATTTTCCTTTTTTTTTTTTTTTTTTTTTTTTTTCTTTTGATGTACTGAGAGGAAGCGTTTCATGATCCCACCGAGTGGTCCACAATAGTTGTATGTACATTATTATTATTATTATTTCCAATACATTATAAAGAAACAATTTAAATTCCCCGGTAAGTTGCTTTCACATTGGCTATTGTAGAAAATTCACCCAGCGGTCCACTCTTGTTTATTTCTTATATTTATTATTGATTCTAAATCATAATTTATAATTTTTTATAATATTTGTTCTCATAAAAAATATACATAAAACAAAAATAATTTTAAATCATAATTTTAAATACACGAACTTAACATTCACTACAAGAGTGAGATCCATTCCTCTAAAGTCATATCACCATTTGCCATTAAGGCAAAAAAAAAAAAAAAAACCATTTGCCATACAGTAACAAAGTTAATTTTTTTAATGAGCTCTTTTGTAAAGTTTTTCAAATAATAAATATATTTAAACGTCGGATCTAATTAATGTTTGCGTTATTTAATTATCTTAATTTTTTTTTCTATTTTATTAAACTTTGCCAATAAATAAATAAAAAATAAAGTTGATTCTATACTTTCCGCAGCAATAAAGTTAAATGATATTTTTTTTTCTTTTTTTTTTTAATGACTTAAAGTCGGTGGTTAAAGATAATGATATGAGAAAGACCCTTGGAATCGGTAGTGCTACGTGTCCGGTTATTACTATGTTTAGTCTAGTTCTTGATAATTAAGATCCATCTAACTTTAAACATCAAGAACAAGATCTCATTTCAAAAAAAAAAGAAAAAAAAAAAGAGCAAGATCCAGAATGCTTGCTTCAAATACACAACTTATTAACCATCAAATTCCATTTGCAATTATTTAGCTTCTTTTTTTAGGAGAATTATTTAGCCTCTTTCACAATCACAATTATCAAAAACAAAGTGATATATACCCCTTTTAAACATTTAAGGTCCGTTCACTTCGCTGATTTGAGTTTTTAATTCGAGTTAAGATTTGATTTTATGTGAGAATTTTTTACTGTAGCAAAAAAGTTAAATGTGATTATTTGTGAGAGCTTTTTATTGTAACAAAACTCAAATTCTAAAATCGAATAAGCGAAATGAACGGAATTTTAGTAATATTGTACTATTCAAGTTAAACATAGAGATCTAAGCAAAAAAAAAAAAAAGGAAAAAAGTTAGAAATAAAGGAAAACGACACTCAGTAAAGAAACAAAAAAAAAAGAAACGTAATAATGATAAATTACAGAAAAAAAGAATTTATTAAGATAAATAAATAAAGACAACCGTATTTTATTTCTACGAAAACTCATTGAAAAGGAATATCGCCATAAATTACAAAACTAAAATTTAATTAACAAACATAAATATATTGATAAAATAATAGTTTTATTTTTACGAAATTAACGGTTATATCATGGTGTATATTATTGTTTTAATATTCTTGTTATTTTTGTTTTTATTTATTTTTTAAAATTTTATTTTAAAATAATAAATAATATTATTTTTTTTTTTTTTTTTCTAGAGAAGTTGATGAGTTTAGACTTTAATGCAGTATAATGGAAGTTCCACATCCGTTGAAAAGGAAAGATGAAAGAACAAATATATATATATATATATTTATATATATATATATATATATATATAGTGCCATAGTGGCCTAAACCGCGGCAATATAGTCCTAACCTGTGAACATACAGTATAAAACAAAGCGGCAATAAAAAAGTCATAAGATAAAGTGGGTCAATTAATACTCACTTGTGTCGGTGGTCTAAATCACACTATTGTTTTTCCTTTTACCTTATTTTTTCGGCATAATCAGTGTTATCCTTGGCCAAGTCGCTGCGCATTTAATTGCATTTATTTATTTCAGATTTGATATGATGAGGGGAAAAAAAAACTGAGAAATAAATAATCTGCTACAATCATTATTGGTTTCTATAATTTATACTCCTAAAACCTAATAAAAGAATTCATTTATCAAAAATAGAATTTTTTTTTCCTTAACTCAGAAATAGAGAGTTGCTTTTTTGTTACGGTGTTCACTTAAAATCCGTTTAGTTCACTGATTTAAATTAAAATGTGATTTTATGTGAGTTTTTTATTATAATAAAAAAAATAAAATGTGACTATTTCTGATAGTTTTTTATTATAACAAAACTCAAATTCTAAATTTAAATATGTGAAATGAACGAAACTTTAAATCATCTTAAATTTAGAAGTCATTGTGGCTTCAAAGTTTTCGTTTTTGTGATTTGGGATCTGGGCTTTGTTTTTGATTGACGGTTGTTATTTTGTTTTCAAAAAGCGGTTATTTCCACTATTTGTGTTGCTTATTTAATAGATTTTATTACATCTATATACTATTTAATTTATGATATAATTTTGATATTTAAGCATCTTCAACAATGCTAAATGCCTAAATCTGTCAATAATAAGATTTGGCGCTTGAATAAAAAAAATTATTCTCAAATGTAATGCTATATTAAATGATAAATTTAGCGTATATTATATTTAGTATCAAAATTTAACAACTACGACATATGGCAAATTTTAATATTTAAATACTATTCGACAATGCTTTTGCTTTTCATTTAATAAATACATCATTCTCATTTTAAATTGTATTAAAAAGAAAAGTTCCTTCTTACAAGTTTAAAGGTTAAAAATTTATGACAAAAGAAGATAACACTGGAAGCAACATTACGTAGTTTTAACTATATAAAAGAAAAAAAAAACTATAAAAATATAATTATTTTCATTGTTTATATTGGAAGGAAAAAAATACAGCATACTACCATACAAGTACCTTAAAATAATGCAATAAAAAGCGAGAAAGCAATAGATATTTCAGAGGGAAGTAGTATTAGTGCCTTGCCTCTCTAGAGTATCTGTATCCCCCACTTACCATACACAGTCTGTATCCGATCGCTCCCAACAGTTCAACGATCAGGACATGGCCGGCCCAGTTGTAGCAGTCCGACGGGCATGGACAGTGGGCCCCAAACTAAACAGAAATCTCAATCAGCGCCAACTGGAACATAAATCTCTATTCCCAAATTGGCGTCTAAACTTCTTTTGGGATTTGGGAACGCGGATTGGCGCGTGGGTCCCACTCATACACTGGCGCGCACTGCACACCCCATCGCACTCTTGCAAATATAGTTAATTACTAATAAGCAACCCCCCTTTTTTTTTTTTTTTTTTTTTTTAAGCAATTATAATAATCAGTTTTTATTGTGAATTTGAGTTTTTAATTTGAGTTAAGATATAATATTTTTTAAAAACTTTTAATCATAGCATAAAAAGTTAGATGCGATATTTTTTAAGAGTTTTTAATTATAGAAACTTAAAACTCGTTCATTTCACTGATTCGAGTTTTACTACAATAATAAGTTCTAAAAAACAGTCACATTTAACTTTTTTATTATAATAAAAAACTCTCACATAAAATCACATTTCAATTCATATTAAAAATTTAAATCAGTAAACTAAACAAGTCCTTAAAATTAAAGATTCAAATCGGTCAAATGAATGAGATATTATCTTTATAACATACATAAAAAAGGTTTTTTCCTCTTTTGAAATATGACATTATAATGAAGTCTCTTTCTCTTTTTTTTGTTTCCATTTTTTTCTATTCCATTTTTTTCTAAGGTTCCTGTAAAGTTCAATATTGTTTACTATATGTTTTTTTTTAAAATACTTTTTTTCTTCATTTTGTACTTATTAAAATAAGATATTTTAAATTTATCCCTATTTTTTCTTTTTATTAAAAATTTATTTTCAAGTTTAATCCCTTTTTAAGTGCTTTTTAAAAACTTTTTCTTATTGCCACATTTATATATATTTTTTCATTAATATTTTTAATTTATCTCATAAATAAAATTACTCTAATATTTCTCCGTTTAAATAATTTCTCACACATATGACCTACTCCATTTTCTATATGTGGCCATCATAAATTTTTTTTCTAATTGCTATATTAATATCATATATTCTCAAATTTGTCTTTACCTAAACTTTTTTTTTCTTATAACCCTCTTAAATACTATTTTTTTTCTTATATATCTCATAAATAAATTACTCTTTAATTTCTTCCACTAAAAATGTTATTTTCCTTTTAACTATGCTCTATTTAAATTTTTTATTTTTAATCTTTTTACTAAACTAAATTCTTAAGTAAATAGAAAACTTTTTTTGAAAAAAACTTTTGAAAATGTATATAAAAAAATATAACAAGTTGAATACAAACGTACTCAACCGGTAGAATTAAAAAATAAAAAATATTAAGTGTGTTTAAAATTCGTCTTAAAATGATTTTATTTTTTATATAAAAGTAAAAATAAAAACGTTTTTAATCTTAAACAAAAATAATTTTTGTAAATACGTTTAATAATTTTATCAAGAGATTATTTTTAGTATAAAAAAATCTATTAATGTTTCTCTCTACTCAAGAGAGGACAAAATAAAAATAAAAAATAAAAAATAACTAAAAATCAAAAAATTATTACACTAAATTAAAAAATTATTTTTATTTTTATTTTTTATCTTTAATTATGTCAAATATTATTATTTTCTCTTTTTTATTTTTTCTTTTTATCTTTAATTATGTCAAATATTATTATTTTCTCTTTTTTATTTTTTTTTTATAAAAAAATGTAAAAAATAAAAATAAAAATAACTCAAAAGACAGCGATTATGTTCAACAACCACGACGAAACACAGACCGAGATCTTCAAGCGTGCCGTGTTTTTATTTATGCTTTACGCATTCAATTTGTTTATATTTATTTATAGCCCAATGGGACCCTTTTTTTAGGGGAAAAAAAAACTAAATATTATATTAAAGAGTGAAAGATGTTGAGGAAGCGACGTGTGTAGCGTTTTCTATCTCTCTCTCTCCATGTATCTCTATAACACACATAAATATTCGCCATTTCAGTGCCAAGCAAAGAGAGAGTCGTAACAGTGGATTACACGAGAAAGTAGCAATAATGGTTTCCGAGATCGGAGAGTAGCTAGGGTTTTGGATGTGATTGGAATTGGATTCATCATTGCCTCTGAAAAAGAAGGAAAAATATAATATTATATATATATAGATATATAGTGGGAAATTTCATTTCTCTCTCCGTCTTTTTCCCTTTTTTCCTCTGATTGGTCCCGGATTGTGAGATCTTGGAGTGGCGTTCGCTTTTTCTCTGCGATTGGTAAGCGATCTGAAATCGGTTTTCAGTTTTGAGTAATTACGATTGGATCTTTGGAAATCTTGAGCTGTTTTTTTTAGCTGTGTAAAGTTTGTTGATTTAGTTTTGGGTTCGTTAAAGAACCCATGGAAATGGAAGTGTGCGTCTTTGTCGAGTTAAATTAGCTGAATTTAATAGGAGTTAGTAATGTTTCACGCTTCCTTTTATTCTATTATGCATTTCTATATATGGATTTACACTTCCTTGTTGTGACTAGTGCGAAAAATGCTTGCTTTAAATTGATTTACTGGTAAATTTCAATTTTATCGACGGAAGTATAAACGATCAGCTTCCATGATAGTTAATGCTGATAGCTTTTTAATTCACTTTTATTTTTTTTTAATTTTTTTTGGGATTTAAATTACAAGATTTTATTCCGCGCTTATTTATTTATTTTTTCTTCAATAGTATTTTTGCTTGTATGATTTTTAAATTTAGAAAATTTAAGGCAGATTGTTGGTTATATCGTATCTGCTTTTACCAATACTCTCTTTAGCTTGATATTCAAGCATAAAGACATGATGGGTGCACGCGATGCACAGATCTGTGGGAGATCTTGATTCTTTGTGCTAGTGTTACACTAGATTTACGTTTCCTTCTGCGTTTTCTGTACTTTTCAGGTGTTCTATGGCGTCAAAAACGAGCTCAGGTGATGGTCGGACCAGGAGCTCCATCCAGATTTTTATTGTAGCTGGTTTGTGCTGTTTTTTCTACATATTGGGTGCATGGCAAAGAAGTGGTTTTGGTAAGGGTGATAGTATTGCTCTTGAAATCACCAAGAGTGGGGCCGAGTGCAACGTAGTTCAAAACCTGAGTTTTGATACCCACCATGGTGGCGATGCCAGAAGTATTGATGAATCCGACATGCAAATGAAAGTGTTTAAACCATGCCATTCCCGTTACACTGATTATACGCCCTGCCAAGACCAAAGGCGTGCAATGACTTTCCCAAGAAATGACATGATCTATAGAGAGAGACATTGTCCTCCAGAGGAAGAAAAGTTACATTGTCTAATCCCAGCACCCAAAGGCTACGTAACTCCATTCCCATGGCCAAAGAGCCGTGACTATGTACCCTATGCCAATGCTCCTTACAAGAGCTTGACAGTTGAGAAGGCTATTCAGAATTGGATTCAATACGAGGGAAATGTTTTTCGATTTCCTGGTGGGGGCACTCAGTTTCCTCAAGGAGCTGATAAGTATATTGATCAGCTAGCAGCTGTGATACCTATTAAGAACGGGACGGTTAGGACTGCATTGGATACTGGTTGCGGGGTATGTGTGCTTCAAATCTAAATGCTTATATGTTTGAGACTTGGTTGGAAACCTTTTGTCCTTGTTTTACTCTTTAAGTTAATTTCTTTTAGCTGCGTGATCTTGATGATAGTTTACTTTATTTAGGTTGCAAGTTGGGGTGCATACCTTTGGAGTAGAAAGGTTATTGCAATGTCTTTTGCTCCAAGAGACTCGCATGAAGCACAGGTCCAATTTGCTCTTGAAAGGGGTGTACCTGCTGTCATTGGCGTTTTAGGGACAATAAAGCTGCCATATCCATCTAGAGCCTTTGACATGGCACATTGTTCTCGTTGCTTAATTCCATGGGGAGCCAATGGTGATTGTCATATATGGCAGATTAGAACAATTATCTTGTTATTTTTAACATTTGATTTATGTTATTGATTGTGGGATTCTCTTTCCACAGGTGGAAAATATCTTATGGAAGTTGACAGAGTTCTTAGACCCGGAGGTTATTGGGTGCTTTCTGGTCCTCCCATCCATTGGAGGAATAATTACAGATCATGGCAGCGTCCCAAGGAGGAACTCCAGGAGGAACAGAGAAACATTGAAGAAACTGCTAAGCTTCTCTGCTGGGAAAAGAAGTACGAGAAGGGTGAAATTGCTATTTGGCAAAAGAGCATGAATGCTGATTCATGCACAAGCAGACAGGATGATTCTCGAGCTACCTTTTGCAAATCTGACGATGCAGATGATGTCTGGTACGGTTTGTTGTCACCTGTTGCCAAGCATTATCTTTTTTTGTTTTCTTATTCTTTTTAGTTTTTGGATAGAACCGGCCATTATGTTGGTAGCATACATTTCTCGAAAGAGGCTTTAGGCTAGCATTTAGCTTTCAAAACTTACCCCTAAAATTCTGTTGTGTTTTTATTTTCTGAAGTTTGCTTCTTTGCGGCGATTCTTAGGTACAAGAAGATGGAGGGATGCATAACTCCATATCCAGAGGAAGCTGTTGGGGAACTGCAGCCCTTCCCAAGAAGGCTTTATGCTGTCCCACCCAGAATTGCTAGTGGATCTGTTCCTGGTGTTTCTGTTGAGACATACGAGGAGGACAACAGAGTGTGGAAGAAGCATGTTAATGCTTATAAGAAAATCAATAGACTACTCGACACAGGAAGGTACCGCAACATAATGGACATGAATGCTGGTTTGGGAGGTTTTGCTGCAGCTCTTCACTCTCCCAAATTGTGGGTTATGAATGTGATGCCTACCATAGCTGAGAAAAATACTCTGGGTGTCATATACGAGCGAGGATTGATTGGCATCTACCATGACTGGTACCCTTTTTTGTGCATTCTCTTCTTTCTTGCTGAGCCCCCATTCTGGCTGTATAGATATGCACTAAAACATGCTATAGTTGTCCAGCTCCTTTTCCTATTCGTTTTTCCTTAATTCACGTATGTTGAAGTTTTCTTTCTCCTCAAGAGAATGACAAATGATAAGGTTTGCCCATTTTCTGATCTATATGCTTTCCGCGAAGGAAAGAAAGGAAGAAGTGGTCCCATCTTAAAGTGGATTTTATATGGCTGTCGTGAATAGCTTGACTAAATATGATTTTTGAACATTTCTTACTAATCTTTGACTTAGCTGTGAACTTTATAATTTCTTATTCGTCTTTTTATTTTCGGAATTGCCGGTGCAGGTGTGAACCTTTCTCCACATACCCAAGGACGTACGATCTCATTCATGCCAATGGCGTTTTCAGTTTGTACAAGGACAAGTAAGTATTTCGTCAATCAGTGTAATCTTACGTGTGAATGTGGGGCTTTCTTTTAAGTGTGTTCTTGCTTGATTGATATTTCAAAGTAGAAAGTTTAGCCACCAATCACTGGCGACAGTCTGGCTTACCTCACTTATTTCAGTCAATCAATGATTTTCCAGGTCACGAGTCTTATCAGACTGTTATTTGGCCTACCTTACTTCTTTCAATCAGTCACCAATCATTTTAGGCATCTTCAACTACTAACTTTGACATATGAACCTAAGCTTTTTCTTTTTGTTTGTAAAGTCACTTGTGAGCAAAAATGACTATGGCAGTCGAAAATTGAACATTCTAAGCGGAAAATCTTGCTGCTACTCGAATCTAGAGACTCGTCTTGCCATTCATAGATCCAACCACATCCACATCTTATTCTCTGCTTGTTTTAGATCTACTCCAATGTCTTTTTTCTTGTGCCTCTTTAACTCGGTACTTAAAAAAATGCAGATGCAATGCGGAGGACATTCTTCTCGAGATGGACCGGATCTTGCGACCGGAAGGTGCAGTAATCTTCCGCGACGAAGTCGACACACTAGTGAAGGTGAAGAAGATAATTGGAGGGATGAGATGGGATACCAAAATGGTGGACCATGAAGATGGACCTCTTGTTCCTGAGAAGATTTTGGTTGCTGTCAAGCAGTATTGGGCTGCAGATGGAAACTCCACCTCCACTCAATGAAATGCAGAGTGAGAACCTCCGTCGTGGTTTGGAGGTCGCAAAGTGCTCTTTAGTCCTGACACGCATTTGATTATTTAATATTTTCACTCAGCAATTTTGCTTGCACCAGTATGTTAACAAAGTGAGGAGGGCCATGGAATTCATGCCATCATCCTTTGCCCTTGTTAGTCTATTAGAAGACAAAGCTACAGAATTGATGCTTCTAAGGTCTATGCCATTATATTAATTTTTTTTCCCCTTAGTTAAATTTTACTTGGTCTATGCTGCTTCGTCAAAAGCCACGCAAAATGCTTTCCCACTGTGAATTATAAGAATTTTTTCGTTCTGTCAAAAGCTTATATGACATTCAAGTTGCACAAAGTCATGAGATTGTTTTACAACCTAAAACAATTTGCACATGCACTCATAGTGCTTGATAAAAGCATTTTGCACAAAAATTAACGTGCTTTTTAAATTATAATTGAGAAGGAATTAAGGTTTCGCTTTCTTTTGAGTTAAGAGTTTGAGTTAAAAAGTGAGTTCATGTGAGAAAAATTAATGTATCAGAATATGTTGAATTTGAATTTTTGTATAGAAAATATTGTAGCAAAGGCTTGAGTTGTAATTTGAATTAACGAAATGAACGGGTCTTAAAAATTCGTAGTTTTTAGATATACTTTTACTTTAAGTAAAAGTAAGGGGTTTTAGCACAATTGTCTTTGAATTTATAAATTGTTGTAATCTGTCTCATTTTATTAAATTTGCTTAATTTTTTTAATTAGATTTAAATGATTAAAAGTTGATAAATTGAAAGATTTATGTTATATTTAAATTGTGATGTTAAAAATTTTCGTTCAACGTGCTTTTTTAATACGAATTTATCACAATTATCGATAAAATATGATGTATTGTAACAATTTTATAAGTTGAGAATGTAACTTATTAAAATTAAAAATTTGAGGGATAATTTACTAAATTACAGGGGCAAATTTATTAAAAACTCTAAAAAGTAATGTTTTCTCTTAAAAGCAATCCGGCCTAGTGATATTGTTGCGACACCTCAATTTCTAAACACGATCCTTTCTTTTAAGGAAAGTGATTGATTGAAAGGTTTTCTCAATATACATGACCAAATAGCCATTGCTAAATAATAAGCAAATCTTTATTTGCATACATAGACTAGAGATAATTCTACACTTACTCTATTTGAGGTTTAAAGTTCAAACACCTCTACATGTAAGTTAAAAAAAGAATAAAACTGTTTTGATATTTTCTATTATAGTGAAACATCTCGTTAGTACTTTAATTTTTACTTTTTATTTTTAATTATTATATTAAAAAAGATTATTAATAAAAAATAAAGGGTAAAACTTCAAACCGTTGGGTATGCCTCTTTTCCCATGGCTCACGAGGTGAATATTGGTTAAACCAATCGGACTGGTATTCTGGTACAAGTACAATAGAATGGCAACCAAAAAATAAAAATACTCGCCCAAGTTGCCGCCGATCAGCTGAGCTACTAATATGCGCCGCAAAGGTCCAGCTTGCATGCATAGCCCAAACCATGTGAAGGAACAGAGTGGCCCAGGTGCTTTATGGCTTCAGCAAAACTTGTTCATTCCATCTGTATCATACACACTACTACTTGTACAGGAATATATTTAAATTATTAATATTATGTATGTATGTGGATGGACCCGTTTGAACATCTGAAAGCCACTATATATATATCCGAGGATGTATACGAGTTTTATCAGATAATCTACATGAAGGGTGAAATCTTGCCCCTAAAGATTTGGCTTTGAATGGGAAAATTTTATGTGGCCTAAAATTCTCTCAAATTTAATACAGAGAGCAACAAATGAAGGACATAAATTCATTGTATAGATAGATTGTGATGGGAAGGAACGGGAGATATGTGGGGTTGGAAGTTGGAACATGAGCTTAAAAAGCCTGCGTGTAATATTCGCAACCTCATTTTTTTTTTTTTCTTCTTCTAATGTTGT